>CM066035.1:87755060-88955060 GCA_033557465.1 Ichthyophis bannanicus | reverse complement strand
ATGGCATGGCTAGGTTCCCCCATAGTGCTATATAGTGTTTTTCTCATGTGATGTTTATGATTCCCTTTTGGGGCCCAATCACTGACTTATCTGCTTGGTGTGTATGCTGACATCCCAGTTCTGGGTACATGCATCTCCTCCAGAAACATGCACTATGGACTAGCTAGCAGACTGTCTGCAGCTAGTATGTGTCTGGATGGAACATCTTGCAGGGTGCAGCAGCTGGAGGCTTGCTGCTGGAGAATGTCAGATAGTGGTGGGGGGCAGCTGAGCATTTCCAGGCCTTCTGTCTGCCTTGCCTTATGGATGTGTACAGATCTGCACTGCCTGCCCTGTATGGTGTCTGTTCCCCAGCAGGACTGGGGTTGATGGTCCTCTCTACTGCCACCATTGCGGGGAGGTAGAGTGTGGCTCTGTTGGTGGGAGATCCTGTTTCCCACCCTGAGCCACAGAGAGTGGGTTGGGTGGTGGTATATAATCCACCTATGGGTCCAAATACCCCCCCTTCACCTACATCATGTGACCATGGTACCAACACATGATATGCACTATTTGGGGTGCATCATAGCCCATAAGGGCTAGACATGACTGAGAAATACAGAGGTGTCTGCAGGAACTACCTATCACACACACTAGCACTGATAGGGACCTGCAGCATAGCCTATTTCAGCCATGAAAGGTGCTGTGGACCTGGTGCTGGGTGCCCCACATCACCCTCCGGGTGAGCACAGTACCCGCACAATGTGACGGTCTGTAGCTACTCTGCCAGTAACATACACAGTCAGTACCCCCTACCAGGCTGAGGTGCTGTGGGGGTGCACACGGTCAGTTCCCCCTATCAGGCCGAGGTGCTGTGGGGGTGCACACGGTCAGTTCCCCCTATCAGGCCGAGGTGCTGTGGGGGTGCATACCCCATCTTGTGATCATCTGTAGACTGCAGATTTGCATGTGCAGTGCATCATGGGTATAGGTGGGTTAACCCTATCCTGGTAACCACAGCAGACTGTTTGTGTGGTGACATGCAGTCCTTTTGTAGCCAGCCAGGGGCTTGTTAATAGCTGTAGCCCACTGGTTACTTCACTGCCTGTGGAGCCAGAGGTCATGGGTTCAAAGCCACAGTGGGGTTATTTGATAGGGCTATCCAGAGCAGTGTCAATTTTTAATGTACATTAGTGCTGCCAGCAAAAACACCCTCAGAGTACTGTAACCATAAGGTGCCTCAGAAGGCGCTTTATACCCTATAAAGCACCTTCTGAGGCACCTTATGGTTACAGTCCATATAAGGTGCCTTAGAAGTTGTCCTATGGAGCACCCTATAGGGGACATTATAGGGTGCCATGGTAGACAGTGCACTTTATAATGTGCCCTATGGAGTGCCTTATGTGGCACCTTAGGTTATGGCACGTGAGGGTGTGTTTGCTGGCAGCAAATTAAAATACAAATAAAAAGCCTCAAGAAACAATAGTTACATGTCAAAGCTGATGCCTCAGCCAATCTTATGCATTAGGTACACTGGGGGATCAAACTCATGACCCCTGTATCATCAGTCAGTGTATTAACCATTGTACTACACCTCTGATTTTGTGTTTGCATGTCTGGGCGCCTACTTAAGATTACCGCACGTTAACACACTTAGCCCAGTAATGTGCGCAGCAGCGCACATTATCGCACGATAATCCCGTTTTGCTACTTTAAGACTGAAACGCCCACTCCTTTTATGGCAGCCTGCAGACTATCGCCAGGCGCACATTAAGACGGTTTAGTAAACTTACCCCAAAGTCTGCCTACACTCATTATCTGTTCCTGTTTCAACCCTGACCCCAGAAGGTTATTCAACTCTCTGGATACACAGAAGTAAATTTTCAATGGAATGAGAACCAAATAACTTTATACAGATTATTTAATCATACAACATATATGCTCAGCGATTAGTAGGAGGGTAATTTTATAAAAGCAGTGATGTGCATATACATCAATGTACACATGTAAAACGCCACTTATAAAATGATTCCACGTTTAAAAGTATATGTAATGACAAGCATGCACATACGTTTATGCAAGTCAAATATAGGCATGTTCAAGGGAGGAGTTTGGGTAGAGCGTGGACAGAGTCACTATTTATGTGTGGTTTTCACACAAAGAAATACACCAGCTCCTGAGGAGGTATAAATGTCCGCAGCTTCATTGTCGCCACTATTTCTGCCGGTTTGGTGAAATAAGTTATTTATTTAAAACATTTATAGCCTACTAATCCTATATCCTCAGCATGTTACATACATACATACTTAAAACATAAATATTAGGACACAGAGTAGCACACTGCATATCCTCATGAAAAGCCTCCCTGAAATGCACTGTCTTAACCGGCCTTCTGAAATCATATATATCATACAGTTCACAAAGGGAAGCCAGTAACTGATCCCACAGCACGAAGCCAATGAATGGGAGCACGCGGCTTCGGGAGCTGGATAGACTGGCCCAGTGAAGAGGCGGAACAGCCGGCAAGCATTGGAATTGCGAATACAGAGAGCATCCTGTCTTCTAACTTGATAATGGAAGGTGCAAATGCAGGCACCAAAAAAGCATCCATAATGCTCAAAATGTGGTCCCAAATATTACTGGCAGCCAACAAAGCTCGCCCAAAACAGGGGTTATATGGTGAAACCCTTGGACTCCAGAAACAAGCTGCATTGCCACATTCTGGACCATTTGTAATGCTTTAATTTAGTGTAGGCCCCCCCCCACTCCCCCCCCACTCCTGGAGAAGAGCGTGGCCAGACTCTCACAACAATACCTGGGATGGGATAGTGTAGCAGGCCAAGTGGGTATCTCAGAGTCTGAGGTCCCCCTCTGGTAGAGGCTTATAGAAGCCACTAATCATGTCTCATCCAGCTCCACTGTTGGGTGGAGAAAGGCTGAGAGGAAAATAAACTAATTTGGATAAGCCTCTACCACGGTGATGTTCGTATAACATGCTGAACAAGCTTAAAGACAGATTCAGAAATTCTAACAGTTAAACAAGTTAAATCAGTAAGGTATTTATACACAGTTGCACCTTAAAACTCAGAAATAAATCAACATTCAGTGTTTCAGTTCCACCTTTTAACAGGTGAGTTCTCTTATTATCTAGAGTATTTTGTATGTATTTCAATTAGTAATGTAAAGTATGAGCTCAGAAACGTAGTTCGTTTTGTCTCTCAGGGTGTTTGTGTACTGGTACCTTTCTTCCCAGAATCTTTCTTGTAAAGGGGCCCAGTCTCTTGTCCAGAAGTCCTATGGTGGTCCTCTTCCAGGAGATCCGATGTCACAGAACTCAAGATTCCTCTGGTCCAGCGATGATCCAGACTTTACCTACTCCCTAACTTTAATAAATCAATAAATAAAACTAATTTAAATTTAGGATGTGTCCACAGTCACCTGGGAGTTAGTATGGTGACTGGGATCTGATATAGAATACTGTCCCTACTCCTATCCAAAAATAAAAGATAATTGAATGTCCCTAAGACCACACAATGTCCAGTCACACCTTTCACAGTCATAAAAATGTATTCCTTCAAGAACTCAGGAATTTTCAGTTTAAACCTTAATTAGGCAGTGTCCTTCTGCCAGAAGTCTAAAACCAGTGCCTCTCTCTCTCCCTCTGCACTAGTTCCAATAGTATGCAGCAGTGTCACTACTCTTAGGATTCTAAACTGCCCAGCCTCAGCAAAACTATCTGGATTCCTTCACAGGATTAAACATATATTTTCCAAAGAACTGCTCCATAGTTTCAGCATCCAGTAATCTTAGCTTCCTTAGAGAAGCTCAATACAGCTTTCCTTTCCAGTTTCTCAAGCTGCTTCAAAAAAAGGCAGTTTTCTCCTTTCCCCCTTGCTCAGAGGACTCCAAACTGCCATGCCCAGTAGAACTACCAGCTCCTCTACACAGGATTGAAAATATTTCTTTCCACTAAGAAGCTTTGCTACAAATTTAGCTTTCAGGACATTTAGTTCTTTGAAGGAGCTTAACCCTTTCCAGGCTGAGCCCAAAACTCTCAGGATCCAAAATTTTGACTAAATATTCCTATCAAATGGTGTATAATACATGACCATAGCAAAAGGAAAATCACTATTAGAACATATTGAATAAGACGGGTACAATTTTCCTGTTGCTGTTGTTCTTAAGTGCCGTCGAGTCGGAGTCGACTCATGGCGACCTTCTGGATAGCTATCCTAAATTGTGTCCGGTCTTCAGTCAGGCGGCTCATTGTTGACAGACTGGTACCCATAGCTCCTGTTATTGTATCGATCCATCTCATTGCTGGCCTTCCTCTTTTGCATTGACCTATCTTGCCAAGCATGATGTCTTTCTCTAATGATCTCTCTCTTCTCATGATGTGTCCAAAGTATGAAAGTCGAAGTCTTGTCATCTGAGCTTCTAAAGAAAGCTTAGGTTTGATCTCCTCTAGTACCGACTGGTTTGTTCTTCGGGCAGTCCATGGTATACACAGTGTTCGCCGCCAGCACCATAATTCAAAGGCATCAATTTTCTTCCTGTCTTTTTCACTGTCCAGCTTTCACATCCATATGATGTTATTGAAAATACCATGGCTTGAACAAGTCGAATCTTTGTATGGAGAGAGA
Source organism: Ichthyophis bannanicus (assembly GCA_033557465.1). Lineage (NCBI taxonomy): Eukaryota > Metazoa > Chordata > Amphibia > Gymnophiona > Ichthyophiidae > Ichthyophis > Ichthyophis bannanicus. The sequence continues at coordinate 88,950,438 of CM066035.1, read as the reverse complement.
CATCTCTGCTCTTGAGAATCTTATCTAGGTCTTTCATAGCCATTCTGCTAAGAGTAATGCGTCATTTGATTTCTTGACTGCTTGTTGCTTCTTTATTGATAGTTGATCCAAGTAGGTTAAAGTTGTTCACAATTTCAATCTCTTCTCCTTCAACGATGAACCTGTTGATTATGCCAGTTGTCATGATCTTTGTCTTCTTTACATTAAGGCGCAGGCCCATTTTGAGACTATGTTCTTTGATTGTGAGAAGCAAATGTTTCAGATCATCTTCACTTTCAGCCAGTAATGTAGTATCATCAGCATAGCGAAGGATGTTGATGAGTCTTCCACCAATCTTCACACCTCTGTTGTCTTCATACAATCCTGCTTCTCTGATGATTTGTTCTGCATATAAATTAAACAGGTAGGGGGAAAGTATGCAGCCTTGTCTTACACCTTTGCTTATTTTAAACCATTCTGTTTCTCCTTGTTCCGTTCGAACTGTTGCTTCTTGATCAATGTACAGATTGCGCAAGAGAACAATCAGGTGTTCTGGTATACCCATGCTTCTTAATGTGGCCCAGAGTTTCTCATGGTTTACACAGTCAAAAGCCTTGCTATAGTCGATAAAGCACAAATAGATATCCTTTTGGTATTCTTTAGTCTTTTCAAGGATCCATCTCACATCCGCAATGATATCTCTCGTTCCTCGCCCTTTCCTGAACCCTGCTTGCACTTCAGGTAGTTCTTGTTCATGGTATGGTTGTAGTCTCTTTTGACTAATCTTCAGTAGAATCTTGCTGGCATGTGGGATCAGAGCGATTGTTCGATAATTTCCACAGTCAGTTGGATCACCCTTCTTTAGTATTGGTATAAACACAGATTTTTTCCAGTCAGTTGGCCATGATGTTGTCTTTCATATTTCTTGGCAGAGCCTTGTAAGTATGGTAACAGCTGCATCAGATTGCTGCAATACTTCTATAGGAATGCTATCGATGCCTGGTGCTTTGTTCTTTGATAAGGCTTTCAATGCTGCTTCAACTTCTTCTTTCATCACCAATGGTTCCCGATCATAAGGTACAGGTTGAAACGGCTGTTGGTCCACTTGATCTTTATCATATAAAACCTCTGTATATTCCTTCCACCTTTTCTTGTCCTTATCAGCATCATTCAACATAGAACCTTGAGCATCTTGTAACATTCCAATTCGAGGCTGGAACTTTTTCTTTAACTCTCGTAGCTTTAGGAAAGCCGATCTTGTTCTTCCTCTAATAGTTTCTGCTTCTATTTCCTTGCGTCATTGTAGTACTTTTCCTTGTCCTGTCTTGCTGCACGTTGGAAATCTCTGTTGAGTTCTGTTATTGTCTTTCTTTCTCCTCTGGCTTTAGCTTCTCTGCGTTTCTGGGCAATTGTCAGAGTTTCTTCCGTCATCCATTTTGGCCGTTTTTGCTTTTTCACCTTTTATAGAGACTTCTCGCTTTCTTCCAACACAGCCTTCTTGATGTCATTCCATAACTCTTCCAGAGCTCTATCATTTGTATCTAAAGCAGCAAATCGATTTTGCAGGCAGTCTTTAAATTCCAGTGGTATATTCTCAAGGTCACATTTTGCTGCATTCATGAGTGGTTTGCTCTTTTTCAACTTTAGCTTGAGTTTGCATACTAGTAGTTGATGATCTGTACCACAGTCAGCTCCAGGTTTTGTCTTTGTTGATGTTATAGAGCTTTTCCATCGTTGACTTCCACAGATGTAGTCAATTTGATTTTTATTCAATCCTTTGGGTGAAGTCCATGTGTACAGTCGTCGCTTGTATTGCTGGAAGAAGGTGTTTGAGATGAATAGATCATTGGTCTTGCAGAATTCTATCAGTCTTTCTCCAGCTTCATTTCTGTTGCCAAGTCCATATTTTCCAGCTACTTTGCCTTCTTCTTTGTTGCCAACTTTTGCGTTCCAGTCACCCATGACTATCAGGATATCCTGTTTGCATGTTCTGTCAATTTCAGCTTGTACTTGTTCATAGAACTCTTCAATTTCATTCTCTTCTGCAGCTGTTGTTGGGGCATATACTTGAATTATAATTGTGTTGATAGGCAATCCTCGTAGACGAATAGAGATTAAGTGTTCGCTGACTGCATTGTATTTCATTACAGTTCTTGCAAGTTTCTTCTTTATTATAAATGCAACACCATTTCTTCTTTGTCTTTCATTTCCAGCATTGTAGACCATGTGATCATCTGATGCAAAGTGCCCGATGCCAGTCCATTTCAGTTCGCTGACACCCAACAGATCAAGTGTACACGTTCCATTTCATTCTTGACCACCTCCAACTTCCCTTGGTTCATGCTTCGTACGTTCCATGTTCCAATGCGTAAGACATCTTTACAGCTTCTGACTCTCATTTCATGCGCAGCTACATCAGCAGTCAGACTTCCCGAGGGCTTTGATACAACCACATCATAAATGCTGGCTTTACTCTGAAATGTTTTCAGCTCTTCCCCAGTAGCTAGTTGAGTGCCTTCCGACCTGGGGGTCTCATCTTCCAGCACCATAGCAGAATTTGTTTTGTTGTAACTATCCATTGGGTTTTCATGGCAAGATACAGAAGTAGATTGCCGGGCCTTTCTTCCGCGCAGTTTAAGTTTGGTGTTGTTGCCGTTGTCACAAAAATGTGATCCTCCGCCTTCAACACTATCCCATTCTGCTGCTGCCCAGATGGGTGGTTTGTCTTGGTCTGGCACCTCAGCTGAGACCTGTCCATCTTGGGAGACCCTGCCAGTAGTTAAACTACCGATAGCTTAGCTCTCAGCATCACTGATGCACGACAAGCTGCAAACCAAGTGAGAGCCTGAAATATGCAAAAATTAACCCGGCTGCAGAATGTGGATTAAAAATTTAAAAGTAGGCCTTCAAAGGGTTAATCCAGTATTCCTTAGAAACTTTCCAATTTATTAAGCAGGAAAAGTTTCCGTTTCTTCTCAAACTCAGCTCCAAGAAATCTGTTTTTTCAGGATTTTGGTTGTATTTCTCAACAGACAAAAGTTGGGCCAATTCCTTATGCTCAGAAGCTTTTCACTACTTCAAAAAAATTCATAAAGAAACTCCCTTCTGTTCTTCCTTATTACACTCCGTCCAAAGCCAGAACTTTCAAAATAAAAACTTAGTCAAAGTTCTGCTCTGAGTTGTTTGAGCAAATCCTTTCCCTCCAATATAGCTTCTACCCAGCAAATCTGTGCTTCAAACACAGGGCACAATCAAAACTCAGAGTCAGTCAACTCTCTTGCAATTCTCTTTCTAAGCAGGCATCAAACAATAAACAGAACAATGACTTAAAGTTATACCTTTTTAACTCAATTTCCAGTTACCTTAAACTTTCACAGCATACCCAGACCTTTCCCTCTTCTTTTCCAGCTTCTTCCGGCTTCACTTCAGTCCTCCCAAGATCAACTTATTAGTGGTCTTCCACTGCTAGAGCTGCCAAACCATAAATCTTCAATTGGTTACTTTCACAACGCACCGTGTTTCAAGCTTTTCATCTTATTAGCTCTTTCTCAAGCAAAGAAAGAGCTAATAAGATGAAAAGCTTGAAACATGGCGCAGTGTTGCAGTACCCGATTGAGGATTTACGGTTTGGTAGCTATAATCAGCGTTATCTCAGCTAAGTACAATGGAAAGATAAGAATTTTGAGTTCTGCTGTTTTGTTGCCATAGTTATTCTATGTATGTACTGTAATGTATTCCCTGTGTTATGTAATCCCTTTTATTACCGCTCTGATGTTATGAAGAGTGGTATATATTTCATTCACCTCTGTTTAACCTTGTATTGTATTGTACTGTGACCGCTTTGAATGAAGGAAAAAGCGGGATATAAATCTGTTTAAATAAATACATTTAAATAAATATTGTGGTGTGTGCGCCATTTCACTTTTCCTTATATTGCCAGCGGGTGGAGAGTTTAACTGCGGTTGAATGATAAGAATTGACATACAAAGGTTTTTCAATTATCCTTAGACTGGTGTGACATGGTCTAAAACTTCAGTGGGAGCATTCTTGTGAGTGCTTATCCCACATTGGAAAGCTGTTTTTCAGCTTCTTTTACACATTGATTAAAAAAAAGGAGGACCTACTGCAGGAGAGGGAGACCTCTCATGTGGGTGATCCGACATAAAAAGTGTTGGTAGTAATCTTATTAGATAGGCACGGGAAGGTAGGATTTTAAGCAAATTTCACCTTAATTTGAAGATATTATAAGCGGTGATATTTTTGGGCATTATATTTCATTAATAATCATGTCCTGGCAATGTCTCACTTTTTATATTTTTTCCTACTATTTCCTTTAATTGTTCTTATTTTATTTGATTTTTTGCATATATAGTCGAAAGCCATTTCCCTGGCCACTGTTTTTAGGAGATATTTGCCATTATGGGATTGAACTGCAAGAGTGTCAATAATGTTGACTTCACTGTAAATTGCCTAGGATAAACATTGATCGGTGAACTATAAATGTATCCATTATTTCCCCATTTTTCGTTAGACTGTATTAGAAAATTGTGTAAAGAACACCTCTGCAAACTGCAAGGGCTTTTGTACATTAGCCCAGAGGTTACATACGTGAAAGTACATACAGTGGAAACAAGGTGCATCCTTTTACCCAGCCCATCTGCAGGGGAGTTCTGGATTGGAATTTGGACAGAACATGGGTGGAGTCACAATTTACGCATGTATTTTATAAAATATGCATATGTACTAACATTTAGAACTACTTCCAAGCAGGCAGGAAATGTCTGAGGTTTCAGTCCTGTTGCCATTTCTGCCAGTTCACCCATCGTGTTTTATCAAAAGACAGAGGCGCACGCTGCGTTTGCAGTATCTTGATAAAATAGGATTAAAATAGCTGCCTCTGGGTCTAGAAGCAGAGTTATAATTTATAGCACCAATATTCAGCATTATCCAGATATAGGTTATGGGTTAAGTCTGGTTGGAGCAAATATTTGTCCTGAAGTTAACAGGGTGAAGATAGCTGGTTAACTTTAACTGGGTTTAGTCAAAACTAGTGACTTAAATTATCTTTTTGAATATCTCTATTAAAACCAAGTAAGTTACCCAGGTAACTTTAACCAGATATGCTCTGCTGACTATTGGCTCCATAGTTTTTGGTTGTAATAAAGGTGTGGTCAGCCTTTCTCATAGGGAGCCTTTTACTATAGGTGCTGTGGTGTTGCAGCAAACGCACCCATAACATGCAAATCCATGGGGCATTAGGGCAATACCACAGCTTTCAGCATGTTCCCGGCAGTTGCATGTGGCCCTGCTGCGGCACAATAGCAGGAGTACACTCAATGCCATCTATGGAAATGGTAGCGAGTGCACCTGTGGCACTTGCCCGCTGTGCAGGTGGCACAAATGTGCTGCCTACGTGGCGCTCAACCCTCTCACTTGCAACCCTAATGTACCATGGACAGCACCAAAACGCCACAGGCATTAACTGTCATGACCTCATGCTAGCTGTCAACACATGTCCAACACGTGCCTTTAGCACACGCCAGACCCAGAGGTGATTCAAGGCAATCTGCTGCCTGAGGCTAAGGATAAGATGATGCCTCCCCTCATTATGAGGGGGGGGGGTTCTCAAAACTCCAGTCAGGCACTGAACCAAACCAAAAAGCCGATTATATAATATGGAGGAAATGCAAGATGTTTGCACACCAAGGAACGAAAAGAAAGTGTGAGAACCACAGTACAGTTTATGAAACTAAATTAAAACTCAATTTTATTTTGTTATAAACTGCATTATGGTTCTTGCTTTTTCTTTTTGAACATATATTTTGCATCCACAGACCCCCCCCCCCCTCATTAGTGGGTGTAGAGCAGAACTAGGATATTCACCCACAGAACTCAATATCTAAAAAGAAAATCTGAATCTGATTATCTCACTAAACAACAAACTTTCTCCAGTACCAGGCATGTTGTGAACTAATGCAAAACCCTACAACAAATTCACTCGAGTATCTATAGAGCAAATCTACCATACCATACCATATCAGCACCAACTTCCAAAACTTGCATAACGAGCCCATCCAAAAAAAAGTCTCACTGTAAATACTATAGTGATCCCTGGAGCATCCAACATCTATTTGAAAAGCTGAACAATTCAGATTACTACAGTACAGGTTCCCTACAAACTCTGTTAACAGAATACCTGATCTTTGGTCACACTCTCAAAACACATACCCTCACCAAGTACAGAATAAGTGACCATAACCTAAAATAAACATATGTAGATAAAAATTAAACTGCAACCCCAAAAAGTCAGATTCAGCATACAATGTAATACTAGAGAAATGGAAAGAGATGCATTTCCATGGATTGTATAAAATATAAAGATAGCACCAAATCCGATCATTAAATTGAAAATAAAATTCTCTTCTATCTTTGTCTGATCATGCTTGACCCAATCTGAGATTTCTACTTTCCTCCACCTCCAAGTGCTCCCCCACCTACTTCCTCACCCCAGGGGCAGCATGAGGATGATGCAGGGCCATGTGCACAGATTCATTGTAGCATCATTTGAATAAATGTATATGCCACCAATCTCAAATCCTAGATTCCAAACAAACATGCAAACAAAAATAATAAAACATTACATTTGATTAATGAATAGCCACTTACACAGCCCCCTCCCACTCCCAATCAAACCATTATAAGTATCTGCACATCAGATTTGTTTTTTTATGACCAGATAATTGATGAGGAGGGAAGATATAAAATGAGATATACTAATCCTGGTAACCATGAATTCAAATGCTGGATTGGATTGTGCTAGAGCTGGAAAAGTCTGGAACTCAGCAGTGGTGAAGCTATCAGGTTACTAAACAAAATTAAGTACAGATGTTCCCTTAAAATTTGAAATTTCCTTGAATCTGAACTGCCAAAATATTTTAAAATTCAGTCTGGCAGCATAAAGAATGCAAAACTGCAAATCTCAAAGACAATCTATATTCCAGTATTCTCCCCCCCCCCACCCCCAACCAACACCCTACAGTTGACTTCACCAACAATCCAGAGAACAGGACCCATTGAGCAAATCTACTATTCCATAAAAGCACTAACGTCCAAAATTCAGACAATGGAGTGTATCCAGAAAAGGCAGCACCATAAATATTGCAGTGAGCCCCAGAACAATCCATATTCCTATTCAGGAACTGAACATGCTACCCATGACTGAAGGGGTATTTAAAGGTGATACTGCGGAAGAATTGAAAAAAATATCAATACACCGAGAAGATGTATTACAGCTATTTGATAAACTGAATAGTAGCAAATCACCTGGACCGGATGGTATACATCCAAGGGTGTTGAAAGAATTGAAATATGAACTTGCAGACATGCTATTAGTAATCTGTGAACTATCATTAAAATCATCTGTAATACCTGAAGATTAGAGGATGGCCAATGTAACACCAATTTTTAAAAAGGGTTCCAGGGGTGATATGGGAAACTACAGACCGGTGAGCCTGACGTCAGTACCTGGAAAAATGGTAGGAACCATAATAAAGGACAAAATTACTGAACATGTAGATAGTCATGGCTTAATGGGAGACAGCCAACATGGCTTTAGACAAGGAAGATCTTGTCTTACTAATCTGTTATGTTTTTTTGAAGGTATGAATAAACAGATAGAAAAGTTGAGTCAGTTGACATAGTATTGTCTGGACTTTCAGAAAGCCTTTAATAAGGTCCCTCATCAGAGAATTTTGGCAAAACTAAAGAGTCATGGGATAGGAGGCAGTGTACTATTGTGGATCAGGAATTGGTTAAAAGATAGAAAGCAGAGGGTAGGGCTAAAATGGCCAATTTTTCCAATGGAGAAAGGTGAATAGTGGTGTACTCCAGGGATCTGTGCTGGGTTTGCTGCTTTTTGATATATACATAAATTACCTGGAAAAGGGAATAACGAGTGAGGTTATCAAATTTGCAGATGATATGGAACTATTTAAAGTTGTTAAAACCCATGACGTTTGTGGAAAATTGCAAGAGGATCTTGATAAATTGGAAGACTGGGCATCCAAATGGCAGATGAAATTTAATGTGGACAAGTGCAAAGTTACGTTTATGTTGATGTTTATTTCATTTGATTGACTGCCCTTCTGGGGTAATCAGGGCAGTTTACAACGTATAAATTAACAAGATGAGGCACAAGACCGGTAAAAAGAAAGGAAGTTTACAATTTTTAATAGAATAGAGGAGAGAAGGTGAGTATAGAATTGTAGACATAGGAGAAGAGACTTACAGAAAAGGGGTGGGAAGGTTAAAGGCTAGGGAAAAGAGGTGGGTCTTTAAGTCACGTTTAAAGTTGGTGTGGTGAGGTTCTAAACGGAGGGCGGTAGGGAGAGAGCTCCATAGGGCAGGACCTATGAAAAAAAGCTGAGGCGCGGGTGGACTGGAGGTGGGCGAGGGAGGGAGGGGGAAGTGTGAGGCGGTTGAGGTGAAAAGAGCGAGGGGTATGTCTGGGCGTGTGAAAGTGGATAAGGTCTGCCAAAGATTGTGGCGTGTTGGTGTGAAGAGCCCTATGAACAAGAGTGAGCAGTTTAAACTGGGTGCGGAAGGAAACGGGCAACCAGTGAAAATGGAGAAGGGGGGTTATGCACCTAGGAAAGAAAACCCAAACTATGGTTACACGATGCAAGGTTCCATATTAGGAACCACCTAGGAAAAAGATTTAGGTGTCATCGTGGATAACATGTTAAAACCCTCCGCCCAGTGTGCAGCAGGCACTGCAGCCAAGAGAGCAAAGAGAATGCTGTTCGCTTTTTAGATATACAAATCACTTTACAAGATTGTAGATATGTACAAAGCAATCGATTGCTTCACTTATAGATTTGTACAAAGCAATCGATTGCTTCACTTTACAAGATTGTAGATTTGTACAAAGCAATCGATTGCTTGCCTTTATGTATGGTATTTTGAGGAACATGTAGTATCAAAATCTAAATTTTGGTCCTCAGTAGTAAAATGGGTACGTTACATAGATGATATCTTTTTCATATGGAAAGGACCTGATTCAGTTTTACAAGAATTTTTGACATGGCTGAACCAACAGGATTCATTTAACATTCATTTAACATTTACTCCGGAAATATCAAAGACTACTGTTCACTTTTTAGATATACAAATCACTTTACAAGATTGTAGATTTTATACATCAATTTATTCAAAACCTACAAATCGGAACAGTTTATTGGATTACACCAGTTTCCATCCACGATATATACGCAATAACATTCCTGTTGGTCAATTTCTCAGATTACGGAAACTTTGTTCTTCTAAAGAAGAGTATTCCTTTCAAGCATGGCAAATGCATAAGAAATTTGAGAATAGGGGTTACCCAGCACATGTTACGAATAAGGCATATAAACGGGCCTCGAATGTTCATCGTTATTGTCTTTTTTTATGGTAACAGAAGCAGGTTGACTCTTTTTTGACCTGTGTATTACCGTTTTCTGCACAGGCCACTCATATACGTAATTTGATTTTATCTCATTGGGACATTTTGAGGGTCCATCCGGTGTTTGCTACCTCGCCTATTTTCTCATATCATAGAGGACGAAATTTGAGGAATTTTTTAGTTCACTCACATTGTTCTGATCGATCGGTTGAAAACCATGGTAGACATAAAAAATGTAACAAATGTGTGGTTTGTTTGTTTACTATGGAAGTACAGGTATTTAAACATCCAAGTTTGGGTTTTACTCAAACTTCGTGATTATACAAATTGCAAATCTGAAGGTGTGATATATGCAGTCATGTGTCCTTGTTTGTTATTATATCTTGGCCAGACATTGCATCCTTTCAAAATGAGGATTATTGAACATTTATCTGCCATCCATCAGGGGAGTGGAATCGGCACCTTTAGTTTCACATTGGAAACTTAAAAATCAATCGTTAAGTGATTTGCATTGTTTTATTATTGAACAGGTTAGGGGTGGTGAGGGCGGTAATTTTCAACGGCGTTTATGCCGGAGGGAACAAGAATATATTTTTCGTTGGAATAGCGTAGCGCCTAATGGGTTAAATTCCCAGATTGAATGGCAGTGGTTTTTTTGAATCGAGGGGAGTTTTCCCTTAGGTATAAGAGCGCATGTGTGGGCGTTCTTAGGAGAACTGCTTTCCTTTCGGGAATCATTTTGTGGACAGGAGTTTATAATTTTGGATCTTGAGGTCAGAAGTTGATACAATTATATGTTTTTTGAATGTAATTGTTTTGTTTGTTTTAATGTTGTTTTGGATAGTTTGTTACTTTATGTTATATTTTTGTAGCTTGCCCTAATGAAGCCGCTGGACGGTGAAACTCTTACTCATGATGCACGTTGTGTGGAGTTTTGAGCGTTTCATGTTCTCTTGCTTGGATTGAAGATTTGGGATCACAAATGTCTTTTGCTGGGTGACTCTCCTTGGTATATATTGAAATAATAGTAGTCGGTAGGTTTTGGTTACATTTCTGATATCGATGTTTTCAGAATGCTTATAACATGTTTTGTGTTTCTCCTTATTGGTTTGTCTTACCTTTTTAGGGGAACCTATCCGGATTTTTTCCGTTTTTTAAAAACATACAGATGTTTGAAATATATGATTAATCCTGCTGAGAGAGTATTGGGAAGCATCATGAGAAAAAGTCGGGATATGGCTACAACAGTGTAGAGGATTTGACTGGATCATCTAAATGTGATGTGATCATTCAAATAGAAGGAGGGGATTTAGCTACATCATTATAAAGGAAGTACGGCGATTTTTCCACAAGACCATAGAGTTTATGGACATATGGCCCAATGAGAAGATATTTGTATGTTATAAAAGTTGATGACATATGGGTTACAATTGAATGAGTATCAAATTTGAATGTATAAATTATATGAATGAGTTGTTTAGGATTTCTAAAGGGTATATCTATATAGAGGGGAGTGTTTTAATTTGGACTTGAAAAGGGACAGAGATGAAGCCTGACATACAGACTTGGAGTTTGCTCCAGGCATAAGGAGCAGCATGGTGAAAGGACCGACGTCTGGAGTTGGCAGTGGAAGAAAAGGGAAAAGAAAGAAGCGAGCCAGAAGTAGAGCGGAGTTCACGAGGAAGGGTGTAGGGAGAGAGAAGAGAGGAAATGTAGAAAGGAGCAGAAGAGTTAAAGTTCGAATTGGATACAGAAACAGAAGGGAAGACAATGAAGTGACATGAAAAGAGGGGTTACATGAGAATATTGAGGCTGGAGAAAAATTGGTTGTGCAGCAAAGTTCTAAAGAGATTGAAAGGCAGAAAGGTGCTAAGAGGGTGCCAGCAAGAAGGAGGTTGCAATAGTCAAGACTGGTAGTAATTAGAGAGTGGATAAGTGTTTTAATAGTGTGTTCAGAAAGGAAGGGGCACATTTTTCTAATATTATAGAGAAACGACAGGTTTTAGCTATCTATTGGATATGTGAGAAGGAAAGGAAGGAGTTAAAGATGACCCAAGGATGCGAGCTGTGGAAACAGGAAGTAGAAGAGTGTTATCCACAGAGATAGAGAAAGGAGGAAGGGGGAGGAAGGTTTAGGGGGGAAATAAGAAGTTCAGTTTTGGCCATGTTTAATTTCAAACAGTGGTGAGACATCCAGGTGGCGATGTCAAACAGGCAGGCAGAGATGCTAGACTGGAGTGTCAAAGAGAAAGATAGAAAGATAGATCTGAGAATCATCAGCATAAAAATGATACTGAAATCTATGATAGGAAATGAGAGCAACAAGGGACTGTGTGTACAGAGAAAAAAGAAGAGAGCCAGGAACAGATCCCTGGGCACACCAACAGAGTGGGATAGCAGTAGAGGAGGAATCACCAGAAAGAGCATTGGGAGAGATAAGAACAGAACCAGGACAGGGCAGAGTACCTAAAACCAAGAGAGGACAATGTGTCAAGGAGACGAATCAAAAGCAGCAGAAAGCTCAAAAAGCATAGGATAGGAAAAAGGCCTTTGGAGTTAGCCTGGAATAAGTGACTGGAGACTTTGGCATGTGCTGTCTTGGTAGAATGAAAGGGGCGAAAGCCAGATTAAAGTGGAACCAAGAGGGCTTGAAAGAAAAGAAATTCAAGACAAGGATTGCATGCTCATAAAGTTTAGAAATGAAGGGAAGAAGGGAGATGGGTTGATAATTAGAAGTACAACTAGGATCAAGAGGTTTCTTAAGGAGAGATGTGACCAGAGCATGCTTGAAGGCAGAAAGGATCGTGGCAGTGGAGAGCGAGAGGTTGAGAATATGTGAGATGAAAGGAATGATAGAGGAGGAAATAGAACTAAGGAGATGGAGATAGAATCAGAAGATACGTAGTAAGTTTAGAGGAGGAAAGTAGATGAGAGGTTTCCTCATTAGAGATCTTAAAGAAGGAAGAAAGGGTAACAGTGATTGAGGTACTGAAGGTATTGAAGTTGGTAATGAGGTGGGGAAAGAGGGGATGACGCTGATTTAGTGGGGAATTGGAGAGTGATCTTTGGATTTTATCATGGAAATAGTCAGCTAAGGTTTGGGCAGAAAGAGAAAGAGGGGTCAGAGGGAGAGGTGCCTCGAGGAGAGAGTTAAGAGTTGAGAAGAGACAGCAAGGGTCAGTGGCAAGAGAGTTAATCAGATGGACATAGTTGTTTTGCTTGGCGAGAGCTAAGGCTGATTGGATGGAGATAAGCATGAATTTGGAGTGAAGAAAGTCAAAAAGGGAGCAGGATTTGAACCAAACACACTCAGCTAAGCGGGCACAGGAGAGTAGATAGCAGGTAATTGAAGATAACCAATCAATTCGCATTGTACAGATGTAAATAGTTACCCCTGTTTCTTTCCAAGTTCCTATTCCTGTTATTTGTAAACACAAATCAAGTCATTTGAAATGTGTATGTAAAATGTTCCATGTAAACCACACTGATGGAAAATAGCGCGGTATATAAGAAAATGTAAATAAATAAATAAACCAGGGCTGAGGTGTTGTGCATCTTACAGGACATGGGATAGGTGGAGCAAGAGTATCTAGAGCAGGGCAGAATTAGACAACAAGGAGGAGGAAAGAGATAAGACAATAGTAGAGAGAGCCAAAGGGTCAATAGCATGAAGATTCCCAAAAAAAGTAAGAGGAGAATGGGCGAGATTGAGGTGGGGAGTGAGGATGGGTGAAGGTTAGGAGGTTATAGTAACATAGTAAATGATGGCAGATAAAGACCAGTATGTTCTGATCAGGATAGGGAAAGAACTTTAGGTCAGGATGGCAGACAGAGAAGAAAACCAGGTCAAGGCTGTGACCATGCTGATGAGTGAGAGCAGAAAAGCAAAGTTAGAGGTTGAACAAGAAGGTAAGGGAAAGCATAGTTATTCACCTGTAACTGGTGTTCTCCAGGGACAGCAGGAATCAGTCCTCACTTATGGATGACGTCGACACTGACAAAGCCCGCTCGGAGCAATTCCCCAGGTTTCAAAGAAAGCCTTTGGAATTGCTGCCACGCATGCATGGTCCTCTTCACGCCCAAGGGTGCCATCTTGCTTAGTCAGGTCCCATAGCTAGAGCCCTACTAAGCAGATGGCAAGTGAAGGATAAGAATAGCAACTCTTAAAGAGAGGTGGGAAGGTAGTGAAGACTGATTCCTGCTGTCCCTGGAGAACACCTGTTACAGGTGAGTAACGACGCTTTCTCCAGGAACAAGCAGGAAGTCAGTCCTCACTTATGGGACTCCCCAGCTACAGGCTATCAAAACCTATAACAAAGTGCCTCCGCGAATCTTTGAGCTGATGCCGATGATCCAAAGGGAGCCTGAGTCCTCGGGGGGCCAAGCTCCCAGTAGACACAGAAGAAGGGTCGGAGAGCAGCTTATACTCCGAACAGATTACGGAGTACAGCCTGGCCAAAGGCACTGTCCTGGTGGGACTCTCTCTCCAGGCAGTAGTGTGAAGCAAAGGTATTCACTGAAGACCAGGTCGGGGCCGAGCAGATGTCCGTCAGAGGCACTGAGTGCAGCGAAGCCACCGACGCTACTTTGGCATGGATGCCGTGTGCGGTGACTTGTTGATCCAGCAAGGCCCCAGCCTTTGCCTGGGCAAAGGCAATGCAGTCCACCACCCAGATAGAGAGGATGCGCTTGGTGACTGCAAGCCCCAGACGGTTGAGATCATAGGCTATGAAGAGGCGGTCGAACTTGCGATGACCATGGGTGTGCTGCAGGTAGAAGGCGAGAGCCCTCTTGCAGTCAAGGGTATGCAGGACCAGCGACGCCTGGTCAGCATGAGGTCTCGGGAAGAAAGTCGGTAAGACCATCTCTTGGTTGAGATAGAAATCAGAGACAACTTTCGGTAGGAACTTGGGGTGAGTGCGAAGGACCACCCTGTTCCCATAAAACCTGGTGTAGGGGGCGATGGCCATGAGGGCTTGAAGTTTGCTGACTCACCAAGCCAAGGTCAGCGCCAGTAGGAAGATTACCTTCACCAGGAAAGGTGCCAAAGGGAGCACATTGCCATCGGCTCAAAGGGTGGCAGCGTCAGCTGCATGAGCACGATGTTCCATCCCACTCTGTTGGTGGAGGCTGGACGGGGGGCTTGGAGAGTAAAAGGCCCTGCATGAAGCGGGAGACCAGTGACTGGCCTGAGAGGCATTTACCCTCGACGAGAAAGTGGTTGACTGAAATGGCGCTCAGGTGGACCTGACTGAATTGGATTTCAGCCCCACCTGCGAGAGGTGGAGGAGGTACTGGAGAACCTACCAGGTGGAACAGGAGAAGGGAGCGATCTGAAGCCCGGAGCACCAGACCGAGAAGCGCCACCACTTGAGGGTGTAGGCCCATCTCGTTGAGTCTTTCCTCAATGTGAGCAGGACTTCCTTGATCTCCTCTGGGAGGTGTAGCAAGTCTAGAGAGACCTGTTCAGCCGCCAGGTGGCTAGGGATAGTGAGTCCAGGTTTGGGTGAAGCACCTGTCCCTCCTCCTGTGTCAGCAACCCAAAGCACTGCCCAGGGGGACTGGGGTCTCCGACGAGAGTCGGATTAGAAGTGGGAAGCAAGGCTGTCAAGGCCACGAGGGAGCCACGAGAATCACCGATGGTCCTGCTGAATCTTGTGGAGGGTCCTTGCTATGAGCGGAGTGGAGGAAAATGCATACAGAAGCCTGGAGGTCCAGTTCAGGAGGAATGCATTGGGGGCTACCCTGCTTGGGTGCTGTATGGGCCCGCAAAAGAGGAGAAGCTGTGCGTTTGCCGGGCTGGCAAACAGGTCTGTGGATGGAGTTCCCCAGCGGTGAAACAGGTGGAGAACCACCTCCATACTCAGGCACCACTCGTGCGGGTAGAGAAGCCTGCTGAGCCTTTCCATGAGGACATTGTCTTGGCCCGGGAGGTAGACAGCTCTTAGGGTCATGCCCTGGCGCACTGCAAAGGAGCAGAGGAGGACTGTCTCCCGGCAGAGGAGGCTGGAGCCCGTACCCCCTTCCTTGTTTATGTAGAACATCGCAACCTTGTTGTCAGTCTGCACAATTATCAACTTGCCTCGCAAGCTGTGCTTGAAGACCTTCAAGGCCAACAGGACCACTTGAAGTTCAAGCAGGTTGATCTGCTGCCAGGATTCCTCGGGTGACCACCGTCCCTGGGTACGGAGGTTGTCACAGAGGGCTCCCCAGCATGACAGTGAGGCATCCGTCATCAAGATGAGCTCGTGTTGCAGAACCCGGAGGGCATGCCCCGAAGTAAGCTTCGGAGATTCTGCCACCAATCCAGGGAACTGAATAGGCTGCGCGAGACTGAGATGGGATTCTGGAGCCGGCGCGAGGCTTGGGACCATTGCACTCTGAAGCACCACTGAGCTGCTCGCATATGCCTGCGAGCGTGGGGGACGACGTGTACGGTCGAGGCCATGTGCCCCATAAGGTGGGGCTTTGGACCTCGGCAGCCAAAGCACAGAGGCGGTCCATGTGTGCTCGAGGGAGGAAGGCGGTTACCTGTTCCGTGTCGAGCTGTTCGCCGATGAACTCCAGTGCTTCCACTGGTTCAAGGTGGGACTTGGAGTAATTGATCAGGAAACCGAGGCGCTCGAGCAGAAGGACCATGCGCAATGCCTAGAGGCATGCCTCCTCAGCTGATGCACCCATGGTGAGCCAGTCGTCTAGGTAGAAGTAGACATATATGCCCTGCAGCCAAAGGTAGACTGTGGTGGCCGACAGGCATTTTGTGAAGACTTGCGGGGCAGACGCAAGCCCGAAGGGGAGTACTCTGTACTGTTAGTGCTCCACCTGTATCCTGAAACGCAGGTACTTCCTGTGCTTGGGGTGAACAGAGATGTGGGCATAAGCATCTTTGAGATCCAAGGATCATAGCCAATCATCCTGCCAGAGGAAGGGCAGCAGGACGCCAAGTGATAGCATTCTGAACGTCTCCCTCACCAGAAATTTGTTCAGGTTCCTGAGATCGAGGATGGGGCACAGGCCACCTGTCCTCTTTGGAACAAGGAAGTAACGGAAGTAGAACCCCTGACCTCAGAGGTGCGGCAGGACCCTTTCGACTGCCTGTTGACCGAGGAGGTTGTCCAATTCCTGTTTTAAGCAAGTGTGGGGTAAGGGAAGCCAAATAGGCTCTGCTGGGGAGAAGGGAGGGGGGAATCTGTCCAGATGGAGATGGTAACCGTCCCAGACGACCCTGAGGACCCAGGTGTTCGACGTGATGGCCTCCCACTCGGGGCAAAAAGGGACAGTTGTCCTCCTACCAGTAGGAGCACTGCCGGAAGACAAGAGACTATGCATTTGGAATCAAAACCCCATAGCTGGTTGGGGTGGCACTAGTGGTTGGATCTTGGGCCCCTTAGGTTTCCAGTGGCCCTGAGCTCTGCCCTTACTTTGGCCGCCGGCGCTGGGGCAGGTGGATAGTTTGGGCAACCCTGGTAAGGAAGCCCCTTCCTTCCTCTGAAAGAAGGGCTTCTTACTGTGCTGTTTCTTCCGGGGAAGGGACAGGGTTTTCCGAGAGAGGCGGGTGCAGGTTATGAACTCTGTCTCGATCTCAGCTGCCTTGTCCTCTATGGGCTTGCCAAACAGTTGTTCGCCGAGGCAGGGAACATCCAAGAGTTCCTCCTGGACCCACTGTTCCATGTCTGAGGACTGGAGCCATGCTTGCGCCGGGCTCCAATGCCAGCCGCTGCCACACGGGCGGAAGACTCTAACCCATCATATGTGGTGCAAGAAAGGTATTTCAAGCAGTCTGCGACCGATCTCAGGAGGGTCTGAAATCTGAGAAGGTGGTCACCTTCGAGGCCTGCGGAGAAATCGCTGAGCTCTTTAGCAAGATTGCGAAGGGACATACCCATATATAGTTGGTATGCCTGGATTTGGCATGCCAGCATGGATCCCTGGTAAGCTTTACACCCGAGTGTGTCTAGGGCAAAGGATTCTCTGCCCAGTGGAACAGAAGAATGCGACTTCAGGCTTTTCTGTTTCCGCATCGCAGATTCCACTACCATGTAGGTATGAGGAAGCTGAGCCTTTCGAAACCCAGGACCACGTTAAGCTCTGTTCATGGCATTGAGTCTTTTACTGATAATAGGGACAGAGGTGGGTGTTTCCCACATGCAGAGGAGCAGCTGGGTCAGAATGGACGGCACAAGGACCATGAGAGACTCCCTTGGAGGAGACTCATTGCAAAATGTTGAGTTCCTCTGCCCTTGGCTCTTCCTCAGTCTGCATGGGCAGATTGAGGGACCGAGCCATATCCCGCATGAAGACCAAGAAGGAGGTATCTTCAGGGGGTGATATGGCGGGTGGGGATGGGTCAGAAGGAAGGTACCGATGGGCGCAGGTTTCAGGGGATGTGTCCCCATCCAATTCCAAGCCTGAGAGGTCTGAGAAGGACTCGGAGTCGGGCTGACCCCCACGTCCAGTGGCCGAGGCCCGTCTGGAGCAGGAGCCAGAGGCACTGACTCTGGAAGACCTCACCTCCCAAGGAATGGGATGGTGAGTGAGACTGGTGCCGAGGACCCTCACTAGGTCTGTGGCTCTTGGGGTTTCCAAGGCAGTTTTCGGGACCACAGTTGAGGGACCCTCATTCTCGAGCCAGCCGTGCTGGGCAAGAGTGCCTGCTGGGCAGCTAGGAAGGTAGAAACGCTGTGCTCTAGTGCCAACATATGGGATTCCCACTTGGGAGTGGGTCCCTTGGACGCCGATGCCAGGGATAGCAGGTCTGGCATGGAGGAGGAGAGGGGGTCCTCACCGGGACGACGCTCAGGAGACCGGGCGCCATCGCCGGAGGCCTCTGTGTCTGTACAAGGTGCCTTTCGAGGCCGCTCCTTGTCCAACTCTTGGAAACGCTAAGGAAGACTAAGGTAACGAGTGCAAGACCGTTCACGCTTATCCAGAGCCCCCGACAGTGTCTTCAAGGTCTTCTTTTTTCACCATTCCACCTCGGGCGAACCCTGGTCATAGTGATGCCGGGGACGTGGAGTCACTGCGGGGGACCCCGCAAGTGGTGGATCAGTGGAGCGGGGTGCCACCGGGGACTCCAGGGCAGACTTACAGAAAATGTCAGCAGACCTTTGCTTACGGCTTTGTAGGGCCTTAGCGGATATTTTCTTGCAAAGTGAGCAGAGCTCCGGGTTGTGGTCAGCCCCCAGGCATAGCAGACAACAGTCATGGGTGTCCATGTTTTTGGAGCATCTGTCACATTTTTTGAAGCCGGTGGCCATGGGAGCAAAGAGAGCCCCTACGAGGTCGAAGACCCTTGAGGCCAGCGGTTAGAAAAAGGGTGCCAAAAGGGCCTGAAGTGAGAAAAATGGAGTAAGGGAAAAAAACGGGATCTCCTGGTCCACAGCTGAAGTAGGGGCATCGGGGAGTACGGGAGATGACCTGTGCAACTGGATAAAATGCCAAAAGGCCAAAGGAGAAGAAATTTTTTCCGAGGGATGAGGATGTGTGTCCAAAGGGCTTCATGGAAAAAGGGACACTGAGCAAGATGTCACCCTTGGATGGGAAGGAACCACACATGCATCTTTCTTTGAAAGCTGGGGAATTGCTCCGTGCGGGCTCCATCAGTGTCGACGTCACCCATAAATGAGGACTGACTTTCTGCTTGTTCCTGGAGAAAGGAGTTTAGAAGCATGGGGGTCAGAAGGGTTATCAATATGAATATTAAAATCACCAAGAATAAGGGAAGGGGAAGAAGAATCAAGAAATAAGGAAAGCCAGGAGTCAAAGCCAGAGGAAAAGTAGAGGAGGATTTATCAGGTGGTCTATAGATAACAGCTATACAGAGAGATAAGGGATTAAAAAGTCGGATGGAATGGACTTCAAAGGAGGAAGGGAACGAGATGGAGGTAGAAGGAATGGTTGGAATTGGCAGGAAGGAGAAAGCAAAAACCCAACACCACCGCCACGGCCAGTGTCAAGAGGCAAGGTAGTACCAAGCGTGAATTGCATCCTTTGCCCCCCACCCGCACCTCCATCCAGCCACTTTATGGACGGTGGTGGGAGAGAAGAGGCGGCCCAATGTGCAAGTCGCTGGCGCGCTAAGCTGATCTGTCCCTCCCTGCTCTGATGCTGCATCTGAGGAGGGAGGGACCAGACCTGCTTAGCGTGCTGCAAGAAGGCTTAAGGGGCGCATTTCAGCTGTCTGCCATTGCCTGCCGCTTCTGAGAGAAGGAAAAGTGGCGGCGGCAGGCAACGGCAGACAGCTGAAATGCGCCCCTTAAGCCTTTGTGGCCTGTGCAGCTGCACCGCTCGCACAGGGCTAGGTACGGTCCTGTCAAGAGGAGTATGGGAAAATTGGCAGCCGCTATGACAGAGGGTGGCAACTGAAGTAGAGTCATCAGGGTATAGCCAAGTTTCTGTGAGAGCTAGGAGATGGAAAAAGTTAGATCATAAGGGAAGTTTATTGGATATGGAATGAGTATTCCATAATGCACGACAGAAAAGAAGAGAGGAGAGGGAAAGGAAAGGAAAGGAATATGGCTGAGATTAGAGTGGTAGAGAGAGGAGTGGGAGTGAAAGAATAATCTAGGGGGTCCAGGGTTAGAATTAATGTCATCACAGGAAAGGAGGAGGAGGAGAGCGTGAGGCAGAGAGGAGACAGAACAGCGGAAACGAGGATGATGTTTTGAAGAAAGAGGGGAGAGGGATGAATGAGAGAAGAAAAAAGCGAAGTTCGAGAGCTGAGGAGAGGGAGGAGGATAAGATGGGAGAAGAAATGGGAAAGGTAGAGAGAGGGTTATAAGGAGGGGAGGTATGAGGATGTTGGTATAAGGGAAGAAGGTTAGAGAGTGTCAAAGAAACGAAGAAAAAATGATATGGAACCATAAGAAGAGAAGAATGGAGAGGAAGAGTTAGACGAACAGAGAACTTAATATAATTATTATTTAAATTATTCTTAATATTATTAGTGCTGTCAATCATACCATGCAAAAAGGCTAAGTAGCACTGAGCAGATGCATGAAAGGGGATAGTCCTTGCATGGGGTTGTAGCCAGCAGGATTTGGGAAGCTTTGATGTCACCATTTGTGAAGGTTGCAGGTTGCACTGGCTTCACATGCACACCCAGCTGTTGTTCAGTGTACTCAGGGTGGTCTTATCTTGGCCTTTCATACAAAATTTCCCTCTGGATCCCTATTCATCGAACAATTCAATGAAGACCACCAATCACCCTACAAGCCAAACTAAGTCACGACAACCACTCCAAATAAACACCCCATTACTCTCATTAAGATATAGATAGTTAGATAATGTCACAAGAGAAGACTCAAGTTTTTGATGTTATAATGTTACTATTGATATTTACAAGTTCTTGGAACAAGTTGATATATGCAAGATAATTTTACAAGATAACACTCAAGTGTTTGATGTTACAATATTACTGCTGATATTTACAAGCTCTTGGAATAAGTTGATATATGCAAGTTCCTTGGATAAGTTGAGTTTAATGTTAATTGTGCCTGACACCACTCTCCCCCCCTTACCATTGCCACACTCCTCCCGCCTCCCCTACCATATCCTCCCCACCTCCTCTTTGTATATAACACATTGTAGATAGCTCAGCCTGTATATATTGCATCTTATAATCAAACTACACCTTTATGACACCTACACACGCACTACGACACAAACATAGCATGCCGACACCTCTGCACTTTGTTTGAAGTGAAAACCACTTTGATTTTAGCATAAAGAGGTAAATAAAACCTCTTAAATAAATAAGTAAGTAAATAAATATCTTGGCCTTTCATACAAAATTTCCCTCTGGATCCCTTGTGGCCCCTCTTGGAATTATATTTCATTCTAAGGAGCTTCTCTCTCTTTTTCTAGTTCAGGGTGTCCTTGACAAAAGGACTGAGCATCTTTGCTGCTGTATTATTCAATACGAACTAAACCATGTGAGTCACAGACTGCGATCTGTGAACCTCCCAGTGGGATGATCCACAGTTCATTTTACTCTTAGTGATCGCAGCCAGACATTCATGCGTCATAGTGTCTGACTTGTAGATTATAGATCGAAGAGGACTTCTGACTAATTCAAAATAATGGATCCAATCCTGGCATTTTCAAATGGGCCTACATATAGAATATGAGGAAATGTTCAGGATAAATGGGACTGGAAGGTGTCAAAGAGCATTTTTTACATGGTATTGTAGAGCTCTAAGAACTCGACGGGTCCTGGAAGAAACTAGATTCTTCACAATTTGTCATGCATTGTATAGAACCACACCAGTTTTTTTTTAGGTTTTCCTTTAAAAGGTATTCTAACGTACAAAAGACTCCTATTCACACTGTACCACAAAAGTTCCACAAAAGCACAAGAGTCTTTGCAGGATCTAATAAAGACACTTGAAAGCACACGGCTATGGGGCTTTATTCAATAAGCATTCTAGGAGGGGGAAGAAGTCCCCTTTGGAATAAAGCCCATAGGCCTCTTGGCTGATGTCATTAGTGGATACACAGATGAATAAAAATCAAGATCAACAATAATGTCTAGGACACAAAGGGCCCTTTTACTAAAAGCTGCTAGCTGTCAGCACGTGTCTAGCCAGGGCGGATCTGTAATGAAGTGAAATGACGCGGCTGCCTCAGGTGGCAAAGTTTTGGGGCAGCAAAAAATGCCCCCAAAACAGCAGTCTCACTGTGCCTTCAGAGGTTTAAAAAAAAAAGGATGGACAAGCTGCTCCTGCTGCTTCTCAGCAGTGGCAGAATCAACCCCTTCACCCCCAGCCTCCACTGCCACCCCACATCGGAGGACACTGGGGCAGCAGCGGGAAGGTTTCACTATTGGCAAAAAAAAAAAAAACTATTGAAAAGCGCTGGGTTTTCAAGCCGATGGAGGCTTGTAAGTCCCTGCTGGTTCCGCTCCCCTCTGATGCAAAAAGCATCATCAGAGGGGACAGGACCCCTACCTGGCATGTGGGTCCCAGAGGACTGGGTTGAGAACCTCTGCATTAAACCATGACTACATGTTCAGTAATTTTATTCTTTATAATGATTTCTACCATTTTGCCCAGTACCGATGTCAGGCTCACCGGTCTGTAGTTTCCTGGATGCTCCCCTGGAACCCTTTTTAAAAAATTGGTATTACACTGTCCATTCTTCAGTCTTCAGGTACTACAGATAATTTTAATGATAATTCACAGATTACCAATAGTAGGTCTGAAATCTCATATTTCAGTTCTTTCAACAACCTCAGATGTATACCATCCGGTCCAGGTGATGTACTACTCTTCAGTTTATCAAATACTTATAATACATCTTAACAGTTTATCAATATTTCTTTCAATTCTTCTGATATATCACCTTTAAATACCAATTTCAGGCATGGATAACTTCCCTACATCACCTTCGGTAAAGACAGAAGAAAAGAATTCATTCAATCTCTCTGTCATAGCCTTCTCCCTTAGCGCCCCTTTTACCCCTCTATCATCTAATGGTCCAACTGATTCTCCCAGGCTTTTTGCCATGAATGTACCTGAAAAAGCTTTTATTGTGCATTTTTGCTTCCATTGCAAGTTTTTTATTTCAAATTCTCTTTGCCTGCCTTAATCAATGTCTTGCATCTAACTTGCCAGTTCTTATGTTGTTTCTCGTTTTCATCATTTGGCTCCTTTTTCCATTTCCTGAAAGATGCTTTTTTGGCTACAACAGCCTCTCTGAACTAGCCTTTAAACCATGCCAGCAGTTTTTTAGCCTTCCTTCCACTTTTCTTAAAACATGGATTACATGTGGTCTGGGCTTCCAAGATAGTATTTTTAAACACTCATGCTTGATATACATCTTTAACCTTTGCAGCTGCTGCTCTTAGTTTTTTCTTAACTATTTTCCTCATTTTACCATAGTCTCCCTTTTGAAAGTTAAAGGATAGTACTGTGGATTTCCTTGCCATCCTTCTTCCATTTATTAAATCAAATGCAATCATGCTGTGATCACTATTGCCAAGTGGCCCCAACACCCTTATCTCTTGCACCAGGTCATGTGTTCCACTAAGGACTATGTTCAAAATAGCTTCCCCTCTTGTCGGTTCATGAACCAGCTGCTCCAAGAAACAGTCATTTATTTCATCTAGAAACTATCTCCTTAATATGTCCAGCAGTGACATTACTTTTATCTTTATTGGAACCTCTGTCAGGATGCCCTAACTTCACTCTTTTGCTAGTATCCTTCAAGGATACATCCCTTCTGAACTATGCACTCTTGGGCAACTGTCGGTTTTTCCCTGTTATCTTGTTTAAAAGCTGCTCTCTCTCTTTTTAAAAGATTAATGCCAGCAGCTTGGTACCATGCTGGTTAAGGTGGAGTCCATCCCTTCGTAAAAGCCCTTCCCTTCCTGAGAATGTAGCAATGAATCCAAATCCCTTTTCTTTGTACCATCACCTCACCCACACATTGAGATTCTGGAGCTCTGCCTGCCTTTTGGTTCCTGCGTATGGAACAAGAAGCATTTCAGAGAATGCTATCCTGGAAGTTCTAGATTTCAACTTCCTACCTAAAAAGTCTAAACTTCTCCTCCAGAACCTCCCTACCACACTTTCCTATGTCTTTGGTACCAACATGTACCAAGACAGCAGACTCCTCCCCAACACTATCTAAAATCTTGTCTATGTAGCTCGTGAGGTCCACTACTTACGCACAGGCAGGATTGATACCAGGTGATCCTCACGTCCACCAGTCACCCAGCTATCTACATGCCTAATGATTAAATTGCCAATTATAATGGCTGTTCTAGCTCTTCCTTCATGGGCAAATAGCCCTGGAGAAACCTTCTCAGTGCGAGAGGCTTTTATATTAGCTGGAGAACAGGTCCCAGCTACAGGATCACTTCCTGCCACTCCAAAGTGATGCTCTCCTTTCACTCAACCTCTCTCCTCCATGGCAACTGAGAGGCTGCCAGACTGGAGGTGGGACTTCAGACTACATTCCTGTAGTTCTCATCTATATACCTCTGTGTTTTCCTTTTGTCCTCTAAGTCTGCCATTCTATCCACCAGAGATCGGATTTGTTCCTTGAGGGCAAAGAGCTCCTTGCATCTAGTGAACACATAAGACTTCTCATCAACTGTGAGAAAATTGTACATGTGACAGTCAATACAAAAGACTGGATAGCCCCCATCTTGCCGCTGGACTGCTGTCTGCATCTTAGCTTTAAGGTTTTGTTTAGCTATTTAAGTTATCTACTTACTTAAAGTTGCTAGAGATACTTGCACTGATACAATTGTACCTAATAAGTTTAAAAGAATTAGTCTACTTCAATATTAATCAATCTATTCCTGGTGAGGATAACCAGCTGATCCTGAAGTGAATTTGACCACCTCTTCCCCTTTAATAGGTTTAAGAGCCTATAAAAATAAGATTATGCCTGGGGTGGGTGAGAGTTAGGGTAGGTAGGAGGGAAAGAGCACCTAGTAAAAGCTGGCTTGCTACATAGTGTCCTGACCTGTACTTCTAAGGTAATCTCTTAATTTCCTGGGTGATTAACACAGTCCTTGGTTTGATAGAGGGAGCCTTTCAAATTGCTCCTTTGACCCGTCACTTGGTTTTAACACCTCTTTAAAACAGTTTCACAGGTCTTTTGCCCCCCCTCCAAACTGGAAGGCCTCTTTCTAAAGGTCCCTAGAAACAATTTATTTTTACTCAAAAAATATTTACCCTATTCTTCCTTCTATGATAAGCTATACTCTAATTTGATTTAAATTAAAAGCTCTCCTGTGCTACTGATAGAGGTTTAAATCTAAATTAAGCTCTCAGGGGATATTGGCTGAGGTTTAAATGTAAATTAAAAGCTCTCTGGGACTATTGACTTGGATTTAAATTTAAATTAAAAGCTGTCTGGGGCTACTGAGCCCTGCGTGAGCTAGCAAATAAATCTGTGTATTAGAATCTAGTGTTTCAACTTTAACCCAAACAATTCTCTTTTCCCCAAGATTCAGAGAATTTCCCAGAAGTAAAGAAATACTTGCAAATGCAGATTTCTTTCCAGCAATAGCAGTCCCTTTTGGTTGTCCTTCAAGACTTCCATTTATTAAATGGGATTCTCTTACCTTACCCTTGGAGGATGAAAGGCTGAATTCATTTTTGTTTTGAGAGGGTGCCTTATTCCATGAGTTCATTGGTTTCTTGGAATTTAAACTCCATTTTTTGGCTGAATCCTTGAAATCAGGGAAGGATTAACCCTTGGGTAAGCCATAGGCATATTGATCACCCCCACTTTAATATAAATACATTTGAACATGCTCACAAACGGGGTTCTGAATACAGAGATAAGATGGAGCAGGTATGAATTGCTAGTTGCTGACTACTCCTGCCACCTGCTGGAGGATGAAGAGGCTTGCAGAGAACAGATTGATGTCTGTAGGCAGTGGTGTCTCGGACCTTCAGCCACTCTGCTCTCTGCTAGGGCAAAAATCTGTCTTGGAAGCCAATGAACTAGTATATCTATGAAAGTTCCTTCTAAACATTTAGGCCCTAGGCATGTGCCTAGTTCTGCTTATTCCTTAATACCATCCTGCTTGAAGAACGTCATCAAAAACATGAATAAAAAGGAAATTTAAAAACAGTCTTATTTAACTTTGTTTCAAAACTGCACTTTAGAGTAATGCATTTCCTTTAATACATCTTCCATTGCATATTTTAAATAACAGTAATATTAATAATGTGAATTTACATAATGCCTTTCATGAAAACTAGATTCCCAATACCGTGGGCAGTTAGGTACTTAAAGAGCAGGCGTCCAGCATCTACCGAGGAGCAGGGCTATGAGAAAGGAAATATAATCAGTAAGTTACACTTCATCTTATTTCATCTAGAAACCTTCTCTCTCTAGTATATCCTGATGTGACATTCACCCAGTTGATACCGGCGTAAACACAGTGGTACCAGTTTTGATAGCGTCCCTAATTTCTGTTAGGATTTCATTACCTTATCCTCCTGTCTTCCCCCATATGTATTTTTAACCATTTCCTTAAGAACGCCCTACTCCCCTGTTGTTCTGTTTGCCTGTCTAAGCAGACCGTAAGCTCTGCGGGACAGGGACAGCGATGTGTATTTGCACAGCGCCTCCTATGCCTAACAGTGATGTATAAATGCTAAGTAGTAGTAATACCACCAGTAGGGACGACTTGGCAGAGCAATTCAGCTACCAGGACTGTATAAAAGCACATCACTGGTACCCAATTATGGTCGCAGAAATTGAGGCCGTGGGTAGGTGAAGTCCCATCACTGTCAGTCATAGAGGAGTTGCAGTTTGAGCCCCTGAACAGCTTGGCTTGATCCACCCGATTAGTAATTTTTTCGTTTAGTAACATTTATAGATCGTCATAGCTCAGATATTTTTGTATGCTAAATTTCACACCCCGTCTACAAAAAAACCATGAAAAGGTTGAAGTTATCTCATGTTGAAATTATGACCTGCCTAAGTTATGTTTCTTTTGCTCAGTTGCTCAGTCATCTTGCCCATACCACATTTTCCTTTCCTTGTCCGCACGGCTCTTATTGGCACTGAAGAAATTCTTAGTCACATATATGTACAGGAGGGAAATTCCAAGGCAACCAGCTAAGCCCTGTCATTGTTAAATTAACCCCTTAAAATTCTCAGAAAGATTGTGTGGTTTTAGGACATTGATGATTTGCTGTCATGTGCAGGAAATTGAAGAGAGAGAATATAAAGAATTCTGAAAATATAGTGGTTGGGCGTGTATGTCCATTTAACTAAAAATACTTTTCAGAGTGTTAGAGTCGAATTGCGTCACTGTTTTTGGTCTTCTGTTATGATTTACCATTAGTGGAGCATTTCAGCTCGTCTAAAGTCAGGGACTGGCTATAGGTAGGTCATTTTAGAAGCTTCGCATGGCTTTCACACACATTATTTGTTTATTAACTCTGCTTCTATACCGCCGTTCTACTAGTGAAGGCGGTTTACAATAAACTTCGAACAGCTGAACCATTCGTTGAGTACATGGAAATTTCACATAAAACCGAGGACAATCTTCATTCAATAACAAAAGACACCAGAACAAAAACAGCTTAGTTACAAACTGGTTTACAGGTAGAATGGGGCGTGTTTACTAACATGTGCTATCCGGGAAGTATGTGGTTCATGCACAGTATCAACAGCATGCTAAAAAGTAACACGGGGCCCCATGCAAGCATCTGGACAGCGACTGGGTGGGACAAGATGGTACCACCACAGCATTGCAAGCGTCGGCGTTTGACATCCACGGTGCCTGTGCTCGGTGCAGTAGCTCAGGTGTGACTAACACCAGCTCTGTGGGCGGTATTAGTTGCTCTTGTGGCGGATTTACTGCAGGGAAATGACTGTACACACCCTCTTACGGTTAGTGCAAGGCTCTGCACTAATAGCGTAGCCTGTTCCTGCATTAACAGCACATAGCTTAGTAAGCGTGCTCCATAAACAGCACTGTTTACCAATGTACTAAAGGGGGCTATGGTTTTGCACCTAACACACAAATAGCCTGAAAAGTTACTTGCATTAGGAGCAAATCCGCCCCATTAACTGCCAGGGGCGTGAACAGCTTGCTACTGACAGTTTATTTGTGGAGCTGTACGCTAACATTGGGCGCTATCACTGCAGGTCCGCTTAACTCCACTTATTGAGGTGGAAGTATTTGCACTCACGCTAATTGCAACATTGACAGGTAGCACAAGACTTGTGCCCCCATGCTACCTACTATGCGCATGCCACACCCATACTCCGCTCCTAACTCACTCATCTACCACCCCGACGTGCAAGTCACAGTTACCGAGCAAATCAGTGCGTAGTAACGCTCTTGTCCTCACGCTAACTGCGGGCCCAAACATTTGGTTGCCGCACGCCTAAACCTGTGTACACTATCTGTGTAGAGCACTTCAGCAGAAGGAGCCCAGTGTGTAAATAACTATTTTAGAAAGTTACTATTTACTGTACATGTGCAGATCTGCAGCATGCGTCATTTGCAAGGATGCATGTTGTGGGTGTGTTTTGGGCGGTTCCAAAAAGCGTGTTATGTATTTCTGGTTCAGCAATGACACTACATTCATACTTTAAAAAAATATAGACAAGGATTAGAAGCACCCAAGGCAGACCCCCCCTCCCCCGTTCCCCTCCATCCCCTTTGCCGTCACTGCTACCCCTCTTTAGGGCCTGCAGTGTTGGCAACAGTCCAGAAACTATGACGCAGTGTTGTGGTTTCTGTGTCGGAGGGGCAGAAGAGACAAATAGCAGAAACTGCAGTGAAGGCGCCTGTGAGTGGAGGTAAGTGCTGCATCACAGTTTCTGAAACATTGTCACCGCTGCAGCCCCGAAGAGGTGCAGCAGCAGCAGTAATGGGATCCCCTGGAGGGCCGGCATTCCCGGTGACTTCCTAGATCTTCTAATGGTAACGCCAGCCCTTACGCTGAGGCAGACAAAAGTATCAGCTAACTGCTTGTTTGGACTCAAGGTTTGCTCGAATGATTGTGGAGACAGTCACCTCAAAAATTCAAATAACGTTTTTCACTTGGTTCCTTAATTGCTGCCCTTCCCAAATCCTACTTGAAGCCCTGTGCCAACTCTGGCTTTTAGGGCCTGATTTCGTAACAGTTCACCTATGAGAGAAGTCCCAAAAGGCTCCTATTTTAAACTGATTTTACAAAGGGCATATGTTTCTCTATAAAATAGGCTTCCAGAACCAACCCCAGTAGCACACAAACGCTGACATTCACATATACCTACTGCAAAGCTGGTATATATGTGTGCGTGTACTCTAAGGGAGTGATTTTATAAGGAGCTGCCTAGATTTAGGAAGTTAGAATGTGTGCAAATGGGGATATTTCAGTCCTTCATGTGCACAAATAAGTGTGCTTCCGCTACGCCCCATTCTGTAAGTATATGCCTAAATGTGATGGTGCCTATTTTCATTATGAACATGCACAGATGTGGAGTTTGGGCGAGTACAAACTACGCATGTAAATTATAATATACTATACACGTGTTTTTAAGAAATCTAGGAGCGGGCATTTAAAGCTCTATGGCTGGTGTGATTGCGCCTTAAATTTATACATTTTCAACCACTTCATGCTAGTATTTTGCAAGGAAAAGTAGATGCCTCCTTATAAAATGACCTCCTAGGCGTGTACTCACATTTTATATAAAATATACATAGATATACTGACCCTGCGCCATTCAAACTATGCCCTTGATTATGTGTCTAAGTACACGCTATCTTCATGCCATGTGTGCATGCGACTGCACAATTTTAGAGAAGACTTTCGCACATGTAAAACAGGCAAATTCACTGTCTGTTTGGAAACTCTGGTCTACTTTGTACCTACTTTAAATCAGTGCAAAATGAAATCCAAACTGTTTCCCCATCCAACCTCAGACCTGCCTTTGTTTTCCATTATGAAAAGTATGTATATCGGCATAGAAAGTATATACTTGTGAAGGCATATTTTACAATGGGATGTCCAAGTACAATCTAGGATGACAAAGCCAGAATGCCTGGGGAAAAAAAAAAAAGCAGGCACAAGTTCAGGCACAATTTCAGAAACGTGGACATGCCCGATGGACGTCTACAGAGACATCTACATAGACATCCCCAGAATAGATGCTCATAACAAGGACATCTGATAACATAATGGTTAAAGTAGTGAGCTAGGAACAGGTTAGCTAGAGTTCAAATCCCAGTGTGGGTCTTTATGATCTTAGACTATTCACTTAACTCTTCATCTTCTCTACACTCTGAATGTTTTAAGGCCAAACAAGCACTTTCCTGATGCCTATTCATGCCTACAGCAGTCTAAACATGGACATGCCTACAGGCATTCCTGAAATCGAATGGGGACATGTAAGTCTATTGCACCTTCCCAGACACACCTCCACCACACCTCCTTGCATAAGCGTCAGAAAGGGGTGGGCCACATGGACCCTGGCTCCACCAAAAATCATGACTGGCAGGCTGCTAATGAGGATTCCATCCCCCACCAGCAGAAGAGGAAGATAAGCCACGATCACAGCACAGACATCCTAAATAGGCTGTTCACATACTAAGGTTGGTAATTTGGTAAAAAGCCTATTTCCACACATAAAACCCTGCTTTACCCACAGAAGAGCTTTTGAAAAGTCTCCTTGTGGAGCGCAATTTTAACACAGGTCACCTATCTTGAGAAGCAGATATGCACATAAGTTATGCCTAGTTTGTAAAGGGCAACATTAGCTGTATGATTCAATCATGAAACTGAGTGGCTCTCATTGATTTACATGCCCTTTTTGTTGACGTCATTGGTTGCGTTGATCTTTTAAATAAAATTTTTAAAAAGTACCGCTGCCATTTTTGGAAAACATTTGGGACCATAAGGAATTAATTTTTTGTTGGGAATCTGGCTGGAGGATTACAAGAATGACTTATTAGTATGAATTCCCTGACGCAGATTTGTTTGAGGCATTGCGCTATTCCAGATAGACTTTGTTGGATACAATGATGAATTAATATAGGTTTAAGATAAGCAACATTATTTTTTTTGTGAAGATTTAATGTTTTCAAGTTTTGATACCCACCAATGAATTTTTACTAAGTCACTTTGACTTATATCATTGAAGTAAAAAAATTAAAAACATGGAGAATACCACAGCATGGCGGTATGTCTGTGCAAGTTGATCCTCTTCTTTATGACCATCTGTATATAAATTTAAATTGTAGGTCAGGCTATTATTGATTTCATTTTTTCCAACACTCATTGAGATCAATTTGATATTACAGCGGGGTCCGTTTACTAAGCTGCATTAGGCTTTTGCAGCTAATGCGCTGGTTTTGTGCAGAGCACAGTGTTAATTGCAGAAGGCATGTAGGATCTGTTGGGTGCACGCGCAGCATTTTTCCTGCAGATACCGCGGTCCTCAGCTCCATCAACACACCTAAAGTCATCCGTTGAGGTGGCGTTAATTCCACCCATGCTGAAAATCCAATGGTGCCGTGTGCTGTTGACGCATATGGTAACCATGCAGTGCAGACATGCCCACTCTTCACTCATATGCCCAGGTAGCACGGTTTTTGCAGATAGTGCAGATCACTGTGCTATCCGCATTTCCCCTGTGCTATCTGCGCACGTTATCTGCCATGTTACAGGTAGCACAGTTTAGTAACATACTCCATTTGTAAAGGGAAGATATAGACATATATGTAATTTTTTAAAATTTTATGCTGAGATATATTGGAGGTGCATTTTGAGTGTAGTTGTAAAAGTTACAAATCTGCATAACTGCTGTTATGAAATGAACGCCCCTCCCCTTGAAAGCTCCCGCATAGCGCTATAGCTGCTCTGAGCCAAGCACACCTTTCCCATTTTATTTTAGATGCAAAGCACATGCCCCCACTCTGAGAAGCTTATGCATATACAGCATGTATACGTTTATACACGTATACTGCAGGCGACTGTGTAAATGTCTACTTCTGCACATTTTACCCACTGAAATGGCTTATAAAATTAACCTCATGTGCAACTACGCCACACAGTTATGGTTTTGAACATGGATACTTGGGGATGTGTTCATTCACACATGGGACCAGAGTTAAAAGCTGGTTGTTGCCACCATGTCATACCTCCATTCGAGAGGCTCAGGGTCTAGCCACAGGGCTGTTTTACACGAAGAAAATGTTAGCAAGGAAAAACACTGCCATAACTTCCCAGGACAGAACAAACAGACAATAGTATGGTCCAATAGAGTTTTTTGCTTTAGTGATTAAACATCAACACAAAATTAAAACTAAGCATGTCATCATGCATAAACACGAGTCAATAATATCCCACTGTATTCTCCAAGAGTCACGGATGTCTCCAAATGCCCAACAATATGATCATTCAAATAAATTGCAATAGGTTAGCAGTAGGAGTTGGGTCATTCAGCTCTAGTTCATAATCTGTGCAACACTGAACAAACTCAGAGCTAGATTTACTAAAGGCACTAAGATATATTAATGCGCATTATTCACTGCATGTCCCGTTTTACACAATGCGTCTTATTTATTAATAACGCATTACTAGTGTTAGCACACTTTGCTAAATCCAGCCCTAAATAACTTGCCCATTGATTGAATGTGAACATTCTTGGCAAATCAAACCTATTTAGCAGCATTGATATAAATATATATGCAATTATAAAATAGGACAATGAAAAGAAGCAAAATGAACTGTACACATAATGGCATGCAAGTTCAATTGCATAGAATTAGCACAGATGCAAACAGCATCTCTCTTGGGCTAAACGGGTAAAAAATCACACTGAGAAGACTTGTCTATAAACAAAATACTACTGACACATCATGTTCATTAAAAAATATTCCACTATTTGTTCTGCAGTGATGCAATTAAGCAGAGTTAGGATTGCATCATGTATGACTTCTATGAATAACATGATGCAATTCATATTGTGTATGATGCAATAGCACATTCAAATTGCATCATTCGTTAATTGTTTTGCCTGAAAAGTACTGTCCAAACAAAAACATAGATTTATCACAAATCCAGTCAAAGGTGTGCATGTATTTTAGTAATTTATGGTTTAAATTGAGATTCCTTCACATTATAACTTGCATATCCTTAGTACTTCAGAAGTCGAGGTCGTATGTACTGACCCAGTAGTGTAAATTGTAAACTAGAGCCAACAAACAATTTTAAGCATCATTTTTGTTCTCAGCAACCAAGACTTAGTAAAATGTGACTGAATTTATTTCGGAAGCATTTTGGCTGTAGAACGGTGTAATCTGTGGTACCTGAAGATTGAAAATTGGTCAATGTAACTCCAGTTTTTAAAAAGGGCTCCAGGGGTGATCTGGGAAACCACAGACCAGTGAGCTTGATGGTAAGAAACCATTATAAAGAATACAATTACGGAACATTTAGATAGTCATGGTTTAATGGGAGAAAGCCAACATGGATTTAGTCAAGGAAGGTCTTGTCTTACTAATCTGTTATATTTTTTGAAGGTGTGAATAAACAGGTAAGCAAAGCTGAACCGGTCAATATAGTGTATCTGGATTTTCAGAAAGTCTTTGACAAGGTCCCTCATGAGAGACTCTTGGTGAAATTATAAAGTCATGGGATTGGAGGCAGTGTAATATTATGGATCAGGAACTGGTTAAAAGATAGAAAGCAGAGAGTAGGGCTAAATGGCCAATTTTCTCAATGGAGAAAGATGAATAGTGGAGTACTCTTGCCTCTTGCCCTGGTCCCACGAAGAGAAAATCGTCTAAATAATGAACATTGGGCAGATCAGTCCTCATGACTAAGACCCACTGCAAGAAGTAACAACTTTTCAAAGTACACACACGAGATGGAACCCATGGGTATGCATTTATCTAAGTAATAGCAGTCCTCAAAAATGAAAGCCAACAAATGGAATTCCAAAGGGTGTACCAGCAGCAAACAAAAGGCACCCACACCAACTGGTGAATCAAGGACACAGCACAATCAAAAGAAGCATAATGAACAGAACTCCTTAGGCAGGTGATCGTTGACAAAACCCCCCTGGTGGGAAAGACAAGTTATGGATGAGCCCAAATTTCCCCAGCTCTTTCTTCGGAATAATGCCCAATGGAGAGAACACGAAAACAGGGAATGGGCAATCCTCAAAAGGTCCCACAATCCTACCCTGCTCACCCTCCACTCAGATTTTTGCTCGCACTATCTCCGAAAAAAGGTGAACTGAAGGTGCACTGCTGCGTCCACATCCCTAACCTGAAAAGGAATTGAAAAACATAGATTAAAGCTGCTCTCTAAAATCACTCTGCCACCTCGGGTAGCGGTCTAACCAAAGATGCATAGCCTCCATCCGCACTGAGGTGAAAGCCCTCTGCAATGGCCCACAGATACTTACCAGAGGGAAAGGCCCCAGGGAGGCCCTTCCGGTTGCATGTGGAAGCGGAATGGCTCACTCCACATACTGAACAGGCGTGTCTAAATTTACAATCAGGAAAGGGGTAGGAAGATTTATTGAATCTCCAGCACACATCACTCCCCACCCCTGTTGATTTTGCTGGCAGGGTACTCCCTGCCCCTGAGCGAAAGTAACGGTTCCCATCTGGAGCCGCCACTGTCCCCCCCCCCCTTCCCACCCACCCCTCCAGTTCCACCCAACCTGGCTAACATCTGTGTCAACCATAAGTTGATATCCTGCATAACCCAGGACATATGCATGTTCCCCACCATCTTATCACGGAATTTCCCTCATGGGTTTGGAAAATCTCGAGAATCTAATCCACGTAAGTAAGAAGACCATGTGATGCCCACAAACACTCGCCAAGTGCAAAAAGGCCCAGTCCAATTTACCATGTTCCAGGACACCTTTTTGGCTTGCCCCGCCTTCTCATCCTCTTTGCACTTCTTCTTACTGTCACCTGACCGCTTCCTAACCTCCAACAAGCGAAAAATGTCATTGTATTCATGCTTTCTAATTTTCCTCCACAGGGCATATGGAACACTCTCCCACAGCTCGGTGAAAGTGACTAGCTCCTGCGCCCCGGACCCCCCCTGATTAGCAGAAACTGGCGCTTGCCCCACCGCCTCATCTGAGCTAGAAGACGAAGAATCTGAAGTAGAGGAAGAGGAGGATGAATCATCCTTCTTGTGGCACCTATACGAGTGTTTGTGCTTCTTAGCCACCTTCCAAGTCACACCACAAGGCCTCTCTGAAGCCGTTACATTTGCCCCGTCCCCCAGAACCTCCACTTCAGTCTCACCTGTCGGCATGGTTCCATTGGCATCATGGCCCTTGACTCCATTCCCGGGCCAGCCGCTGCAGCTCTCACTGCCCTTCTCTATTCTTGTTTCACTGCAGGCTTAATACCCACTGGACCCACACTGTTGCACCCTCCACCTGTGAAGGAAGAAAAGAGACAGCAGAGTCATGGGCCATGGGAGCTGGCCAGGTAGCTGGAGGGCTCAACAAGCCAGCTAGACCACACCCTGGATGTACCCTGCATGCCCGCCTCCCACAAACACACCCCTAGCTGCCCAACCCGCCTCTGCTGTGGCCAAAGCCCTACTGGCATGCCAACCCAACCAAAACCCGGTCCCCAGGGGGCTGCATAACTACACACCCACCAACCATCGCTTGACCCCCAATGACTGGAGGCAGCCCCATGCTGCATCTCTCCTGCCTCCCCACCCATAACTAAAGCACCCCAAGAAGGCCCACCCCCCCACCTTGGCCACAAGGCATGGGTGGCATCAGCTGCTGCTGCCCAGAACTCCCTTGTCCAGGCACTTTCAAATCCCCCTCAACCCCCGATAACAGCAAGCCACTGGGTAACTGAGGGGCAATGCCCCCATCCGCCCTCCCCCTAATCACACTCTCAGACACCACCACAACTGCAGCCCTCCTGGACAAGGATGTCAGCTACCTGGATCCCTTACCCTGATCCCTTCCTCATTACTAGGCTGGCCATCTCAGCCCTGCTTACCTGCTCACCACCTACTTCCTGGCCACAAAGCCCCAATGCTGCAGCGCTGAAGCTGCCCCACCCTTCTCCCACCCCCAGGGATGGCCTCACTGAAGCTTTGCCTCTCCCTCATGCTGTGCACACTGGAGCAGCTACAGCTGTGTCAGCTGTGCTGAGGGGGGCTACAGGCCCGAACCACCCAGACCCTGATGGAGTCACAGCTGCACCAGCTGCTCGATGGGAAACGCTAAACCCACCCTGAATCACCTCCTCAACAGGCCTCACCAACAACACCTCCAGCACCACTGAACCTGGATCCACCGCCTTCCCACTCACCGAGGCCACAGATGGCGGCATAGCAGATTCTGCCAACCATTGGCTGCGTCAAGGCAGCATAAGGATAACCAGAAACCTACTGCTGCACTGGAATCCACACACAAGGTATTTTGCCGGCCCCAAGTATTTTATTCCTTCTCTTGCTTATTACTTATTTTATTTAAAAAAAAAAACATACTTGAAGCACCTAGTAGGCACTGCAGACTAACCACAAAACAAAATTCCTCACTGACACCCGGCCCACTCCGCACCAGGGAAAAGGAGGCAGTGGGCCTGCGTCCAGCAATAAATAATCCCCGCTTGGGCCCCTCCCTTCATCCCTCTGTGTACTCCAGTAAACAGAGGATTTCAAAATAGTGGCCCCCCTTCCATGCCTAACTGCCCAGCCTAAATCCCATGTATACCCCAGTCTCACCCAACCACTTAAACTGTCTAGAGTCCCATGGCCTAGAGCAATTATCATCATGAATTTATATGTAACATGTTTATTTTCACATTGGGGGTCATTATGATGCTGGAATAGCAGGGATGTACATCCAGTTCGGACATACAATCTCTGCTATTTGCTCAGGGCCGATTCCATGCCCAAAACTCCCCACATGTACACAGGAGATGTGCGGGAAGCTCTGGAAAGGGGCGGGCGGGGGAGGGCCGAAGGAGTGTAGGTGGGATGGAGGCGGGACCCTGAGCCCGGACATACAGGGCCGATTGCTGTCATGGCCCTGTACGACCAGGACTGAGGAGGTAAACGGATTACTTATTCCACTCCCTGACATCAGCAGCCATCACAGCAGGACTCCCCCAGACCAGGTGAGCAGGGCAAGAGGCTCCCCACAGCCCAATCCTGGCCTTGGCAGGCCCCATCGGGGGTCAGGCAGTAAGGAATAGGATCTTCTTACTTGTGCGGCAGATGGGGCTCTTTCAAGGTGTCCCGGTGCCATGGCAACGGGACGCCATGGCACTAGGGCTCCATGCAAAACTTTGGCTGGGTTAGATGGGGTGTGAGCTGTCTGTCTGGCGGTACAGAATCAGGGAATGTCCTGCCCATCCAGGCCCTTTGCACCCAATTCTGCTCCTGTGGGATCATCTAGCTCTGGTGGGTGCAGATTGGGTGCAAATCCAGCCCATCCAGATTTTGGACATCCGGACAAGCCCCGATTAGAATTGGGCCCATTGCAAATAGAGAGGCCAGTTTAATAGTGCATTAATATTGTCTATTAATGAGTATTAGTTAGTGCATGTTACTGACATATGTTCATTGCTTGCCACTGCATTTTGTGTGGAATTACTAATATTAAAATTAGCATGCAAACGGGGAGAGAGCTGTTTGTGGAGGGAGCTGCTGCGGTTTACTCTGCACCGCGGAGCAAGTGGCAATTTTGGAGTCCGGTGCCTGCTGCAGTCATCGCAGGCAGAGAGTGGCCGCCCTCGAGAGTGGAGGACCCCCCACGAGCCCTACAAAGTCCAGCCGAGGTGAGACCTGTTTGGGAGAGAGCTGTTTGTGGAGGGAGCTGCCGCGGTTTACTCTGCACCGCGGAGCAAGTGGCAGTTTTGGAGTCCGGTGCCTGCTGCAGTCATCGCAGGCAGAGAGTGGCTGCCCTCGAGAGTGGAGGACCCCCCACAAGCCCTACAAAGTCCAGCCGAGGTGAGACCTGTTTGGGAGAGAGCTGTTTGTGGAGGGAGCTGCCGCGGTTTACTCTGCACTGTGGAGCAAGTGGCAGTTTTGGAGTCCGGTGCCTGCTGCAGTCATCACAGGCAGAGAGTGGCCGCCCTCGAGAGTGGAGGACCCCCCACGAGCCCTACAGAGCTCAGCTGTTTTTCACGCGGCTGCGTGATCGCGGCCTGGGGGGTCGCGTTCTAAGGGGCGCGTTACAAGGGGAACCTCTGCTCCTTATGTGCTCCTTGGGTGCGTCTTGGGAAGTAGAAGCACTCGCAGTTCGGCCTGACTATGGGGAAGCGTAAGGCTAAAACATCTGCCCAGGCATCGTCAGGTGAAAGAGGTAAGGTGTCTGGCCCCATGGACAGGCATGTAACTGCTCTTCCACCTGCTAATCAGTCTCTGGATGGGACGTCTTTGAGCCCCGATGTCCGGACACCACCTCCTTTCCCTCTACCTACCTCTTCGTCCACTCCTTTGAAGGTACTTTCATCAGTTACATCTCCGGTGTTAGTCCCAGTTAGTCCAGCGGCATCAACTATTGATTCTTTACCATCTAAAAGTGAGGTGACGCTTTCTGATATTTGGTCAATGCTATTGAATATAGAGACACGTCTTTCTTCTACTGTTACTTCTTTGTGTCAGTTTTCACATGATGTTGTTAAAAAAGTGAATGTAATTGATGATCAAATGACCAATATTGCAGGTTCCCTCACTCTGGTTAATTCCCAGCTCCAATCGTATAAGGATTGCCATTTAGGTTACTTGAAAGATGTTTCATCAATTTCCTATCGTTTGGAATGTTTGGAGAATCACCAGCGTGCTAGGAACCTTTGTTTCTTAAATTTTCCATCCACCCACTTGCTTTCTCCTGAGATTCTATTAAGAAAATACTTGTCTGAAATTTTGCATCTAGATGACTCTGTAGATGTAGTACAAATGTATTCCTTTTTTCCTAAGGCTGGGGCTTCAGATCAGGCTCGGGAGGGTTCTCCCTTGGCTGATTCGGTAGGCCCTAACCTTACAGAGTTTTTGCAAGATTCACTTGATATCATCCCAAAGAGATGTACTTTGGTGATGACTTTCGGGTCAGAATCACTTAAATTGAGAATTATACGAGCTTATTTCAAGTACAAGGATGTGGTGTTTTGTGGTTATAAACTTCAGGTCTTTCCTGATGTTGGCAAGATTACTCAGGCTCGCCGGAAACAGTTTCTTGAGCTTAGAGCTCGAGTGCTTGCGTTGGGGGCTTCTTTTTTTTTAAGTTCCCTTGCCGTTGTTTGGTAACTTATGAAGGTCATGATTATGCTTATATTGATGTGGCTTCACTTAATCAGTTTCTTGCTGATAAGGAGAGCGTTGGTAGGCAGGAGAATGTTTAGGTGGGATGGTTTATGTTTGGCTCCCTGATTTGGAGTTTAATTAACTCCTATTTACTCTTATTTGTATCTATATCCCTTGTGGGATTATATGCAGTTTCTCTCTCCTTGATGTGTATTATATTGATATGCTATTTTGTTCTTGAATGTATTTTTTCTTGCATTTGAGAAAATTTAAATAAACAATGTAAAAAAAAAAAAAAAAAATTAGCATGCGAACATGGACATTATCACAAAAATGTAATTATTTAAAACTTTTATTTATTTATTTAATTTATTTAACAGGTTTTTTATACCGCCTTTTCCTTAAATCAAAGCGGTTACAAAGACATACAAAAGCTAAACATAGGCATGGGAAGTGAAAGGTGGGATACATAACATGGTGAACTATTACAAAAAACACAATGTAGAGAGGTTACAATTAATATGAGTTGGTTAAGTGTCATAGCCGTAGTGCTCAATGAAAAGAACGAACTTTAGTTGTTTTTTGAATTCCTTCAGTTCCTCAATGGATCGTAGGTCGGGGGGGAGAGTTCCATATTTGAGGGGCCGATAAGGAAAGAGCTCTTTGTGAGGTGAGTTTACAGACTTTAGTATAGCTACTTGGGGTGCCGAGGGTGTCAGCTGTGGTTTTCCTTCTAGGTCTTTTGCTGGTGTTAGGGAATAAGAGGGCTTGGAGACTGATTGCTGAAGTCTTATGTCTGATTTTGAATATATTGATGACCAACTTGTATCTGATACGGAGGCTTATTGGGAGCCAGTGGAGTTCTTTAAGAATTGGGGTGATGTGGGCTTGAGTAGAAGAGCCGGCGATTATTCTGGCAGCTGTGTTCTGAGCCATCTGAAGTGGCATTAACAGGTCTGTGTTCACTTTTGTACATTTTAATGCAAGCTGTTTTTCTAAGTGCTGAAAGGTAATCACCTCTTTTGCATAGCTTTGCATCTCATCGCCTCAAATTCAGGTTTTTGTGTTAACATTCTCATGAGCTGATTAATCCCGCACTTAATGTGTAAATGCTTGTGTATATTAGAAGCAGCCTAGATTGATTTATTTAGCTCTTCTCATATA
This sequence comes from Ichthyophis bannanicus, assembly GCA_033557465.1. Lineage (NCBI taxonomy): Eukaryota > Metazoa > Chordata > Amphibia > Gymnophiona > Ichthyophiidae > Ichthyophis > Ichthyophis bannanicus. The sequence goes on along the minus strand of CM066035.1, from coordinate 88,910,127 downwards.
CCGCCACATCTGTAAGTCAAAGTGGTATACAGATTGAACAACAGTAAGCTCAATATGGCTTTAAATCAAGCATAATTGTAACTAGGTACACGTAACTCTAACTTTATCATTTTAACATAGGGTGAGGATAGAAAAAAAAATCAAAATAAGAGTTATAATAGACATAGCAGGATCATATGGTTCCTAGAAGGGTATGGAGGTTACTTCTTGTTACCAAAGCGCTCTATGTAGAGATAGATGTTAGTCTTAGACACCATAGAAGACCATTCAGCTGTCTGCCACACTGTCTCCCAGGGCAGCTCAAGGCCTTAGCAATTTCTGTAGTCCAGGGGGTCGACATTCAAAGCCTTAGCCATCTGGAAAAATGAGAAGACAGCCAGCTAAAGTGCATTGACCATGATATTCAGCGGCACTATCCCAAGAATACTGTTGAGTATCTCCACAGGACGACCCCGGCACTATCCCAAGAGTACTGCTGAGTATCTTCAGAGACCACCCAGGCACTATCCCGTGCTGCTGAGTTTCTCAAGAGACCACCCCGGCACTATCCCGTGCTGCTGAGTATCTCCAGAGACCACCCCGGCACTATCCCAAGAGTGCTGCTGAGTATCTCCAGAGACCACCCCGGCACTATCCCGTGCTGCTGAGTATCTCCAGAGACCACCCCGGCACTATCCCAAGAGTGCTGCTGAGTATCTCCAGAGACTGCCCCGGCACTATCCCAAGAGTGTTGCTGAGTATCTCCAGGGACCGCCCCGGCACTATCCCGTGCTGCTGAGTATCTCCAGAGACTGCCCCGGCACTATCCCAAGAGTGCTGCTGAGTTTCTCCAGAGACCGCCCCAGCACTATCTCAAGAGTGCTGCTGAGTATCTCCAGAGACCGCCCCGGCACTATCCCAAGAGTGCTGCTCAGAATCTCCAGAGACCGCCCCGGCACTATCCCAAGAGTAGTGCTGAGTATCTCCACAGCCCGCCCCGGCACTATCCCAAGAGTAGTGCTGAGTATCCCCACAGTCCGCCCCGGCACTATCCCAAGAGTACTGCTGAGTATCTCCACAGTCTGCCCCGGCACTATTCCAAGAGCACTGCTGAGTATCTCCAGAGATCACCCCGGCACTATCCCAAGAGTGTTGCCGAGTATCTCCAGAGGCTGCCCCGGCACTATCCCGTGCTGCTGAGTTTCTCCAGAGACCGCCCCGGCACTATCCCAAGAGTACTGCTGAGTCTCTCCAGAGACCGCCCTGGCACTATCCCAAGAGTGCTGCTGAGTATCTCCAGAGACCGCCCTGGTACTATCCCAAGAGTGCTGCTGAGTATCTCCACAGTCCGCCCCGGCACTATCCCAAGAGTACTGCTGAGTATCTCCAGAGACCACCCCGGCACTATCCCAAGAGTATTGCTGAGTATCTCCACAGTCTGCCCCGGCACTATCCCAAGAGCACTGCTGAGTATCTCCAGAGACCACCCCGGCACTATCCCAAGAGTGTTGCCGAGTATCTCCAGAGGCTGCCCCGGCACTATCCCGTGCTGCTGAGTTTCTCCAGAGACCGCCCCGGCACTATCCCAAGAGTACTGCTGAGTCTCTCCAGAGACCGCCCTGGCACTATCCCAAGAGTGCTGCTGAGTATCTCCAGAGACCGCCCTGGTACTATCCCAAGAGTGCTGCTGAGTATCTCCACAGTCCGCCCCGGCACTATCCCAAGAGTACTGCTGAGTATCTCCAGAGACCACCCCGGCACTATCCCAAGAGTATTGCTGAGTATCTCCACAGTCTGCCCCGGCACTATCCCAAGAGCACTGCTGAGTATCTCCAGAGACCACCCCGGCACTATCCCAAGAGTGTTGCTGAGTATCTCCACAGGCCGCCCCGGCACTATCCCGTGCTGCTGAGTTTCTCCAGAGACCGCCCCGGCACTATCCCAAGAGTGCTGCTGAGTATCTCCAGAAACCGCCCCGGCACTATCCCAAGAGTGCTGCTGAGTATCTCCAGAGACCGCCCCGGCACTATCCCAAGAGTACTGCTGAGTCTCTCCAGAGACCGCCCCGACACTATCCAAAGAGTGCTGCTGTGTATCTCCACAGTCTGCCCCGGCACTATCCCAAGAGTACTGCTGAGTATCTCCAGAGACAACCCATGCACTATCCCAAGAGTATTGCTGAGTATCTCCACAGGCCGCCCCGGCACTATCCCGTGCTGCTGAGTTTCTCCAGAGACCGCCCCGGCACTATCCCAAGAGTATTGCTGAGTATCTCCAGAGACCGCCCTGGCACTATCCCAAGAGTGCTGCTGAGTATCTTCACAGTCCACCCCGGCACTATCCCAAGAGTACTGCTGAGTATCTCCAGAGACCACCCCCGGCACTATCCCAAGAGTACTGCTGAGTATCTCCAGAGACCACCCCGGCACTATCCCAAGAGTGCTGCTGAGTATCTCCAGAGACCGCCCCGGCACTATCCCAAGAGTACTGCTGAGAATCTCCAGAGACCACCCTGGCACTATCCCAAGAGTGCTGCTGAGTATCTCCAGAGACCGCCCCGGCACTATCCCAAGAGTACTGCTGAGTATCTCCACAGTCCGCCCCGGCACTATCCCAAGAGTACTGCTAAGTATCTCCAGAGACCACCCCGGCACTATCCCAAGAGTGCTGCTGAGTATCTCCAGAGACCACCCCGGCACTATCCCAAGAGCACTGCTGAGTATCTCCACAGACCGCACTGGCACTATCCCAAGAGCACTGCTGAGTATCTTCAGAGGCCGCACCAGCACTATCCCAAGAGTGCTGCTGAGTATCTCCACAGGACGCCCCGGCACTATCCCAAGAGTACTGCTGAGTATCTCCACAGGCTGCCCTGGCACTAGTCGGTTACTGCTGGGGCAGTCCATGGGACCGGTGAGGATAGTGTTGGCAATAACCAGATAAACGGCGACTTTATGCAGTTAGCAGGATTTTCATCACCACCTATTTGGCCACTTGGAAAGCTATCCTAAGTTGGAAGCTGAATAAGTCATGGCTGATAACTGCTGCTAAGAGGATAAAGTTGCCATTTATCCATCAGCACATCCTATCTGGACACTGTTGCAGAATATTCCCCAATTTAAGTGCCATGGGTTTGGATATTGGCCACTTTGAAAATCATCTTCCTATTTATATTTCCCAAGACACAGAATGGGAGAAAATATTTAGTAAATAGGACTTCACTAAACTATCCTCAAAACTGCAGACACCCTGCAGTACCACAGACCCTAAATTAGATGATTCATACTCAGGCCTTCTAGATCTTTTAACTGATTTTATTTGTACATTCTTTTATACCGCCTCTTCCAGAGATCAGATGCTGTTTACATATAACAGAACAGAATAATAATGAACTTATTATTTTTACAATGAACGTTTTAGGACAATTCAGTTAAATATATAATAAACTTTTAAAAAACTATTAAACAACTGAACTATTTACAGAAGGTAAAGTATATGGTTCCATTTGCTGAATGACTGGATGGTACAAAGATGTGGAGGAATTGTGCATGTGTGCAATTGTGTGTGTAATGTGTCTATGTTATGTCTAAGTAGGGTTAGTGTATGGATGCTGATCAGTGTTGACCTGTGAACTGATCCGCTAACAGACATCTTTTCTACAGTTCTATGCAAGTCAATAGGTCACCTCACATGCTGTGCTGAGCAGTGGGTGGTCCTAATTCTGGGTGGCCTTCCTTGCTAGGCAGTCTAACCCCTTCGAGCCTCTGATATATTGTGGTTTCCAAAGACATGGTGATATTTTGAAATCTGAATACCTGAAATGTTTAAATTCTGAGAATTCACATATAGGTAGGTAACAAGGAAGAACATTGCAAACCTAGGAGGAGAGGGAAGAACAATGCCCTGCACCTATCTGTGAAAGAGAGAAAGTCCTGGGTGCCCCCCACTATTAAACAGGTAAAAAGGCATACATATCAGTTTTCTCAGGCACCTGTGGTCTAAGTCCTTGGGTTGGAGGATCATTGCTTCTGCAACACACAGAAAGGGACATTTATCATTTCAGGTCTACCTAAGATTATGCAAAGGACTCCTCCCCCCCCCCCTTTTTTTTTTTTTTTTTTTTTTTAAGTGCTGTCAATTCAATTCTGGCTCCTAGCAACTCAGCATCCCCTGGGTTTTCTTGGTAAGGTATTTATTTATTTGGTTTTACATATTTAACATTCAGAGTGGTTTACAAGGAACAAGAATAGCTATTACATAGAACAAGTTTGGAGATCATCATCATCATCAGACGTTAATATAACAATTCGTAAGTCAGGTGGGGGGAGTCAATTTGGATTGCAATTGGGAGAACTATATACATTATGAATATTGGGCAAATTATATACATTGAGCTTAATGGGATGGTTTGAGGGTCTGGCTGAGGGGTTAGATTAAAGGCCTCTAAGAGTCTAGTAGGGAACTAGTACGGTGAGATATGTTACTTGTTCGTCGTATAATTGAAAAAGATGTAGATAGGTCAGAGATGGCACAGATTGTGGGGAGAAGGAGTTCCAGAGGTGGTGCATAAAATTTGAATGCTCAGCTATTCGCAAACTGGGAACTTTTTCTTATGGGTGGGACTGAGAGGGTGTTTGTCATGGTAGACCTTCTTATTCTATTGTCAGATGGCTGTTGTATGAGCTTGTTAAGAGCAGTAGCAGAGAGGTTCTGCAGTATTTTGAATGTCATGATGAGAGCCTTATATTTGAGATGGCTCACAATGGGGAGCCAATGGAGCTGTCTCAAGATAGGGATAACATGCCCATATCTTGAGCTTCAACCAGGGTTTGCGCTGCAGTATTCATAACCATTTGTAGAGGGTGGATTGCGTAGTCTGGGAGTCCATGAAGAATGATATTTGCATAATCGAAATGTGGGGTGATCAGCGCTTGGAATACTGTGCGTAAGTCAGCAGCTGCAAGGAGGGGGTGAAGTTGACGAAGGGTCAATAAGGTATGACTGGAAGTAGATTGGCAGGCCTTTTCTTCCAAGGTGATGCTATTATCGCTGGGGCCAGTCAACTCTTGCTCTGCAGTAAGAAAACATACGTACATGCCAGTGTCTGGTAGATAGATAGTCCTGCTATACCTTGTTATATTCCAGTCAGCCTAGGGCTCCGCACGGTTTCCTCAGACTCAGAAGAGCCAGGACTCAGTCTGCCCCTCCAGGTTACTAGCCTTCTGGTAGCCTGAGGTTGCTATCTGAAGACTTTTCTAACACCTGACTGCTTAGGTGCTGTAGTAGAGAAGAGTTGCTAGTAGAGGCCCTGGCCTGAGGACTGGGGGAAATTAATTTAACAGTTTTTTTATACCGCTCTATCCTTCAATCAGAGCAGTTTACATTATTTATTTAGACAGATTTGTATGCCACCTTTTCCTTCAATCAAGGTGGTCACGTCACAACACAATTGGAAGGTTACATTTAACATTAGGGTGCATGTAAACATTTAGACAGTACAGTTATGTGACAGTATTTAGACAGTACAGTTGAGGTAACATTTAACAAATGTATTTATTAACGTGGTGTGATAAATTAAACATTAAACATTGAACTTATGAAGATAACAAATGAGAAATCAATGCTGACTGGTAACATCTTTAAAAAACTTTCAACTTGTATAAAAAGGGGGAGGGAACTATATACAATGCAGTATATACAGTGAGGTAGTCTGTTGGAGTGGCATGTGTCCAAAAGTTTATGTATGATTTAAGTGATATGTACAAAGTATTCAGAGTAGAGGTAAGTCTTTAGATTTTTGCAGAAGTATTTGATATCCAGTTACTCTGATGTAATAACCTGAAAAGAGGCCACAAGACATGCTTTGCACAAGCAGCAGACTACTACTACGCTCCAATCCAGACTTTCCGCACATGGGGCCCATGTGATAGACCTAGCTATAGGTGAGACATCTGTGTGCGTGCTTCTTCTACAGTGTATCCGTTTGTGCTCCCTACCAGCAGGTGAAGAAAGGATCATGGCAGAGGAGACACCATGCTTGTCTGGACATCAAGCTGGAGTGAAGGATAGCTGGAGGAGGAACCAGGACACAAGAGGGAGGCATTCTTAGGACCTGATGGGGTTCCAGTAAAGGCCACAATGCTGATGAGACAGAAAATAGTGAAGGATCACCAGGAGCTGGAAGAAGAATGGACTCTGCTGTTTGATGTGATGCGGACAGCCATGGAAACAACTAAGCATCAGCTGTATCACCTCTATAGAAGGAAGACTATTTGAATGTTCCACTGCCAGAAACATAAGAACATAAGATATGCCATACTGGGTCAGACCAAGGTCCATCAAGCCCAGTATCCTGTTTCCAACAGTGGCCAATCTAGGTCATACGTACTTAGCAGTTTCCCCAAAAGACACAGGTTCCGCAATGCTTGTATTGGGTCAAGCATTGATATCCTGGGTCCCTTCTTAATAATGGTTTATGGACCTTTCCTCCAGGAACTTGTCCAAACCTTTTTTAAACCCAGCTACACTAACAGCCTTTACTACATCCTCCGGTAACAAATTCCAGAGTTTGATTACACGTTGAGTGAAAAAATATTTTCTTTTATTAGTCTTAAATAGTTTACCCTGTAGCTTCATTGCATGTCCCCTAGTCTTTCTATATTCTGATAACGTAAATAATCAATCTACGTTTACCTGTTCCACTCCGTTCATTAATTTATAGACTTCTATCATATCTCCCCTCAGCCATCTCTTTTCCAGGTTAAAGAGCCCTAACCTTTTTAGCCTTTCGTCATAGGAGTATACTTCCATCCCCTTTACCATTTTGGTGGCTCTACTCTGAACCTTTTCTAATAACGCTATATTTATTTATTTTATTTATTTGCAAATCTCTTATATACCGCCTTATATATCCTTTTTAAGATACGGCGACCAGAACTGCACACAATATTCAAGGTGTGGTCTCACCATGGAACGGTATAGAGGCATTATAATATCTTTTGTTTTATTTTCCATTCCTTTCCTTATGATACCTAGCATTCTATTTGCTCTCTTGGCTGCCACTGCACACTGGGCCGAGGGTTTTAACATGGTATCCACAATGACGCCTAAATCTTTTTCCTGGGTGGTGGTTCCTAATGTGAAACCTTGCATTGTGTAACCATAGTTTGGGTTGTTCTTCCCTAGGTGCATAACTTTGCACTTGTCCACATTAAATTTCATCGGCCATTTTGATGCCCAGCCTTCCAATGTATCAAGATCCTCTTGCAATTTTCCACAATCCTCTTGGGTTTTAACAACTTTAAATAGTTTTGTGTCATCTGCAAATTTGATAACCTCACTCGTTATTCCACTTTCCAGGTCATTTATGAATATGTCAAAAAGCAGCAGACCCAGCACAGATCCCTGGGGTACACCACTATTCACCTTTCTCCATTGGGAAAATTGGCCATTTACCCCAACCCTCTGCTTTCTATCTTTTAACCAGTTCCTGATCCACAGTAGTACACTGCCTCCTATCCCATGACTCTTTAGTTTTGCCAAAAGTCTCTGATGAGGGACCTTGTCAAAGGCTTTCTGAAAGTCCAGATACACTATATCAACCGACTCACCTTTGTCCACCTGTTTATTCACAATTTCAAAAAAACATAACAGATTAGTAAGACAAGATCTTCCTTGTCTAAAGCCATGTTGGCTGTCTCCCATTAGGCCATGACTATCTACATGCTGAGTAATTTTATTCTTTATGATGGTTTCTACCATTTTTCCCGGTACTGACATGAGGCTCACTGGTCTGTAGTTTCGTGGATCACCCCTGGAACCATTTTTAAAAATTGGCGTTACATTGGCGATCTTCCAATCTTCATGTATTAGAGATGATTTTAATGATAATTCACAGATTACTAATAGCAGGTCTGCAATCTCATATTTCAGTTCTTTCAACACCCTTGGATGTATACCATCTGGCCCAGGTGATTTGCTACTCTTCAGTTTATCTAATAGTTGTAATACATCTTCCCGATGTATTGATATTTCCTTCAATTCTTCTGCACCTTTAAATACCACTTCAGTCATGGGTAACATCCCTACATCTTCCTCAGTAAAGACCGAAGCAAAGAATTCATTCAGCTTCTCCGCTATCGTTTTGTCGCCTCTTAGTGCCCCTTTAATCCCTATATCATCTAATGAACCAACTGACTGTCTCACGGGTTTTTTGCTGCGAATGTAATTGAAAACGTCTTTATTACACGTTTTTGCTTCCGCAGCAAACCTCTTCTCAAATTCTCCCTTTGCCTGCCTTATCAATGCCTTGCATTTAACTTGCCTTGCATTTAACTTGCTTTTGCTGTTTCCAGTTTTTGTCATTTGACTCTTTTTTGCATTTCCTGAAAGATGCTTTTTTGGAAACAGTCTCTCTGACCTCACCTTTAAACCATGCTGGCAGTTTTTTGGACTTCCTTCCACTTTTCTTGAAGCGTGGAATACAGCTGGTCTCTCTCACAGGTTTTTTGCTACGAATGTACTTGAAAAAATCTTTATTTCGCATGTTTGCTTCCGCAGCAAGCTTCTTCTCAAATTCTCCCTTTGCCTGCTTTATCAATGCCTTGTATTTGACCTGCCAGTGCTTGTGCTGTTTCCAGGTTTCGTCATTTGGCTCTTTTTTCCATTTCCTGAAAGATGCTTTTTTGTCAACAGCCGCCTCTCTGACCTCACTTTTAAACCATGCTGGCAGTTTTTTGGACTTCCTTCCACTTTTCTTAAAGCGTGGAATACAGCTGGTCTGGGCTTCCAAGATAGTATTTTTCAACACTACCCAAGCTTGATGTACATCTTTAACCTTTGCAACTGCTCCTTTTAGTTTTTTCTTAAATATTTTCCTCATTTTATCATAGTCTCCCTTTCAAAAGTTAAAATGTAGTACTGTGGATTTCCTTACTATCCCTCCTCCACTAATTAAATCAAAGGCAATCATGCTATGATCACTATTGGCCCCAACACCCTTATCTCTTGCACTAGATCTGGTGTTCCACTAAGGACTAGGTCTAATATGGCTTCCCCTCTGGTCGGTTCATGAACCAGCTGCTCCAAGAAGCAGTCATTTATGTCATCTAGGAACTTTATCTCCCTAGCATGTCCTGCCGTGACACTGACCCAGTCGATACCGGGGTAATTGAAATCACCCATTATTATTACTGTGCTGTAGCGTTTGTTAACTTCCTTGATTTCTTTGAGCATTTCATCATCCATTTGTTCATTCTGGCCAGGCGGTCGATAGTACACCCCCACTGCCATCGCCTTCCCCTTTTTACATGGAATTTCAATCCATAGAGATTCTACAGCAAATTTTGTTTCCTGCAAAACTTTAATCCTTTCTGACTCAATGCCCTCTCTAACATAGAGCGCAACCCCTCCACCAATTTGATCAGCTCTATCATTACGATATAGTTTGTACCCAGGTATCACCGTGTCCCACTGGTTGTCCTCCTTCCACCATGTGTCTGATATTCCAATCATATCTAACCTCTCATTTAGTGCTATATATTCTAACTCTCCCATCTTATTTTTTAGACTTCTAGCATTTGCATATAAGCATTTTAGAGACTGTATTTTATTCATATTAATTTGGCTATTGGTAGACATGGGTAATTTGGGATCTTTAAGCTCTGTCAGCTCCATACTCAAGGGCATTTGGGCTATTTTACTCTTTTTTGGAACCTCTTTGCTTTTGGTAGTATCCTTCAAGGATACATTCTTCCAAACCATCCGCTCTTGGGCGACTGTCAGCTTTCCCCTATTATCTAGTTTAAAAGCTGCTCTCTCTCTCCTTTTTAAAGGTTAATGCCAGTAGCCTGGTTCCATCCCGGTTAAGGAGAAGCCAATCCCTTCGGAAGAGCCCCTCCTTTCTCCAGAATGTTCCCCAGTTCCTAACAAATCCAAACCCCTCATCTCTGCACCATTGTCTCATCCACGCATTGAGACTCCGGAGCTCTGCCTGCCTTTTGGGTCCTGCACGTGAAACGGGAAGCATTTCGGAGAACGCTACCCTGGAAGTTCTGAATTTCAACTTCCTATCTAAAAGCCTAAATTTAGCCTCCAGAACCTCCCTACCACATTTTCCTATGTCATTGGTACCGACATGTACCAAGACAGCAGACTCCTCCCCAGCACTATCTAAGACCTTATCTAGGTGGCGCGTGAGGTCCGCTACCTTCGCACCAGGCCCTGATGAAGAGTGAGCAAGAAGAACTAGTCACATGTGCTGAGACATCACTGAAAGAAAATGTGCTGCTGCAGGAGGATGTAACAGGCATTAGGCCTTCACAGTCACTATTGAACAGCTCTTCGTAATGATCATGGATCTCCTAGCTCCAACTGACTACTTGCCTCCTTTCTGCCCCTTTGTTCACTTGTCTCACTTTCATTTATGTTCACTTGTGTAGTAGGTGCCTACCTTTTTTAAGTGACAGAAAACAAGATCACTTATACCTGCTCATGGTATTTTATAATCTACGTATGCATGTGTGAACTCGGTCCATGTTCCACCCAACCTCTGTTCCTCTGCACTCCCACAGTGAATGTACACACCACCAAATCAACACGTTCTTTTATGCTGGACGCTATTTTATGAGGTCTTTTACATCCATATGTGACCATATACACATGAAAATTACTAAAAAAAAAAGCCCCTTCTGGGCGCCTACTTTCATGTGTTCTTATAAAATTACCCCAGGATTCTCCTAGTTACATGCCCTACACATTCTCCACCCTAAACACACCACTTCTGTAGGCATAGACATTTCCACATGCATCCCAGCTGATGTACGTGCATATTTACCCCCCTTTATAAGATGGTGTGCAATGCATAACCCTCCATACCACTTTCTGTCTTTCAGAAAGCATCCCTTGTACATATGGCCTGTAATGGACTATTTTGCAAATAGCACAAACAGCTTACTCTATGGAATGGTCAGCTTCCACCCTACGTTTTGTGTTTCTTGTATAACGATCTATAATGCAAGGTTATGTATGTTAATGGTATTCCATAAATTATAACAATATTATTTTTACAGGCCATTGAGACACATAAAAGATTTATTTTGGAAAACAACAATATTGTACAAATCAGATCTCTCATTGCCATCGTTTGTTTATTGACATCACAGGGATCAGACACATGCCATACTTACGGAAGAGGACGATTTCTTGAAAAGAACCAAAAATGCACTATGACACAATAGTAGGCAGATATATAACAGAAGAGGACTGCATCCGAATTCAAGGATAACCACTAAGAGAAACGCTCAAATTGCCCAAAAGAACAACGTTACCCTCAGCAAAAGAGTTGTGAAGCAAAGCACATCTCTTTTTTCTCAATTGGGACCTCAGAGGGGGAAACCCACTGCATATAGCTAGAAAGCGGGTTTTAAATCCCACCCTGCACAGTCATGGGTCCCAGCTCACAACCAAATTTTTTTACCTTGAATTTTGTATGCATATAAAATATCAAACACAAAAGCTCTTTATCTGGTCTATGAGAAAAAGAGACCTAAGAGGACAAAAAAACCGCCAGGAACCAAACTCCTCGAGTTTTGCCAAACATAAAACAAGGCTGGGTCAGGAAAGTTCCGGCAACAGCAGAAGGTAATTGCCACAGAAAAAGCCAAATGGTAGCATGAAGCCATTTAAAAGAAGAGCAGGGGATATACAAGCAGCAACGTCAGCCAGACTCCATCCAGCTGAAACCATCAAGCAAATAGAGAACCATTCACTTGCTTCATTCAGTCCCTTGGGTTAGATCCAGAGTTGTTCAAGGCGTGCTAGATGTAACTCCTTATTGGCACAAGTGCTGTCAGGAATGTAGTCAATCACCCATCAAGAGAGTTACATCTAACATGCTGTTGAGTTGATGTCGTCCGACGACCCTGTGGATCGCTGTCCATGTTGTGACTATCCCTTGGGCACTGGTATAAATCCAGCCAAGTTATCCCTGCAGTACAGGGGGGACCAGAGAAAAAGGGGGCCCCTTTATAGCCATTCCCGTATCTGCTGAGGTGGAGTTTCTTGCTCTGGGAGCCCTTGCCGATATTTTGCTTGGGGGCACCCAACTTGAATTTCTTCCACTGCCCTTGGGTTTTCTTGGCAAGGTGCAACTAGAAGCAGATTGCCATGATTTTCCTTCGTGAAGTAAGCCTACAGCACCTAGTATTCCAAAATGGTACACGTAAAAGACTTTAATCGTATCAAACACTCCAAGACGGTGTTTTCATTTCATTGAGTGAGAAGGCACTAGCTACGTTTTGTGAAAGGATCTATTGCTCTGATTCAGGGTTAAACATGTTGGTAATTTAACTTTCAGGACATTCCCGGTAAAATCTAAACCTGAAGGCTTAGTCACTCAGATCTCTAGGAAGCTGACAAATGAACAGTCAGACGGTCTCTGCCCAGTCCGCATTTAACTGGATCCATATGGCAACTGCCTGAATCAGTGTGACCCTGCAGCAAAATAAAGACAAACATGTACGCCACTATGGGATAAAAGGGAAAATGTTTGCAATATGCCGCTGGCCAGAAACCTCCTGGGCTGCGCACATCATTATCTCAGCCCAGAAAAATGATGGGCAGGGGGAAAAAGGAAAAAGAAAATTCCCTTCATTTCTAAGTTTTCTTTAGCATGTTATTGCATAGTTAGAGTAATTTTCAAAAGCATTTCTGTGAGTAAAACAGTGCTTTATGGACAGATATATGCTTGATAAAATTGTGCACCAGATATGCACATACTATTAATGTATGCATGTACACTAAATAAAGTTACACGTGTACAAAGACCAAATAGATATATTCCTGGGGAAATGGGAAGCGGTCTGCATTTATGTGCACACTTTTTAAACTTCAGTCTAGTGCATGTAAACTAACCCAGAAATTTGTATATGCTAATGAATAGGTAGCAAAGTAAGTGCATAAATTCTCTGGGGCAATAGCCACTGTGAAAGGATGCACAGGCCTTCTCTCTGAAGTCCACACAGAGAAACGTGTGCGCACAGTTTTTACGTATGCTCGCTAAACATTTACGGGCCCTTTAGACTAAAGTGTGGTAAAGTTTCGCACTTACTGCAGGTTAAGAAGGAAATTTTATCAGGAGCTGTGGAAAGTTACATGCTTTCTATGCTCCCATAGATAGCACACAGGCTTTTTGCTTACCACATGTTAATCTTTGCATATGGAGGATAATCTTATAAAGTCCCAAGTGGTTAATACACATTTTTCTGCAAATATTTCATGCCTCTTAATAAAATGCCGCCGCGCCGCAGGGCAGGGTCCCGAGGCCGGTAGTAACTGGGTTCCCGGGGCCCAGCCTTCTGGCGGCAGAATCGCGATTCGGCGTGCTAGGGGGGGGGGTGAGCGTGGAGGAAGCGCGGCCGGCACCAGCAACCTACGTGTTCACATAGCGCTTGCTGATTGGTGCTGGTGCCGGTCGGGGGGCGGAGCAATGGCACGCGAGGGAGATCGCCGGTGTGCGCTCTCCCTCTTTGCAGCGTGGCCAGCCATCGGAAAGGTGTCCCTTCCCACCCTCCCCTCACTCATGGTAGCAGAAAAGGTAGGGTCGTCGCAGCTGGGTATGGGGGGGGGGTCATTGTAGCTGGGCTGGCGGGGTAGCGAGCCGGCGCTCGCCGACCTGGTGGGGCATTTGAGGTGGATGCCGCTTGGCAGGGGAGCGGCAGTGCTGTAGGTTGGGAGAGACATCACGGTTGTGGTCTCTGCCCGGTGGAAGAAATTGCCGGCCTTTGCTAATAACATGGCAAGGCGGGCGGAGGGGGAATGGAGGGGGTGGATGATTCACCGCTTTGCTAGGAATGGCTGGTGGGGTATCATCCGGAAATTTGGGAGGCGGAGGGGGGGGAATGTTTTGATTAAGAACGTTTGTGTGGCCTATGTTGGGCCGGTTTGCATTGTTATAAATAAAGCTGCGACCAACTAATTGTTCACCAATGTTATGGTCTGTGTCTCTTCTGTTATGGGAGAAAGGGGTAAGCAAAGGGGGGGGGTGAGATGCTCATTGATTTAAGGTGGCTTGGAGTTTGGAATGGTGGTAAAGTGGTATGGCTGCCGCTCGGCAAAGGGTGGGCATCCGGATACCTCGGTTACTAAAGTACATAGATACTTTATAAAATAGGGATGTAAGTGTTCAAAAATGTGCTAATGTGGTTGGTGCCATCTGCAGCTTTCATACTTCCATGTGCTAGTCGCTGCCAAATGACAGAGTTATGATTTCTCTCTTAATACCATGCGAGCTACACTGCACATAGAAAACCATAAACAATTATATGGCTAAAATAATAACCATTAAAATGATTATAATAAAATACACATAAGCAAAACAAATCGTGTTAAAATTAAAATGATAAAAATATTGAATTATTAAATAATTTAGATATATTGGCCAATCCAATACAATCTGCAAAAGGGTTTAAATATGTGTGATTTACCTCAAAACAGGAGCACAACGATCCAAAACGGAAAGCAATAAACAAATAGAATACAAGATTAAATAATGTATCTATTCAAAATAAATAAAATAAATAGCGTACACCTAATTAGATAAAATTATGTTAAAAGACATTGTTTCTACTTTGTTTATTACTTTCAGTTTTGGATCGTTGCACTACTGCTTTGAGGTAAAAAACACATATTTAAACAATCCTTTTGCAGATTGCATTGGATTGGCCAACATATTTATATTACTTATTTAATAATTCAATAAATTTATCATTTTAATTTTAACATATGTTTTGCTTATGTGTTTGATTTTATTTTAATCATTTTAATTTTTATGATTAGCCATATAATTGTTGATACTTTCTGTATGTGCAGTTTAACTAGTATGGTTTGACCCCTAAGGAAGGCAATTTATCACTGAAACATGGCTATGTAGAGAGTAGAGGAGTAGCCTAGTGGTTAGAGCAACAGCCTAGTACCCAAAAGATCAGGGTTTGATTCCTGGTACTGGCACTCCTGATGACCTTGGGCAAGTCACTTTACCCTTCATTGCCTTGGAAGAAAAGGCCTGGCAATCTATTTCTGGTCATATCTTGCCAAGAAAACCCAGGGGCTGCTGGTTCAGCATTGACCTGACAGCACTTAAAAAAGAAAACTCCTTGCCACCAGGGACATCCTGCTGGTTTCCATTGCACTGGAACCAGATTAAAACTAGGCACTGAAACATTTTCTATTTAAGGATGTTTAAAGATTTCTCGACAATAAACAGGGTAAGTTTATAAAGATTTTCCACCTGCAAGCGTGCTTTACATGTGGAAAATGACTCTTAAAATTGCACGAATATATACACACGCAAACGGTAAGCGCATCGAAAGACTGCACTTCCTTTTACAGGATCTCTGTGTGGGCTTTCCTGGGGGTGTCGTTGGGGGAAGTTGCAGTGCATAGACAGGGCCAGAACAAGGAGATGAAGTGCCCTAGAAAACCTCATCCCTTGCGCCCCTCCTCCCCTATTGTCACCACAGCCATTGTTCTCCAGGATCTACAGTGGTAGCAATGACCTGAAACACCCCAGCAGTGGCAGCGCCCTAGGCAGTTACCTAGTTTGCCTAATAGTAGCACCGGTCCTGTGCATAGAGTATGCCCACGCATTTCCATCAAAACTGATGCAATCTTTTGTTAGAGCATTTATGCACTATTATGCACCACTGTAAGAATCTGTTTTATAGAGGCTCATAGTATATTATAAAGGCAGCATATATACAGTAACTATTTAAAACATGTTCCTAAACTCAGCCTTTTTTTCATGAAAAATATTACATTTCAACCTAGACATTTTTGATTTTAAATTTTAATATTATAATTACTTACTTTTTTATTTATATTATTTTAGTTTTTAAAGGTTTTTTAGTGGACTCCATCATCCTCGCCAAAGATCATCACACGTTGTGACACCCACCTGAGAGCTTTTGCTGGAACTCGCTTCCAAAGGGTCTGCACCTAGCTCTACTTCAGGAAGCATGTAACGGCCTGACTCTTCTGCCAAACCTTTATTAACTACGATTTCCGTCACTCATGCTCCATGACAATTAACTTGCTGCACATCCTGAAACTGACCAGATCCACATTCTTTATTCTTCTATATCTGTACTTTACACTCAATCTGGTTACACATTTTTTTCTTTGTTCTTATACCTTTATCTTTGCCCATCTCGTTGTCGATACATCACGGCTGCAACTGTCCCTTCTGCCTATTAGGCTATTTCATTATATGGTGCCAACATTGTCAGTCTCCTTTTTATGGCATATGAAAAGGATCATCAGCACATTCTTCTACCTGCACGGAAAGCGGGCGCACACATACAAAGCAAAGTTTAACATTTAAAAGTATGTTGTTTGCAAGACTGTTTTAAGAGGGGTGGGTGATGCAATGATCATGATTGTTGGGTTTAATTACCAAAATTTTGGAGTTTGCTTTGGGTACTTCATATCCTTGCACCGGCCCTGCAAGCAGCTTACAATATATGGGGGCTATCGGTTTGCCACACACTAACACACATTGCTGTGCATTTTTTATTGCGGGCCCCATTTGATGCAATAAGACACATTAATGTTATTATTCTACACGCTAACACAGTAGCACATGTTAGTAAATCTAGATCAAAATATCAACCGTGACAATATTAAAACATCATTGAAACCAAAATAAAAGATCAGTCACACACATACCCAGCCATAAAATAAACTCAAAGTACTATTCACAAAACAAAAACTAAAGGTATATGAAATGGGTTATTTTAGAAGCACCTCCAGGTGTAAATAGTGTCATTTGCATGTGTAGAGTGGTATACATGCGATTTCAGAAAGCCGCTATTTACATGTGGATATCCGCACCACGCAGAGATTTCAAGGGAGCATGGTGGAGGCTTGAGCGGTCCAAAAATCTACATGTGAAGTCTCCATTTTACAAAGAGAATGAAGAGATTTTTACAAAGTGCTCATTTCAGCCAGGGCTTTACACAAGTTATTAAGGGAACTATTCCTCTTAATCTTTCATTGCTTATTTCCTCTTCCAAAATGAAGATTAGCACAAATTGCAGGCCTCAATACTTACTTGGTGACACTTACGATATATATAGGTTTGAAAAATGGCCCAGCTACGTATGGAAGCTGCAAAATTAAATTGTCATGTTAGTTAGGCTCAGTTTTCCCACATGTAGATTTTTTAAATGGTTTCTCCATCTCTTTGTGACAACAAATCCATGTGGGCTCCTTCACATCCTTATTTTTATTTTACAAAAGGCTCCACATTCAGCAGAGCCTTTTGTAAAATAATGCCGGAACTAAACAGATCTCAACTTCAACATCACAATTCCTATCGTAATGTGCTATGCAAAACGGGCCTTCACATAAATACACAGTAACACAATCACAGATACTATGAACAGCCCAACCTTTTACAATAATTGAGTAAGCATTTGCAATTCATCAAAACTCGGTCAGCATATAAAATTCTAGGAAACCAGGTTGCTGAAAGCATGAACTCTTTCTTCGACTGGTAGACTATAAATTTACAGAAAATAAATAAATAAAAGCAGCACTGAAAATTACTCCCGACTTCACCGAAAATTTCCTTAAACAATGTTTTAAACCTCTCTCTAAATGGCAACTAATCAGTTACATGTATTTTCTGAGGAAGTCCTCTAAATGATCTTTGCTTTCTATTAACTATCCTCAGTTCCTTTAAAGAAGTTACACTATGAACGCTTCCTGAAACAAACTCATGAGATCTCCTCTTGACAAAAGTCTTTCTACTCTACTAGGTATTGTGTCTTCCTGAGAAATACCCTGTTATCCAGAATCTCTGCCACCTTGAATTCAGGCCGACTATCCATCAGATTAAGATCCGGAGGAGCTCCTTGTCTGCAAAAAGTATATACCATGATGGATTTTAATAAGGTGGATCATATCTTAAGGGAATCTGGAAATCTCAGCAGCACAATCACTGGGTTAATCTCTTCTATGTAGGTATGAACGAATCTTGGACCCAATGTTTTGCAAAAGGCCTTCCAAAATATGGCAATAAATTGTGGGCCACAATTGTACATGATGGAGGCTGGAATCCCATGTAAAAGTACAATCTTCTTAGAAAATATGACTTCCACTTAGGGAGAAGCTTCATTTGGTAACAGTTATGAAGCAACTACATTGGCTACCTGTCCACTGCAGACTTACCTTCAAAATCCTGATGACGACTTTCAAGGCCATTCATGGCATCACTTCCACCACCATCATGGACCTCGCCCTTCTCACCCCCTCAAACAGGGACAGAAGGTCAACCGCTGTCAATACACTGAACATTCCCATCAAGATCACGAAGTGCTCGCAAGCAACAAGAAACAGGGCCTTCGTGTATTATGCTCCCACTTGTTGGAATGCTCTTCCACCTGAGGTCCGCTCCATAGCTGACCTCGCCCAATTCAGAAAGGCTCTGAAACACCACTTGTTCCTCCAGTACTACTCCCAGGACGGAGACTCACAACGCCCAACCTCACGCAGACACCAACAACGACATGCAGTCACACTCCAGACGAATAACACCCCCAAACACCTGGCTAGCAACTGTACATATATAGCTCACAACCTGTCCCCTATCTATGTCCCCACCTGACCTGACTATCCCGCCTGTATATAGTCTCTTATCCAATTAGCATGCTGCTATGTAGCCTGCATATAGTTCCCCCAGTTAGACAAGTTGAAAACCCTGTTCTTTGTAAGTACAGTTCAGACGCTGTCTGCACTGCACAAAATTGTTATAAGGTAAACTGAACTGATGCTAAAGAGCACGGTATAGAAAAAACCTAAATAAATAAATAGAAGCAAAATGTGCCATATGAGAAAACTGATAAATGACTAACAATCACCTTACAGGCATCCAGATTCAGAAGATCATTTGCAGAACCTACAGAAAGAAAGGACCAAGGTTCAACTGGCATAGGAAGTGAAAGCAAGAAGCCACACCGGCAATAACAAGACTTTGGACATAGCGGACATAGCAGACACAGGCAGGCCAAGACGTAAGATGCACAGTCTTTGCACAGAGGGTCACTGAAAAACTATGGAAATTAGTTCAATTGTTTTTTGGCCTGACAGCATAGAATCGTCTCTCCATTTGAACAAGTCCAAGCAATAAGCACAAGGGAGAAAGGTATGATCAGCAAGAACCAGGGCCAGATTTACGTTATGGGTGTCCATATACAGTTGTGGTCAACATTATTGGCACCCTTGCATTTCAACCACAATGTCCAATATCTCAAAAAAAGTGGTCAGTGAAATGGCTTTGGACTATATATGCATATTGACATATAAAAGAATCAAATAAAACAAGGCCAATTAAAAAATAAAATAGTAGGAAACAATATAAAAATGGGGACATTGCCAGGACATGATTATTGGCATCCTTATAAACTATTCAAATCAGTTTGAATAGTAAACCACATTCCCATTGCAGTAAAATTAGATGCACCTATGATCATCAGTACTCACATGACTAGAATCAACCAGTGAATGATGGCTGTAATGTTTAAAATGGCCACATTCACTCCCTGTTCCATTTTCACAATGGTGAAGACAAGAGAGCTGACTGAGACCATCAGAAAAGCCATCACCACCAACAATCAAACTTCAAAGGGATACAAGGCCATCTCCAAAGACCATGAGATTCCAGCATCTACAGTTTCCAATGTTATTAAGACATTTTCTACCCATGGAGCTGTCAAGAACCTCCCAGGATGAGGTGGGAAAAGGAAATTTAATCCAAAAAGTCTTTGAAGGTTAGGGCAAACCTTTGGAAAAACACCACATAAAACGTTCAGAGCTTAAGGCTGACCTGGAGCAATTTGGAGTGCACTAAACAAAGGAGGACCCCACTGCTCAAAGATGGACATAAAAAGGCATGCTTCATCCTTGCTCAAACCCACCTTGAGAAAGCACAATCCTTCTAGGAAAATGTTCTGTGGACAGATGAAATCAAACTTGAGCTCTTTGACAATGCAGACCAGCAATACATTTACAGGCATAGAAATGAAGCCTATAAGGAAAAAAACACCCTTCCTACAGTTAAATATGGTGGAAGTACCATAATGTTGTGGGGCCTTTTTGATGCCTCAGGAATGGAGGCCTTTGGGGTCTCAACTTACCTAATTTCCTTGTGTTTCCTTACCATTCCCCCTAGATGTATCTATGTCTATACCTACTGTGTTGTCTGTCTTGACTAGATTGTAAGCTCTGATGGAGCAGGGACTGTCTCTTACATGTCTGTGCAGTGCTGTGTATGTCTTGTAGAGCCATACAAATGCTCAGTAGCAGTAGTATTAAAGGAATCATGAAGTCAGAGGACTACCAAGGTATGTTTGAGCAAAATATGCTACCTAGTGTCGGAAAGGTAGATCTGGGTTGAAGATCATGGGTCCTCAAGCAAGACAATGATCCAAAACATACATCCAAAAGTACAAATGAATGGTTAAAAAGGAAAAATGGACTGTTTTAAACTGGCCAGCAATGAGTCCTGATCTCATTCCAATTGAGAACCTTTGGAAAGAGCTGAAATTTGCCATTGGTAAAAGGAATCCTGGAAACATTCATGAGCTGGAACAAATTGCAGTTGAAAAGTGGGAGAGACTACCAGCAAACAGATGTATGAAACTTATAGATGGCTACAAGAAATGTTTGGAGGCTGTCATCACTGCAAGGGTTGTGCAACCAAATATTAGTGGAGGATGCCATTAATTCTGTGCAGGACATATTTTGGAGTTTTTTTCTCAGAAATTACTATGTCTAAGTTGCAAAGACTTTTTTTTATACCTTTGAACTGTAAGCAAAAGCCAGGGGGAGGGCTATTATTCCTCTCCCTCCCTCTCCCAAAATCACCCTTGCTCAGATCCTTCCTTTTACATTTGCTGATGTACTATAAATCTTCTGCAACAGCCAGTAATGCTTCTTGCTTAAATAGCTCATGGGCTTTATAATACTTATGCTCTGATAGGCCCTGCAATGCCCCACCCCCTCCTCCAGCACAGCCATTCTGTCACCAGAGAAACCAATGCAAGAGGTGGGATATCACAGAGCTTGTCACCATGAGCATGCTGGACAACCCCACAGTGAAGAGTTGCTGGGCAAAAAAGTAATGCTGGCTACAGAGGATTTAAAGAAAGGCAATGAAGGTAATAGGACCTGAATCAAGGCGTGGCAACAGCAGCAACACTCTGGCATCTACCAAAATTTGGCACCAAAGGCAGTTGCCTAACATGCTTATGTCTAAAATCCAGATCTGACAGGAACAGGACCTAGGGCATCCCATATTATGGGATACTTGAGAAATTAGCTCCAAAAGTTCTAAATTTACAATATTCCTGAAAATCTTGGAAGCAGGTATGATAGGGCTTTTATTGACTGAATCAGGAATGTTTTCTAGGACGAATTGTCTAGACTGTGCATCAGCATTTCTTTGAGGCTGGATGACAGAAAATTATAAAGTAGAATCAAGCAAATAACATGACCCAGTGGGTCTACTGAGTGTTCAGGCATCTGGTGGCCTCAGTGTATGATGTCATAATCATTATTGGAAAAGGTGGCACCATTTAATAGATGCTTCTATTCATCCAAAGCCCACATTATGAGTAGTTGTTCCTGGTCCCTACATTTTAGTTGCCCTTTGTAAAACAAAATTACTGGAGAGGTAAATCACATGGTTGAAGCAGAGAGTTGGGGTATGGGCTTTACTCTAAGACATCCCAGCTCCAATGCTACAGCCATGCCTTGTGGCCTTGGGCAAGTCACTTGACCCTCCATTGCCTGAGGTTCAGACTTAGACTGTAAGTTCTCTGGGGACAGGGAAATACCTACTGTATTTGAGTAACTTACTGGAAAGGCATGAGCTAAATACAAATGTGAATGTGAATATACTGCAAATACACCTTCTGATGCATTCACCTCCAAGGTAAATAGCTTAGATGACTTTGGATGGCTGTTTCAGACTTTTAAGGTCTCCTGAGTTTCAGAATTCTAAGACATCTTAGGCATCTCTTTTTCAGTCAGAGCTATAAAGGAGCTATTACACAAGTTCTGGATGAACCATTGTAAAACTGGTGATGCCCAATAACAGCTGAAGACCCTTAAGACCCATGAGAATAGGCTACTCGAGCAAAGCAGCAACTTTGCAAGGATCCATCTTGAAAACTTTGAGATTACACATACAAGAAAACAGACTTGCTTTTATTGGAAAACATACTTCTCATATGGAAGTCTTGGTGCTGGGGCAGCTGGGAAAGAACCTCCTGAATTGGTTACCTGTGGATGGTCAGGTCTGGAGAGAAAATAAAATATCATTAAATTACACCACCACCTACTGTGAAAGAATATCCATAAAAATATCATAGAAACATGATGACAAAGACCACATGGCCTATCTAGTCTGTCCTTCCATATCAACAACTACAACAGTCCACTTTTTACCTTTAGAGATCCTCTGTGTTGGTCCCATGCTTTTTTGAATTCAGTTACTGTCCTCATCTCTACCACCTCCACTGGGAGACTATTCCATGGATCCACTACTCTTTCCGTAAAGAAATATTTCCGCATATCACTCCTGAATCTATCTCCCTTCACCCTCATCCTATGTCCCCTCGTAGCAGAACTTGCTTTCAATTGAAAGAGGCTCTCTCCCTGAACATTTATGCCACGGAGGTATTTAAACATCTCAATAATATCACCTCTATCCCTCCTTTCCTCTAAGGTGT
The DNA here is from genome assembly GCA_033557465.1 of Ichthyophis bannanicus. Taxonomy (NCBI): domain Eukaryota; kingdom Metazoa; phylum Chordata; class Amphibia; order Gymnophiona; family Ichthyophiidae; genus Ichthyophis; species Ichthyophis bannanicus. The sequence continues at coordinate 88,887,358 of CM066035.1, read as the reverse complement.
ACATATTAAGATCCTTAAGTCTGTCCTCATATGCTTTATAATGAAGCCCACTAATCATTTTAGTAGCCACCCTTTGCACCGACTCGATCCTATTCACATCCTTTTGAAGGTGCGGTCTCCAGAATTGCACACTATACTCCAAATGAGGTCGCACCAAAGACTTATACAGAGGCATTATCACCTCCTTTTTTCTGCTAGCCATTCCTCTCCGTATGCACCCAAGCATCCTTCTAGCTTTTGCCGTCACCTTTTCTACCTGTTTAGCTACTTTAAGATCATCAGACACAACCACGCCTAGGTCCCGCTCTTCTTTAGTGGACAAAAGTACTTCACCTCCTATACTATATTGCTCCCTTGGATTGCTGCAGCCCAAATGCATGACCTTACATTTTTTAACATTAAATCCCAACTGCCAAATTCTAGACCATTCTTCAAGCTTAGCTAGATCCCTCCTCATGTTATCCACACCTTCCTGGGTGTCTACTCTATTGCAGCTTTTAGTATCATCCACCAAGAGGAAAACCTTACCTGATAGCTTTTCCGCACTATTACAAAATTCTTAAAAAGAATTGGACCAAGGACAAATGCCTGCAGCACACTACTGGTAACACTCCTTTTTTAATTCCAGCACTATTTTTGCTTCTACTACCTCCTTTGGGAGGGCATTCCCAATGTTGTGGGGTCATCAGGACAGCTTTGGGAAGCTCCAGTTCAAAAGTCAGCTGATGAGAGAAAAAAATATCACATCACTATCAGGTGCAACACTCATCACCCTTTCCATGGTGAAGAAATATTTCCTGATGTTTGTCTCTGGTTCTAGAGCTTCCTACCATTTGAAAAAGGCAAGTTTGTTCTATAACACCTTTCAAGTGTTTAAAGGGCTGTATTATATCTCCTCTCTCTCCCCCCCCCCCCCCAGAGTACACACAGGGCCAGCCCAACCATTAGACAAGATTAGGCTGTTGCCTAGAGTAGCAGCTTCTAAGGGGCAGCAAAGAGCAGCAGTATTCAAAGCAGGAAGAGTGGGCACATATATACCTACAAGCCAAAATGTTTAACCCCTCACTCTACCTCAGTTGCTCTCCTTTTCTTCTTTTGAAGTTCATTCAATCCATCTATTCACTCTACTACCTCTCCAGGTAGCTGTCATCATTTATCGACACCCTGACACATCCATCTCTACCTTTCTCACTGACTCCTCCTGGCTTTCCTTTCTGGATGCATCTTCCCTTCCCTTCTTCTTGGGGACTTCAACATTCATGTCAATGACCCCACTGACCATGATACCATAAAGAGTAGTTACTCACCTGTAACAGATGTTCTCCAGGAGTAGCAGGAATCAGTCCTCACATATGGGGTGACATCGGCACCGACGGAGCCCCCATGCGGAGCATTTCCCCAGTTTTCAAGAAAGCCTTTGGGAATGCAGGCACACATGCGCGGTCCCCTTCCCGCCCAAAAGTGCCATCTTGCTCAGTCAAATGACATAGCTAAAAGACAGCATAAAAAAAGAAAATGAACTATATACAACTGCAACTCCAAGGGGAGGAGGGAGGGTCGTGAGGACTGATTCCTGCTGCTCCTGGAGAACACCTGTTACAGGTGAATAACTACTCTTTCTCCAGGACCAAAGCAGGAAGTCAGTCCTCACATATGGGTGACTCCCTAGCTCTGGGCTACCAGGAACCCAGGCTGAAAACTAGAGCTCCCTCTAGAGCCTCAGCAACTGTGAGAGAATCTTCTCGGAGACCACACCTGAACGGTAGCCCAACACCAGGGCCGAAGGGTAGGAGTTGTCTAAACCTTAAAGAGATTACGGAGTACCGCTTGTCCGAAAGCACTGTCCCTACGGGACTCCCTCTCGAGGCAGTAGTGGAACGCAAAAGTCTGGCTTGAAGAGTAGCGGCCCGGCAGATGTCTGCCAATGGAACAGAACAGAAGTGAGCTACTGATGCGGCCTTCGCCCTGACCCGTGACTCGACCCTCCAGGGAGAGACTGGCTGCCCTGTACGCCCAGGCAATACAGTCTGCCACCCAGATGGACAATGTACGCTTAGTGACTGGCAACCCCAATTTATTAGGGTCAAAGGAAACGAAGAGCTGAGAAGCCCTTCTATGCCCCTGCGTACAATCCAGGGTATGCAAGACAGTTTCGGCCCCACTGGCGTGCGGCCTGGGAAAGAACGTCGGAAGTACCACCTCCTGGTTGAGGTGGAAGGAGGACACCACCTTGGGAAGGAACTTAGAATGAGTCCTCAAGACTACCCTGTTCTTATAGAACCTGGTATACGGCCTATCCGAGACCAGGGCCTGAAGCTCACTCACACGCCTAGCCGAGGTGAGTGCCACAAGAAACAACACCTTCCAGGATAGGAAACGTAAATGGCAGGTAGCCATCAGCTCAAAAGGTGGGCGAGTCAGTTGCTGCAAGACCACATTGAGATCCCACTCAGTGGCCGGTGGACGAATAGGAGGCTTGAGCAGAAGCAGACCTCTGAGGAAGCGAGACACCCGAGGGTGGCCCGAAAGGGATTGTCCAGCCACCGGCGAGTGGTGAGCTGAGAGGGCACTGAGGTGGACCCGGACAGAGTTGGACTGAAGTCCCAAGTTGGACAGGTGGAGCAGGTATTGCAGGTATCCTCCTGCTGTTGAGAACACCAAGTGGAAAACCTATGCCACTTCAGAGCATAGGCCTTCCGAATGGAATGCTTCCTGGAGGCCAACACCACCTCTTCAACCTCCTTTGGTAGGAGCAAAGGAGCAAGGACTAGCCTTTCAGCAGCCAAGGCCATCAAATTGAGGGATTTGAGGTTGGGATGCAAGAGGGACCCCTGATCCTGAGTCAGAAGGTCGGGTTGCAGCCCCAGAGGGAGTGGAGCATCCACCGCCAACTGCAGAAGAAGAGGGAACCACGGCTGCCTGGGCCACCTGGGGGCTATCAGGATCACCATGGCTCGGTCCTGCTGGGTTTTGAATAAAGTCCGGGCCACCAGAGGTGTGGGAGGAAAGGCATACAGCAGGCCTTCTGACCAGGGGATCAGGAATGCATCTGCCGCTGCCCTCAAAGGATGCGGTTGTCTGGAACAGAACTTTGGTAGTTGCCTGTTCAGCGGACTGGCAAAAAGATCCATGGTCGGAAGTCCCCACTTCAGAAAGATCTGTTGGACTACCCGAGGATCCAACTGCCTCTCATGAGGCTGCAGGAGTCTGCTTAGCCTGTCCGCCAGGTAGGCTTCTTGGCCTGGGACGTAGACTGCCCTGAGGGTCATGCCCTGATTGATAGCCCAGAAGCAGAAAGCTTGTGCTTCCAGGCACAGGAGTCGGGATCCTGTGCCCCCCCTGCTTGTTCACGTAGAACATAGCCACCTGGTTGTCCGTCTGAACTAGGCCAGACTGGTGAGAGAGGACCCGAGAGAAAGTCCGTAAGGCTAGTCGAATGGCTCTCAATTCCAACAGGTTGATCTGCTGGGCGGCCTCCCACGGAGACCACAGGCCTTGGGTGCAGGTCCCCTGGCAATGTGCCCCCCAGCCTTGCAGGGAAGCATCGGTCATCAGTACCTGAGTGTGTGGGGAGGCTCGAAAAGGAACTCCCCTGACCACGTTTGGGAGATACCTCCACCAGCATAGGGAGTCCACCAAGGGTTTGGACACCTTTATCCTGTCTGACAACTTCCCTGTGGCCTGTACCCACTGTGCCCTGAGGCACCACTGAGCTGGCCTCATGTGCAGACGGGCATTTGGGGTGACATGCACTGTGGAAGCCATGTGACCTAAGAGCCGGAGGAAGCGTCTGGCAGAGACCAGAGAGTTCACCTGAAACTGGCCGGCCAACTTCATCAGCCTGTGAGCTCTGTCCACAGGCAAATAGGCCTTTGCATGGATGGTATCCAACCTCACCCCTATGAACTCCATGTCCTGTGAGGGGACTAAAGTGGACTTTGGGAAGTTTATAACGAACCCCAGGTGCTGAAGCAGGGATATGGTTCTGAAGGTGGCCTGCCTGGCCTCTTGTGGAGACTGGCCCCTGATAAGCCAGTCATCCAAGTAAGGGAACACAAAAAACCCCTGATTCCTGAGGTAGGCCGCAACCACCGCCAGGCACTTTGTAAAAACCCTGGGGGCGGAGGTGAGGCCAAAGGGAAGCACACTGTACTGGAAGTGGTTCCCTCCCACCACAAATCTGAGGTATTGCCTGTGACTTGGATGGATGAGGATTGAGTATAAGCATCCTTCAGGTCCAAGGAGCATAGCCAATCTCCCTGCTGGAGGTAGGGCAGTAAGATTCCAAGGGTAAGCATCTTGAACTTTTCCCTCTCCAGAAACTTGTTCAGATTTCTCAGGTCTAGGATGGGTCTGAGGCCTCCTGTTCTTTTTGGTACCAGGAAGTACCTTGAGTAGAAGCCTTGCCCTTCCAGGTGGTGAGGCACTGGTTCCACCGCCAGGTCCTGTAGCAGACCTTGCAACTCCTGAAGGAGTAAGTTTCTGTGCAGAGGGGGTCTTGGAGGCTCCCCTGGAAAGTAGGAGGGGGGTAGCTGGCTGAAGTGGAGCAGACAGTCCCTCTCGATGATGCTTAACACCCAAGTATCCCCTGTGATGGCTGGCCACCTGTCTGCGTACAGGGTCAGCCGACCTCCTATGCCCTGGAGAGGAGGAGAGGCTATGCTGCCATAGTCAAAAACCCCCTCCCTGCTAAGCAGGAGCCGGAGTAGGAGGCTTAGGAGCCTTCTGCCTATGGGGCCCATGACCCTACCCCTTGGCCTGCTGGCCCTGTTGGGGAGCTGCAGAGGCCTGGTAGTGAGGGTAGGTTTTGTAGGCAGTGGTCCTCCTCGGGTAAAAGGTCTTTTTCCCCGAGCCCTTCTTCTTCTGAGAAGGGGCAGAGGTTTTCCTGGACAGCCTTGTCTGGGTAAGAGTCTCGGTCTCGAGTTCTGCAGCCTTTTCGGCCATGGGCTTGCCAAAGAGGTTTTCATCTCCACAGGGGACATCGACCAACTTGTCCTGTACCCATGGCTCAAGGTCCGAGGATTGTAGCCAGGCCTGGCAGCATGCACCGATGCCGGCCCCTGCTACTCGGGCCAAAGCCTCAAATCCATCATAAGCTGCTCGAGAGATAAATTTCTAGCACTCTCGAATACCAGAAGGCTTTGAACCTCCGCAAGGGTTCCTCAGACAGACCAGCAGAGAACCCGGCAATCTCCTTTGCCAGGTCTCGAAGGTACATGCCCATGTACAGCTGGTAGGTCTGGACGCGGCAAGCAAGCATAGAGCCCTGGAAGCACTTTCTACCGAGGGCATCCAGGTTCTGGGCTTCCCTGCCGGGAGGCACCGACGAGTGCATCTTCTGACTCTTCAGGCGATGCATGGCCGATTCCACAACCATGGAGTGGTGCGGTAGCTGTGCCTTTTGGAACCCAGAGCTCTTGCGGACTCGACAGATGGAATCGACCCGCTTGCTTAGAACCGGCATTGAGGCTGGCGCCTCCCACATGCGGAAGAGCAACCGCTCCAGCATCGGAGGAACCGATACAGTAAAGGCCTTCTTGGGAGGAGAGTCATACTGCAGAGCCTCGAGCTCCTTGGCTCAAGGCTCCTCCTCGGGGTCCGCCGGGAAGGCCAAGGCTTTGGCCATGTCCCGCACGAAATCCAAGAACCGGGTATCCTCCGGGGGGGGGGACCTTGTCCAAGGCTCGGATCCCGGTGAGTCCGAAGGGACGCACCGAGTCCGGAAGGTGTCCGGGGACTCCTCTTCCTCAGTCTCCAACGCCAATTCCTCCGAGGAGGAATCGAGCGGCTCCGAGTGGGCGGGCACTGATGCCATCCGCCCCGACACCAAGGGTACCAGCGATGACGACCTCGGTCCCGAACGGGAGGCCGAGGATCGACTCGGCCTCCGGGGTCGACTTGGACGTCGAGGTCCCGGTGGTCGGGGCAGATGCGCCGGTGAGGCTGGCAATCAGCACCTGCTGCTGCTCCATGAAGGCAGACAATCTTCTCTCCAAGGCTGTCAACCTGAGTCCAAGCTCAGGAGACCCAGCAGCCTCCGACTCGGGCCCCGACGGCGTCGGGCCCAACGTCGGCTCCCCCGGAGGAGAGTCCACGAGGACTACAGTACTCACATGACTCGAGGCCTTCGACTCTAAACAAGGATGCTTTGCAGGCCTCTCCGACTCCGAAGACCTGGGACGGCGATCGGGGCTATGCGACCTGGCCCTCGAGGGGCCAACAGCGTCCACCGATGCCGCCCTCACGGGTTTCTTCTTCCTTCGGTGCTCCCTCGAGGGGGACACCCTCTCAGAGGAGCCCCGACGATGCTCGGGGTCAGACTCCCGAGACATCGAGGCCTCTGACAAAGTCCGGACCCGTTCAAATGCAGAGTCGGAGTAGATCCTCTCACGCTGGTGCTGACGGCTCCTCAATGCCTTCGAGGACATTTTGCCACAGGGACTACAGACTTTAGGATCGTGGTCAGGCCCCAGGCACCGGAGGCAGCAGTCATGTGTGTCGGTGAGAGACATCAGTTTCTTGCACCGATCACACTTCTTAAAGCCACTGGCAGCCATCGGGGGAAAAAAGGGCCCCTGCAAGATCAAAAAGATCGGGCTGCCAGGGAAAAGAAAAATTGGCGCGAATGCAGTCTCTAAGGACAAAAAACGAAAAAAAGAGATCCGGGCTCAGCACCGGTGTACTGAGTCCAGGCGGGAAAGGGAACCGACGTCAAACCGAAGAAAAATTTTGTCTCAATGCAGGAAAATCCACTTTTTCCACAGGTGACAAGGACACATGTCCGTAGGGCTCCGCGGAAAAAATAAGACTGAGCAAGATGGCACCTTTGGGCGGGAAGGGGACTGCGCATGCGTGCCTGCATTCCCAAAGGCTTTCTTGAAAGCTGGGGAAATGCTCCGCATGGGGGCTCCGTCGGCGCTGACGTCACCCCATATGTGAAGACTGACTTCCTGCTTGGTCCTGGAGAAAGCTCCTTTCGCTAACATCCTCTGGGCTCTACTGCTCCTACCTACCAGCATGGCCACTGCTTTGACCTCACTTTCTTCTTCAATTGCTTGCCCTCAAACCTCTCCACTGCCATCTTTCCCTTATCTGACCATCACTTACTAACCTTAACTTTTAACTACACCCCCCCCCCTCCCAACTCAGTCTCACCCAATTTCCACCATGTTTAGGAATCTTCACTGTCAACCTTTCAGTGCTCTCCACTTCTGTCTCACTATCATTTTCCTCCACTATGTCATCTGAATCTGCCGATAAAGCCATGCCTTCTTACAACACTATACTCTCCTCTTCTCTGGATGCACGCATTCCTCCTGTTCCTCGCACTGTACCTCAACCCTGGCTGTCCTCTAAAACCTTTGTTCCTGTGCCCACTCAGCTGAGCACCTTTGGCTTAAATCCCATACCCTTGACGACTTTCTGCATTTCAAATTCATGCTCATTCCAGTCAGTCATAGCTCTCACCAAGCAAGAGTACTATGTTCACCTAATTCACTTTCCTCTGACCCTCACTGCTACACTCAACTCTCTTCTCAAGGTGCCTCTGCCTCCAATCCCTCCTTCCCTTTCTGCCCAGACTGGTTGTTTCCATGATAAAGTCCACAAGATTAGGCTTGAGTTCTCCACAGGGTCAGCTCCACTCCCCCTTCCCCTTCTGTAATCTCAAATCCTTCCCTCAGCCTCTGTCACGCTTTCTTCTTTTTCTGTAAACATTGAGAAGGAAACCACTCATCTTCTCTCCTTCTCCAAACTTACTACTGTTCCTCTGATCCCATTCCCACCCACCTACTCAGCTCTATCTCTTCTGTTTCCATCTGTCATATCCTGAACCTTTCGCTTTCTACTGCAACTGTTCCTGCAGCTTTCAAATATGCTGTGGTTACACCCTTCCTCAAAAAAACCCTTCACTAGGATCCTACTTGTCCTTCTAACTCTCACCTCCCTCAGCAAAGACCATCGAGGAGATCATCGCCTCAATCAACACTACGACTGCACCAACTGATCCTTGTCCACCCCATTGGATCAGATCTTTGCGCTCTCAACTCAGCCCATTCATAGCCAACATTGCCAAGCTGTCCTTCGAAGCCGGAGTCTTCCCAGATGCTCTCAAGCACACATCCATTCGTCCACTACTTAAAAACAACCAACTGGATCCGAAGAAAGAGGATTCTTACCAACCAATCTCTAGTATCCCATTATTAGCTAAAATTCTAGAGAGGTTGACCCAGAGACAGATTCAGCAACATGTTGATACGTCCTCCCCATTAGACCCATGTCAACATGGATTCAGAGAAGCCCACGGTGTAGAAACTCTACTAACGGTATTAACCAATACACTCATCAATGGAATAAACAGCATCAAGAATGGCTTTGCACTAATTTTCCTTGATATAGCAGCAGCGTTCGACTCCATAGATCATGTGCAGCTCCTGAAGCAGCTTCAAGAGAAGGGAATCCAGGACCAAGCATGGAACTGGTGCAAATCCTACCTCGAACACAGATGGCAGCAAGTACGCATTGGTAACGACACATCCGAACCTTTCCAGCAGAAACAGGGTGTACCCCAAGGTTCCTCCCTGTCTGCTCTGCTCTTTAATATCTATATGCAGCCAGTTTGTGACATTGCCCGCTCTTTCGGCATATCCTGCCTTATGTATGCAGATGACATGCTGCTGTTTACACCTATAACTGTCACTTGCCCGGACTACACTGTACTAATCAACTGCTTCAATGCAATAACGGACTGGCTACTCACTCAGAACCTCCGTATAAATTTCAAAAAAACAGAAGTCCTAATAATAACAAGAAATAAAGGTTTCTCTCCTCCACCAGCACTGAAAGTCAGAGACGCAGAACTCCCAGTCAAATCCAATATACGGTATCTTGGGGTCACATTGGATCAACAGTTGGACTTCAAGGAACACATAAAACGCACCGTAAAAGCTATCTATTTCAAGGTCAAAACCCTGCGGCACCTGAGACCTATGATCAAACCCGGTGACTTCCGCACCATCTTCCAAGCGCTAGTCACACCGCACTTCTATTATGCCAATATAATACTTCATGGTCTCCCGAAAACCACCCTCAACCCTCTACAGCTAGCCATGAATGCAGCAGCCCGCGTACTTTATGGAGCCTCAAGGAATGACATCTCCCCCATTCTAAAAGAACTTCACTGGCTCCCAGTATGCTCCAGAATCCTATACAAGGCCCTCCTCACTACCTTCAAGGCCTTTAACAAAATGTCACCTGCATCTATTTCCGACCTCATCATACACACTGCAAACAACAGACTTAGGAGACCACTGACTGCAGACACGCTACTCATACCAAGCGAATCTACAAAGCTCAACCAGACCACCATCAATATGGCATTCTTGAACTATGCTCCTAGATGTTGGAACAAGCTCCCTCCCAGCATTAGAGCAATCAAGGACCTTAGACTGTTCAGAAAAGCCCTCAAACACCACCTTTTCCTCACGTATTTTACACATCTGGATATTCCCTCCCCTCACCCTTCCCCACCCTCCCAACACCAAACCACAGCTATATGAGTCCAATAACCTACAGCAAATTTAGATGTAAATGTATTTGAAGAATGTAAATAGTTTCCCCCAAGTTACCTCCATGTTAAATCCCTGTTCTATGTAGACGACGGTCTAATTTAACTGACCAAGTGTTATATTGTTCAATGTAAACCGCACTGATGACAAAGAGCGCGGTATATAAGAGATGTTAAATAAATAAATAATTATCGGTCCATATCCCTCCTCCACTTTGCTTCTAAACTCCTCAAATAAGTGATTCACCCTCATTGTGGACTTTGCAGTGGATGCAGAAGGCCTTGCAAAGACAAGCTGGCTTTCATCCTCTACATTCTACAGAAACTGCTCTTGTCAAGGTGTCTAATGACTTGTTCCTTGTCAAAACCAAGGGCCTTTACTTGATTCTCATCCTTACTGACTTTTCTGCTGCTTTTGATATTGTTGGTCACAACTTTCTCCTTAATACCTTGTTCTCCCTTGGTTTTAGAGACCCTGGTCTGGCCTGATTTTCTTCTTAAATCTCTCATCACACTTTTAATGTATGTTCTGGAGGATCCTTATCTACCTCCATCCCACTCTTGGTCGAGGCACCTCAGGCTTTGTCTTGGGACCTCTACTCTCTCTACACTTAGTCCTTTGGTACGCACATCTCCTCCCATGGTCTTCAGTATCATCTTTATGCTAATGTCTCAAATTTACCTCTCTACACCTGAAATCTCTCCAGGAATCCAGATCTATATCTCAGCATGCATATCTGATGTTGCTGCTTGGATGTCCCAAGACCATCTGAAATTGAACATGGCTAAAATAGAGCTCCTTATCTTTCCCCCTAAAGCCACCTCCCCTTTCCTTGGTCTCTGTGGATAACACTTTACTTCTACCTGTTTCCTCAGCATGCAACCTTGGGGTCATCCTTTGACTCCTCTCTCCATCTTTGAACACATCCAACAGATATCTAAAGCCTGCTCTTTCTTCCTCTATATCATCAGTAAATTTCATCCCTTCCTTTCTGAACACACTACTAAGGCCCTTATCGACCCCTCTAGTCACCTCTCTTATAGACTATTGCAACCTGCTGCTCCCTCAGAATCATCTCTCTCCCCTTCAGTCAGTAAAACTGAGCCAACACAGCTAATCTTCCACCAGTCTCGCTATGCTCACAACTCCTCTTCTCAAGTCACTTCACTGGCTCCCTATCCATTTCTGCATTTAATTCAAACTTCTCCTACTGACTTATAGGTGTATTCATTCTGTACTTCCTCACTACCTTTCCTCTCTTATCATTCCTTACACCCCTCCTCAGGAACTCCGCTCCTCTGGGAGATCTTTTTTGTGTCCTTCTCTGCCACTGCCAACTCCAGACTTCATTCATTCCATCTCATTGTTCCCTGTGCTTGGAACAAACTACCTGAGTTGGTATGCTAGGCTCCTTCTCTGACCCTATTCAAATCTAGGCTAAAAAACCCACCTCGTCAAGGCTGCATTTAGATCTAGATCTCATTCTCCTGCTCATCACCTATTCATATCTTGCCATTCCCCTTAAATTACCCTAGCCCCCAGTTGTTGTGAGCTCTGATGAGCAGGGACTGTCTCTTATACATGCACAGTACTGACTACATCATCTAGCACTATGCAAATAATAAATAGTAATATGCAAAAGCATGATATTCAATTATGCATTTGTATAGGATTGCTGCTGGAAGGGTGGTATTCAAATACTTTATTTTATTTATTTAGAACGTTTTTCTATACCGCCCTTTCTGGAGATCAGAGGCGGTTTACATTGTAACTAACAGTATACATCGAACATAGCAAACGAGTTGTAACAGTTAACTATTTACAATAAACAGTTTGTAACAATAACTTTACAATGAGCTCTTCAACACTTGCATGTCAATTCTGGGTAGGAATGAGTGTACAAGGACTGTGACTTATATACAACAGTTCACATTTTTGGTATGTGGTGTGTTCTATAATTGCATAGGGGTTGGGTGGTGGTTGGTTTGGGTTGGGTTGGGGGGGAGGTGATAGAGTTAAGTGATTCCGTGGTAGTGTTGGTATGTAGAAGTTGATTGGAGGTGGGATTGGGGTTATTGTAATTTTGAATGAATAGGAAGGTTTTAAATTCCTTTCGGAAAATTTGGAGCTCTTTAATTTCTCTTAATGTTTCTGGGAGTGAGTTCCATTGGGTGGGGGCAACAAATGTGAATGCACTGTTACTCGTTATTGAATGTAATTATCAAAATCTCATGGGGTGGGGAATAGGGAATAAGGCTGAAAGTTTGCCTCAAGTGCCCAATACTTTGCAGCAGCCCTGGGGCCAGCATGCCTCCAGTCTCTCTTCTGATGGAGACCTCTTATCATTTTGATCATTTTCCTTTACATCAACTTCAGCTTTATGATGTCCGTGTGAGATATGGCCTCCAAAACTCAACACAATACTCCAAGTGAGGTCTTGCCATTGTATAATGCAAGGGAAGGCCTCATTTGAAGTATTAAGATATTTTCCTGTGATTTGAGTCTGGATTTTTTTTTTAACTTTCAGATTGCCCTACAAACAATAAAATACAGCATCAGAGAGAAAGATGTGGACATTGAAACCCTCAAGGACTTGTTCCAAAAAACAGCTCCTTGCACAAATTCCATAGTCCTCTTTTCCCCAAGAACACACAACAGATAAACTGCCATGAACAGTTGAGGACACATTAGTTGTGAACAGTGTGGTGCTCTGTGTGTACACAGAGCACCACATCTGGTTTCTTCAGTACCAGAAAACATTTCATCCTAGAAAATAAAATTAGATTATGCTCATGCTCAGCCTGGAATTCTTTTGAGGTTGGGTAAAATTGCTTACAATATGTGCAAATGCTATTAGTCATATTTATTCTAAGTGAAATATGCCAGTCAAGTATTTGAATGAACACATCTACCAACAAGGGACTCATTGTTCCTTCATACGTTTAATCTTCAGGTATTTCCTATTGTATTAGGCACATGTTTCAGGTATCTTCGGAAAAAGCAAACACCATATATTTGCTGAATAGTATTTTTCAGCAAAACAGTGATGTTTATCACAAAACACAGGTCTGCGTCACATCATTTAAGAGCCACCACTGTTAAAATGACCATCATACCACATGCAGGAGTTCACGATCACCCCTTCTTGGGCAAGACAATCATAGTAGTCAGCATAGACTTGGCTACCCACTCTCTCATCCCTGACCCCCTGCTTTCACAGCAGCCCTGTTCTACATTCTTTCCCTGCTACTGCCCCCTTCTCCCCCCCCCCAATACCAGCATACAACATAGAAACATAGAAATATGATGACAGAAAAAGACCACATGTCCTATCTAGTCTGTCCTTCCATATCAACAACTACAACAGTCCCCTTTTTACCTTTAGAGATCCTCTGTGTTTGTCCCATGCTTTTTTGAATTCAGTTACTGTCCTCATCTCTACCACCTCCACTGGGAGTCTATTCCACGGATCCACTACTCTTTCCATAAAGAAATATTTCCGCATATCACTCCTGAATCTATCTCCTTCACCCTCATCCCATGTCCCCTCGTAGCAGAACTTGCTTTCAATTGAAAGAGGCTCTCTCCCTGAACATTTATGCCACGGAGGTATTTAAACATCTCAATCATATCACCTCTATCCCGCCTTTCCTCTAAGGTGTACATATTAAGATCCTTCAGTCTGTCCTCATATGCTTTATAATGATGACCACTAATCATTTTTGTAGCCACTCTCTGCACCGACTCCATCCTGTTCACATCCTTTTGAAGGTGCGGTCTCCAGAATTGCACACTATACTCCAAATGAGGTCGCACCAAAGACTTATACAGAGGCATTATCACCTCCTTTTTTCTGCTAGCCATTCCTCTCCGTATGCACCCAAGCATCCTTTTAGCTTTTGCCGTCACCTTTTCTACCTGTTTAGCTACTTTAAGATCATCAGACACAACCACGCCTAGGTCCCGCTCTTCTTTAGTGGACAAAGGTTCTTCACCCCCTATACTATATTGCTCCACTCCATAAGAACATAAGATATACCGCTTTGACCCGGTGAAAAGCGGTATATAAATACAGTTAAATAAAATAAATAAATAAATAAAATATACCATACTGAGGGTCTATAAAGCCCAGTATCCAACCATGCCCAAGCCAAGTCCCAAGCACTTGTCAGGTTCCTAAAAAGTATATAGATTCTAAGCTGCTTGTCCCATGGGCAAGTACTGAATTTCCCCAGTCCTCTTTAATAATGGTTTATGGACTTTTCCTCCAGGAACTCATCCAAATCTCTTTTAAACCCAGCTATACTAATAGCTTTTACTACATCCACTAGTAAACTCCAAAGCAGTGCCAGTCCATCCACTAGGCAGCAGACCACTGTAGGTGGCAAAGTTGTGTCGGAGGGGGATCAGAAGCGGCAGGCCATGTGTATCGAAGCACATGCTCTGCTGTGGGCTGCTGTTGCTGAGCCAAGCCATCTCCTCCCACCACCATAATCAGCGGTGGCGCAACTCAGCGCAGGGGAGAATACAGAAAGACTAGGGGACATGCAATGAAGCTACAGGGTAAACTATTTAAGACTAATAAAAATATATATTTTTTCACTCAACGTGTAATCAAACTCTGGAATTTGTTACCGGAGGATGTAGTAAAGGCTGTTAGTTTAGCTGGGTTTAAAAAAGGTTTGGACAAGTTCCTGGAGGAAAGGTCCATAAACCATCATTAAGAAGGGACCCACGATATCAATGCTTGACCCAGTACAAGCATTGTGGAACCTGTGTCTTTTGCGGAAACTGCTAGGTACATATGACCTAGATTGGCCATGGTTGGAAACAGGATACTGGGCTTGATGGACCTTGGTCTGACCCAGTATGGCATCTCTTATGTTCTTATGGAGGGGAAGGGCAGCATGGTCAGATTTTCTGCCTGGGGTGACAGAAACCCTTGGGCCAGCCCTGCTCCAGAGTTTGATTATGCACCAAGTTAAAAATTATTTCCTGTTATTCTTAAATGTGGTACGTTGTATCTTCATTGTGTGTCCCTTAGTCTTTCTACTTTTTGAAGTAATAAACAACTGATCTAAATTTGCCCATTCCACTCTATTATCTGTCCATCCTCTATCATATCTCCCCTCAGCAGTCTTTTTTCCAAGTTGAAGAGCCCTAACCTTTTAAGTCTTTCCTCAAAGGGATATTCTTCCATCCCCTTTACCATTTTGATCACTCTTTTCTGTACCTTTTCTAATTCTGCTATATCCTTTTTAAGATATGGTGACCAGAACTGCACACAATATTCAAGGTGTGGTCAAGACCATGGATCAGTACAAACACATTATAATATCCTTTGTTTTAGTCTCCGTTCCTTTCCTTATGATTGCTAGCATTCTATTCGCTTTCTTGGCCACGGCTGCACACTGGGCCAAGGGTTCCAACATATTATCTACAATGATGCAGAGATCCTTTTCGTGGCTGGTGGTTCCTAATGTGGAACCTTGCATTGTGTAACCATAGTTTGGGTTGTTCTTCCCTAAGTGCTTTAACTTTGCATGTGTGCCATATGGAACAACAGTTTCCCAATTTTTCAAGGTCCCCTTGCATTTTTTCAGTTCTTTGTGTTTTAACAATTTTACATAATTTTATATCAGCTGCAAATATGATCACCTCACTTGCTATTCCCATTTCCAAGTCATTTATAAATATGTTCAAAAGCAGCAGGCCCAGCACAGATCACTGGGGTACTCAACTATTCACCTTTATGCATTGGGAAAATTGGCCATTAAGCCCTAATCTGTTTTCTTTTAACCAGTACCTAATCCACAATAGTACATTGCCTCCAATCCCATGACTTTTTAAATTTCCCCAAGAGTCTCTCATAAGGGACTTTACCAAAAGCTTTCTGAAAATCCAGATACACTATATCAACAGACTCACCTTTATCTACCTGTTTATTCACACCTTCAAAAGAATATGAGAGATTAGCAAGACAACACTTTCCTTGGCTAAATCCATGTTGGCTTTCTGCCATTAAACCATGATTATCTACATGTTCAGTAATTTTGTTCTTTATAATATTTTCTACCATTTTTCCCGGTACCAACATCAGGCTCTCACTGGTCTGTAGTATCTTGGATCACCCTGGGAACCCTTTTTAAAAATTGGCATTACATTGGCCACTCCCAATCTTCAAGTACTACTGATGATTTTAATATTTCACAGATTACTAAAAGAAGATCTGCAGTCTCATATTTCAGTTCTCTCAGTGCCCTGGGATGTATTCTATCCAATCCAGGTGATTTGCTACTCTTATAGCTGTATTACATCTTTCCGATTTATAGAGATTTTTTTTCAGTTCCTCCGATACATCATCTTTAAATGTCATTTCTGGCATGAGTAAGTTTCCTACATCTTCCTCAGTAAAAACTGAAGCAAAAAATTCATTCATTCAGTCTCTCTGCTATGGCATTGTCCTCTTGGTGCACTTTTTACCCCTCCATCATCTAATGGTCCAACTGACTGTCTCATGGGTGTTTTGTTATGAATGTACTTGAAGAAGTTACTATGCGCTTTTGTTTCCATGGCAAGCTTCTTTTAAAATTTTCTCTTTGCTTGCCTTATCAATGGTCTTGTATTTAACTTGCCAGTACTAATGCTGTTTCCTGTTTTTGTCATTTGGCTTTTTCTTCCATTTTCTGAAAGATTCTCATCTAGTTATAACAGCTTCTCTGACTTTACCTT
Source organism: Ichthyophis bannanicus (assembly GCA_033557465.1). Lineage (NCBI taxonomy): Eukaryota > Metazoa > Chordata > Amphibia > Gymnophiona > Ichthyophiidae > Ichthyophis > Ichthyophis bannanicus. The sequence continues at coordinate 88,871,060 of CM066035.1, read as the reverse complement.
TAAGCCATGCTGGCTGTCATTTGGCCTTCCTTCTGCTTTTTTTAAATCATGGAATACATCTGGTCTGGGCTTTCAAGATAGTATTTTTAAATAACGCCAAAGTCTGATGTGAACTCTTAACCTTTGAAGAACCAGGAGCAGGACCTCGAACTCCCACAAACAGGAACAGACGCGACAGGGCATCGCAAATGATTTTCAGAAGACTGTGTTCGTAAAGAACTAGCTAAATTAAAAGTGGACAAAATGATGGGAGCAGATGTTATACATCCAACAATACTGAGGGAACTTGGGGACGTTCTAGCAGCTCCATTGACTGACCTTTCCAATGCTTCTTTGGAGTTGGGAGTGGTGTCAGAGGACTAGAGAGAGGCACAGGTGGTCCCTTTACACAAAAGCAGAAGGAAGGATGTGGTTGAAAACTACAGGTTGGTTAGTTTAACCTTGGTGGTGAGTAAATTATTGGAAATACTGCTGAAGGAGAAAATAGTGAGGTTTCTGGCATCCAATGGATTACCGGATTTGAAGCGGCATTTATTCACCAAAAGCAGGTCTTGTCAGACAAACCTGATTGATTTCTTTGACTGGGTGACCAGGGAATTTGACCGAAGGAGAGCTCTAGATGTGATGTATTTAGTTTTCAGTAAAGCTTTTGACACCATTCTGCACAGGCAACTTATAAACAAACTGAGCACCCTAGGGATGACCCTAAATTTACTGCTTAGGTTAGAAATTGGTTGAGTGGGAGGCAACAAAGGGTACAGATAAATGGAGCTCCGAGGAGGCGGTGGCTACCAATGGAGTGCCCCAGGGATCCGTCCTTAATCCGTTTCTTTTTAACATCTTTGTTCATGATATTGCGGAAGGGCTGTTGGGTAAGGTTTGCCTCTTTGCGGATGATACCAAACTCTGCAATAGAGTAGACACCCAGGAAGGTCTAGATAACATGAGGAGGGATCTAGCTAAGTTTGAAGAATGGTGTAGAATTTGGCAGCTGAGATTTAATGCTAAAATTGAAGGGTCATGCATTTGTGCTGCAGCAATCCAAGGGAGCGTGTCAGACGGCTGCCTGGGTGAGAATCTTCACAGTCTTGGCAAGTGCATATATCTATATGATTTGCAAGGGATTGTGGGCAATGCAGTTCATTCACACCAGACACAGCTGCTCACAATAATTAGTTGTGCTTTTGGGTAAAGCCAATAAGATATTTATTTATGGGGTTATTTCTCCCAACACAGATATGCTTGGTAGCACATAAATCAGGTTACTTGCTTTCAGTGTTAAACTTGAAAAAAACAAAATCAGGAAAACATTTTAACTTATCAGGCAATCAAAGCAAAAGAAATAAGACCTGGTTGGTAACAAACTGGTCTTTTCTGTAGGCTTTAGCTAATATTCTCTTAGCACTGTATCAAACAACAAACAAGATCCACAAAGAAAGAAAAAAACTGTTCTTTTCAGGTTAACTTCTTATATCTTCCCACATAGATTCAGAAGTGATTCTCCCAGAGCTCACAAGCAATTAGGTAAGGCTCAATTGCTAGCAGTTATCCAGCTGAAACCCCTTAGCTGGCTTGCTTTCTACTGCATGGCTTAAAATCCTACCCAGGAGCTTTTCCGAGTAGATTAAAGAACAAGTTTGTATTTCTTTGTGATGGTTGCCGTACTTTATAACAGAAAATCACCAAAGGAGTTTAGACAGAGAGCAGTCCATGTAAACAGATTCTTCATCTGCTATCACCCTCTCTTCTTCAACAAGCATGGGTTCAATATCATGGATTGGCACAGATGAATCTCCCAATGGAGCACTTTCAGGAGAATACTTGTTTCCCTGCTGTCTTTCAAGGTTATAGCTAGGGCATAGATCAGTGTTCATACCTGAGCTTCCATTGCTGTTAGAGTTCCTCTCTATATAGCCTGGCCAGTATGTAGTCCAGTTCTTATGTCCAGCCTTCCAATCCAGATCCCTGGACACTGGATCTCTCTTCACATACCTGCTGGCACGGGTCTTAGGGTCCCTTCCACGTGCAGCCGTCTCCCTCACAGGTACCGTCTGGAGATTCCTAGCTCTGCAGCACCATTCCTCTGGCTTTCCCCAGTCCAATGGTGTATGCTCGCCCTTGGAATGCCTCCCAGTATACGTACTGCTCCGGACTCTTCTAGACCTCTCAAAGGCTTTTCTCTTCTTTCTTCCAAAGGGTTTCTTGCCCTCTCTGTCCGTCCTGTTTGGCTTCTGCTTCTGATGATCCTCCTGATGAAACTGAGAATATCCAAGCTGATCATGAAGATGATGATTATACTGAGGATAATTCTCTGTAGAATAAACTCTACCTTTATTCTGCTTAGATGAGTGCTCCTCCCTAACACAGCGCAGCTGTGCTGAATCAGGCCCTGCCCTTTGAGATGAGTGCTTAGGGATTACCTCATAGCCCTCCTGATTGAACACACGTTTCCCCACTTCAGCTCCTCTAATGGCTGTTGGAAACCTGGTGCATTCTGGGACTGGTAGTCTTTTATGGGAAAATTCTGTTTTCTTATTTCTACCAGAACTGACAGGTTGCTTGTTCAGAGTCACTTCACCTTTTCTATAGCTCCTTCTTGAGCTATGATAAGCCTCCTTATCACAAGCGGTACAGTATAGGAGATGAAGTGCCTCTGTCCACAAAAGAAGAGAAGGATCTGGTCGTGATAGTAACAAAAGATCTTAAATTAGCTAAATAGTAGAAAAGGCGACGGCAAAAGCTAGAAGAATGCTTGGTTGCATACGGCGAGGAATGGCTAGCAGAAAAAAGGAGGTGATAGTACCTCTGTAGAAGTCTTTGGTGCGACCTTATTTGGAGTGTGTGTGTGCAATTCTGGAGACCGCACCTTCAAAAGAATATGAACAGATTGGAGTCTGTGCAGAGGGTGGCTACTAAAATGGTTAGTGGTCTTCATTATAAAGCATATGAGGACAGACTCAAGGATCTTAATATGTATACATTAGAGAAAAGGTGGGATTAGAGGAGATATGATTGAGACATTTAAATACCTCCATGGCATAAATGCACAGAAGGAGAGTCTCTTTCAATTGAAAGTAAGCTCTGCTACTAGGGGATGTAGGATGAGAGTGAAAGGGGATAAAACTCAGGATTAATATACAGAAATATTTCTTTACAGAAAGAGTGGTAGATGCATGGAATAGTCTCCCAGGGGAGGTGGTAGTGATGAGGATAGTATCTGAATTTTAAAAAGCGTGGGATAAACACAAAGGATCTCTAAAGGAAAAAAGGGGATTGTTCTAGTGGCTGATATGGAAAGGCAGACAATAGGCATGTGGTCTTTCTCTGTCATTATGTTTCTAGGTTATATGTTACATAAATGGAAGATAACCCTAAAAAAATGTTTTAAAAAACATCTATTTTATGCCTAATTTATAAAGGACAATCAATAAATCAATCCCCGGAATCAATCACCAAGATTAAACAATATCCAAAATAAAGACCCCAATCCTTATTCAATATAAAACATTTTAAGTGGACCTCAAAAGTTAGACTGCAGCATCAGGAGGCAAAGGAACCTTCATATGCCAAATCTCATCACGATCCAATTATAACATAGTTCCAAATCATTAGACAGGTCTCAAAAAATGTCAATCCATATAAGCATGGACGTGGTTTGGAAATGGCAGACTTAGCAGTAGCTAGTAGGAGGGCCGGCACAACCACTAGGCAAACCAGGCAGGCACCTAGGGTGGCAGATTCTGGGGGAGCAGTGAACAGCAAGGCATTCAAAGCTAAACAAACAATTCTGAAAGCCTGGGGGGCATAAGGCTTAAGGTTTGCCTAGGGTACCAACTCTTGGGCCGGCCATGGGTAGTAGTATAAGCAGACAATATAAAGACCTGAAGATTGGAGAACAGGCAGTGATTTCCTCAAGACTTGAGGCCTCACTTTGTTCTGTGGGGCATACCTCTCCTCAGCCACTAAGATGCCATCTTCTTTCCCACAGCCCAGCTCTAGAATGGCAGATGACCCAATTTATACCACTGTTATTGGGACAGAGAGATGGACTTAAGTTATTCTGCAAGGCTTGTGCCTCCCTGACCACAGTGGGCGATATGCATAAGCACTTTTCCAGCTGCCTGATTTGTATGGGATAACCAAGCAATGGGAACAGAGGCTGCGTGGCAGGACTGTCGCAGCTAAGTATAGCGTGTGCCATGCTGGTCTCCATTCAAACCTGCCACCTCCACCCAAATTTTGTTACAATAGCAAGTGCATTCCATCCAATGGCAAGCACCCCTTTCCCAGGTGCTAGGGCCAGGGCACTATGTCCGGCTCACTCAAGAGTAGAGTAGTTACCTAATGGTTATAACAGTGAGCTGAGAATCAGAGAAGCTAGGCTTGAATCTAGCTGCTGCTTCTCCTCGTGATCCTGGGCAAGTTGCTAACTCTCCATTGCCTCAGGTACAAGCAGAGCAGACTAAGGCCTCTGGGAATAGGAAAAATACCTACTGTACCTGGAATGTACCTTGCCTTGAACTACTCCTGAAAAAGATATGAGCTAAATCCAAAATCCTTTCCCTCCCCCTCACTCCTGCCTTGAAGTGTTACATACAAGCAAATCAATATTTTCTCATTGTGCCTGGGGTTTTTTTCATTCTCTCAATGTAGCCAGGCCGAGAGCCTCCTAAAATGAATATGATGCACAGTGAGCTAAGAGTCATTAAAAAGTTACTTAAAGATAATGTACCTTGCATGAGCAGAATCGGTACATTAATGTGAATGAATCAGTCATTCTTGTAAAGCAGAAAATGGAGGCTTTGCCAAAATAGACTAGCTATTAAAAGTACTAAATTACTTAGAAAACATGCACGCTGGTGAGCATGTGTCTAAAATTAGCATCAAAACCTTTTCAGAAACTCAAACAATGTGAAACACAGGTGGAATTCCCCTGCAAATCCACCAGTTTTCTATTATACTAATGGATTTTTTCACATTGACACATCTTCATAGTTATTAAATTACAATAATAAAGAGTTCTTTACATTTTAAAGCAAAGTATTTGGGGCTGGAAAGATAGTATAAAGTCCTTTAAAGCAAATAATGGTTGCCTTATTAGTCCAGTTGTAAACGTAGAAATAAGGGTGACTCAAAACATCTGTGAACATTCTCTCTCAAACACTAGCCATAGATGCTTTGAGTTAATCTAATGAAAAGATAGGACCTACAACCCTGTTTGTTGAGCCTTATTTAAGAACATAAGGACATAAGCTATGCCATACTGGGTCAGACCAAAGATCCATCGACCCCAGTATCCTATTTCCAACAGTGGTCAATCTAGGTCACAAGTACTTGTCAGGATCCTAAAAAGGTACACAGGACACAGGTTCCACAATGCTCGTCCCAGGGTAAGCAGTATATTTCCCAGGACCTCTTTAATAATGGTTTATGGACCTTTCTTCCAGGAACTTGTCCAAACCTCTTTTAAACCCAGCTACACTAACAGCTTTTACTACGCCAACAACAAATTCCAGAGTTCAATTAATCAGAGAAAATCTTTTTTCATTTAATGCGTAATCTTAAGTGTGCTATATTGTTTTGAAGGAGTAAACCACCAATCTATATTTACTCGTTCCACTCCACTAATTTTATAGACCTCTATCATATCGCCCCTCAGCTGTCTTTTCCAAGGTTTAGAACACCAACATTTTAAGCCTTTCGTCATAGGGATTCCTTCCATCCCCATTACCATTTTGGCTGCTTTTCTCTGTACCTTTTCTAATTCCGTTTTTTTGTTGTTTTTTTTTAAAGATATGGTGACCATAACCACAAACAATAATTAAGATACAGTCTCACCATGGAGCAATAGTGTCATTATAATACTTTTATTCTCCATTTTTTCCTTAGCATTCCTAGTATTCTATTTGTTTTCTATTTCTGCATTTATGATAATGTCTGTCTGAGAAAACTTGTTAAATATAAATAGATAATCAGTTTTAGATCAAATGTTTGGGCCCATGGATTGCTCCTGTGGCTTAGTCCCCTTTTGCCACTGCAGATACCCTATGCAATCTGTCCAGCCTGCTGTTATAAGAACCCACATAGCCACAGCAGAGACCTTAAAGAGGCAGCTATAATTAAAAAGGTCATGCAAGGCTCTGGATACTGAAGTTAACTGAGCAGAGGAACAGAAAAGAAGCCTGCACCATGACGACTGTCTATATAATGTGTTTCCAAACCTGCCTCCAAACCAGTGGGGTTTTTGGGATATCCACAATGAATATGCATGAGAGAAATGTGCATGTATTGCCTCCATTGTATGCAAATCTCTCTCATGCATATTCATTGTGGATATCCAGTAAACATGACTGGCTGGGGAGGTCCCAGGTCTATATTGTTCATAATGTAATTTAAGGGGGTGGTAATGTTAAGTATCACAACCGTTCTATAATAAGCAGAGGACATATCCACTTATCTTCATGCCTAATATTAAGCAGGATCTTAATCTGTTTAAGTAGGATCACTGAATATGCAGTCCTAAACTTAACTTTATCCATTTAGATTAGAACTGTTACCCATGACTGAAATGGTATTTACAGGTGATGCAGAAGAAGATTGAAAGAAATATCGATACACCGGAAAGATGTATTACAACTATTTAATAAACTGAAAATTAGCAAATACCTGGACCGGATGGTATACATCCAAGGGTGTTGAAAGAACTGAAATATGAGACTGCAGACCTGCTATTAGTAATCTGTGAACTATCATTAAAATCATCTAATGTCTGAAGATTGGAGGATGGCCAATGTAACACCAATTTTCAAAAAGGGTTCCAGGGGTGATCCGGGAAAACTACAGATCGGTGAGCCTGAAATCAGTACCGGGAAAAATGGTAGAGACCACTATATAGAACAAAATTACTGAACATGTAGATAGTCATGGCTTAATGGGAGACAGCCAACATGGCTTTAGACAAGGAAGATCTTGTCTTACTAATCTGTTATGTTTTTTTGAAGGTGTGAACAAACAGGTAGACAAAGGTGAGTCAGTTGATATAGTGTATCTGGACTTTCAGAAAGCCTTTGACAAGGTCCCTCATCAGAGACTCTTGGCAAAACTAAAAAGTCATGGGATAGGAGACAGTGTACTATTGTGGATCAGGAACTGGTTAAAAGATGGAAAGCAGAGGGCAGAGCTAAATGGCCAATGGAGAAAGGTGAATAGTGGAGTACCCTAGGGATCTGTGCTGGGTCTGCTGCTTTAACATGTTCGTAAATGGACTTGGAAATGGGAATAACGAGTGAGGTAATCAAATTTGCAGATGGCACAATTATTCAAAGTTGTTAAATCCCATGAGGATTGTGAAAAATTGCAGGAGGACCTTGATAAATTGGAAGGCTGGGCATCGAAATGTCAGATGAAATTTAATGTGGAGAAGTGCAAAGTTATGCAACTGGGAAAGAACCTAAACTATGGCTACATGATGCAAGGTACCACATTGGGAACCACCACCCAGGAAAAAGATTTAAGCATCATCGTGGATAACATCTTGACACCCTCCACCCAGTGTGCAGTGGGGGCCAAGAAAGCAAATAGAATGCTAGGAATCATAAGAAAAAGAATGGAGAATAAAACAAAGGAGATTATAATGCCTCTGTATCGTTCCATGGTGCGACCTCATCTTGAATATTGTGTGCAGTTCTGGTCACTGTATCTTAAAAAGGATATAGCGTTATTAGAAAATGTACAGAGTCTTGAAGGACTACAAAAGGGGACTGCTACTTCTGGAGAGAGATCTGCAATTGTAAATATTTACTTCTGGGAATTTTTCTAAATCTTGGGGAAAAAGGAATTCTTTAGATTAAAGCTGATTAATCTGTCAACCCAGTGCATTTGTTAAAACAGTCAGGGCCTAGTAGCAGCAAAGAACTTTCAGTTTAAATTTAAAACACAGAAGAAAGCTTTCTGGTTAAATTTAGAACCCAGGACTCCCTTCTAAGCAAGGGCTGTGGGACTCCCCCTGGAGATTGGTCACAGATTACCTTAGAAGCACTGTGTAGCAGCCAGCTTTTAAAAAGTCTTCTCCCCCCCTCCCCCCCCTCCCTGACACCCACTCACCCCTGGAATAATCGTAGCTTTATAGGTGCTTAAACCTCCTAAAGGAGGTGCCATATTCACTCTCAGGTGCAGCTGTTTATTCTCATCAGCATACATTAAGGACCCGAGATTAATTAAACTTCAGGTGTACAAAGTACATTAAACATATTAGGTATAGTTTTATTAGTATAAGTATCCCCAGCAACCCTTAGTAAGTAAAGAACTTAAACATCTAAACACAACCTTAAAAATAAGATGCAGACAGCAGTCCAGCAGCGAGATGGGGGCTTTCCAGTCTTTTGCATTGAGTGTCACATGTATGATTTTCTCCCAGTTGGTGAGGGGTCTTATGTGTGCACAAGGTGCAAGGAGCTCTTTGCTCTCAGGGAACGAGTCCAATCTCTGGAGGCAAGAGTAGCAGACTTGGAAGACATAAGGAGGACAGAGGTACATAAATGAGACCTACAGGGATATAGTCCTGAAGTCCCACCTCCAGTCTGGCAGCATCCCTGTTGCCATGGAGGAGAGAGGTCACGTGACAGGACAGCATCACCCTGGTGTGACAGGACAGCATCACCCTGGTGTGGCAGGAAGTGATCCTAGAGCTAGGACCTGCCCTCCAGGTGATGTAAAACCCTCTCGCAACGAGGAAGTTTCTCCAGGGCCATGTGCCCATGAGGGAAGGGTTAGGACAGCCGTTATAGTTGGTGATTCGATTAGGCATGTAGATAGCTGGGTGGCTGGTGGACATCAGGATCATCTGGTAACATGCCTGCCTGGTGCGAAACAAGTAGCAGACCTCACATGCCACCTAGACAACGTCTTAGATACAGTAGTGCTGGGGAGGAGTCTGCTGTCTTGGTACATGTCAGTAGCAACGACAGAGGAAAATGTGGTAGGGATGTTCTGGAGGCTAAATTTAGGCTTTTAGGTAGGAAGTTGAAATCCAGAACGTCCAGGGTAGCGTTCTCCGAAATGCTTTCCATTCCACGCACAGGACCCAAAAGGCAGGCAGAGCTCCAGAGTCTCAATGCATGGATGAGACAATGGTGCAAGGGTGAGGGTTTTGGATTTGTTAGGAACTGGGGAACATTCTGGGGAAAGGAGGGGCTCTTCCGAAGGGATGGGCTTCACCTTAACCGGGATGGAACCAGGATGCTGGCATTAACCTTTAAAAAGGAGATAGAGCAGCTTTTAAACTAGATAATAGGGGAAAGCAGACAGTCGCCCAAGAGCGCATGGTTCAGAACAATGTATCCTTGAAGGATACTACCAAAAAAATGAAGTTAGGGCACATCAGCAGAGAGGTTCCAATAAATACAAAGGTAGCCCAAATGCCTTTGAGTACAGAGCAGACAGAGGTTAAATATTCCAAATTACCCCTGCCTACCGATAACCAGATTAATATGAATACAATCTCTAAAATACTTGTATGCAAATTCTAGAAGTCTAAAGAAATAAGATGGGAGAATTAGAATATATAGCATTAAAGGAGAGGTTATATATGATTGGTATCTCAAAGACATGGTGGAAGGAGGACAACCAGTAGGACACTGTGATACCTGGGTACAAACTATATCGTAATGATAGAACTGATCAAATTGATGGAGGGTCTGCGCTCTATGTTAGAGAGGGCATTGAGTCACAAAGGATTAAAGTTTTGCAGGAAACAAAATTTGCTGTAGAATCTCTATGGACTGAAATTCCATGTAAAAAGGGGAAGGTGATGGCAGTGGGGTTGTACTATATAGAACGCCTGGCCAGAATGAATAAATGGATGATGAAATGCTCAAAGAAATCAAGGAAGCTAACAAAAGTTACAGAACAGTAATAATAATGGGTGATTTCAATTACCCCTATACTGACTGGGTCAGTGTCACAGCAGGACATGCTACGGAGATAAAGTTTCTAGATGAAATAAATGACTGCTTCTTGGAGCAGCTGGTTCATGAACCGACTAGAGGGGAAACCATTTTGGACTTAGTCCTTAGTGGAACACCAGATCTGGTGCAAGAGATAAGGGTGTTGGGGCCACTTGGCAATAGTGATCATAGCATGATCACGTTTGATATAATTAATGGAGGAGGAATGGTAAGGAAATCCACAGTACTACCTTTTAACTTTCAAAAGGGAGACTATAATAAAATGAGGAAAATAGTTAAGAAAAAACTAAAAGGAGCAGTTGCAAAGGTTAAAGACTTACATCAAGCTTGACTGTTTAAAAATACTATCTTGGAAGCCCAGACCAGCTGTATTCCACGCTTTAAGAAAAGTGGAAGGAAGTCTAAAAAACTGCCAGCATGGTTTAAAGGTGAGGTCAGAGAGGCTGTTTTTGCCAAAAAAGCATCTTTCAGGAAATGGGAAAAAGAGCCAAATGACGAAAACGGGAAATAGCACAAGCACTGGCAAGTTAAATGCAAGACATTGATAAGGCAGGCAAAGAGAGAATTTGAGAAGAAACTTGCTGTGGAAGCAAAAATGTGTAATAAAGACCTTTTCAAGTACATTTGTAGCAAAAAAAAAAAAAACCTGTGGGAGAGTCAGTTGGACCATTAGATGATAGAGGGGTAAAAGGGGCAATAAGAGGGAACAAAGCTATAGTGGAGAGACTGAATGAATTCTTTGCTTCAATCTTTACTGAGGAAGATGTAGGGATGTTACCCATGACTGAAGTGGTATTTAAAGGTGATACTGCAGAAGAACTGAAAAGAAATATTGATGCACTGGGAAGATGTATTACAACTATTTGATAAACTGAAGAGTAGCAAATCACCTGGACTAGATGGTATACATCCAAGGGTGTTGAAAGAACTGAAATATAAGATTGCAGACCTGCTATTAGCAATCTGTGAACTATCATTAAAATCATCTGTAATTCCATGAAGATTGGAGGATCGCCAATGTAATGCCAATTTTTAAAAAGGGTTCCAGGGGTGATCCGGGAAACTACAGACTGGTGAGCCTGACGTCAGTACCGGGAAAAATGGTAGAAACCATCAATAAAGAACAAAATTACTGAACATGTAGATAGTCATGGCTTAATGGGAGACAGCCAACATGGCTTTAGACAAGGAAGATCTTGTCTTACTAATCTGTTTTTTTTAAAGGTGTGAATAAACAAGTAGTCAAAGGTGAGTAGGTTGATATAGTGTATCTGGACTTTCAGAAAGCCTTTGACAAGGTCCCTCAACAGAGACTTTTGGCAAAACTAAAAAGTCACGGGATAGGAGGTAGTGTACTATTTTGGATCAGGAACTAGTTAAAAGATAGAAAGCAGAGGGTAGGGCTAAATGGGCAATTTTCCCAATGGAAAAAGGCGAATAGTGGAGTACCCCAGGGATCTGTGCTGGGTCCACTGCTTTTTGACATTCATAAACGACCTGGAAAAGGGAATAATGAGTGAGGTTATCAAATTTGCAGATGACACGAAACTAAAGTTGTTAAAACCCATGAGGATTGTGGAAAATTGCAAGAGGATCTTGATAAATTGGAAGAGTGGGCATCCAAATGGCAGATAAAATTTAATGTGGACAAGTGCAAAATTATGCACCTTGGAAAGAAAAACCCAATCTATGGTTACACGATGCAAGGCTACACATTAGGAACCACCACCCAGGAAAAAGATTTTGGTGTCATTGAGGATAGCATGTTAAAATCCTCCATCCACTGTGCATCGGTGGCCAAGGATAGCAAACAGAATGCTAGGTATCATATGGAAAGGAATGGAAAATAAAACAAAGGATATTATAATGCCTCTGTATAGTTCCATGGTGCAACCGCACCTTGAGTAGTGTTTACAATTCTGGTCGCCGTATCTTAAAAAGGATATAGCGTTATTAGAAAAGGTACAGAGAAGAGCCACCAAAATGATAAAGGGGATGGAAGGATAACCCCCTATGAAGAGAGGCTAAAAAAGGTTAGGGCTCTTCAACCTGGAAAAGAGACAGCTTAGGGGAGATATGATAGATGTCTATAAATTAATGAATGGAGTGGAACAGGTAAAAGTAGATTGATTGTTTACTTCATCAGAATATAGGAAGACTAGGGGACATGCAATGAAGCTACAGAGTAAACTATTTTAAGACTAATAAGAGAAATTATTATTTCACTCAATGTGTAATCAACTCTGGAATTCATTACCGGAGGATGTAGTAAAAGCTGTTAGTGTAGCCGGGTTTAAAAAAGTTTGGACAAATTCCTGGAGGAAAGGTCCATAAACTAGTATTAAAGTGGACCCGCAAGCATTGTGGAACCTGTGTCTTTTGGGGAAACTGCTAGGTACTTATGACTTAGAATAGCCACTATTGGAAACAGGATACTGGGCTTGATGGACCTTGGTCTGACCCAGTTTGGCGTATCTTATGTTCTTAACTATTAATTATCTGGCTAGTGACTGAATGTTGCCACCATCTGGATACATTTTTGACATGCACACAGACCACCCTTTCTTCCCATCTAGTTGTCCAACCAAAAGAGTTATCCTTTCGCTGGTCCAAACTATTAAAACAGAAAGATGTAAACAGTTAACACCCATCATAGGTCCTTCTGAATATCAATCCCTATAATATTTGTCTGTAAAACCTAACACCTCTGCTGATATAGCCTACAACTTGGCTTTCATTTTGAACTAAATAATTAGAGTCAAATGCTCTTAAAATGGAAGCTGCACAGCTTACCGCACACACTGTACTCTCTGTAGCGCCAGACACGACTTTCCTTTTAAATGCCACTGAATCATTTGATTATGATACAGTGTGTGACTAAAACTGTTGCCCATGGTTTTGTGTTTATTAATACTTACATACTATTTGCAGATCCCAACTGAGTTTGATTATTTAATATGCAAAGTCAAATTACTATTATGGACCAGATTCACCGAGAACACATCCAGCATGCTTACTAACCTGGTAATTATTCAAAGTGCCTTGAATCCCATGAGCCAAATAAAAGAATGAGACAAGTATGTGGCTCTGTACTGAAAAATAAGGGCTCTGCATACTTTTTTGTAAATTTGAAAGGGCATCAAAAGCTGTCTTGGCTACGGTTACTTATTTCCATGTTAACATACATCATGTCTATGTTGTCAGTAGCAGGTAGTGTTGTGTTTTTCTTCTTTATATATTTAATTTTTTTTATTGCTCACAGAACCAAGAAATCACAACAATATTGGATGTAACTTAACAGTCCAGGGGCAATACAATAACGAAAGTAATATTCGTATACAGACCCATCACATATACATTGTGAACAATGTTGAAGGAGGAGAGAGATGACCATCCCTCAAATTGCATATGGTATACAAGACCACCTGGGGTCAGGCTAAGAGCAATTGGAGACATCCCCCAACCAAATTTCCAGGAAAACCAACTCCAGTCCTTATGAGGACCCCTATTAACTTCGGCATTCGGCTTGTTTAGATGTCGAGGGCATCAAGAGCGGCAGTACCGGAGACCTCTGTACTGGTTCCTCGATGGCCCGATATGACACAGGTAATGCCTGTGGAAGGGTATTGAGAGGATCTCCATGGCCGCCGGTGGTGGTGGAATTGGTGCCAATAGCGATATCCCCAATGCCAATGATGTCACTACTGCCAGAAGTACAGTGATGCTCTTATCAATGGCGATGACCCGCTCATCGAGCATCTGTACTGGGGGAGTAGCAGCTCCGGACATGATTGTGTGGGCCACAAATCCTGATGCTGGTATCGGGGGCTCCGCCGAGGATTGTACCTCAGCAGGGGCATCCCTGAGCCCCTTTACGGCTTTGGAGGGTGAGGCCTCCCGGCGGGGCTGCTTCGTTGGCCTGTCTGCATCAGAGTGAGAGGAGTGTTTGTGATGATACCGATGCTTGATGTCCGGTGCCGACCTCGAGGTCTATGATCTCGATGCTAACGACATCTTTTTCTTCTTTTGCACTGGAGACTTAGATCGATGCTTGTCCTTTTGACTAAGTGGGATCTAGAGGTATGGGAGGACTTAGATGGAGTCGACGTCCCCGAGGAGTGCACCGAAGGAGCAGAGTCTGATGGAAACAGCTTAGCCTTCTGTTTATCCTGGCTCTTCCCACCTCTGGCAGTCATGTGGCAACAGGAGGGGCAGGAATCTACATCATGGTCTGGGCCTAAACACCTCAGGCAACAGCTATGCTCATCTGTGATGGAAATGGTATTAGCACACCGAGCATTTTTTAAAACCACTGCAGGGCTTTTCTATTTCTAGGAAAAGGACTGAGGCAAAGTCAAATTGCATGATGGTATACGATAAAACTGTAGGCCTTAAGCCCAATAAGATACAAGAAAAAAAATGAAAGAAAAAATTATACAAAATAAGAAAAGAAAAACGGGAATGAGAGTGGAATCGACAGGAAGGCAAAACAAGTAAAGTACTCGACTGTACCACAAAAAAACTAAGTAGTGTCTTGATGCGGTTGACAGGGACAAAGTCCTGATGGCTCTGTGGAAAAAAAGACTGAGGAGACCAGGAGCAAAGGTAGGAAGGTAGCCACACATGTGTGGCGGAATGCTCCTAAAAGCTTTCCTATTGGATACTGGGGAGCGTTCCCGTGCTGGGCTGTGTCGGTGCCAACTTCACCCATATGTGAAGAATGACTTCCTGCTTGTTCCTGAAGATTCATCTCTCCCCTTCAATCCATTCAGATGGATGGCTAATCTTCTGGCAGTGTAACCCCTCTTTGCAAGTTCACTTCACTGTCTCCCTATCTGTTTCTTCATGGAGTTCAAACTTCTCCTACTGACCTCTACAAGTACATTCACGCCCATCCCTAGTTCTATTCAAATCCAAGCTAAAAACCTACTTCTTCGAGGCCACATTTGGATCCCGACTTCCTTATCCTCCTGTTTAACATCCATGTGTCTTTCAATCATTTCCCTCAAGAACTAACCCATTTGTTCTGTTCATCTGTCTTGAATAGACTGTAAACTCTAAGGAGAAAGGACTCACTCTTAAGTGTTTATGTACAGCGCTGCATTAAGTAGTAGTAGTAATTGTTCTCACACATTGAAAGTGTAGTATTTTGCACTGGTTGTTGTTTTAGACAGGATAATATATGAAGAATGTGCGTGTGAAGACTTTTAGAAAGCACTAATTTCTCTATAGTGCCATCCATACTGGGAAACTTCTAATTTGTATTGGTTCCCAAGCCTCTCCTCTATTTCACACTTTCAAAATGCTGAGATAGTGACCAGGAAGTCTGGTATTTATTCCATTCCAGATAGCACACTTACCTGTAACAGGTGATCTCTGGGAACAGCAGGAATAAGTCTTCACATATGGGTACATCGGTACCGACGGAGCCTGCGCGGGAACGCTCCCCAGTGTCCAAAAAGAAAGCTTTTGGGAGCATCCCACGCGCATGCGCGCTGCCTTCCCGCCCATTCACTTCCCTCTCATCAGTTGGGTTTGTAGCTGAGACCGAAGGAGGGAAGTAGACAAATTAGAGAGAGAGAGAGAGAGAGACAACTCCTAGGGGAGGTGGGTGGGTTGTGAAGACTTATTCCTGCTGTTCCCAGAGATCACCTGTTACAGGTAACTCTGCTATCTCCAGGAACAAGCAGGAATGAGTCTTCACATATGGGGACTCCCAAGCTAGAGATGCCTGGAGGAGGTCCCAGCATGTTGCAAATCTAGTCGATGGGCCATGCTATTTCCCAGAACCTGAGGCATCCAAGGGATGGAGGTAGGAGTTGAATTAAAAAGGGTGTGCTGTGGAACAGCTTGACTAAACAAGGCGTCTAGAGAGGAGTCCTTGTGTAGATCAGAAATGTTAGTGAAAACTGGATTCCAATTTTCTAATGTGGACCTTAGTCAAAAATAGTGCGAAAGTATTTGTTGAGACTAATGGTCTGGTGCTAGAAACCAGTACATTATCCTCAAAGAAAATACCTTACTGAGAAGTAGAGGAAAATAAATTTTGTAATACAGGCAGAGGTCAGAAGCCTAAAAGGCTAGAACTAATCCCGGAAGGAAAAACTAGGAGAGTTTAACGAGATTGGACTTTGGATGAGAAGCTAAAGCTTCTGTAGGCCAACGTTTGAAGCTCTTTGTCCTTGGAGCAGAAAAAGGCTCTAGGAAAGAGAGGAGATAAATCTGACTGGTTTGAGGAAAAAGGATGGGTCTTTGAGACCCCTCTATCCAAATGAAAGAAAGAAAAACATTTGTAGTAGGTGGTGTAGCCTCCAATTTCTTGAAGATCAGCAATGTCTTCCCTAAGTGATGTCACTTAGGATGGACTTTACATGGAGAGCTTCAGATGTGACATAACCGGAGAGGTTACAGTAAAAGAAGGTAGTTTGTGATTACCATAGAAATTGGTTGTCCATTTAAAAGCCTATGGCATGCTGGAACAGCATTAATATGGACAGTAACAAATCTTTCAGAGTGAGATATGTGTATTTATACACACACACACACATACATATACATACATATATATATATACATATATATATATATATATGAGAGACTCACTTAAAAACCAAGAAGGGATAAGACCTGCTTGAAAATATGGATAGAGAACCCTTTACTGGTTATACGTGGAAGAACCATGAAGGTGGTTACATGGAAACCAGTGGAATGTTCCTAGTCAGAAGGATAAGTCTAGATCTCTCTAAAATTCTAGACTTTGAATAACCAGAAGTGGAGATCTACATGAAGGGGTGCAGAAAAAACCTTAGTCTTAAGACAACAAGCCTGGATCCTTCTATAACTTCAGTGTGGAGAAAAAGACGCAATAAAAGGGAATACCATATTTGCCCATCTATGAGGGCAATATGAGTATAATGCATTCTTTGTTCAGTATAAGCTCCAATGAAGTATTGGGAATTAGAAGGAATGCACTAGACAAGGACAGACTGCAGTGAAAAGAAATGCATCCCTGTTGGAAGAGTTCCACTGGAGATGTGGAACAACTCAGGGAATTAAGCAATTCTTTATGCTTTCACGTGATCTAACCCTGGTTCATTTTCCCTAAAAGGAAAATTTAAGGAAGATGGTAAAGTAGGAAAAAAACGGTCATGTGGGAGCATGACTGGGCAAGCCTTTCAACCATCTGGAAGTTACCCACCAGGAATGGCTCTGAGGCTCTCTGGCAAAGGCCCATAGTTGCAGAGCTTTTTGTAGAATTGCAGAGAGCATGTTGTAGGTTGCCCAGGTGAGATCTGGTTGTTTAATTACCAGTGTGCAACCTAATCTATTCTGTGGGAGCCAAAGAATTGAAGATGGCTAAGAATAGCAGGCAGGCTGGTTGCCTGCAACAAACTGTCCAAGTAGGTTTTGGAACCTCTCTTGGAATTATGTGTTAAGGCAGCAGAAGAGGTTAGGTCCTATAGGTTGGAAAAGGACCGACAGACCGAATTAGAAGTGATAAACTCTCACTTATGGTCTGATAAGCTGTCTTAAAAGAAATATTTGAAAGATTGCAGAGGGGAGAAACTCTGTATGGAAATTACTTACTGGAGTAGGTATTGAGGACAATCCTATGGCTTAAAGGTAAGCTCTCCAGTCAAATAGTATCACTCTTAGATTGAAAATCTCAACTAAGAGGGATAGAAGTAAAACAGAGTTGGGAAGACTTACAATTTGGTAAGTATCTGAAAAGGGTAAAGCTCCCCTGCAGTGAAAAGTATGAGATATCCTCGTACAGGACAACTGCCAAGGTGAAGGGCATAGCCTACCTTGTAAGTAGATGTAACTCCTCTGTTTACTTTTAAAAGGAGAGGAGAAACTTGTTACCTGTAGGGCATGATTATCCTCAATAGCTCTAAGAGCTGAAAGGATGGACTGTTCTTAGCAAGAGAGTCATGCCTAAAGTGGAGGATTAAGGCAGTGTATCACTGACCTCTCAATAAGGATGAGAAGAACTGTAAATGCTTCTGTAGTTAAGAAGTAGTGGTTCTGAAAATCAACAGGAAAAAAGATTTAATGAAATAAAGAATCAGAAACCCTACGACTGTTGAGTTTGCTGAGCCTGTTGAGACTTTGGTTTTCTTAGCCTGGTATGATGTTGCCCTTCTTTGGAAACATCTGCATGATGGGCAGAAGATGAATAAAATATTTTCCCCCTTAGGGGAATAAAGTTTGTTAGGAGATTTTTTACTAGCTGGGGTAGAGGAAAGTTTTGACAATCCTCCGAAAGCAACAATATCAGTGTTTAACTGATTAGCTTGAAATAAAGCATCCTCGTTAAAGAGATTTTCACCAGTACAAGGAGTATTTCCCAGCTTTTCTTGTACCCATTTGTCCAAGTCTGAAGCTTGGAGCCAGGCCATGCGTTGTGCTCCTATGGCTATAGCAGAAGTTCTGCTAATAGACTCAAAACAGTCCAGGGAAGCACGATTAAGGAATTTAGAGACATTTTGAGCATGACTGACTAATATGAAAAAAATCTGCTCTTTTATGTTCTTGAAGAAAAGGGTTCAAAAGCTTTAAGTTCTTTGTGACCTCTTCAAGAGATAATCCCATATAGAAAATATATGAG
This sequence comes from Ichthyophis bannanicus, assembly GCA_033557465.1. Classification (NCBI taxonomy): domain Eukaryota; kingdom Metazoa; phylum Chordata; class Amphibia; order Gymnophiona; family Ichthyophiidae; genus Ichthyophis; species Ichthyophis bannanicus. Next base: position 88,852,484 of record CM066035.1, on the reverse strand, counting down.
ATAATTCTTGCTGAAAGCATGGATGCCTGGAAATTTCCCATCTGCCCCAGCGGGCTGAACAGAGTCACGAGGGAGAAGCTCTCCCTTTGCGGCTCTGAAAGGCGAAGCCGAAGCGGAGAACTGGCAGGCAAGCAGGAAGGAAGGAAGGAAGGAAGGAAGGAAGGGAGGGGGGGGAGCGGAGCCCGCGGGACTTGCGATATTGCTGCTATTGCCGGCCACGGCAGCGGCGGCAGCAGCAGCAGCAGAAGCTGGGTTTTTTTAAAAGTTTAATTTTCCCGGGGGGGAGGGGGAGGGAGGGAGGGAGGGAGCAGGACTTGATGGGGGGGAGAGCAGGACTTGATGGGGGGGAGAGCAGAACTTGATGGGGGGGAGCAGGACTGGGGGGGGGAGAGCAGGACTGGTTGGGGGGGAGAGCAGGACGGGGGGGGGGAGGACGGGGGGAGGGAGCAGGACGGGGGGGGAGCAGGACGTGATGGGGGGGGAGCAGGACTTGATGGGGGGGAGAGCAGGACTGGGGGGGGAGAGCAGGACGGGGGGGGGAGAGCAGGACGGGGGGGGAGCAGGACTTGATGTGTGGCTGGGGGGGGAGCAGGACGGGGGGGAGCAGGACTTGATGTGTGGCTGGGGGGGGAGCAGGACTTGATGTGTGGCTGGGGGGGGTAGTACTGAAAATGGGGTGATGGGGGTTAGGACTGGTAATGGACAGATGGGGGTTAGGACTGGAGGTGGTCTGATTAGGGGGCTAAGACTGAAATGGGGTTATGGGGGGGCTAAGAATGAAGATAGGGCGATGGAAGGGTTAGGCCTGGAAGTGGGCTGTTGGGGGGCTTAGGACCGATAATGGGCTAGGGGGGGGGGCTAGAACTGGTAATGGACTGGGGGGGGTGCTATGACTGGAAATGGGCCGAGTAGAAGGGGGAGCTTGAACTGCAAATAGCTGATGGGGACAGGGTCTTGGAATGGTAATGGGCTGAGTGGAAGGGGGCTTGGAAAGGAAATGGGCTGTGAGGGGAGGGAGCTAGGACTGGAAATGGGCTGATGATGCGGGGACTAGAAGGGAGCGGATGCTGGGTGGGGCAGGAGCTAGAAGGGAGTTGATGTTGGGGGACGATTAGAATGGGATGGGGCTGGGAGAGTGAAATGGAGAGGGGAAATATATTTTGTGTGGGAGGGAAGAAAAATCTACAATTGGCCGGGTATTGGGAGAGTAAGTGGGGATTGAGGATGGAGGGGTAAAATTTGAGTGGATGAAATAGGAATGAGGAAAGAGCAAAAGGAGAATGATTAGTATGTTAAAGCAGATGTAGAGAGAATGGAAAAAAAACTAGGAAAGAAGAAAGGACAAATGGACAGCAGACGATGGAGAGTTAGCAGAAGACACAAAGAAACCAGAAGAAAGTGAATGGAACAATTGCAACTGAAAAAAAAAATGCACAAAAGGTAGAAAAATATCTCTTTATTTTGAATTTATTAACTGAAATATGTCAGCTCTTGGAAATGTGCATCTTTAACATCTGCACTTTATTTAATACAAGAGGAAATCAATGTATAGTTTTATTTCTACAGTGTTGTACATTCTAAGTTTGGCTTTTGGGGTTCCCAGTTTAATTGTCTTCCTGTTTCTAAATTGTGATTCCTTGTTTGGTGATGGTGTATGTTCTGCATGTGTAACTGAGCTGAGGTATTCTGTTTATGTAATTCCTATTTGACATTGCCACTTGTTCTCTTTCCCGAGTAGGTCATGTATTGTTATTCTCTGAAATGTGTTGATTTAATATTTGCAGTGTTGCCTTTTGATAGTTAGGGTATGGTGCTTTGTGAGTCCTGGTAGTGCTGTTAGGACACGGCAGGTTTGCTATGGGTTCTAAATGAGCAGTGTTTCTAGTAGTTCCTAATGTGCCTGGCGGTTGGCACTGGTTTATAGTTATGTAGAAATCTTTTAGTCTTTCTTTATCCATACACTCATTAAGAGGCATGTTTACTAAAAGTTAGTGTATGGTAACATTATGCAAATATTTATGCAAATGATGCCCTTATGCAAATGAGGCCTGCGTCTTGTGCGGCCCCCGGGTTACTCTACAAGTCCTCATTTGGCCCTCAAAGCAATTTGAGTTTGAGACCCCTGTTCTAGACTCACGACCTGGCGGATAAGAAGAGTGCTTCTTAGCACTCTTAATACACCTCATTGCTGATTCTACAACAATAGAATGATGAGGAAGTTGAGTCTTTTGAAAACCTGGAGAAGGTGGCACCTTGTACATGGAGTCAAGCGTCGTAGAACGTAGCGATACCATTAAAGGAGTTTCCCACATCCTTAAAAGTAGATCTTGTAAGATCTGATGCAAAGGAAGCATGATCACCTCCTTTGGAATCCAGGGGGATTGCAGGGTCTCTGAATCCCCTGGCAAGGATTCTTTACCAGGTATAGAAATGGCAAGTAACTTTGCCATATCAAGCAGAAAAGCTTGAAAAGAAATCTCCCCTGAGGAGGACCCTCTAAAATGAGGGGTAAAGGCTAGACTTGTTGAAGATCCAGCCTTGGTACCGATGGATTCATCGGGATCGGAAGACCTGAAAGGATGAAGCATCGGATTTTCCTTAAAGCGATGTCTTCGGTACCACCCGAGGTCGGTACCGACTCATCCATGCTAGAGATAGATTCCAGGCTCGGCATCGAAGGAAGCGAGTCTGTCGCAGTAAGCATGGACGGTACCGACACCGATGCCCATGTTGATAGCGGTACCGAAGCCGATACCGAAGGAACGGTCTGCAGCAACTCTAGCGGTACTGAAGTAGCCGAGAGCACTAGACTGCGATCATCGGTGAGGAGTGTTTCATCCATCACCATAGCCGATGCCGGGGTGTCGGTACCGCTCGAAGCGGCCACAACCACCGAACATGGCCCAAGTATGTTCGAGGTAAGAACCCTGGGAACAACCTGAAGCCCCGTTAATGCTTTGGAGCCCGAAGACTCCCGCCGGGGCTTTATTGCCAAAATGTCCTCGAGGGCAAGGCCAGAGCCATCTCGATACTGGGAAGGAGATCTACCACTCGAGGACTGGCTAGTCTTTACAGACTTTTGTTTGGTTACCTGATCCTGTGGAGATATTCTAGCTGATGACATCGAGTGCGATGTGAACTGGGTATCGAGTTGTGCTCGATTCTGAAGATTTCTTCTGTTTGAGCTCCAGCAGGAAAGACACTCCAGTGGACAATGGTCAGGACCCAAACATTTTAGACACCAAGTATGGGTGTCTGAAAATATATCTGTACCGCCACACTTTGAGCATTTCTTAAGGGAAGTGGCTGGCTTTTCCATAATGGAAAGATAGAGGCCTAGTGGCCTATAAACCATCAGACACTAAACAGGAAAAATTTCTGAAGAAAAGAAGAAATTCTTTAGAAAAAAGAAAGAAAAGCACCTGCGGTACCGGTGGCGTCGAGGGAAGGCAGACGCGACCACAAAAAACTAAGAATAAAAAGAAGAATTTTCTGCGGTGACAGGAATACGTCCTGCCGGCTCCGCGGAAAACTGATAAGAGGGAAGTGAATGGGCGGGAAGGCAGCGCGCATGCGCGTGGGATGCTCCCAAAAGCTTTCTTTTTGGACGCTAGGGAGCGTTCCCGTGCAGGCTCCGTCGGTACCGACGTACCCATATGTGAAGACTCATTCCTGCTTGTTCCTGGAGGTGACATTTAATAAAAATACTTCAAAAAGAGAGGAGTCTCTGGAAAAGAGCCTCAACCTAGAAAGCTCAGGCCTCTGCAGAGGGAAGCTGATGGAACATTAATTGAACCAGAGTAGACAATGAGCTAGGAAACTGGTGTAGCAGCAAAATAATCAGAATGTGTACAGGCAAGAAAAATACAGTTTGCAGGGGGGGTTTTCATGATTTTTCTCCTACTTCCGGAGTTTCACAAATTTGTTTTAAGAGGAAATTTTTTAGTGAATGCTAAATTAGCATACATTATTGATGAATTAAGGCATGCTAAGTGCTCATTAAATCAATTTAGCATGCACTAAATATTTTAAGGTGCACAAAAGAATGCACGTCCCTGTGAAAAAGGCCTGGAGGAAAAAAAAAGACATTTGCCCTTACTAAGCCACAGAGAAACTCATGCTGAGGGCTAACAAAGATACAGCTGAGGCGACGGCCTGGAGAAGAAAGCCAGAGAAAGCAGTCTCCAGATGAAAGACGTGAAAATTAACAGGCAGATGCAAACATAGAATGTTGGGACTCAATCTCTCTGCAGCAGAGATTTGAAACCACAAGACCAGCAAGCAATTCCTTCATCATGTAGCTCAAACTTACCAAGAGCAATGGTTGCATAGCAAGAAAGTCCCGTTTCTGTAGAAGAGGCAGCCCAGGCTAGAAAAGAAAGCTTTGTGGAAGAGACATGAAACTCCTGCTGCCGTGACAATTTCTAAGCACCCCGCTGACTGCATGCGTCAAATCTTACACCAGGGTTTATATATTTAGGTCCATAAAAATTGTGTGCCTTCTGATATCCTACAAGCTTGTTCCCTCTATAGGTACACATTCAGGCTCTTGAAGAATTTGTCACCTGCTCTTGTTGAACTCACCAGGGTCAAAGGTCACTTCTCAGCTTTCTCAGTATTGCCGAGGCAGGTGGCTGCTGCAGAGGTTTTTAGTACTACCTTGATTCATGAAATTTTAGTCTGAATGAGAATTTGAGCAGGAACCTGTAATTCTAATCTACTAAAGATAGTAGAGAATTAATAAATAAAACCCCAAAACTAATCTACATAAGTAGCAATACCCTACAAGTAGTCCAGCTTCAACAGTTGCCAGCAGAGATGTGTGTTTAGTGTGGACAGGAATAAGTGGGCAAACAAGATTGGGCAATTGGTTATTTTCTGCTATGATTTACAGCCTTAACTATGCTTGCATGCTTTCAACTTAACCGACAGCCTCAGAAAACACTTAAAAACCTTGAAATTTGCAGCCTTCAGCTCAGTACAAATATAACCTGCTCCTAGGAGACTTCTGCCTTGTAGACTCACTTCTCTAACTTGAATCCAGCAGGCATACTTGGAGTTGGGAGTTGAGAGCTCGAAAGGCAGAACTTTTGCCTTTATCTTCTTGAATTTCAGACTGGAAAAGTTTCAAGACCACTTTAGGCCCTTTCCAGCCTTATTATCCTTTCCCAGAAAAATATAAATCACAGCACTTCAAGAGTCATGACTGCCTCAATACCTCTAATGGATTGGAATTAATTAAAAGGCATATTTACAAATCTAGTATAGAACTCACCCTCAATAAATTAATCTAAGTCAGCTTTGAGGTCATTGCCTAATCAGGGTTCTGGAATCACCATTCATTTAGATAGTATTTTGATTTTTTGTTAGACGTCCCCAACGAGACTTAGTCTACTAAAAAACGTAGCAGGACTTAACATCCCTGAAACCATATGGGTAATTTTATAAAACAAATCTGCAGATTTGCTTTATAGGTAACTTTATAAAGCAAATCTTAATATTACTCACAGAAATAACCTTCAGAAAAATGGTTAGGCTATAGGCATGTAAACATATCACATACACTCTGTATATGCAAATCGGCAGCACTGATCAGAAGTGGCCGTGGCGTTCAGAGTTTGTACTTAATGCATATATTTTATAAAATATGTGCCTAAGCAAGTGAAATAAACTGGGAAGTTTGTGCATGCCTGAAATCATGTGTAAATATGTGCAGACATTTTCAGTAAATTATAAAAAAGAGACCACATGCTTTCACTTTTTAAATTAGTGTATTTGCAATTTCTGCACATTCCTGCTACACAAACTAAGCAGCTGTTATAAAATTGCCCTCTAAACGATTACTTGATTTAGAGAGACTTTGCTATGCAAGTACTGAAAAATTTACATCTGGAGAGTTTATATCCCAGAGTTTGCCAGTTTTTGACAAATTCTCAAAATTCAGGAAAATCGTTCTCTTTCACCTCCAATAAGGATTAGAAACAACAAACGAGGTCTCAAATTGCACTGCTCTATTCTGTTTACTTTGTTGCACCTGAATGCAATTTATTTAGCTTATAGTTGATCACAATCATGGATCCCATTCAAAGAATGCTGAGCTTTTGCAGTATAAAGTATTTGTTTTGCTTGGGACTGAATCTCAATGGTGGGACAAGTCTTACTCTAAATCAATGCTGGGGAGCCAGGCATGAAACAAGATATGTGCCAGTGTTGGACATTTTTCCTCCCAAAATACACATTGTTTGCTTGCTGAAGCTGCATTGTTAATGCCTGTAGAACAGTGGTTCTCAACCCACTCCTCTGGGACCCCCAGGCTAGTCAGGTTTTCAGGACATCCGCAATGAATATGCGATAGATCTGCACACGATGGAAGCCGTGCATGCAGATTTCTCTCATGCATATTCATTGTAAATATCCAGAAAACATGACTGGCCTGGGGGTCCCAGAGGAATGGGTTGAAAACCACTGCTGTAGAACATAGAAAGAGGCTGGTACTGCAATTGAAGAGAGGTCTTTCAGTGAAAATGAAAGAAGCCTACAGCTGTGACTGTAGAAGGGACTAGGGAAGGGTTAGTAGAATTAATATTCCTAGGCTAAGCTACCACTGAATTCCAAAGAAAGTAAAAGTTACACATCCTAGACAGCATAGTTACTCACCTGTAACAGGTGATCTTCGAGAACAGCAGGAATTTAGTCTTCACATATGGGCAACAAGGGTACCCCAGCCTCCAATTGGAAAGCTTTTGGGAGCACTCCTCTGCGCCTGCGCAACTGCCTTTCCAACTCCCTCTCTTCAGATGAGTTTGTAGCTAAGAGAGTAAATGAAGCCCTACAACTCCTAGGGGAGGAGGGTGAGTTGTGAAGACTAAATTCCTGCCGCTCACAGAGATCACCTGTTACAGGTGAGTAACTACACTATCTCCAGGAACAAGCTGGAATGTAGTCTTCACATATGGGACTCCCTAGCTCCCAGGTGCTAGAAGAAGTGACGTCAGATCCGGTAGAGGTTTGCCTCGGAGTAGGCATGAGGATGTCATGGATCCTACATGGATTTCTGGTATCTTCAAAGTCCAGGACGGAGAGTAGGAGTTGCATCTAAGTCTGAAAGAGGTACTGGAGGTACAGCCTGACCAAACATGGCATCCTGATGGGAGTCCTTGTATAGACAATAATGGGCAGCAAAGGTGTGGACAGAAGACCAAGTTGCTGCTTTGCAAATTTCATTCATGACTACTGTGTATGTTTGTCATTGAAATGGCCATGGCGTGAACATTGTGAGCAGTGACATGCCCTTCCAGGGAGAGTCCTGCTTTATCATAGGCAAATGAAATACAGCCCACTGTCCATCTGGAGAGTATACGCTTAGAAAGAGGTAAGCCCAGGTGACTGGTGTCAAATGAGATAAACAGCTGCAAAGCTTTATGATGATCTTGAGTCCTCTGGAGATAGAAAGCCAAGGCAAGTTTGCAGTCAAGTGTGTACAGAGTTGGTTCCGTTCTAGACGCATGAGATTTAGGAAAGAAAACTGGAAGGTGAATTGACTGGTTTAAATGGAAAGGGGACATCATCTTTGGCAAAAAGTGTGGGTGAGTCCGAAGGACTACTTTGTGATGGTGGAAACGGGTATAGGGTGGATCCGCCATCAAAGCCTGAAGCTTGCAATTAGGAAGATCACCTTCCAAGAGAGGAACTTAAGTGAGGTTGTGGCTAATGTTTCAAAGGGCAGTTTCAGGAGCCACGTTAGAATGACGTTGAGGTCTCAAGCTACCAGAGGTGGGTTAATGGGCGGTTTGGACAGCAGGAGACCTCTCATGAAATGCGCAACTAGCAACTGTGTGGAGGTGGGCTTCCCATCAAGTAGATGGTGAGAGGCCATAATGGCACTAAGGTGGACTTTCACAGAGTTTGTCTTTAGACCTGTTGAAGACAGATGGAAGAGATACTAGAGGAGTGACTCCACTGGAATAGAAAAGTGATTGAGATCTTTCTAGGAACACCAGACAGAGAATCTATGCCACAAAATCTTAAAAGCACTTAAAAGCATATGAACACCTGGTGGAAGACTTCGTAGAAGCCAAAAGGATCTCCTTAACCTCTTGAGTAAAGTCAAAGCCTTGTAAAGCTATGCTCTCAGCAGCCATGTTGTGAGGTGAAGACACTGTGGATTGGGATGAAGTAGTGAGCCGTTGTCCTGGAAGAGGAGATTGGGCACATATCCCAATCGTAGAGGACGAGTGAGTCAGACGTAGGAGTGGAAGCCACCGTTGCCAAGGCCAGTGAGGAGCTATATGAAGCATGAAGCCCTTGTCAGACTTGAAAAGCATTTTGGGAATGAGGGGTATAGGAGGGAAAGCATAAAGCAGACCTTGACCCCAGTGCAGGTGTAAGGCATCCACTTGATGGATGGTAGATGTCGGAGTTCTTGTGCAGAAGCGATGAAGCTTGGCATTTTGTGGAGTCATGAACAGATCTATGTCTGGAGTTCACCAGGTCTGGAAGATGTAGGACATTGTGTCCAGATAGACACCACTCGTGGGGAAGAAGGATGCGACTCAGTCTGTCTACCATGACATTGGACTCCCCCAGGAGGTACACCGCTTGGAGGTGTATTTGACGAGCACTGGCAAAGGACCAATGGTGTATCGCCTCCTCGCAGAGGGTCCAAGAGCCAGATCCTCCCTGCTTGTTCACACAGAACATGGCAACCTGACTAGGACTTGTTGTGCTCTGAGGTGGTGTTGAAACACCCAGAGGGCATTCGAGATAGCATGAAGTTCCAGGAGATTGATCTGGAGTAGTGACTCTTGCGCTGTCCAGAGCCCTTGTCTAGTCAGGTTGTCCAGATGGGCTTCCCAACCCAGTATGGAGGCATCAGTCGTCAAGGTGCATTGAAGTGGAGGCATCTGAAAAGGTGACCCTATGAGCAGGATTTCTGGAGAACACAACCACTGAAGGGATGTGGTTAGATGGGCAGTGACTTTAATCCTGTCCCGGAGAAAGTCCAAGGCCTGCTTCCACTGGGAGGCAAGAGTCCTCTGGACTGTCCGCATATGTAGTCAGGCATATGGAATGACATGTACTGTAGAGGCCATGTGCCCAAGGAGCTGCAGCATCTGTCAGGCTGTCAGATGGTCTCATAGGAGCATCTGGGATGCTCGTTTGACTAGACGGGCACAACAGAGCTGGGGCAGAAACACCCTGGATTGTTTGGTGTCTAGTAGGGCTCCGATAAACTCTAGCCTTTGAATTGGAGTGAGCTGGGATTTTGGGAAGTTTATCACAAATCCCAAGTACTGTAGTACTGAGATAGTACAATGCAAGGAAAGCAGTACCTCTTGGGAGGTATCTGCTATTATTAGCCAGTCGTCTAAGAAAGAAGATGAATATCACCAGAGTTCTTAGATATGCGGCCATGACTGCCATGCACTTTGTGAAGACTCTTGGGGCAGAGGCGAGTCTGAAGGGAAGGACTCTGTATTGATAATGTTTTTCCTGAAAGGTGAAGCATAGATATTTCCTGTATCCTGGATGGATAAGGATGTGTGTATGCTTCTTTTAGATCTAGAGAACAGAGCCAGTCCTGACTCTGGAGGTAGGGAAGAAGAGTCCTGAAAGAGATCATCCTAAACTTTTTGTGGACTAGAATCTTGTTGAGGTTTCTGAGGTCCAGAATGGGCCTGTACCCTCTGGTTTTCTTTGGAACAAGAAAGTAGGGAGAGTAGAAGCCCACTCCTTGTTGGGATGTTGGGACATTTTCTATGGCGCCCCAAGACAGAAGAGAGGACACCTTTGTTCCGTAGGAGAGCAGTGAGTGGGGGTTGCATTTGATATTCCCCCGTGAATGTGGAGATGAAGTCTGTACCCTTCCTGAACTATGGTGAGTATCCAGTGCTCTGAGGTGATGAGGTGCCATCTGTGGGCATAGTGACTCCAGAGGCAAGGTGGCAATTTTCTCTAGGAAAGAGTCAAAAACCAGGTGCAGACTGTGGCTGCGGAGCTGGTTGAGATTTAGCCACCTGTGGCTTCTTTAGTTGCTTAGGGGGCTGCTGCCTCTTCTGTGGGGCTTGACCCTGATACTGACAAGCAGGAGGATAAGAAGAGAAGAATTTCTTCTTATTGTATAAAGACTTCTTTGCAGGTGTCTTTTTCCTAGCAGGGTCGGCTGTTACTCTGGACAGTCTCTTTAGAGAAGTATTCTCTGACTAATTGAGAGGCCTTGCTTGCCAGCCTTTGCCAAAGAGGTTTTCCCCTGTGCAAGGTATGTTGCCCAGCTTATCTTGAACACACTGTTCAAGGTCTGAGGCCTGAAGCCATGCAATTCAATGTGCACCAATGCATATTGCTAAGGACCTGCTTGTGCACTCAAAAGCATCAAAGGTAGCCCTATTGATGAACTTCGATACATTTTGGCTATGCTTAACAAGGGAGAGATAACCTGCTCTCTTGTCATCTGGGAGGCAAGGGGCAAAGACCTCTTTGAGGAACATCCCCATATAGAAGATATAGGAATTAATATGTTTCTATAAGTGGACTGTTGTAGTTGTTGATATGGAAGGACAGACTAGATAGGCCATGTGGTCTTTTTCTGTCATCATGTTTCTATGTTTCTAATATCAAGCATCAACACCTAAAGGCGTCAAGAGTTCTCTATTCTCTACCTGGAGGATTAGAGGAGCTAGTCTTCAAGCTTTTGATTTGGCGCATCGCCAATTCCACCACCATGGAGCAGTGGGGAAGCTGTGGCTTTTGGAAGATGGGACACTCCGGTACACGATACATGGTATCGAGATGTCGATTTTGAGGTGAGACCATGAGTGGAGCCTCCCACATCCATAACTTAAGGTCATGAAGGACGTGGTGCACCGGTAAGGTGGCTGCCTCTTTGGGTGCTGTTGGATCTCTAATTCTTCCACCCTTGACTTCTTCTCTGAAGTTACCGTGATAGATCTCGAATGAACTTCTGGAAGAGACATGCATCACTGTTGCGGCGGGGAAGGGTCTGAAGGTAGATCCTGGGGCCCTCAGGAATCCGCATCCAAAATTGGGGCATTGAAATCAGAGGACTCAAAATACCGACGGTCTCGGTGTTTGCCCAGAGCTAGAGGCCGGTACCAATACTCTGAGGTATCGGCCTCGGTGTGCCGCTTGGGCTTGGCACTGGTAAGAGTTTCAAGGAAGGGCATGGGTGGAAGCAATGTCTATGGCATCTGCAGCAACCCTGATGCCATGCCCGGAACCGGTGTCAATGTTGGTACCGTAAGCAGTATCAATGAGGTGGGGCCTGTAGCCAAGGATTTTATTGGTACCAAGGCTGCAAGGAGGGCTGTCAAGCTGCGCTTGATGCCCAGTATGCGCTGATCTGTCGAGGTTGCTGATGCTTGGGTATCAGTGATGGGTATTTGCGCTACCGTCCCAGAGCATGGCACCAGTAGCTCTCTGGAGGTTGAGGGCTTGGGAGCACCCTGGGGCCCCTCTATGGCTTTGGAGGACAGGGCCTCCCACCGGGGCTGTTTAGCAGGCTGATCCACCTCCAAGGCAACACCCAAGGGGTCTCGATATTTTGAGCAACATCTTCCCCTGAAGGTGCTGTCAGGCTTATGCTTGGACTCTGAAGATACATGAGATCCATGAGAGGATGATGAGACCCCTCAACAAAGTGGATGTCATCGATACCATGTCTGAAGCTTAGAGTGCTCCAAATTTAGAAGCCCGGTTTGGTAAACCTCTCCATGTAATTTTCTGACAGAGGGAACAATCTTTTGGCTGGTGGTCTAGGCCGAGGCATTTTAGACACCATTCGTGTGCGTCAGTCACTTAGGTGGTGCTGGCACAATTAGAACATTTTTTGAAACCACTAGTTGGTTTCTCCATATCTTCAAGTGTGAAGAGTATGATAGGCTTAAGGCCTAAAAAGGGTTTCAATACCCAAGTATTTTTTTTTTAAGAAAATAAAGTAGTAAAAGAAAAGAATAAGGGAACCAGCGAGGTCTTAGACAGTGCTGGTGTCGACGAGATGGCAGAGGCGCTCTCAACAAAAAGAAGTTTTTCTGCAGTGATAGGATTTGCTTCCTGCTGGCTCCGAGGAAAATGAAGAACCGAAGAGAGGGAGGCAGGAAGGCAGTCACACAGGTGCAGTGGAGTGCTCCCAAAAGCTTTCCAATTGGATGCTGGGGAGCGTTCCTGTGCAGGCTCCGTCGGTACAGACGTCACCCATATGTGAAGACTACATTACTGCTTGTTCCTGGAGATCTGTACAACAGCAAAATAACCAAAATGCTATCGACCGTTACTGAGGTAAAGCGACTACTGCTGAAAGGAATACATCAAGATAGGAATATGGGGAGGTGAGCGGGAAGAGAAGCCCTTCCCTGATCGCTGCCATAAGGCTGATCTGGCTCACCGCACTCAAGTAGCAGTTTAAATACAGCGTCAGCAGGCGCAAAAACTCTGTCCCCACTCCTGACCAGATTGGCATTGGGGAGGCGAGCGGGAAGGAAAGTCCCTCCCCGATCACCACCACAAGGCTGATCCAGCCCACCACACTCAAGCAGCAGTTTAAATACAAGCGCCAGCAGGTGCACCCTTTGGCATGACCCTTAGGCGAGAACCTCTTACTAAGCAAGAAGGTATAAATTCAATACCTTAGGAAAACTAAAGAGAAATGGAAAAGAAACCTTGTTGGTATCAAAAGTAAAAATGGGACGGAACCACACAGCTCAGCAGACCCATCCAGACAAGCTCAACTTCACCAACAAACATTCAAGGTAACCTCAATTACCTCCAACACTGCCACGATGAATAAATTATTAGCTACCACCTTATGCCTCTCCGTTTTACTCACAATTACAATCTCTCCTCTACCAGCTCACTCGACCTCTCCATGGACATGCCATCACCCATACTTATCCACACATACCCCCACTACACATACCCACTACACATATCCTCTACACCACCTCTACAGACAAAGACACAAACACACACAGCTACTTATTCAAATCAACCTCAAATCATTGGTGACCAGGCTACCTTCCCCTAACCCTGCAGTACAAACTTGCCAAATCAAATGTACCCTCTTAAACACATGATCTGCAAGAAAGAAAACACAAATCTTATCTGATCTGCTAATTGACAGCCAACTCGACATCCTAAACATAAGAGACATGGTTCACAGAAGCAGACGCAGTCCTACTAAATCAACTAGTACCTCAAGACAATCATATATTCAGCTCTCCAAGGTTAAACCAAAGAGGTGGCGGTGTCTGCATCCTAGCTAGAACGTGCCTAAACTTCCACATCCCCTCTAGAACCTCTGCCAATGGTTTGAGACTAACAATTACTAACAAAATCATTGTACTCCTTGCCTCCAGATTCCCAAATGCCGATACTGACAGCCTTGAGACTATCCTGGAAACCATCTGTAACACAAACAATAAATACCTCACAATACTAGGTGACCTCAACCGCAAAGCAAACAACTTTCTGGAGGTAACAGAATCCCTAGACTATACTCAAACTGTCAACCAAGCCACCCATATCAAAGGCAATACCCTTGACATGATTTTCCTACCACACAATGTACTCAAGCAGCATCAGATCCCAACACCTACTACCTCGGATGTCCCTTGGTCAGACCACAAAATGATATTTATAATTATACCTCTAGAAATAAAGGAACACAAGCAACGCAACTCAGAACACTGCACACGCAGGTTCCACAACTGGGACAAGAAAAAATTCCTAGCAAGCATACTCCCCAAGCTGCAAACTGTCCTGATGACACAGACGGCTGCTACCTTAATACACAACTGGAATAAAGCAATAACGGAGACTTCAATGAAACCACCCACTCAAAACCAACACGCCAGAGAAAGCACAACAAATTGGTACACACTCCTACTAAGAGACTTGAAAAGAAGCCTACGGATCACAGAAAGAAAATGGAGGACCATTAAATCAGATAACGCCCTCAAAATGTACAAACGTAAGCTACAAGCATACCAAGCTGCCACCACCCAAGTAAAAAGAGACTACTAAACCAAGATAATCCAGAGCTCCTTAAACCGCCCCTGAGAGCTCTTGGACATATTCAAAACACTATGCAAAGATCCTGCACATTGAACAGAAAAAAACCACCTCACATCACAAGCAATGGCTGATTTCTTCTAAACCCTAACCTCAGCACACTTCAATAATACAAGCCAACATATAACAGCAGCAACCAAAACCACATACCAGAGCACATGGATCACATTCCCGAAAATCACACCAGAATATCTAGAGAACGCCATCACAAGTATTAACACAACCACCTCTCCACTCGACCCGTCCAGTTAGCTGGATCAAGGCAACCAAACAGGAACTCATTCCAACAATGCTAAAAATCCTTTAACCATCACTAACTCTGGGATACGTAACACCTGAACTCAAGTCAACCTCTATCTGCCCTGTCAGGAAGGGGACATCCAAAGGCATTAACCAGCCTCCCATTTCTGACCACGGTATTGGAAAAAATCGTATACAGACAGTTCCAGGACTACATATATACGAATCACCCACTAGATCATCGGTTTTAGCCTCATATTTCTGGACATTAAAGCATACGACTCCATCCCACATGACCTCATAATAAGATGACTACAATCCATTGGTTTATCAGACACCCCCCTCTCCTGGTTTAAATCCTGACAGACCACAAACTGCAAGTGAGAATAGACCAGACCAGACAAATTCAACCCCATACACACAAATCCAAGAAGGCCCTCAAGGCTCAACCCTCAGCCTTATTATTCAACCTCTTCCTGCAACCATTATGTACCATAATTACTACTACTACTATTCATCACTTATAGTGTGTCACGCACACAGCGCTGTACAGCTAACCAACAAGAGTTAGCCAGAATACAAGAGACAGTCCATGCCCGTCCTGCAACATCCTTTATCATATTTATGCAGATGATGTAATGATTTACACACCTATTAACACAACAAGTATCAGCATCACACCCTTAACAAGCTGTTTTTCCAAACTCCAAAACTGGCTCAAAAGTCAGAACCTGAACATAAATCTTAAGAAGACCGAGGCTAGGTTCATCACTAGAGACACTACCTTCATGCCACCACCTGCCATACCTATCGATAGAACACATCCAAGTGAAAGAGAAAAAAAAAGTGGTACCTTGGCGTTACCCTGGACCAACACCTTACCTTCAAAGCACACATATGAAACATAACACTGAGCATATATTTTAAGCTAAAAACAATCAAGAACCTCAAGCCACTCCTAACAGAGCATGATTTCCGTTCTGTCCTCCAAGCAACTATATTCCCCCACTTTGATTACTGTAATATCTTCCAGGGCATATCAAACTCAACCATCCACCCTCTCCAACTCGCACTCAACACGGCTGCAAGAATGCAGAGATCAGAGTACATCACTCCTCTCCTCAAACAATTACATTGGCTCCCCATGATAGAACATATAAAATTCAAATTTATCCGCATAACATTCAAAATCCTCAACAACTCTGCTCCACCACATCTACAAACCCTGATCCAAATCACACCTGACAACAGAGGGCGATGCTCCATCAAGGAACACGCTACAGACTCCGCCGATGTTCACAAGAACCAATGCTACTACATCTAAGAGAGCATTCTCTCTCTACGCGCTGCTACTATGGAACTCTATCCCAGAAAGCTTAAAAACTACAACCAATGCAGATTCAAGAAAACCCTTAAAACCCATATTTTCAGAGAATGCTACCCTCTAATATAACTCTGATCTGTTCCCTCCTCTCCCCTCAGACTCCCCACTCCTAAACACTCTCAATCTCCCCTGCCTCATATCCCCTTATATATAATTGTACATAGTTACCCCTAATTATATAAATCAAAGATAACCCAAGTTGATTTCCCTGTTCATTGTAAATGTTCTGTTTCAGTGTAAACCACTTTGACCGAAGAATAAAGTGGTATAAAAATGCCGTTAAATAAAAAAATAATGGCACCTGGGAAAGCATACTAAAGCAAATCAAGTTCAATACTTTAGACCCCTCCTTCCAAATAAGCAAATAGCCTAGACACATACCATTGACTAAACTCTGTTCTGGAGAAAAATTCTCCAGATATATTTGTCTCTATATCTACATACAGTATGTATATTCATAGTGACCTGCATGGAGTGGCAGGTGCACCTACTCTTGACGCCTTGCTGGGCAGACTAGATTGACCATACTGCTGTCATATACTGTGTTACTATGTTATATCCAGTTTCTATCCCGAGAAGGTAGTTTAGTGCGCATTTCAATTA
Source organism: Ichthyophis bannanicus (assembly GCA_033557465.1). Lineage (NCBI taxonomy): Eukaryota > Metazoa > Chordata > Amphibia > Gymnophiona > Ichthyophiidae > Ichthyophis > Ichthyophis bannanicus. The sequence continues at coordinate 88,836,172 of CM066035.1, read as the reverse complement.
TGTTTTAGGTAGGTCATTAAGACCTGTTAACAACAAAACTTGAGCTAGGACACATAGCTCAGGTTCATGTTAGCTGAGAGATGAAGTTACTAGAATCCACTGCCAAGGACATGTGTCCATAACAGCTACACTAAACCCATATCCAAGCAACTATACAGGAGTAGCTCAATACAGTAAACTACACCTGCACTGGTGCCATAGTTCAAAAACCATGACACAGCGCTTACTTAAAGGCCCCAGAATAAAGTAACAAGTAAGAATCTATATGTCTGTTTTACCAGTTTTTGCTATGCTTACTGTAAATCAGTGGTTCTCAAGCCCGCACTAGGGGACCACTGGCCAGTTTTCAGGATATCCCCAATGAATATGCATGAGAGAAAGTTGCAAATATTGGAGGAAGTAGGCATGCAAGTCTCTCATATGCATATTCATTGGGGATATCCTGAAAACCCGACTGGCTGGCAGACAATCAGTTTTGAGAACCACTGTTGTGAACCATCTCATCTGTAATCAACTGTTGGGCTGCAACTGTCAATCTTTAATCCTTATATTTCACTTTGCCTCCACATTCATGTGTCCTATGTTTGATTAACGCATGCTTTCTGAAGTAATACTTTGTATGTCCCACTTGTTTCTCCTCATTTGCTGATGTAATTTTTCAAGAAGTTTTAACAAGGTCTACCTCTTGACGTTACTAGCACTAAAACGTTTTATAATATTACAAGATGTTTATAGTGCTGTACAGATATTCTGCTTAGGGTGGGTATTGACATAATGGTTGAAAAACTTTATTAGAACAGAGATCTTTGCCTTCTAAGATTTAAGCAGTGTTTCTCAACCTTCTACTGGGGTCTTACCTAGCCATTTGTGGGGTTTTCAGGATTGACAAGATGAATATGCATGACACATACAGGGCCAGCCCGTCCAATGGGTAAACTAGGCAGTTGTCTAGGGTAGCAGACCCTTGTGGGAGGCCTGGTGATCCCTGCTACGGCAGACCTTAAAACACCCATGCGCATGCATGTGGTCAGTCTCCTGCTCCTGCCCCCTCTGACAGGAAGTCAGAGGGGGCAGGAGCGGCAGGCCATAAATGTGTGCATGCATGTTGGCACTTTAAGATTGTCATGGTGCAGAAGTGGCAGTTGTGTTGCTGCTTCTGGAAAGGGAGGGATCACTATGCTGCCCCCTCTTCCCAAGGTGAGAAGATCGATGCTGTGGGGGCCTGGATATATACACTAGGTCTCCAGTGTACACAAATCATTTTCATGCATATTCTTGAAGGATACCCTAAAAAACCCAACTCCCCTGCTTCCATCCTTTAAATCAGGTGGTTCTCAACCCAGTCCTCAGGACACACCTAGCCAGTTAGATTTTCAAGATCTGCGGATGACACCAAAATCTGCAATAGAGTAGACACCCAGGAAGGAATAGATAACACGAGGAGAGATCTAGCCAAGCTTGAGGAATGGTCTAGAATTTGGCAGCAGAGATTTAATATTAAAAAATGCAGGGTCATGCATTTGGGCTGCAACAATCCAAGGGAATGGTACAGTGTAGGGGGTGAAGTACTTCTGTCCACAACAGAAGAGTAGGACCTGGGCGTAATTGTGTCTGACAATCTTAATGTAGCTAAATAGGTAGAAAAGGCGACTGTGAAAGCTAGAAGGATGCTTGGGTGCATAGGGAGAGGACAGCCAGCAAAAGAAAGGAGGTGATAATGCCTCCGTATAAGTCTTTGGTGCGATCTTGTTTGGAGTATTTGTGTGCAATTCTAGAGACCACACCTTCAAAAGGCTATAAACAGGCTGAAGTCGGTACAGAGGGTGGCTACTAAAATGGTTAGTGGTCTTTGTTATAAAGCATATGAGGATACACTTTAGGATCTTTATAAGTAGACTTTAGAGGAAAGGCGGGATAGAGGAGATACGATAGAGAAGCTTAAATACCTCTGTGGCATAAATTCACAGGGGGAGAACCTTATTCGATTGAAAGCAAGCTCTGCTAAGAGGGGGGCATAGGATTAGGGTGAAAGGGGGTAGAGATTCAGGAGTAATATGTGGAAATATTTCTTTATGGAAAGAATGGTAGATGCATGGAATAATCTCCCAGTGGAAGAAGTAGAGATGAGGACAGAATCTGAATTTTAAAAAAACACGTGACAAACACAGAGTATCTCTAAAGGAAAGAAGGGGACTGCTGTAGTAGTTGATATGGAAGGGCAGACTAGATAGGCCATGTTGTCTTTTGCTGCCGTCATGTTTCTATGTTTCTATTGTGGATATCCTGAAAACCCAACTGGCTGTGGGTCTCCTAGGGCAGGTTGAGAACCACCACTTTACAGTAAGCATAGAAAATCAGACATATGTTGATTCTTCAAGAAAGAAATAGAAACAGTTACTCTTGTTGACTGCAAAGTTTGATGGCAGAAAATTTCTATACAGCAAGACAATACAACAGCACATCTCATCCACTGGAAACTTTGTGAACACCAGGGACGGCTCAAGGCAATCTGTTGCTGAGGCAAGGGATGAGATGGCGCCCCCCCCCCCCACCGGAGTGTGTGTGTGTGTGTGGGGGGGGGGGGGGGCTTTCTCAGAATTCCAGTCAGGGACTGAACCAAAGCAAAAAGCCGATTAGATAATGAGGAGGAAATGCAAGATGTTCTCACACCAAAGAACTAAAAGAAAGAGTGAGAACCACAATACAGTTTATAACACCAAATTATAACTCATTTTTATTTTGTTATAAACTGCATGATGGTTCTTGCTTTATCTTTTTGAACAAATATTTTGCATTCACACAACCCCCTCCCTCAACAATGGGTGCTGAGCAGAAGTAGGACATTCATCCACAGAATTCAGTATCTTAAAAAAAAAAAAAAAAAAAAAAAAAGGATGATTCTGGTCATCTCAGTAACAAACATTTTCCAGTACCAGGCATATTGTGAACTAATACAAAACCCTACAAAAGTCACCAAGGATCTATAGAGCAGGTCTACAATACCATACCAGCACCAACTTCCAAAACTCACATAAAGAGCCTACCCAAAAAAGCATCACTGTAAATACTGCAGCGGGCCCTAGAACATCCAAATACCTATTTGAAAAGCTGAACAATTCAGATTACTATAGTACAGATCCCTACGTACAAACTCTATGGCCTTGGTCACACACTCAGAACACAGACCCTCACCAAGTACAGAATAAATGATCATAATCTAAGAATAAACATATGTAGATAAAAATTAAACTGCAACCCCAAGAAGCCAGATTCTGCATACAATTCAACACCAGAGAAACAAAGAGACGCATTTCCCTGTACTGTATAAAATATAAAGAGAGCACCAATTCTGATCACTAAATTGAAAATAGAATTCTCTTCTACCTTTGTTGTCTTATCTTATTCTCTGATTATGCTGACCCTAATCTGAGGATTTTGCTTTCCCCTACCTCCCAATGGCCCCCCTCTGTCTACTTCCACCCAGGGGCGGCCTGAGGGTGATGCGGAGCCATGTGTGGAGACTCATTGCAGCATCATTTGCATAAATTTAGTATACTTTATTTTAAAATGCATATGCCACCCCTCTAAAATCCTAGATAGCTACCAAATATACAGTACACATGCAATTTAGTAAAACAGATGCTACAACAAACAAAATAAACATTAAATCTGATTAATGAAAAGCCACTTACAGAGCACCACCCCACTCACCTAATCAAACCATATCTGCACAACAGATTTATTTTGCTATGACCAGATTATTGATGAGGAGAGAAGATAAAACTGAGAAAAGCTAATCCTGGTAGCCATGAATTCAAAGGCTGAATTGGATTGTGCTAAAGCTGAAAAAGTTTGGAAAACAGCAGCAGTGGAGCCATCAGGCTACTAAATAAAATTAAACCGAGACGTTCCCTTAAAATTTCAAATTTCCTTGAATCTGAACTGACTAAATATTTTAATTTTTGGTCTGGCAACATAAAAACGGAAAAATGCAAATCTTAAAGACAATCCATATGCCAGTCCTCCTGCCAATCAACACCAAGAACCCAGAGTACAGGTCCCATAGCGCAAATATGGAAATTACACTAACCTGGTAATTGTAGTTCCTGGAGGGTCCAGTTTAGTCCTCCACAATCGGGTAGTGCCCCTCCTCCTGCAGCCTGGAGACTGGACCAATCAAGTCTTCTGCAGTATATATGCAAACGGAGCTCCCAGAAGCCCCCAGTGTACTAGTAACAAAGCATACTTAACGAAGCAACACATTAGATTAATATACAAAATGACATAATGAAAATGACATAATTAAGGAACAATTTGTTTCCCCCCACAAACATATCCAACTTTCTCCCCAAACGAGGAAGTCAGAACACTGTATTGCGCTGGAACAGACGCCCCAGAAATCAAAACACAGCTCCGTATCAGAAATCTCAGGAGCTGACTGAACACCTGAGAAAGAGCGAGCCATAGCCAAAAACGCGGCTGCAAAAAAAAGGTTCGAACGGCAAGAGGAACCGTCTTATGATCCACCGTTCGGAAAGCGCGCCGCATCATTATATCAGATAGTCGGGAGGGAAGGAGGACTAAACTGGACCCTCCAGGAACTACAATTACCAGGTTAGTGTAATTTCCATTTCCTGTTCGGTAATCCAGTTTAGTCCTCCACAATCGGGATGTAACAGAGCAGTCAAGACCGGGCGGGACCTTACCATCCGGCGCGCCGAACCGCCGAACAAAACAGGAATCCCGAGCCGCTGACACATCTAAACGATAGTGTTCACTGAAAGCATGCAGAGACGACCAGCGGCCGCCTTACAGATATCTGCTGGCGGAACTAGGCTATACGCCGCCCAAGAGGTCGCCTGAGCCCTAGTAGAATGAGCCAGTAGCCCCTCCGGAATAGACCGCTGCTGCAACAGATACGCAGACGCGAACGCTTCCTTGAGCCATCTTGCAATGGAGGCCTTAGCCACCGCTTCCCCGTTATGTGCACCACCGAAGAGCACGAATAGCCGGTCAGCCTTCCTAAAAAATTCGGTAGCCTTCAAATAACGACGAAGTGCACAACCCACATCGAGACGGTGAAGACTTTTGTCCGCCGACCCGACAGAGTGCGAAGAAAGAAAGAACCGGAAGAAACACTGCCTGATTCACATGAATAGGAGAAGAAACCACCATTGGCAAAAAGGAAGAGACCGGGGGAAAAAGACAAAAAAGGTTCTCGGCAGGACAACGCATGTAGATCTGAAATACGCCGTGCCGAACAGACGGCTACAAGAAAAACCGTCTTCAGCGTAAGATCTTTCAGAGACGCCCTACTCAGGGGTTCAAAAGGTTCACGAACCAGGGCCCGCGGCACTAGATTCAAGTCCCACGGAGGAACGAAAATCCTGCGGGAGGGCCGCAAATGAACAACAGCCGTAACAAAACGACGTACGTCCGGATAAGAACCGAGGAGACGGCCTAAAACTTTGCCTCGATAACAAGAGACAGCCGCCAACCGGACTTTCAGGAAACTAGCCGCAAGGCCCTTATCAAAAGCATCCTGAAGAAACTTAAAACGACGGAAACGGAAACCGTCGCCGCCCGGACTCCACGCCGGGAGCACCAGTCTTCAAAGATCCCCCAAATCCGAACGTAAGTAAGAGAAGTGGACTTTTTCCTCGCCCGCCGTAGGGTAGAAATCACCGCGGGGGAGTAACCCATCTTTTTCAGCCGAGCCCTCTCAATGGCCAAACCGTAAGCGAGAATCGACCCACGTGGGGCATCCGCAAGGGACCCTGAAGAAGAAGATCCGGCCGCGCGGACCGGAGCCAAGGAATACCGTCGCGCAACCGGACCAGATCGGCATACCGGGGCCTCTGAGGCCAATCCGGGGCCACCAGGAACACTCGACCCCTATGACCCTCGATGCGCTGAACGACCCGGCCGATCAGAGCCCACGGAGGAAAGACATAAAGAAGACCGGACGTTGGCCACGGTTGAATGAGAGCGTTGAGCCCCTCGGACATGCGCTCCCTTCGCCTGCTGAAGAAGCGTCCTGTCCTGGCCGATTGAAATGTCGCCATGAGATCCATGATGGGCGGCCCCCACCGATGAACTATTGGCGCGTAAACCTGCGGGCTTAGCTGCCACCCTCCGGGGTCCACCCGCACTCTGCTGAGAAAATCGGCCTGACCATTGTCTGTGCCTGCAATATGTGCTGCCGGGATGGCCAGAAGACGAGACTGCACCCAATTGACCAAGGCCGTCGCTTCTGAATCCAGGGCCACGCTGCCGGTGCCCCCTTGGCGATTGATGTAAGCTACGCTGATCGCCTTGTCCGAGAGGACTCGCACCGGCCGGTCGAGAACTAGGGCTTCAAGGGCCAAGAGGGCTAGCCGCACCGCCCGTAATTCGAGGCGGATTGATCGACCAAGAAGTCTCCAGGGGAGACCATTCCCCTTGAGCGAAGCGGGTCTCGCAGGGAGCCCCCCAGCCGGTTAAGCTGGCATCCGTTGTGAACGGAACCCAAAGTGGAGGCTCCAGGAAATCCCCGCGTCAGGTTCTCGGAGGAGAGCCACCACCGGAGTGAACGGCGAACCGCCCTTGAGCAAGGCAATCTCCTGTTCAACGAGTCGAACTGGTTGGACCAACGGCGCAGCAGAGCACTCCGCAGCGGGCGCATGTGGAAGCGCGCCCAGGGCACCACCTCCAAGGTTGCTGCCATCGTACCGAAGAGCTGCAGGTACCACCATGCAGACGGAGCGGGCATCCCCTTGAAGAGTCGGACAAAGACCGAATGCGACGCTCCGGCAGGCACACCAAGCCCCGTGCTGTGTCGAGGCGCACTCCCAGATACTCGAGATCCTGCGTCGGGCACAGACAACTCTTGCATTCTTTCACCACCCAGCCGAGGGACCGCAGCAGAGCCACCACCCTGCTCGTGACGTGCACACACTCCCGACTGGACTTTGCCCGAATCAACCAGTCGTCGAGATACGGATGGACCAGGACGCCCTCTTTGCACAAGTCCGCCGCGACCACTACCATCATGTTTGTGAAGGTGCGGGGGGCCGTGGCGAGACCAAACAGCATGGCCGGAAATTGAAAGGGGCCCCACGGAAGAGCGAAGCGGAGAAACCGTTGATGAGACGGCCGGATGGGAATGTGTAATGTGGTCTTCAGCGGCTGTGGAAGATCCTGCAGCAGGGGCTCTGAGGAGGGGGGAGATAAGGTGCTGAGGGACCCAGCTAAAACGCAGTGGGCATGGGGAAAACCTCTGGGATGCAGCGTGCAGGTGGAACACAAGCAAGCTATAAATGTTCCCTTCGGCTGAGTACATTACAGCTATAATACAGCCAGAGAAAAGGGCATTGTAGAGACTTAAACCACCTTTCCTCTTCTTGTGTGGGGTTTATTTATTTATTTTTTTTTTTTTGCATTGAAAACAAAAAGCAAGGAAGGCTCAGGGAAACCCAAGACTCTTCAAGAAACGGATTGTGAAACTCCACGTGCCTCCACAACATGATTAAATGTGTGGAAACTGCTGTTTAGAGCTGTTTCCTCTAAAAAGAAACACTGAAGAGAAAAACAAAACAGCCGCTGGCACCGAAAAGCTGTCAGGTATTCACAGAACTGAGAAGGGAACTGGCAGTCATTCACTGTGCTGGCATAGAGAAACTTTCAAAGTCAGGGTAAGGCAATTACAGTGACTGAAAGTAGGGAAATTAGAGTGGGATCCCTCCGCTGCCATTCAGACCTCCATGGTAGGGGCTGAAAGGTGTTTCTGGGGAGGGATGTAGAAGCGCAATCCAGCCGTAGGAAAATTACAGTGAGCATGCTTAATTAGGCCGAGCCCAAAACAGACAGGATCCAAAACACTGACTTAAAACCTCAACCAAATGGTATATTGAATAAGACAGGTACAATAATCAGTAGGACGTACCAAGTAACCCGGCTGCAGTTTGGGGACTAAAAATTTAAAATAGGAACTTCAAAACTCAGAGGCAGCCGGTCCGGATACAGCTGAAATCATCCCAGAGCAGCTGAGGCGAGGAAGAAAAAACAAAAACAGAGTACTCAGTTTTCATACAAAAAAATGATACCTGAACTTCCTGGAGGTATCCAAACTCTCGTGGTAAAGACTCAGCGCAGCGTAAAGCCAATGGAGAGCTCCCCTGAAGCCAAGCTCCGGAGTTCCCAAGGTCATCTGGGGAAGCAAGATGCTGGGGGAAGAGCAGAGCGGATGCATGAGGTCCCTGTGTCTCTTCTGACAGCCTATGCAGCGTAACCGGAATAAGGCACAGGGAGAACTAAAAACAAATAACTGCGTCCCGCAGGAACAGGCATTCAACAATATTCCCCATAACAGGTAATGCCTCAGCCAGCCTTCTTTGTTGGGCACAGTGGGGAATGTAACCCATGAGCCCTGCACCCTTCGTCAGTGACTCAGCATTGTACTGTGGCTCTGAATTGCATACTGTTCTCTATCCATGCCTTCTGTACTTTCTATCCCTTCTGTTCATACATAGGCAGAGAAAAAAGTAACCTCTGCACAACTGACATCTAGCAAGTGTTGTGGAAAAAAACTGAAACAGCAATATAGCTGTGAGAAGCCAGCAGAGAAGCAATCTGGCTTCCCGCCCAAAACCGAGGCTCATTAGCTATTCAAAATGGCCGCCAGCAAAAATAAAACACAAAAAGAGTGAATTAAAACCCCCAAAAACTAAGGAATTAACTTAAAACGTCAAAGGAGAAGGTGGGAGGGTTGCAGGCATGAGAGAAATGCCTAAAATTGCTGAAAATCAAGAAAAATCAATCGAGTTACCACAGAGCTACAGACAGCAGTGGGAGAAAGACATTCCAGGTCTGAAGAAACTGAGGTGCAGCCCCTGCAGATGCCAGAGTCAGTCACTGCACCTCTGCGGGACCCGCAAATCACGTATTGGGGTTTGGCATACATGCTAAGGCAACCTCCGCTCAGCAGGAAAGAATGGAACAGAACCAGGGAAGCCCACACCAAAGGGACCAACCCTATGTAAAACAGTACAGACTGAAATTTAAAACTTTTTTTTTTTTTTTTACAGACAACAAAACACTCCCCAGAATCCTAGGGGTGCCCTGAGCAAAATCGCCAGCAAAAGAAACCCCCAAAATGCAAGGGGAACCCGTGCACAAGTGTTAAAAAGTGCCTTTAAAAAGCACACTTTAGAAATTCAAAATGGCCGCCGCACTTTTTCACCCGCGGTAAAAAAGGGCGCGAAAATACAAAGGTAACCAAATAATATGGAAAAGAAAGAAAACGACCCTCTAATACAGGGCAAGCGAAAAAAATCAGGAAAAAGTGCAATTTGGGAGCCAGGGGAGCCGACAGAGCCTCTGACAATGCAAACAGGGAGCTGAAAAGTTAAAGCAAGGAAAATTCCTACCAGCTCAGGAAACAGCAAGGAACTCAGCCAACTTCTCCAAGTGACAGGCAATGCTGAATAAGGTATGGCTCTTCCCCGTACAGCCTAGGGGAGAGCTCAACCCAGGGTTCAGAAATTCCCAGGCAGGAAGGCAGGAGCCCAAGCAGGTCTGGCTTCCCCCAGGATGTCCCCTGTGCAATGCTTTTTTTTTTTTTTTTTTTTTTTTTAAAGATACAGCTACCTAGCAAATAAATGGTAAATAAAGGACCAAAAACGAAACCCCAAAAGAACTAACTAACTAGTGTTGCTCCTTCAAGTGTCACTTAGTGTGCCCAGAAAGGGCACAGAAGTCCTCAAGCTGCAAGGAGACTGGACACACTGGGGGCTTCTGGGAGCTCCGTCTGCATATATACTACAGAAGACTTGATTGGTCCAGTCTCCAGGAGGAGGGGCACTACCCGATTGTGGAGGACTAAACTGGATTACCGAACAGGAACTACTATTCCATAACAGCACTAACTTCTGAAACACATACAGGCGAAATCAGTCAGTCAGGTGAGAAAAAACTCTCAGATGCAGGCATCTACATTGTTGGCAGAAATTAACAAAATGTCAGCGCAAGTAGCGCGAGTACAACTAATACCACCTCAGCGTGTGGCCTTAGTTGCACCGGCAGCTGTTTTGCCACGCTCAATTGCAGTAACTGCAGGGGGATGTAACTGCCTCCCAGCAGTTAGCATTGGCTCCACATAATCAAACTTTGGAATTCATTACTGGAAGATATAGTAAAATCTGTTAGTATAGCTGGGTTTAAAAATGGTTTGGAAAGTTCCTGGAGGAAAGGTCCATAAGCCATTTTTAAATCCACTGCTTGCCCCGAGATAAGCATTGTGGAACCTGTGCGCCTTTTTGGAAACCTGCTAAGTACTCGTGACCTGGATTGGCCACTGTTGGAACCAGGATAATGGGCTTGATGGTCAGACCAAGGTCCAAGTATGGCATTTCTTATGTTCATATGTTACCAGCACGGAGCTTACAAAACATGCTGCTAAATATGCCAAACAAGAGGGCTCAATAGCACCCAGGCAGCATCTCCCACTTCCACAAAAACAAGAGCGACTTGGCAGCCCAAAACAGTACTTCCCATCCTCTGATAAATACCTCGTAAGAGAGGTTCAGTGGCATCTACAAAGCAGTTCCCACCCTTTGAAATACAAGAGGGACTTTGTGACCCCCAACGTAACACCTCCCACTCCAACATAAACACCAAAAAGGGCTTGGCAACCTCAATATAACTCCTGAAACTGCGCACTGGACCAGCATGGTGTTAATGTAAATATATATTCCATAAAAAACAAAGGAAATGCAAGATGCTCGCACACCAATGAACTAAAAGAAAAAGTAAGAACCACAGTGCAGCTTATACAGTAATACCAAATTATAAAATTATAACTAATTTTATTTTGTTATAAACTGCGTTATGGTTCTCGCTTTTTCTTTTTGAAAATATATTATGCATTCATAGAAACCTCTCCCTCGACAATGGGTGCAGAGCAGAAGTAGGACATTCACCCACAGAACTCAATATATAAAAAACAAAACAAAAAAAATCTGATTCTGATCATCTAACATTCTCCAGTACCAGGCAAAAGTCACCAAAGATCTACAAGGCCAAATCTACTATACCATACCAGCATAAACTTCCAAAACTCATAAAAAGGGCTTACCCAGAAAAAAGCAGCACTATATATACTGTACCAGGCACTAGAACATCCATACACCTATTTGAAAAGCTGAACAACTCAAATTACTACAGTACAGATCCCTACGTACAAATTCAGTGTTACAGAATGCCTAGTCTCAATCACACACTCAGAACACAGACCCTCACCAAGTACAGAATAAGTGACCACAACCTAAAGTAAAAATAAAAATATCTAGACAAAAATTAAACTAAAACCCTAAGAATCCAGACTTCACATGCAGAGCAGTACCAGAGAAATAAGAGATGCAGTTCCCCATACTGTGTAAAATAAACTGATAGCACAAAGTCCAATCACTAAACTGAAAAAAATATATATTTTTTCTACCTTTGTCTGATCATTTTATTCTTTGATCACGCTGGTCCCACCAATCTGAGGCTTCTGCTTTCTACTACTACTACTACTGAGCATTTGTATAGCGCTACAAAGCATATGCAGCGCTGCAGACATGTAAGAGACAGTACTTGCACATCAAAGCTTACAATCTAGTCAAGACAGATAACACAAGGGAAACATAAGGAGATCAGTCGAGTCAAAATCCAAAAGTGGCAGCAAAGAGGTAAGTTTTCAGCCTGGATTTGAAAAGGGTCAGAGAAGGCACCTGACGTACAGATTCAGGTAGTTTGTTCCAAGTGTAAGATGCAGCAAGGTGAAAGGAGCGAAGTCTGGAGTTAGCAATAGAACGGAAGGGCACAGATGGAAGCAATTTGCCAGAAGAGCTGAGTTCCCCAGGGGTCATGTAGGGAGAGAGAAGAGAGGAAAGGTAGTGAGGAGCAGCAGAGCGAATGCACTTATACCTCAGCAGGAGAAGTTTGAACTGGATGCGAAAACAGATAGGGAGCCAATGAAGTGACTTGAGAAGAGGGGTAATATGAGCATGACGAGGATGGTAGAAGATGAGCCACGCAGCAGAGTGTTGAACAGATTGAAGGGGAAAGAGATGATTCAAAGGGAGATCAATAAGGAGAAGGTTACAATAGTCAAGATGGGAGGTGATTAAGGAGTGTATACGTGTCTAAATAGTGTGCTTAGAAAGGAATGGACAGATTTTGTTGATGTTAGAGAGAAAGAAATGGCAGGTCTTAGCTATCAGATGGATCTGTGTGGAGAAGGAGAGAAAAGAGTCAAAGACAACCCCAAGGTTGCGAGCTGAGGAAACAGGGAGGAGTAGAGAATTGTCCTCTGATACTGAGAACAGAGGAAGAGGAGAGGTGGTTTTAGAAAGAAAAATAAGCAGCTTGGTTTTGGCCATGTTCAATTTCAAGCAGTGGTGAGACATCCAAGCAGCAATGTCAGAAAGGCAGGCAGAGATCCGGATGTGGCTTGCCAGAGAGATTTCAGGTGTAGAGAGGTAAATCTGGGAGTCATCAGCATAAAGATGGTACTGAAAGCCATGGGAAGAAATAAGTGCACCAAGGGACTGGGTATATAGAGAGAATAGGAGTGGACCCAAGATAGATCCTTGGGGTACACCAACTGAGAGCGGGATAGCAGCAGAGGAGGAGCCACCAGAACTAACACTGAAAGAGCGATGTCAGAGATAGGAGGAGAACCAAGATAGTACAGAGCTCTTAAAACCATGCAAGGACAGAGTATCAAGGAGAAAGTTGTGGTTAACAGTGTAAAAGCAGCAGTCAAGAAGGATGAGGACAGAGCAAAGGCCCTTGGATTTTGCCAGGAACAAGTCACTGGAGACTGGCAAGAGCCATTTCAATAGAATGTAAAGGACGAAAGCTGGACTGTAAAAGATCCAGGAGGGCTTGAGAGGAGAGAAAGTCAAGGCAACAGCGGTGAACTGCACATCCAAGTAGTTTAGAAAGAGAAGGGAGATGAGTCGATAATTACAAGGACAGGTAGGATCAAGTGAGGATTTCTTGAGGAGAGGTGTAACTACAGCATTCTTGAAGGCTGCAAGAACAGTTGCAGTGGAGATCGATAGGTTGAGAATATGAGAAATGGAAGGGACAACAGTGGAGGAGATGGGGTTAAGGAGACGGGAGGGGATAGGATCAGAGGAGCAGGTAGTGCGTTTGGAGGAAGAAAGAAGGTGTGCAGTTTCCTCTTCAAAGATCACAGAAAAGGAAGGTAGAAGAGGTAGAAGGGGAAAGTTGGGAGTGAAGAGGGAGAGGAGGGGAAGTAGCTGACTTTGTGGGAGATTGGAGGGTGATCTTGTGGATTTTGTCATGTAAATAGTCAGCCAGGGTTTGGGCAGAAAGGGAGGGAGGGGTCGGAGGCAGAGGCACCTTGAGGAGAGAGCCGAGAGTAGTAAAGAGACGGCGAGGATCAGAGGCAAGAGAATTAGTCAGATGGACATAATAGTCATGTTTGGCAAATGCTATAGCTGACTGGAAAGACAAGCATGAATTTGAAGTATAAAAAGTCTGCAAGGGAGCAGGATTTGAGCCAAGCACGCTCAGCTGAAGGGGCACAGGAACATAGATAGCAGGTTGTGGATGAAAGCCAGGGCTGGGGTGCAGTATGTCTCACGGGACGTGGCATGGGCAGAGCAAGAGCATCCAGAGCAGAGCGCAACGTTATAGGAAGCTACTACTTTGTCAACACTCAGATGACATAATGGAGGAAAGAGATGATGAAACAGTGGGAGAGAGAACCAAAAGGTCAATAGCATGAAGATTTCTAAAGAGGTTGGAGGAGACAGGACGGGGTTGAGGTGGCGGGTGAAGAGTGAAGCTTAGCAGGTGATGGTCAGATAAGGGAAGAACTGAAGTACAGAGGTTTGAGGATAAGCAATTAGAGAAAAATACAAAGTCAAGACAGAGGCCATGCTGGTGAGTGGGGGCAGTAAAGCAAAGCTGGAGGTTGAATGAGGAGGTATGGAAAAGGAGCTTTAAAGCATAAGGATCAGAGGGGTTATCAACATGAATGTTAAAATCCCCAAGAATAAGAGTGGGGGAAGAGGAATCCAGAAAGAAGGAAAGCCACGAGTCAAAGTCAGTGAGAAAGGTAGAAGTAGACTTGTCAGGAGGTTGATAAATAACAGCTACCCAGAGAGGTAGTGGAGTGAAAAGGTGGATGGAGTGGACTTAAAAGGAGGGAAAGGAGTGAGACTGAGGCAGCAGGAGGGGTTGGAATTGGCAGGAAGGAGAAAGTAGAAGCCCAACATCATCTCCACGGCCAGGCATGTGGGAGAACTGATAATCACCATGACAGAAAGGAGTGACAGATGCCGTGTCATCTGGGAGGAGCCAGGTCTCAGAGAAAGAAGGTGGAGAGCTTTAGAGATAAAGAGATCATGAGAAAAAGCAAGTTTATTTGAGATGGAGTGTGCGTTCTACAAAACACATGAGAAAGGAGAGAGAAAGGGGAAAGGAGAGGGATATGAATAAGATTAGAGGTTTTGTGTGCAGATCTCTTCTCAGAGTGTGACAAAAGTCTAGGGGGGCCAGGGTTGGGAGTGATATCTCTGGATGAGAGGAGGAGGAGGAGGAGGAGTAGAAGAGTGTGGGGCAGAGAGGAGACAGTATGGCGGAAATGAGGGTGAGGTTGTCTTAGAGAGAGAGGAGATGGCCGAATGAGAGGGAGAAAGTGGTGAAGCTCGATAATAAGAGTACAGGACAGAATGGAGGGGGAAGTGAGAATGGTAAAGAGAAGATAAGGAGGGGAGGAGTGAAGGTGTTGGTAGGAGGGGAGATAATTAGGGAGTAATTTCCTCTTCTCCCTCTTTTTTTACACCATCTACCTATCACTCTTCAACTTTCACTCCAGACCTTCCATTCCCCAGCTCTTCTTCCCCAGTTTTTTACTCACTCTCCGGAAGGGGAAAAAGAGCAATGCTCTGGAGGGAGGAGTCAAACCCACCAGGCTGTGGCTGTGTTTGGGCTTTTCGCTTGCGCTGTTGGCGCTAGCTCTGGCTTTTTGGCTGTTGCCCCTGTTGGGGCACTTGGTGCGAGTGGTAGGTGGTGTAGGTACCGTACATTTTCTTCTTCTTGGGGAAGTAGTACTTCTTCCCTGAAGACACTCTTCTGGAAAGGTCCGAGGTCTTCCGGGAAAGCCAGTTCATGCTCCAACTCTCTGGCCTTCTCCTTCATTGGTTTGCTTTAGACATTTTCCCCTCGGCATAGGACATCGAACAACTTGCCCTGAAGCAATTGCTCCAAGTCTGAGGACTGAACCCATGCCAAGCGGCGAACACCAGTGCCCACCTGCAGCAACCCGAGCCACGGACTCAAAACTGTCATAGGCCACTCTTGTGATGAACTTGGAGCATTCTTTGGTCTTGGCAACAAGGTCCTGGAAGCACTCGAGGGCCTCCCCTGATAGCCAGGCGAGATCCCCCGACAAGTCTTGAAGGTATATCCCTCCATGTATAGCTGGTATGCTTGGATCCAGGCTACCAGCATTGAGTCCTGGTAGCACTTCCTACCAAACCAAGTCATGGTGCATGCCTCCTGGCCAGGGGGCACCGAAGAGTGCATTTTCAAAAACTCTTGATTCGGCATATAGCTGATTCCACAACCATGGAGTTGTGAGGCAATTGTATTTTCTCAAAGCCGAGGCTCTTATGGAATAAATAAATCAAATTGAGGCATCGGCTGACAGGTGGACCCGTAAGCAATGTCTCTCCAGGATGGGATGGACTGCCACTATTATGGCCTCTTTGGGGTGATTGGGTATTTGAGGATCTCCAATTCCTCCACTTGGGGTTCCTCCTCTGCCTCAATGATGAAAGACAAGGTCTTTTCTATGAACTGTATGAATTCATGGAAGGAGATGTCCTCCGGGGGGGGGGGGGGGGGACTTATGTCATTCATACAGGGGCAAGAGATCAGAGGGACCTGTCCCAATGCCACACAGTTTCCAGAGACTCATCCCTCAGTCTAGGGAGTCCTCGGTTACCAGTGGTCTGATACCGAGGCACTCATGGGAGAAACCCAATGCACTGAGAGGGATATCGAGCATCCACATGAACCGCTGTCAGTTCCAGGAACAGCATGAATCTAGAACATGGGCTGCATCTCCATCAGTGAGACTCCTGCCATGGATGGGGCTGTCATCAGTACCTACAAATCCAATGAAACCAAGTCTCGGGCAGCCTGCTGGGCCAGAAACACAGCCAGGCTATGCTTGAAGGCCTGCATCCACTCAGCAAGGAGCGAGTCTGATGCCATTGGAATCAGCACCATAACGTTTGGGACCGATTCCAGTTCTCTTGGCAGGGACTCTGATGGTCACAGCTTCAGGAGTCAGGCACAAAAAGAGCAAGATGCTCTTGCTAATCCAACAGGAACACAACAAGGCAAGAGACGTGGATGAACACAGATGCCTTTATTAAGTCCCCTACGCGTTTCGGCCGTAGCCTTCCTCAGGGGGATATACTTAAACATACAAACATAAAAAATAGTGTTAAGTAATAAATAATAAAAAATGGTAGTAAGTTAAAACAGGCATGTGACACTTAATAACATGCATAAAAATAAAATCATACCTATAATGAATGCAATAAAACATCAAAATATAATATAAGTAATAAATAATTAGTAATAACATTCATAAAAGTATGAAAATATTCAAATATTGGAAAATTATAAATTTTGTAAAAGAGAACATTGGATTTAAACATTAAAAACAAGAAACAAAGACGTAGGGCAGACAAGCACCACTATGTAGTGCAAACACAATACCTACAAAACAAATGTACTTACAAGGCACTGTTAGTGAAGAACCAAGAATTGTTCAAAATAGCGTGTAGCTTCGTCACCCTATGCAATACTATAATATATAAATAAACAATAAAAGACAAAATATATGCATAAAAAGGGGGTAACAACTAAACAATAAATGACACTGTAAAAACGTATATATAGGACACAGTCAATTTACAAATTGACGAAGATAATGCTCCGAAACACTTCTAAAAGGAAATGTGATAATAAATACCCTAGAGGTAAATAATATTAATCACATAATAGCACTCAAGTAAACTCTCTCTAAAAAGAACTTATTATAAAACTTGTGCTTTTAAAAATAGAGAACTAATGGTTACCTTGCCTTGACCAAATCAGGTACGAGAATCACTGTGTGATGAGAATGAACACCTATTAATACATGATACAGGGACATAATAAAGCTCCCATTAAATGCGATATAATGTATTGTCGGAAAACAAACGCTCATCTTTTTAAAGTAGCCAGTCTCCTCCTGGAGCTTGGTATAGGCTCCCCACGGGTCTGAAAACTAATTTTGACTGAAAAAATTGAATGAATGCTCTCCTAAAAGTCCCAAAGGGTTGATGTGCTTAAATAATGAACACTTGCTTTATAACTCCATAATGTTAGTCAGAGAGGCAGCGGATGCCCAAACCGAATACCACTGGAAAGACACTGGTAAAAAATATAATGTGAGATCAATGTGCCGATAGCTGTCTAATGCAACTGCCTACAGACATTTGTTATAAGAAATTATAACTTGTAAGCGTCGACCAAATCAGGTACGTGAATCACTGTATGATAAAAATGAACCCTAAAGATATTTATTTTAATTAATTTATATGCGTCGTAGATTTTCTTACCTAACTACTTTATTTTAAAAATGTGTATTTAGCCATACAGAGAAACGCTTTGCTTTAGAAAGTGTCGCGGACTTTCGTGCCAAAAAATTTCGAGCAAACTAATTCAAAAACCTAAATAAACGGAAGCAGTGGTACTTTCTTTAAAGCTAACCTAAGAGTGCACTACACTTTCAGGACGAACCAATCTTTACATTGCCTATGTTAGAAAGCCGACTTTCGCGCCAAAACTATCAAAGGCTGATTGGCTCAAAAACAATGTAAAAAACAGAAAAAGTAATTTACTCTTTAAAGCTCACCCAAAGATAGACTGCTCTTTTTGGACAAACGTGTCATACCAACACTGAAGGAACTGAAGTCCGAGACTGAGAACTAAAATAGCGTGAGAAGTGGGCGTGATCAATTTGATGACGTAATGTCCGACTCTCCAAAAGTACATTTGGGATCCTATGCCAGGAGAAATAAAAACACTTAAAGGGCAAAACCAAGGGAAACCAATCATAGACCGTACAAATTGTCTACTTATTAAAATTAAAGTGTATAATGAAATATGATGAACCGTCCTCGAGGGGCTGAACCCCTTAATTATCAGCTAGTGAATAGTGAAACACATCCGCGTGAAAAGGATACTGGAATAGAATAGTCGTATGAGCTTTGTACCTGAAATGTTTTGTACATAGCTTCATAAAAACATTTGTTGTAATGAACTATAAACCTGCACGAAACGACTTCAATCATGACAAAAACTGGTTATATGTTGTTTGAACATTTAAAGGGGTACAAATGCTCTAAAAAGGACACCGTACTTTATGCGTAGGCACTCACACAACTAAACTGCTGTACTGTGTTGTAAAACATTAGAACAATAAAAATGCACCTAGTATAAACAGTATACAAATCCTTAATTGGACCTGATGGTATATTGCTAAAACACTGTCATCAAAGACTAATTATAAACATATAATTGGGTCCAATATTATAAAATTTGAACATACTAAGCTCATAGCTAAATTTGTACCCTGAAATGGTTTGAATCATGTTGTGAGTGGTTATAAAATTGATAACTGTGTAAACTGATCATAAGAATACTGCCAAATCAACTTCCTGGTTCAAACCATTCGGTGTCAGGCTGTTAAATTCATAAATGAACCTTTGTTCCAACCTCAACAGAATTTTGTCAAAATCACCCCCTCTCCAACTGGGAACAACTGTTTTGACAACCATATATTTCAAATCCTGAATGGTATGTTTCTCTATCCAGTGTGTGACTAATGGACTATCCTCTACCTTCCTCTGCAAACAGCTTCTATGCTCTATAATCCGTGTACGGACCTGCCGTTTGGTTTTTCCTATATATATTAAATTACATGGACATATTATTAAATAAATAGCCTTTTCTGTTTTACAGTTTGAGAAGTGATTAATGTAAAATTTCCGCTGTGTAACTGGGTGAGTATATACTTGCTTAACTGTAAGGGAATGGATACATACAGAACAATTACCACAAGGATAATGACCTTTTATCTTAGGTGGTGGTTTGTAATAAGCGAGAGCAGAAGAGACCAATGTGTAACCGGGTAGCCAGACCCGGCGCTCCCCCTTTCTTATAACCATACTTTCCCCCCACCCAACACCCTTTTCTAAACGCTTCCCATTTTAGATTTCACACAAATTGCACTGAAGCCAAGTATGGTGACAACTGGTCGCAGCTTTATTTTCAACAATTTTCAAACAATAACAGGAACAATGATCTCACAACCCCCCCCCCCCCCCCCCCCGCGGAGCGTTGTTTCACCAGCAATGCTAATAGCAAAGCGACCTCGCTTCCGCTCCAGCCAAGTTCACACCACCGGCAACGTTCCGACTACCCCTATCCGACTTCGCCATATTACTAGCAAAAGTCTTCCAGGGGTAGTCCGGGCTGAGGGCACCCCGCCCCCGTCCCGAGTCGCCTAAGGCTCCGGACCCCGGAAACCTCCGGGATCCCGCCACCGGCACAGGCATAACCTTACCTGTGCCGCCCCCCCCAAACCTACGGGAAGCTGCGACCAGTGTGTCACACCCCAACAACTCCCTTCAACACCTCCTGCCAGTTGTTCAAGAGCAAGTCCATCCCCACTGGCGATAGGTGCACACCATCCGCTCTAAACAACCCGGTACAGGCCACATCAACCCAGGGATGCTGCACCTGAAACCCCCCTTTCTCACAGACCCATCTCCCAATCTGCCGATTAATCTTGGTCAGTCCTCGAGACCATCTGTGCTGCCCCCAGGATGAAGGCCTCGGGATAATGTCCAACCAAATTAACACGACTCCATCCAACAAACGGAGAAGAGCCGTCAAGTCCTTTTTTGCCGCCCTTATCAGCTGCTTACAGGACCACTCCGTCAAATCGTTGCCCCCAAGATGCACCAGGACAACCGCTGGCTGCCCTCGAACCCGCAGATGATGACGTAGCAAAGGGAGCAGTTGAGACCACCGCAGCCCCCGCTCACCCAGCCATGAAATCGCCACCTGCACTGGGTCCAATCCTAAATTCACCCCGATAGGCCGCACTGCCGCTCTCTGACCCGCCCAAAAGACAAAGGAGTGTCCCAGCATCCAGCAGCTTCTCGCAGTCTGCCCTGCACCTACAACAGAAATTAACAGCATTAGTACCCCCCCCGACCCGAAAGTGCGTCTCATAGCCGCACATAACCTTGAAACGCCTTAGACCGCCATCGGCCAATACTCTGTATCTGTTCCCTCGACAGACCCGCCGCAGCCGCACTGGTGGCCGCCCCGATACGAAAGGAGTGGGCTGAAAACAACCCCAGATCTGCACCGATCCCCCGCAGGGCCATGCGTAGCACTGCCGTCACCTGGTACCTGGTCACAGATGACGAATTCTCGTGCACAAACAGCCCTTCGCCACCACTCGGGCGCACACCCAAGTAGTTCGAGGGCCGCTACAGGGCACATTATTCCCCCAATCCTTCCCATCACCACCCACAAGCCCTAACCCTTTTGATCGGTTTTGGACTTAGCCAAAAGCACGCGAATGCGCCCCGGCTCCTTCCACACGTGCTGCAGCCGCAAACAATGACCCAAACCGGCCTTAACTGAAGCAACTGCCAGTTCGCCAACCCGAAAAGCCCCAAAAAACGCCAAACAAAACACTGCCCTAAATAGGACTACCTCGTATGGAGAGGACGCCACCCCCGGCAACCCGTGACACAAGCGCTGCAACAAGTCATGGGTAATCGGAAGTCGACGATCACTCCGAAGCGGCAGCACCCGCTCCCACCCGTGCATTAACCGCCGAGCCAAGCGCCCCCGAACCGTGCCCTGCCAACCCACCGCCCTGGCAAAAAACTCAAACCCAGCAAGATGCCCCCGCACTGCCGATCTCGTCAACCCCTGCTCCTTCGCCCAGCCAACATACCTCCCCAGCAGATACTCCGACACCTCACTTCCCACACACCCCATGCCACACAGATACTCCCACACGCGCTCACACCCCCGTCGGTAAGAGTCCCACGTGCGCTCCACCACCGAATTCTTCAAGAGGTTCTTCATCTCGGTGGGCCACAGCTCCACAAGTTCCAAGGGACCCTGAACCCTTCTTCGTCCGCCTCCGGCGCCAACTGCCGGAACCGCTCCCACTGCAAATGAGAAAGAGCATCAGCGATTTCATTAGTACGCCCCGGAATATGGCGGGCTCTCAAATCCACGTTCAAACGCAAACAGGCTAGTATGACTTGCCGCATTAAGGCCGCAACCGAACAACAGCGCGGGATATACCGATTCACAACGGCCACCACCGCCTCGTTATCACACCACCACACCACCCTACAGTTGGCCAATCTATCCGGCCATAACGAAAGGGCCACTAACATTGGAAATAATTCTAGAAAGGTAATATTCCGCAAAAGCCCTTCAGCCGCCCATTCCTGTGGCCATCTGTCAGCACACCAAGCCCCGTTGAAATACACACCCAGACCAACACCCCCTGCCGCATCCGAATACAGCTGCAAATCGTGACTAGAGATCTCCGCATCCCGCAAAACCGAAGTGCCATTAAAGTCCCGCAAAAAGAGATCCCAAATCCGCAAGTCCTCCCGCATCACCGTAGAGACTCGTATACGATGGTGAGGCTTCCGTACCCCCGCAGTCGCCGCCTCCAAGCTCCTAAGGAAGACCCTCCCCATGGGAATGACCTTACATGCAAAGCTGAGTGATCCTATTAACGGCTGTAGCTCCCGCAAATTCAACTTAGACGATGCCAGGGAATTAGCCACCAGCACCCTCAATTTCTCCACCTTCTCTGCCGGCAATCGCGCCTCCAAACTTTGGGAATCCAACTCCACCCCTAAAAAAGACAACCTCGTCGTCGGGCCTACCGTCTTACTGTCCGCCAACGGCACCCCCAACTCGCGAGCTAAACTAACAAAGCCAGCCAACAGCTCGCTACCCCCCGCCGACCCCGCCGCACCCACAAACAAAATATCATCCAGATAATGGACCACCTCCCCCCTCCCTACTCTACGCACTAACAGCCAGTGTAAGAAAGAGCTGAACTTCTCGAAGTACGCACAGGATACCGAACAACCCATGCGCATACACTTATCAAAATAAAACCCCCCTTCAAACTGAAAACCCAACAACCTGAAGGAAGCCGGATGAACCGGCAGCAAGCGAAAAGCTGACTCGATATCAACCTTTGCCATCAACGCCCCACGCCCCACTCTCCGGACTAAGTCAGCAGCCTTGTCGAACGACTCATAACAAACCGTGCACAACTCTCGCGGAATCGAGTCATTCACGGAGTAGCCGACCGGGGAAGACAAATTGTGAATCAGCCGAAACTTCCCGGGTTCCTTCTTCGGAATAATGCCCAAAGGCGATACCACAAAATCTGGGAACGGAGGATGCCTGAACGGCCCCGCAATTCTACCCAACCGCAATTCCTCCGCTATCTTCTCCCGCGCTATCGCCCCCCAACGCCGGACACTGGGCGAGTTTCGTGTCGAAGAAACCGAAACCACCCCATGTACCGGAACCACAAAACCCAAACTAAAAACCCCATTGCAAAACTAACTTATCCCGCCTCCGCAGATAAGCCTGCAACCACTGGCACAAAAGCGGAACCTGAATCGGCGAAGGCGCGATCTCCAAGGGCCGCCACTTACTTGAGCCCCGTCGTTGGCTGAGCCCCAGGCACCTTTTTAACACATTTTGCTGCCGCATGGGGACCTCCACAGCCCGAGCACGCATGACGGAATTTACAGTCCGGGAAGGGACACATCGACCTATTAAACCTCCAGCAGACATCGCCCCCTGTACCGAGGGTCGGCATGGCCGGTCCTGAGGCGAGTCCACCTCGAAAGGAACGCAGCGCCCCCCAACCGCGACCGTCCCGCCTTTTCCGCTGCTACCCCCACTCCCCCCACCCTTGACCGACATCTGTGTTAGCCAAAGGTTAATGTCTTGGGTGCCCCAGGTTAACAACTTATTCTCCTCCATTTTGTCTCGAAACTTCTCATCGTAATTAAGCCACGACCATCCCTCGTGCATTTGAGAAGCCTCAAGAATCGAATCAGCATAGGACAACAACAGCCCATACTGGTGAGGAAAATGATGTCCCCACACGCTTGCTAACCTCAAGAACGAGCGCACCCAATTAACTTTCCGAAGCTGCCCCGCCTTCTCATCTTCCTTCCGTTTTTTCTTACTGTCACCGGAACGCTTCCGCCCTTCTAGCAAACGAAAAATATCAATATATTTCCGCTTACGAATCTTCCGCCGCAGCTTCTTTGGGACCACCTCCCACAATTCCGATAACGCCACCATGGAAGCAGATCCCCCACCTGCTATATTTCCTTCAACCCCCCTCCCCAAGGCCGCCCCACTCCCCCCTCTCGGAGGCTTCCGCCGCATCAGATGAATCAGACGACGAGGAGGACGACGACGAGCTGCGCCGATAGCGAGACCCATGCTTCTTCTTCCTGCGCGCCTTGCCTGACTTCTCGGGCCGTGACCCACGCTCCACCCACGTCAGTCGCCCGCAACTCACCTGGCCTGTCCTCGACTCCGCAGACCTCTGACGAGGGTCGCCCGTCGCCGCCAGTCCCCATCGGCCGCTGCTCTGCCCCAGAAGCCTGGACCCCGACTCCCGCCGACCCTGGTTCCGCGTGGGGCCTCGACTCCATACTCCTCTCACTGCAGGACGGCACCGCTGACGAACCATCACCCGGCGAAGCAATATAGGGCACCTGCGAAGACAAAATGGGAAAACAGAACAAAGAGAGCCCAGGCGCACTCCTCGGGGGCCAAGCCCCTGTCCAATCCGTCCTGGATGAACCCTGCCCCCCTCCCAACCAGTGCTCCCACCCCGCCCGCTGCCCCGACTGCCCATACCACCCTGATGGGGACATACCCACCCCCAGAGGCATCCACCCCCAACCATCCCCCCCTGTCACCCCAAAGCCCGGCCTAGGGCCTACACCCCATTGGCCCACAGGGCCTAATCCCCAGCCCTGCCCTTGCTCCTGATCCATACTCGACAGCCCCACATCCAAACCATCAGTCTGCCCCCCCCCCTGCGCCCCAGCACCCCTACAGTGGTATCACCTGAACCTGCTGCCGTGGTCACTGCCTGTCCCCGAGGCCCAACACTTTCTGCCTGCCCTGCGCCACCCTCAATGAGCCCATCCTCCGTCCGATTGCCCCCACACCCCCTCACAAAGCCCCGTGCACCTCGCACCCCCCTTCTCCCCCCCCCCCCCCCCGTTGTACTGGAACTCCGAGACCCAGGCCGCACTGCTTTGCCCGACCCCCGCCCCTTCTGCCCTTTAGCTTGCTTCCCCCTGCCAGCCCTGCTCCCCCCCCTCCGTGCCGCACCTCAGTAGAACCGATGGGTTCCTTTGGGATCGCTGCGTCGGTTTATTAGGTTTATTTATTTTCTTTTTTTTTAAAGCCTCGTTGTTCCGCCACAGCTCCGTCCAGTCACCCCTTCCCCTCCTATCGCCAAAAAAGCCCCGGGAATCTTACCTCCCGGCAGACCAGCACTGCCTTGGCTCCTGAGCCCCAACCCCTTCCAACACTTGCCTGTTCAGCAGGCTTCAACTCCCGCCGCGCCACTCAGCCGCCGCCGGAACACTGCTACCGACCCGACACTCGGACTGTGCCCCCGCTCCGACTCGGACTGTGCCTCCACTCCGACTCGCCGCCTCACTGCCCCGACGAACAACGGCTCCGCTCTCTGCGCCTCGATAAAAACTGCTCCTGCCGGGCCTCCCGCCACACTGCCTGTGCTCTGGCCAGATCGCGCACGCCAGAGCACATGGCAGCCCGCCCCTTGATTGGCTCCGCTGTCTCGCCTTCCCGAGCGGAGCTAATTAATTTAAACAATGCGCCCCGTGCACGGCTCAACGCGGCACCCACGATGCTGCCGTGCACGAGCAGGGCCCCGCGCCGGGCAGAGCACCCGGTTACGGGCAGGCGCCGGGACCCTGCCCGCGCCTTTTTACTTAGCCAAATTTGAATTGCGTTTATAGGCCACCATAATTCTTTTAGAGGCAAAATTAGTAACCCCGGTCAACAGGTACCATTCCTGTTTTAATATATTGGAAATCTCCTTAGAATATTGCGAGAAGGTGAGGGAACACACTATTTTATCCTCCTTCTGGCATTCTTTTTTGTGTAAAAGACTTTCACGTTCTGTTGTGCAGGCCCTACAGTAAGCTTTTTTAATGCATCTCTTAGGGTATCCTCGTGTTACAAATCTCTGATGCATGTCAGCCGCATGTTTATCAAAATCAGCTTCGTTTGTACATAGCCTTCTTATCCTTAAAAACTGGCTGATTGGCAAGTTGTTTTTTAAGGAAGCGTTATGATAACTGTCGTATCTTCACTAACAGTGCCTTGTAAGTACATTTGTTTTGTAGGTATTGTGTTTAGTTTGCACTACATAGTGGTGCTTGTCTGCCCTACGTCTTTGTTTCTTGTTTTTAATGTTTAAATCCAGTGTTCTCTTTTACAAAATTTATAATTTTCCAATATTTGAATATTTTCATACTTTTATGAATGTTATTACTAATTATTTATTACTTATATTATATTTGATGTTTTATTGCATTCATTATAGGTATGATTTTATTTTTATTTTTATGCATGTTATTAAGTGTCACATGCCTGTTTTAACTTACTACCATTTTTTATTATTTATTACTTAACACTATTTTTTATGTTTGTATGTTTAAGTATATCCCCCTGAGGAAGGCTACGGCCGAAACGCGTAGGGGACTTAATAAAGGCATCTGTGTTCATCCACGTCTCTTGCCTTGTTGTGTTCCTGTTGGATTAGCAAGAGCATCTTGCTCTTTTTGTGCCTGACCTCTGGTTGGAACAATGTTTTCCCCATGGAGGGATGTCCTAAGTTACAAAGAGGAGGAACTAAAATCTTTACTTCCGGAGGACCCCTTCTTTACAGAGGAGGAAGCCAAGCCAGACATTGAAGAGGAATGGGAAAACGTAGTTCGGATGACACAACGCCAAATTAGAGAAGAGTTACATGCAGCTTCCATGCTTGAGTACTGCCGAAAGAAAATCATTTCACGTGGTTTAAGAGTACAAAAGGCGCCAGGCACGTTCAAGGATGACAAAGTTTTTATGACTAATTGGATCAAGATTTTAAATAAGTGTTCACTGGATTTAATGATCTTAATTATAAATACATCCAGACGTAGGGCAGAGGTTCATAAACCTATTATAGACACCACTATGGATAAACTTAAAAAATTGGACAACCAATTTGATGTTGAGAAAAGGAAATTTGATAATAATACCATAGAGTACAGAAAAGAGATTAAGGACATAAAAATTAGCAAATTCAAACGTGATGAAGAGGATTACAAGATGAACACTGTTTATTACTGGACACACGATGGGTCAGCTTTTAGGAGTAGACAAAGAAATGGTTCTTTTACAAAACCTTTATACTCCCCAAGATCTAACATGAGGAACAACTCTAGGAGTAAATATAAAACTAGAGATAGGTCGCATTCTAGATCACCAAAATTTAACAGGAGGAATAATTCTAGAAATGAATATAGAACTAGAAACAGATCATCTTCTAGATCTCCTGATCCCACACGAGGTCCCAAAAGAGGTAGATTTGCCTCAGAAGAACCATCTGACGTTCCAGTAGATCCCTCAGGTTCCCTATTTTCTGCAGCACCATCTCGATCACATGCCCAGAGCCCACGTCGGGATTTACGCATGGACTCTCTCTGGAAAGGAGGTGGGCGAGATCATTATCAGCATCCCCCCCAGATCACCACGGAAGTACAGAGACCACCAAATGTATCAAAATCAGGGCACTGTCAGGGATGTAGGCCTCATGTCCAAAAACAGGCTGAATTGGGACTTATAAGCAATGTTATCAACCTTTCAGATTATTCACTCTCCGATACAGAGTTACAGGTGTTAGAGAAAGGTTTATCGTTTGTTCCCACAAAAGCTCATGACAAGTTTAACACACATGTAGAGCTTTATACGTTTTTTCGTAAACTTAAAATTATTAATCATTTTGGTAAAAGTGAACAAGATAATGTAGATCCCTCAGTAGTTAGGAGGAGGAACCCACGTAGAAGACCTTCTAACACTGATCCCTTGATTACAGCCTATGAAAAAGTAGTATTATCTAAAGTCAATGAGTTGTATCATACTAAGTCCAAAGTATTTTACAACATAACTAGAACACAAAAGGCAGCTTTAGAAGGTTTACGCAATAATAATTCTATAATCATCAAACCTGCAGATAAGGGAGGGGCCATAGTTGTCCAGAATCGTAACTCCTATATAAATGAGGTCTTAAGGCAATTAAATGATACTGAGTTCTATGAAAAAATTTATGACGATCCAACATTCCAACATCATGTTTACAACAGAAAATTGACACTTTATTGTATATAGGTAGTCAGGCAGGATACCTTACACCCAAAGAATTATCCTTCCTTACAGTAACGCATCCGATTATTCCGACATTCTATGTTATTCCTAAAATACACAAGTCCCTAGAGAATCCTCCGGGCCATCCCATAGTTTCGGCCATAGGTTCCCTATTTGAGCCTATTTCCAAGTTTATGGATTTCTTTCTTAGACCATTTGTTTCAGAAGCAGATTCTTATATACAGGACTCTACCAATGTTATCAATATTTTGGATAAGTTTTCTGGTTATCATGATAAGTTAATATTGGTCACTTTAGACATAGTCTCACTCTATACGAATATTCCTCAGAAAGCAGCTATTGAAGTACTAGCTAATACATTGATTCGCAGGCCGAAGCCGGTACGTATTCCAACTGTATACCTTATTCAATTAGCCTCTCTTGCTATGACTGAGAATTTTTTCTGCTTTAAAGGAATATTCTACAAACAAACCAAAGGAGTGGCTATGGGGTCACCAATGGCCCCAGACATGGCAAACTTGTATGTCACTGACTTTGAAGATAAATTCATGAAAATACATCCGTTTAAAAAGTATGTTAGCTTATGGAAAAGATATATTGATGATATTTTAATAATATGGGACGGCTCAGAGATTTTGTTACAGGAATTTTTTGAATGGATCAACAGTTTGGACGCCAATTTGCAGTTTGAGGGTAACTTCAGCACAGATAACATAGCGTTTTTAGATCTAAACATCAGGAAAGGTAAGGATGGCTTCATTACAGTTATATCGCAAGCCGACGGATCGTAACACTCACGATACGACAGTTATCATAACGCTTCCTTAAAAAACAACTTGCCAATCAGCCAGTTTTTAAGGATAAGAAGGCTATGTACAAACAAAGCTGATTTTGATAAACATGTGGCTGACATGCATCAGAGATTTGTAACACGAGGATACCCTAAGAGATGCATTAAAAAAGCTTACTGCAGGGTCTGCACAACAGAACGTTTAAGTCTTTTACACAAAAAAGAACGCCAGGAGGAGGATAAAATAGTGTGTTCCCTCACCTTCTTGCAATATTCTAAGGAGATTTCCAATATATTAAAACAGGAATGGTACCTGTTGACCGGGGTTACTAATTTTGCCTCTAAAAGAATTATGATGGCCTATAAATGCAATTCAAATTTGGCTAACACATTGGTCTCTTCTGCTCTCGCTTATTACAAACCACCACCTAAGATAAAAAGGTCATTATCCTTGTGGTAATTGTTCTGTATGCATCCATTCCCTTACAGTTAAGCAAGTATATACTCACCCAGTTACACAGCGGAAATTTTACATTAATCACTTCTCAAACTGTAAAACAGAAAAGGCTATTTATTTAATAATATGTCCATGTAATTTAATATATATAGGAAAAACCAAACGGCGGGTCCGTACACGGATTATAGAGCATAGAAGCTGTTTGCAGAGGAAGGTAGAGGATAGTCCATTAGTCACACACCGGATAGAGAAACAACATACCATTCAGGATTTGAAATATATGGTTGTCAAAAAGCACAGTTACTTACCTGTAACAGGTGATCTCCGGAACAGCAGGAATTAGTCTTCACACGTGGGAGACGTCGCCGACGGAGCCCGCACGGGAATGCTCCCCAGCATCCAATCAGAAAGCCTTTGGGAGCATGACCCGCGCCTGCGCGGTGGCTTCCCGCCCTTCCTACTGCCTCTCCCCAGTTGAGTTTCATAGCTGAGCCAGAAGGAGAGGAGAGGAAGGAATAGAGAAAATAGAGATACAACTCCTAGGGGAGGTGGGCGGGTTGTGAAGACTAATTCCTGCTGTTCCGGAGATCACCTGTTACAGGTAAGTAACTGTGCTATCTCCAGGAACAAGCAGCAATGAGTCTTCACACGTGGGGACTCCCTAGCTAAGAATGCCCGGGGAGATCCCATAAGCGCAGCCCAGGACGGGATGGCATTTGCCCAACCTGAATCCCCGGCATCCCCTGAGGGATGGAGGGCAGGAGTTGAATAGAGGAAGCTGTAGAGGAACAGCGAATCTAAAGACTACAGAGGAAAGTCTTTAGAGTGCAGAACAGGTACCATTAAGATACAGCAAAAAAAAAACCCAGGCTACGGGAGAGTAGTCAGAGGGGTGCATGAAGAGTATCATTAAGCATTTAATGAGTAAATGACCTAGTACCATATAGAGCTTACCGGCCATTAAGTTTTAAAGAATTAATGGTTTAGAACCCTGTATAGCTTACCCACCGGGTTGTCGGAAGTAGTCCTGTGATGAAGGCACTATAGACGCAGTAGCGAGGTCATCAAGGAAACTTCACCACAGCGAGGAGGAAGTTACAAATCCGGAAGGCCATGAGATCCAGGCGTCAGCTAGGTCAGGAGGAGGACGGCAGGTCTTCCAGGAGGCTTAATGCAAGCTGAGCACTCCCTTAGGAGTAGAGTCCATAACTCAGAGGACTAACAGTGGAAGACAGGCCGAACTAGAGAGCCTATCCCGGAGAAGAGTAGAGGTGTACCCCGGAGCAGAAGGAGTACACAGTCTGCCCTAGCGAGAGATAGGGAGACAAGGGTCCGGACCTCCGAGAGGAGGACCTAATTGAAAAAAGGAGCTGTTGACTTCACAGCAGTAGGGTACCACCAGTCCGCGGGCCGATCGAGGAATAGGCAGGCGGACTGGCTGGACTCCCGGGGGGGGGGGGGTGTTTGAGTCCCGGCCATAGGGGGAAAAAGGCAGTAGAACACAGGTACTGTGGGCATCCCCCAATAGGCGCCTATCAAGCAGGTGATATTTAGTATATCTAAGCCGGTGGACTTGGGGACGCCCCCTCCGGTACAGCGTAGTTACTCACCTGTAACAGGTGTTCTCCAGGAGCAGCAGGAATCAGTCCTCACATATGGGTGACGTCGGCGCCGACGGAGCCCTCGCGGAGCAATTTTCCCCAGCTTTCAAAGAAAGCCTTTGGGAATTGCAGCGCGCATGCGCGGTCCTCTTCCCGCCCAAGGGTGCCATCTTGCTCAGTCAGATGACATAGCCAAAAGACAGCAAAAAATTAGCAAAAACGAAAGCATAAAACTGCAACTCCAAGGGGAGGAGGGAGGGTTGTGAGGACTGATTCCTGCTGCTCCTGGAGAACACCTGTTACAGGTGAGTAACTACGCTTTCTCCAGGACCAAGCAGGAAGTCAGTCCTCACATATGGGACTCCCAAGCTTAAGGCTACCGGAGACCCCAAGCACAAAAATGAGCTCCCTCTAGCTCAGCAGCACAGAAGGAAGGAATCTGCTCTGAATACGTCTCCAACCGGTAGCCCAACATCCGGGATGGAGGGTAGGAGTTGCCTATACCTCGAAGAGGTTACGGAGGACTGCCTGTCCGAAAGCACTGTCCCTGCGGGACTCCCTCTCCAGGCAGTAATGGGCTGCAAAAGTCTGGCTTGAAGACCAAGTAGCGGCCCGGCAGATGTCTGCCAACGGAACAGAGCGGAGGTAAGCCACTGACGTAGCCTTCGCCCGAACACGATGAGCGGTGACTCTACCTTCCAGCACGAGGCCTGCAGCCTCGTAAGCCCAAGCGATGCAGTCCGCAATCCAGATGGACAGAGTACGCTTGGAGACAGGGAGCCCCAACTTGTTGGGTTCATAAGACACGAAGAGCTGAACGGTCAAGGTAGAAGTTCAGCGCCCTTCTACAGTCCAGGGTGCGCAGGACCATTTCAGCTCGGTTGGAGTGTGGCCTGGGAAAGTAGGTCGGAAGTACCACCTCCTGGTTGATGTGAAAAGGGGAAACCACTTTAGGAAGAAACTTAAGGTGAGTCCGTAGGACTACCCGGTTCTTGTAGAACCTAGTGTAAGGAGGATCCGATACCAGGGCCTGGAGCTCACTAACGCGTCTAGCAGAAGTGAGGGCCACCAAGAACAAGGTTTTCCAGGAAAGAAAACGAAGAGGACAGGTAGCCATAGGCTCAAAAGGCGGACAGGTAAGCCGCTGTAAAACCACATTGAGATCCCAGTTCGGGGCTGGCGGTCGCAAAGGTGGTTTAAGGAGTAGGAGGCCCCGGAGAAAACGAGCCACCAGAGGGTGGCTGGAAAGAGGCCTACCATCCACCGGTAGGTGGTGCGCAGAAATAGCACTGAGGTGGACCTTGACCGAGTTGGACTTAAGTCCAAGATTGGAAAGGGAAAGCAAGTACTGCAAGACCACTGACGTTGAACAGGAGAAGGGGTCTTGCGACTGCTGTGTACACCAGACGGAGAACCGACGCCACTTAAGAGCGTAGGACTTCCGGGTGGAAGGCCTCCTGGAGGCCAAGACGACCTCTTCCACATCTGGAGGCAGCTGGAGAGGGGCAAGGACTACCCTTTCAGCAGCCAGGCCATCAGATGAAGGGACCGAAGGTTGGGGTGCAGGAGCGTCCCCTGATCCTGCGAGAGGAGGTCGGGCTGAAACCCCAGAGGAAGAGGGGTGTCCACTGCCAGCTGCATCAGAAGCGGGAACCAAGGTTGCCTCGGCCACCGGGGAGCCACTAGGATCATCGATGCCTTGTCTCTGAGAACTTTGAAGAGCGTCCGAGACACCAGAGGCATGGGTGGAAAGGCATACAAGAGGCCTGTGGACCATGGAATCAGAAAAGCATCCGCCGCTACCCGGAGAGGATGCGGCTGTCGAGAGCAGAATCTGGGAAGCTGCCGGATCAGAGGACTGGCGAACAGATCCATGGTGGGGAGGCCCCACCGTAGAAAGATCCGCTGAACCACAAGCGGATCCAATCTCCACTCGTGCGGTTGGAGGATCCTGCTCAGTTTGTCTGCCAGATAGTTTTCTTGACCTGGGAGATAGACAGCTTTGAGGACGATGTTGCGATGGACGGCCCAAGAGCAGAGCTTCTGTGCTTCCTGACAGAGAAGGAAGGAGCCGGTTCCGCCTTGCTTGTTCACGTAGAACATGGCAACCTGATTGTCTGTCTGGACCAGTACTGACTGGTGAGACATCAGGTGAGAGAAGGCTTTGAGCGCTAGGCGGATGGCTCTGAGCTCCAGGAAGTTGATCTGCTGAGCGGACTCCCAAGGAATCCAGAGACCCTGAGTACAAGTCCCTTGGCAATGTGCTCCCCAGCCCTGGAGAGAAGCATCGGTCGTCAGGACCTGAGAATGTGCAGGGGGCTGAAAAGTCACCCCGAGCACAAGGTTTGGGAGGTGAAGCCACCATCGCAGAGAGGAGACCAGCTGGTCGGAGATCTGTACGGAGTCCGCTAGGCTCCCAGTGGACTGATGCCATTGTTTGCGAAGGCACCATAGAGCAGGTCGCATGTTCAGGCGGGCATAGGGGGTTACATGGACCGTGGAAGCCATATGGCCGAGCAGTCTCAGAAATTGCCTGGCCGAGACCAGGGAATTGCTGTGAAAACGGCTGGCGAGATCCATGAGCCTTTGGGCCCTGTCCAGAGGCAGGAAGGCCCGCGCCTGAAGAGTGTCCAACCTGGCACCGATGAATTCTAGATCCTGAGAGGGGAGCAAAGTGGACTTTGCGAAGTTTATGACAAATCCCAAGTGCTGAAGCAGAGCCACCGTGCGATGAGTAGCCTGAGTGGCTTCTTGGGCAGACCGGGCTCTGATGAGCCAGTCGTCCAGGTATGGGAACACAAAGAGACCCTGAAGTCTCAGATAGGCCGCCACCACTGCTAGGCATTTGGTGAACACCCTGGGGGCGGAGGATAGGCCGAAAGGCAGTACTCTGTACTGATAATGGCGTCCGTCCACCACAAACCTGAGGTATTGTCTGTGGTCTGGATGAATAAGGATATGAGTATACGCATCCTTCAGATCTAAGGAGCATAGCCAGTCTCCCTGCTGGAGGTAGGGCAGCAGGATTCCAAGGGTAAGCATTTTGAACTTTTCCTTTGCCAGGAACTTGTTGAGGTTGCGCAAGTCTAGGATGGGTCTGAGGCCTCCTGTTCTTTTCGGAATCAGGAAGTATCTGGAATAAAACCCTTGACCCTTCAGGTGGTGGGGCACCGGTTCCACGGCTTGTTCCTGAATAAGACTCGCTAACTCCTGAAGGAGTAAGTCCCTGTGCAGAGGGAGTCTGGAAGGCTCCCCTGGAAAGTAGGAGGGAGGTACCTGGTGAAAATGAAGAAGATAGCCCTTTTGAACTATCTGAAGCACCCAGGTATCTGTGGTGATGTTGGACCACCTGTGGGCAAAGTGGACCAGCCGGCCTCCTGTGCTGAGAGAAACCAGCTGAGGGGGAGAGGCTATGCTGAGAAAGTCAAAAACCCCCACCCTGCTGAGCAGGGGCCGGTGGTGCAGGCTTGGGGGCTTGCTGCCTACGGGACCCATTACCCCGTCCCTTTGCCTGCTTTCCCTGTGGGGGAGCTGGTGAGGCCTGATACTGAGGGTAGTATTTATAGGCAGCACCTTTCCTCGGGTAAAAGGGCTTTTTCCCCGAGGCCTTCTTCTTTTGAGAAGGGGCAGAGGTCTTCCTGGAGAGACGAGTCCTGGTGAGAGTCTCCGTCTCGATTTGTGCAGCCTTCTCATCCATGGGCTTGCCAAAGAGGTTATCAC
Organism: Ichthyophis bannanicus; assembly: GCA_033557465.1. Classification (NCBI taxonomy): domain Eukaryota; kingdom Metazoa; phylum Chordata; class Amphibia; order Gymnophiona; family Ichthyophiidae; genus Ichthyophis; species Ichthyophis bannanicus. Next base: position 88,801,974 of record CM066035.1, on the reverse strand, counting down.
CTCGGCAGGGGACATCGACCAACTTGTCCTGTACCCAGGGCTCGAGGTCGGACGACTGAAGCCAAGCCTGGCGGCGTCCACCGATGCCGGCCGCGGCTACTCGAGCCGAAGCCTCAAAACCATCATAGGCTGTTCGAGAGATAAACTTGGAGCACTCCCGAATACCAGTAGATAAGGATTGGAACCTCTGCAAAGGTTCGTCGGAGAGACCAGCAGAGAACCCGGCTATTTCCTTAGCCAGGTCTCGGAGATACATGCCCATGTAGAGCTGGTATGTCTGGACTCGACAAGCAAGCAGAGAGCCCTGGAAGCACTTCCTACCGAGAGCATCCAGGCTTCGGGCTTCCCTACCCGGGGGCACCGAGGAGTGCATTTTTTGACTCTTCAGTCTATGCATGGCCGATTCCACCACCATGGAATGGTGCGGTAGTTGTGCCTTTTGGAACCCGGGGCTCTTGCGGACTCGATAAATGGAATCGACCCGCTTGCTTAACACCGGCGACGACGCCGGGCTCTCCCACATGCGGAAGAGAAGTCGTTCCAGCATTGGAGGAACCGGCACAATAAAGGCCTCCTTCGGGGGAGAGTCATATTGGAGGGCATCGAGTTCTTCGACTCGAGGCTCCTCCTCGGGATCCGCAGGGAAGGCCAAGGCTTTGGCCATATCCCTGACTAAGACCGAGAACCGGGTATCCTCCGGGGGGGACCGTCTCCGAGGTTCTGACTCGGGGGAGTCCGAAGGGACACACCGAGTCTGAAAGGAACCAGGTGACTCTTCGTCCTCAGATTCCCAGGCCGACTCCTCGGAGGAGTCGACCGTCTCAGGTCGGGCGGGCACTGATGCCATCCGCCCCGACGCCGAGGGAGTCGGCGTCGACGACCTCGGTCCCGAACGGGAGGCCGAAGGAGACCTCGACCGAGGATCGACTCGAGCCCTCATGGACTCGAGGATCGGCTCGGTCTCCGGGGTCGACTTGGAGGTCGACGTCCCGGCGGTCAGGGCAGAAGCGCCAGCGAGACCAGCGATCAATGCCCGCTGCTGGTCCAAGAAGGCAGACAAACTGCACTCCAAGGCCGTCAACCTGAGTCCGAGCTCAGGAGACCCAGCAGCCCCCGACTCGGGCCCCGACGGCGTCGGGCCCGACGTCGGGTCCTTCGGAGGCGAGTCCACGAGGACAACAGTACTCATGTGAGCGGGCAAGTCCACCTCGAGTCGAGGATGTTTTGATGGCCTTTCCAACTCCAAGGACCCGGGACGGGAATCGGGGCTATGCGACCTGGCCCTCGAGGAACCAGGAGCGTCCACCGATTCCGCCCTCGCGGGTTTCTTCTTCCGATGATGTTCCCGGGTAGGAGACCCCCTTTCAGAGGAACTCCGACGATGCTCAGGACCAGAGTCCCGAGACGTCGAAGCCTCTGACGAGGTCCGAGTCCGGCCGGGGTCAGAGAAGATACGCTCCCGCTGGTGCTGCCGACTCCTCAAAGCTTTTGAGGACATTTTGCCGCATGGCCCGCAGATCATGGGGTCATGATCTGGGCCGAGGCAGCGGAGGCAGAAGTCATGAGTGTCTGTAAGAGACATAAGTTTCTTACAGAGGTCACACTTTTTGAAACCACTGGCCGCCATCGGGGGAAAAAGGGCCCCTGCGAGGTCGAACGACCGGGCAGCCAGGGAAAAAAGCGCGAAATCTGTCACGAAGGACAAAAAAACGAAAAATAAAGGACGGACTCGCAACCGGCGTCGCGAGTCCGGGCGGGAAAAGAACCGGCGTCGAACCGAAGAAAAATCAACTTTTCAGCGGGGATTCACAGGCAACGTCTGTAGGGCTCCGCGGAAAAAAGAAGACTGAGCAAGATGGCACCCTTGGGCGGGAAGAGGACCGCGCATGCGCGCTGCAATTCCCAAAGGCTTTCTTTGAATGCTGGGGAAAATTGCTCCGCGAGGGCTCCGTCGGCGCCGAATTCACCCATATGCGAGGACTGACTTCCTGCTTGGTCCTGGAGAATAACGCAGGTACGCCGGGGGGCCTACCTCCATGAGCAGCACCCTGGTAAGGCGGATCTGCCATCAATCCCCAGAACGTCCACCTGGAGAGGTGGCCTCAAGATCCGTCAGAGGAGGGATCTTTTCCGGAGGGCAAGGGCAGATTGGCGAGCTAAGAGCGCGGTAGCGTGGGGGACGGAGGATAACATCAGTCCGGTAGAACGCCTCAGGGGTTGAAGGCCCTATATGTGTCCCCAGGACCTGCACGCAGAACTCGTCCTCCGCACAATCGGCGGACATGAGGGTATAGTCCCTGGTAAGTATTGGGGGACTATAGTGGCTGGAAGGGGAATTCCGGTACGGAAGAAATCAGCAAGGGGACACTGGCTGAGAGGGGTTCGGGGACGTACCGAAAAGTAAGTAGGGTGACCGTGGGCCATAGCTATCACGGAGTAAGGTGGTCTCCCTTTCCCACGGAGGAGAATACCTGAACCCCTAGATAAGTCCCCGAACCATTTGTCAACTGAACGAGCCCCAGAGTAGAGCTCGATTTTAAACTTCTGGTAAGGAGGTTAAGTGCAGGCAGCCGCCCACCTGAGCCTAAAAATGCTTAGTATGAGAATCCTGGCGCGGGCCCGGGGACATCAACCCGGGGTGAGAGGTCCCTTGCTTGGGCGCGCCTGGAGGGTGGGCGGAGGGCTGACATTTCCTCTTCCTAGGGAAGGGGGGTCTGGAGAGGCGTTTACCACCGCCGGGGGGGGAGCCGAGCCCTAGGCTGGCTGCTAACTCTGGGAAGGTTAGCGAAGCACTGTGCGACCTGACGTAAGGCTTCGCTATTGAAGAGGTGATCTCCGTCGCAGGGAGAATTACCCAGGTTGTGCTGTGCCCGTCTACACAACTCGGACACCTGCAACCATGCTGTACGGCGTGCTCTAATGGCAACAGCAGAGGCTCTGCTGACCGACCGGAAGGAGTCCAGAGAAGCACGAGAAAGGAACCCGGAGATATTCCTGCAGTGATAAAGAAGCAGGGAATATTCAAAGGCCTTGGTTGCAGATACGAAGGGGGATAACCGAGATAACCTCTCGGTGACCTCCCGAAGCGACAGACTCATAAAATATATATGAAATAATTCTGGCCGCCAGCATAGACGTTTGGAAGGCTTGACGTCCTAGAGTATCTAGCGTCTTCGAGGCGCGGCCTGGAGGGCGAGAAGCATGCTTCTCCTTGCTTCCGGCCTTCCTCAGCGCCGATTCCACCACAATGGACCGATGTGGAAGCTGGTGCTGCCGAAACCCCGGGGACGGAGGCACCCGGTACAGAGCCTGCATCGCAGTCGACGGCGCCGGAACCCTCAAAGGCGACCGCCAAGCCCCCAGCAGGAGATCCTGCAGGGAGGGATGCAGAGGAAGCATCACAGCTGTCTGTTCCGCAGGGCCTAGGCTCGGGTCCGGGATAGGGATGGCCAGCAAGTCCGCCATGTCAAGGAGGAAATCCTGAAAAGGCGGCTCTGCCGGAGCAGTTATGGCAGGAGAGGCCGCCAGGGCACTAAGAGGCCGCTCGGGCCGATGCCCGCTGGGCAGAGGAGGGGACCAACCGACCCGGATCGGGGCAGTCAACATGGCGTTGTTGGCTCCTGGAATTGATTCCAAGCTAGGCATCGAAGGGGTCGATGGCACCAACGGCGCCGCAGGAATCGGCCTCGGCCCCGAACCCGGGGGCGGCGCTTCCCCCCGTGATTGGAGCGAATCCGCGGCCGCCGGAGGGCAGGGGCCAGCGGTCTCTGCTCTGCGTTGCGGGAGGGGACAGGGGCCGATCCCGAGACGTGCAGTGGCCAGGCTTTCAAGGCTGGACAACGACTCCAGGCTGGGCATCGAACCGAGCGAGGAGATCGACTCCCTCCTCGAGGACCCCGGCGGGAGCGACCGCGCCGGTGGTGGAGATCCCGGAGCACGGATCGGAACCGCGCCGACCGGTGCCGCGAGCATCAAGGGCCCCCAAGGACGGTGCTCGGTGGAGAGGGGGTCATCTGACGCTGGCGCCGATGTCGATCGGTGGGCGCTGCCCGATGCCGGGCCCCCTCTCGAACCCATTCTACCCAGAGGGAAAGCCCGTCCCCGAGGGGACCCAGGTCACCCGACGACGAGGCCCTGCGGGGGAAGTGCAAAGCCCCTGTGGTGGGATCGAGGCGATCGAAGACCCCGAGGCCCCTTTTCTAGGAAAGGGCGGGGCCCTCGACAGCCGTGTCGATGCCGGGGGGTCACCCGTGTGCTGGTCGACACACCCCGAGGTCCCCGGGGAAGATTGATGGCGGTCCCTTGAGCTCGACGCCCCTGCCGTCGCCGGCGGAGTGGCGCCGCTCAAAACCGGTACACCACCCTTGCGCAGGGCTGGGATACCGGCGACCCAGCTCGGGTCGAAGCGAGCGGCTCCGAGGGGAGTGAGGCCAGGAGATCATCCCCGGCGAGGGGTGGAACCATCGACGCCGGCGCGCTCGAAGCGGGTACCGCCTCTGCGCATGGCCGGAATGCAGGGCCAGACTGTGTTGAGCCGATCGGCCCCAGAGGTGCCGAGGGCAGCGGCTGGCGATCCCCGGTGGGGAGCGGGTTACTCGACGCCCATGGGTCGGCACCGCCCGAAGCGGATACTACCCCCGTAGGGACGCCATACCGGCACGAGTCGGTCAGCCCCGGAGGCGCCGAGGAGCGCAGCCGCCAATCCCCGGTGAGGAGCGGAACGCTCGACACCGACGCCGACATCAAGGGTTCGGTACCGCTCATAGCGGGTACCACCCCCGCGCATGGCAGTGATGGAGGAACGCCAGGCTGGACCAAGTCGATCGGCCCCGGAGGCACCGAGGACAGCAGCCGACGATCCTCGGTGAGGAGCGGAACGCTCGACACCGACGCCGATGCTGGGGTCTCAGTACCGCCCGGAGCGGATACCACACCCGAGCATGGCTGGGATGTAGGGAGTTAAGACCCGGTCGAGTCAAATCGGCCCCAAAGGCGCCGAGGACACCAGCTGACGATCCCTGGTGAAGAGTGGAACACTCAACGCCAACGCCAGGGAATCGGCACCGTTCGAAGCGGGTACCTCCCTCGGGCATGGCTCGGGAATGTTCTGTGAGGAGCGAACCTCAGGAACATCCCGAAACCCCGTAAATGCTTTGGAGCCTGAGGACTCCCGCTGGGGTATATTAGCCAAGGGGGACTTGAGGGGTCGGCTGGAGCTGTCGCCATGCCGTGCATGAGACTCGCCCCTCAAGACTCGGCTAGTCTTAACAGACTGTTGTGTGGATACCTGATCCTGGAGAGAAGAACAACCCGATGACCGTGCTTTGGGCGCGAAGACGTCGTCGAGGGATATCCGAAAAAGGGAGGGTCTTCTCCCGACACTGTAGCCCGGGGGATCCGGGAAAGAAGGGTCAGGCCCCAAACAGGAGAGGCACCAGGCATTGGAGTCCAATTGGAAAATTAGGTCCCCGCAGTGAGGGCACTGCTGGGGAGAAGGCGGCTCCATGCTGTAAAACCGGTAGGCCTCGGCGCCCAGAGGGGAGGGTCCCTCCAGGCGACCAAAAATAAATGAAATTTAAATGAAAATTAATTGAAAAGAAAAGAAAGAAAGGGGCACGGAGGTGCCACCGTCGGCGGGAAAAAGCCGCGACTACAGAAACAAGAACAAAGGAAAAAATTTCTGCGGTGGCAGGAGGGACGTCCTGCCTGCTCCGCGGAAAACTAAAAACTGGGGGAGAGGTAGTAGGAAGGGCGGGAAGCCACCGCGCAGGCGCGGGTGATGCTCCCAAAGGCTTTCTGATTGGATGCTGGGAAGCATTCCCGTGCAGGCTCCGTCGGCGACGTCTCCCACGTGTGAAGACTCATTCCTGCTTGTTCCTGGAGATCAGTTGTTCCCAGTTGGAGAGGGGGTGATTTTGACAAAATTCTGTTGAGGTTGGAACAAAGGTTCATTTATGAATTTAACAGCCTGACACCAAATGGTTTGAACCAGGAAGATGATTTGGCAGTATTCTTATGATCAGTTTACACAGTTATCAATTTTATAAGCACTCAGAACATGATTCAAACCATTTCAGGGTACAAATTTAGCTATGAGCTTAGTATGTTCAAATTTTATAATATTGGACACAATTATATGTTTATAATTATTAGTCTTTGATGACAGTGTTTTAGCAATATATCATCAGGTCCAATTAAGGATTTGTATACTGTTTATACTAGGTGCATTTTTATTGTTCTAATGTTTTACAACACATTAGTACAGCAGTTTAGTTGTGTGAGTGCCTAAGCATAAAGTACGGTGTCCTTTTTAGAGCATTGTACCCCTTTAAATGTTCAAACAACATATAACCAGTTTTTGTCATGATTGAAGTCGTTTTGTGCAGGTTTATAGTTCATAACAACAAATGTTTTTATGAAGCTATGTACAAAACATTTCAGGTACAAAGCTCATACAACTATTCTATTCCAGTGTCCTTTTCACGCGGATGTGTTTCACTATTCACTAGCTGATAATTAAGGGGTTCAGCCCCTCGAGGACGGTTCATCATATTTCATTATACACTTTAATTTTAATAAGTAGACAATTTGTACGGTCTATGATTGGTTTCCCTTGGTTTTGCCCTTTAAGTGTTTTTATTTCTCCTGGCATAGGATCCCAAATGTACGTTTGGAGAGTCGGACATTACGTCATCAAATTGATCACGCCCACTTCTCACGCTATTTTAGTTCTCAGTCTCGGACTTCAGTTCCTTCAGTGTTGGTATGACACGTTTGTCCAGAAAGAGCAGTCTATCTTTGGGTGAGCTTTAAAGAGTAAATTACTTTTTCTGTTTTTTACATTGTTTTTGAGCCAATCAGCCTTTGATAGTTTTGGCACAAAAGTCGGCGTTCTAACATAGGCAATGTAAAGATTGGTTCGTCCTGAAAGTGTAGTGCACTCTTAGGTTAGCTTTAAAGAAAGTACCACTGCTTCCGTTTATTTAGGTTTTTGAATTAGTTTGCTCGAAATTTTTTGGCACAAAAGTCCGCGACACTTTCTAAAGCAAAGCGTTTCTCTGTATGGCTAAATACACATTTTTAAAATAAAGTCGTTAGGTAAGAAAATCTACGACGCATATAAATTAATTAAAATAAATATCTTTAGGGTTCATTTTTATCATAGTGATTTACGTACCTGATTTGGTCGACGCTTACAAGTTATAATTTCTTATAACAAATGTCTGTAGGCAGTTGCATTAGACAGCTATCGGCACATTGATCTCACATTATATTTTTTACCAGTGTCTTTCCAGTGGTATTCGGTTTGGGCATCGCTGCCTCTCTAACATTATGGAGTTATAAAGCAAGTGTTCATTATTTAAGCACATCAACCCTTTGGGACTTTTAGGAGAGCATTCATTCAATTTTTTAAGTCAAAATTAGTTTTCAGACACGCGGAGAGCCTATACCAAGCTCCAGGAGGAGACTGGCTACTTTAAAAAGATGAGCGTTTGTTTTCCGACAATACATTATATCGCATTTAATGGGAGCTTTATTATGTCCCTGTATCATGTATTAATAGGTGTTCATTCTCATCACACAGTGATTCTCGTACCTGATTTGGTCAAGGCAAGGTAAACACTAGTTCTCTATTTTTAAAAGCACAAGTTTTATAATAAGTTCTTTTTAGAGAGAGTTTACTTGAGTGCTATTATGTGATTAATATTATTTACCTCTATGGTATTTATTATCACATTTCCTTTTAGAAGTGTTTCGGAGCATTATCTTCGTCAATTTGTAAATTGACTGTGTCCTATATATACGTTTTTACAGTGTCATTTATTGTTTAGTTGTTACCCCTTTTTATGCATATATTTTGTCTTTTATTGTTTATTTATATATTATAGTATTGCATAGGGTGACGAAGCTACACGCTATTTTGAACAATTCTTGGTTCTTCACTAACAGTGCCTTGTAAGTACATTTGTTTTGTAGGTATTGTGTTTAGTTTGCACTACATAGTGGTGCTTGTCTACCCTATGTCTTTGTTTCTTGTTTTTAATGTTTAAATCCAGTGTTCTCTTTTACAAAATTTATAATTTTCCAATATTTGAATATTTTCATACTTTTATGAATGTTATTACTAATTATTTATTACTTATATTATATTTGATGTTTTATTGCATTCATTATAGGTATGATTTTATTTTTATGCATGTTATTAAGTGTCACATGCCTGTTTTATCTTACTACCATTTTTTATTATTTATTACTTAAACATACAAACATAAAAAATAGTGTTAAGTATATCCCCCTGAGGAAAGCTACGGCCGAAACGCGTAGGGGACTTAATAAAGGCATCTGTGTTCATCCACGTCTCTTGCCTTGTTGTGCCACAGCTTCAGTAGTCCACCAGCCCTTTGGGGCCTCAGGAGGCAGTTCCACCTGCCAGGCACCTTGTGGGGCCACTCCCGGCTCTCGCCCTCAGAGTCACGCAAGGGCTATATGATGCCAATGTTCCTGGGCCTTTGCCCTGGACTCAGAATAGGTCTTCAACATCGACGGGGCTGGTGTCCAATCCTTTTTGGTGCTCCTTGTCAAAGGAGAGCGGCTGGTCTGATGCTCCATGACCTCGAGGCTCCAAGAGGGCCCGATCCCTGCGTGAAGCCGAAGCTCTGTCGGAGACCTTCAAGGGCATCGATGCTGGGGCTGTCGTCGATGACTCTGAAGAACAGAACAGCGCTTCCTGCCGCCTTTCCTGATTTTGGAGGCTTTTAGGGGTCATCCGCACATCTGAAGACAGACAGCATAAGTTGAGAACTCGTGGTGCTGCCTGAAGCACTGAAGGCACCAGTTGTGGTGGTCCATGTTGGATAGTCCAACCACACTGAGTGCATTTCTTAAATCCACTGGCCAGCTTTGACATGTTAAGGAAGACTGCTTCCCCTAAGTCAAAGGGCTCCAATGTCCTAGCCGACCAGGGAGGTGCGAGAGAAAAAAAACCTGTGCGCCAAAAAGAAAAGGAAATCAAGAAACCCCGAGAAAAAAAACTGGCGCTGAGGTACAGATGTTCCCAGAGACGGGCAGGAAGACTGTGATAAGGTTCATGACCAAAAAACCCCCCAAAAAAACCGTAACAAAGGGTATCAACAATTTTCCAGGACTCAGAAAAAAAATGACTGAGGTAAGATGGCTCCTTCGGGCGGGAAGACAGGCACACATGTGTGGTCGACCTCCCAAAAGCTTCCTATGGAAGCTGGGGAGTGTTCCCGCGCGAGCTCATCAGTGACATTACCCATATGTGAAGACTGACTTCCTGCTTGGTCCCAGCAGGAATTAAACTAAAACCCAAGAAGCCAGATTCTATATGCGGAACACCAGAGAAATAAAAGAGATGCAGTTCCCCATACTGTGCAAAATATAAAGATAGCACAAAGTACAATCACTAAATTGAAAATAAAATTAATTTTTCTACCTTTGTCTGACCATTTTATTCTCTGATCATGCTGGTCCTGATCGGAGGCTTCTGCTTTCTTCTGTCTTCTCTTAATCTCTATGATCTGTAATCCATCTGCCATTTCTTGTCTCTCCTTTTGTTTTCTTCCTTCCATCTTGGATACTGATATTTTTTCCTTTCAGCTTTCTACCATTTTTTTTCTCTCTGTCTACCCAAATTTTACTACTCTTTACTATCCAGTTCTCAATCTCCCTCTTTTTTTTTACACCATCTATCTACCACTTTTCAACCTTCAACCCAGTCCTTCCATTCCCCAGTTCTTCTTCCCTGGTCCATTATTCTCCAGTCTTTTGCTCACACTCTCCCCCCCCCCCCCCCCCAATCCAGTGTTTCTCTCTGGCTCTCTTTCCCTCCATCCAGTACTTCCACTCTTTCCTTCCAAGTCTGCCCTCTCCCATCCTATCCCCCTGCAATTAGCATCTACCCCCATCATACCATACCATCCTCTCCCTATTACTGTGATGTCCAGCATCTCTCTGTCTCTTTCTCAACCTATTTACTTATGCCCATCTTCTCCCCTCTCTCTCTATTACCCTCATGTTCTGCATTTCCTTTTCCCTTCATTATCTCATGTCCAGCATCTCCCCTCTGATTCCCCCTCCAGAAGTCCAACATTTTCCCATACTCTCCCTATAACCCTCTGGCCAACATTACCATCTCCCCTCCTTGCTTCTCCCTATGCCACTTCCCAAGTCCAGTATCTCCCTTTATTTCCCTAGCGCCCCCCCCCACCTCAATCTTATCCCTGCTGCCTGCACCCAGTATCTCCCTTCTGACTCCGTGCCCATCCATGGCCACCTCCCAATGCCCTCTCTCATGTCCACTCCCCTCCTTCCCAATGCCTCCCCACCATGTCCACCCCTTGTATGAACAAGGGGCAGAGCCTGCCTGTGAAGCAGCATGTCCCAAGGGCAGGGGCTAGGCAAGCCATGATCCCAGCCCAGACAGGCAGGACACAATTGACCTTGCACAGCCCATGCCTGCAGGACATGCTGCCCTGCAGGCTGGCTCTGTTTCTCTGGGCTATGATCGCTGCCTCTTACACCCTTCTGCCTACAGGAGCATGTCCTGTGGGCAGGGGTTGTGCAAGCCATGACTGTGGCCCAGAAAAACAGAGGCTGACCACAGGAGCAGATGTCAGGAGAGCACCATCGCTGGCCGCCCACCTCCACTCCACAATCAGGATGACCTGCGAAGTACAGGGGGCCTAGTGGAGAACCTGCCCACAGGATATGCTGCTCCCGTGGGCAAAAGACTGAGTAGCGTTTGCAGCCTGTCACAGCCTTCTGCTCATGGGGATCAGTGTGTCCTGTAGGCAGGCTCTGCACTAAGCTGCCAGTCTTTCTCAGGCCATCCTAGCACTCCTTGTGGCATTGGGCAAGTCACTTAACCCTCCATTGCCTCTGAAAAATCCAAGTTATCAATATCCCTGTTTAATGTACATTACCAAGTTTAAGTTACAATGTAAACCACTTTGATTGAAATGATAAAGCGGTATATAAAACCTGCTAAATAAATAAATATATCCTGAATGTGGGAGTGGGCGGCGGGCAGCTAGCGATGGTGCTCTCCTGCCATGCTTATCCAGCTTTCCGAATAGCACCGGCCCTGGTCCAGCATCCGTCTTCCTGCTCCCCTCCATTGTGCAGTATATCTCCTGCTTCCCCACTATCCAGCATCTGTCTTCCTGCTTGTCCCCCCCACCCCTGTTGTCCAGCATCTCTATTCCTGCTTCCCTCCATTGTCCAGCATCTGTCTTCCTGCTTCCCCCTCCTGCCCAGCATTTGTCTTCCTGCTTCCCCCTTCTGCCCAGCATTTGTCTTCCTGATTATCTCCCTCTGTCCAGCATTTGTCTTCTTGCTCCCCCCAAACAGCATTTTTTGTCCTGCCCGCCCTCCTCCTGTTGTCCAGCATGTGTCCTCCTGCCCCCTCCTCCCGTTGTCCAGCATTTGTTCTGCTGCTGCCCCCCTCCCCATTATCCAGCATCTACTGTCCACCTCCACCTCTCTTCCTGCCACCACCACTGATGTCTCTCTCAATTTTGGCAGCAGGAAAACAAAAGCACGGGGTCTTCAAGACTTGGCGTGCTCGTTAAGTCCCTGCTGGAGCCGACCCCTCTGATGTAAACAGCATCATCAGAGGGGTTGGGATCCATCAGGGACTTACATGCATGATGGAGTTGCAAGAGCCCATACTTTTGCTTTCCATTTTTATTTTTTCAAATTTGATAGCTCACCGCAGCAGCAGCAAGCTGTCAACTTTAAAAAAAAGAAAAAAAAAGAAAAAGGAAAGCAAAAGAGGACAGACATGGTTTAATGGAACAAAGTCAACATACATTTAGCAAAGGGAAGTCTTGCCTCGCCAATCTTCTCCATTTTTTGGAAGACATCAATAAATGTGGATGAAGGTGAGCCAGTTGATAAAGTGTAGTTACTCACCTGTAACAGATGATCTCCAGGAACTGCAGGAATTGAATCTTCACATATGGGTATTGTCGGTACTGACGGAGCCTATGCAGGAATGCTCCCCAGCATCCAATAGGAAAGCTTTTGGGAGCATTCCATTGCGCCTGCGCCGCTGCCTTCCCGCCTTTCCAACGCTCCCCTCTTCTATTGAGTTTATAGCTGAGGCAAAGGAGAGAAAGAGACAGAGATACAACTCTTAGGGGAGGTGGGCGGGTTGTGAAGACTCAAGTCCTGCTGTTCCCAGAGATCACCTGTTTCAGGTGAGTAACTATGCTATCTCAAGGAACAAGCAGGAACGTGGTCTTCACAAATGGGGACTCCCCAGCTGAAAGATGCCAGGGAGATGACCCCAGAAAGCTGTGAAACCCAGGTCATGCTTCCTTCCCATGGATCTCTGGCATCGAACCCCGGGATGGCAGATAGGAGTTGTTCTAAGTCTGAAAGAGATGCTGCAGAACAGCCTGGCCAAACGAGGCATCCCGACGGGAGTCCTTGTCTGCAGCCCACTACTGCTTAAAGGTGTGACCGAAGCCCAAGTGCCTGCTCTACAGATGTTGTCAATGGACACTGAGCAAAGGTTAGCCCATAGAGGCTGCCATTGCTCTCACGTTGTGAGCTGTGACATGACCTTTGAGAGAAAGTCCCTTCCTCTCATAGGCAAAGGATATGCAATCTGCAATCCATTTAGACAAGAGTTCTCTTGGAAACTGCTAATCCAAGATGACTGGAGTCAAAGGTAACAAAAAGCTGAGAAGCCTTTTTATGTTGCTTAGTTCTCTGAAGGTAAAAAGCTAAAGCTCTTCTACAATCCAGAGTATGAAGATTCCTTTCTGCATTTGAGGCATGCGGCCTAGGGAAGAATACAGGAAGGTAATCCGACTGGTTTATTTATTTATTATTTATTACAATTTTTTATATACCACACTATTCGGTATCAGCGCGGTTTACAGATAACATAAAATACCAGAACGACAGGTTGTTCGGTGTTACATATAACAGGAGAAACAACTTGGAAAAACATGGGGAACTATTTACAAAGAATATAGCATCTGTTAACTAGATAACATGACCATAATGATCGAACTATTTACATAGTATAGATACATTAGCCTGGTGCTAGTATTTTGGTGGGATTAATATGTTTTACTTCATCAAGGGTAGTATTTGATAAATAGGTTAAATTTAAGGGCCTTTCTGAATTGGGCTAGGTCAGTTATGGCACGGATTTCAGGCGGTAGCGAGTTCCAGCATTTTGGGGCGCAGAGCATGAAAGCTCTGTTTGCTGTTGAGTGGCTACATTTTGTTATGGCCTTTGGCGTTATTAGAGAGTTTAACGCTAATTGTCTTCTAGATCTGTTTGGTGGTGCAGTTTGGATGAGCTCAGTAAGTGAGTTGGATGATATACCCTTGATGGCCTTATATGCGAGAATCAAAGTCTTGAACATAAGCCTGCCATGAATAGGGAGCCAATGGAGTTGCTTGAGGATAGGTTTAATGTGTTCACTCTTGGACGCTCCTTGTAGAACCCTTGCAGCAGTATTCATGGCAAGCTGTAGTGAGCTCAAGGTGGATTGTGGGAGTCCTTGCAGGATGGCATTGGCGAAGTCGAAATGTGGTAAGATTAGTGCTTGGTAGATGGTTCTGAAGTCCTCTGGATCTAGTAAGGAACGTAGGTGCCTGAGTGTGCGTATCTTGAAGTACACAGCTTTTACAATGTTATGTGTGATTTCATATCTAGACGATGGTACAGCGTGACTCCGAGGTATCTGATTGTTTCTTTAGTGTATAGATTAGCTCCCTTAACACTTATATGTGATGGTGGAACGAAGTTGGAGTTTCTTGTGACAAAGAGAACCTCAGTTTTCTTGTGCTGAATGCGGAGGTTCTGTGTCAGAAGCCATTCTGAGACTGCGTCGAAGCAGTTTATTATGGGCAATAAGTCCATTTGCATTGTGGAAAATGGCATGTAAAGTAGAATATCATCTGCATATATCATACATTTCACATTGAATGATCTGATGATATTGCAGATAGGCTGCATATATATGTTAAACATGAGAGATGAAAGAGAGGACCCTTGCGGAACGCCTTGTTTTTGATGGAAGAGTTTTGATTCCCCTGTTGCAGATTTTACGTATTGCATTCTAGTGTCCAGGTAAGATTTACACCATTCAAGTGCAGAGTTGCAGATGCCTTTTTCTTTCAGTCGTCCGAGGAGTATCTCATGATTTACTGAATCGAACGCTGCTGCTATATCTAAGATTATTAGCACAACGCCTTGCCGGATGTTGTCTATGCTAGTGAGTATATTATTAAAGAGGGTAGTGAGAAGAGTTTCAACGCCATGATATTCTCTGAAGCCATGTTGGAAATGGTCTAGAGGAGCTGCGAAACCACCTTTGGCATAAAGTGAGGATGAAGAACTACTTTATCATGGTTGAACCTTGTATAAGGAGGATCAGCCACTAAAGCTTGTAGCTCACTGTGGCGTCTTGCAGAAGTGAGGGCAATTAGAGTAGTTACTCACCTGTAACAGGTGTTCTCCAGGAGCAGCAGGAATCAGTCCTCACATATGGGTGATGTCGGCGCCGACGGAGCCCTCGGGGAGCAATTTCCCCAGCTTTCAAAGAAAGCCTTTGGGAATTGCAGCACGCATGCGCAGTCCCCTTCCCGCCCAAGGGTGCCATCTTGCTCAGTCTGATGACATAGCGAAAAGACAGCAAAAAAAGTAGCAAAAATGAAATGATAGGACTGCAACTCCAAGGGGAGAATGGAGGGTTGTGAGGACTGATTCCTGCTGCTCCTGGAGAACACCTGTTACAGGTGAGTAACTACTCTTTCTCCAGGACCAAGCAGGAAGTCAGTCCTCACATATGGGACTCCCTAGCTTAAGGCTACCGGAGACCTCAAGTGGAAAAATGAGCTCCCTCTAGCTCAGTAGCACAGAAGGAAGGAATCTTCTCTAAAAACGCCCTTGACCGGTAGCCCAACACCAGGGCCGGAGGGTAGGAGTTGCCTAAACCTCAAAGAGATTATGGAGGACTGCCTGACCGAAAGCAGTGTCTCTGCGGGACTCCCTCTCCAGGCAGTAATGGGCCGCAAAAGTCTGGCTTGAAGACCAAGTAGCGGCCCGGCAGATGTCTGCCAACGGAACAGAGCGGAGATGAGCCACTGACACAACCTTCGCCCTAACACGATGAGCCGTGACAAGACCCTCCAACGAGAGGCCGGCTGCCCCATAAGCCCAAGCGATACAGTCAGCAACCCATATGGACAAAGTACGCTTGGAGACAGGTAGCCCCAACTTATTGGGGTCAAAAGAAACGAAGCGCTGAACAGCCCTCCTATGCTCCCGCGTACGGTCAAGGTAGAAGGATAAGCCCCTCCTACAGTCCAGGGTATGCAAGACCATTTCAACCCGGCTGGCGTGCGGCCTGGGAAAGAAGGTCGGAAAAACCACCTCCTGGTTGAGATGAAAAGGAGAAACCACTTTTGGAAGAAACTTAGGGTGAGTCCGTAAGACTACCCTATTCCTGTAGAACCTAGTGTAAGGGGGATCAGACACTAGGGCCTGCAGTTCACTAACGCGCCTAGCAGAGGTAAGGGCTACCAAAAACAAGGTTTTCCAGGAAAGAAAACGAAGAGGGCAGGTAGCCATAGGTTCAAAGGGCGGACAGGCAATCCGCTGCAAGACCACATTCAGATCCCATTCAGGGGCTGGTGGGCGCAAAGGAGGTTTAAGGAGAAGGCAGCCTCGGAGAAAACAAGCCACCAAAGGGTGGTTGGAAAGAGGCCTGCCATCCACCGGTGTGTGATGCGTAGAGAGAGCACTGAGGTGGACCCTGACAGAGTTGGACTTAAGGCCCAGATTGGAGAGGTAAAGGAAATATTGCAAGACCACTGCCACCAAGCAGGAGAAGGGATTCTCAGACTGCTGAGCACACCACACGGAAAACCGACGCCACTTAACAGCGTAGGACTTCCGGGTGGAGGGCCGCCTGGAGGCCAAGACGACCTCGTCTACCTCCCGAAGCAGCAGGAGGGGAGCAAGGACTACCCTTTCAGCAGCCAGGCCATCAGATAAAGGGACCGGAGGTTGGGGTGTAGGAGAGTCCCCTGATCCTGTGACAGGAGATCGGATTGAAACCCCAGAGGAAGAGGAGTGTCCACCGCCAGCTGCATCAGAAGCGGAAACCAGGGCTGTCTCGGCCACCGGGGAGCCACTAGGATCATTGAGGCTCTGTCTCTGAGAACCTTGAAGAGCGTGCGAGACACCAGTGGCGTGGGAGGAAAGACATGCAAGAGGCCTCTGGACCATGGAATCAGAAAAGCATCCGCCGCTACTCTGAGAGGATGCGGTTGTCGAGAGCAGAATATGGGAAGTTGCCGGTTCAGAGGACTGGCAAATAGATCCATGGTGGGGAGGCCCCACTTGAGAAAGATCCGCTGAACCACCAATGGATCCAATCTCCACTCGTGTGGTTGGAGGATCCTGCTTAGCTTGTCTGCCAGGCAATTTTCCTGACCTGGGAGACAGACAGCTTTGAGGAGGATGCCGTGTAGGACGGCCCAAGAGCACAGTTTTTGTGCCTCTTGACAGAGAAGGAAGGAGCCTGTTCCTCCTTGTTTGTTCACGTAGAACATTGCAACTTGATTGTCCGTCTGGACCAGCACAGACTGGTGAGAAGTGAGGTGGGAGAAGGCTCTCAGAGCTAGGCGGATGGCTCTGAGCTCCAGGAAGTTTATCTGCTGAGCAGACTCCCAAGGAGTCCAGAGGCCTTGAGTACATGTCCCTTGGCAATGTGCTCCCCAACCCAGGAGAGAAGCATCGGTTGTTAGCACCTGAGAAGGCGGAGGAGATTGAAAATCCACTCCCAGCAGCAGGTTTGGCAGATGAAGCCACCACCGCAGAGAAGAGACCAGCAGGTCAGATACCTGTACTGAGTCCGCCAGGCTCCCCGTGGCTTGATGCCATTGAGTGCGTAGGCACCACTGAGCAGGTCGCATGTTCAGGCGGGCATTGGGGGTCACATGGACCGTGGAAGCCATATGGCCGAGCAGTCTCAGAAATTGCCTGGCAGAGACCAGGGAATTGCTGTGAAAGTAGCTGGCGAGATCCATGAGCCTGTGTGCTCTGTCTAGAAGCAGGAAGGCCCGCGCCTGAAGTGTGCTCAACCTTGCACCGATGAATTCGAGATTTTGAGAGGGGAACAAAGTGGACTTTGCGAAGTTTATGACAAAGCCCAAGTGCTGGAGCAGAGTCACAGTCCGATGAGTGGCTTGAGTGGCCTCTTGGGAAGACTGGGCCCTGATGAGCCAGTCGTCCAGGTATGGAAACACAAAAAGGCCTTGAAGTCTTAGATAGGCTGCCACCACTGAAAGGCATTTGGTGAACACCCTGGGGGCGGAGGATAGGCCAAAGGGCAGTACTCTGTACTGGTAATGATTTCCTCCCACAACAAACCTGATATATTGTCTGTGGTCTGGATAAATAAGGATGTGAGTATAGGCATCCTTCAGATCTAAGGAGCATAGCCAGTCTCCCTGCTGGAGGTAGGGCAGCAAGATTCCAAGGGTAAGCATCTTGAACTTTTCCCTTGCCAGGAACTTGTTGAGGTTTCGCAAGTCCAGGATGGGTCTGAGGCCTCCTGTTCGTTTTGGTATCAGAAAGTACCTGGAATAAAAACCTTGACCCCTCAGGTGGTGGGGCACCGGTTCCACAGCCTGTTCCTGAAGAAGACTTGCCAACTCCTGAAGGAGTAAGTCCCTGTGCAGAGGGAGTCTTGGAGGCTCCCCTGGAAAGTAGGAGGTACCTGGTGAAAGTGTAGAAGATAGCCTTTTTGAACTATATGAAGCACCCAGGCATCTGATGTGATGGCTGACCACCTGTGGGCAAAGTAGACCTGCCGGCCTCCTGTGCTGAGAGAAACCAGCGGAGGGGAAGAGGCTATGCTGATGGAGTCAAAACCCCCACCCTGCTGAGCAGGGGCCGGTGTTGTAGGCTTGGGGGCCTGCTGCTTACGGGACCCATTACCCCGTCCCTTGACCTGCTGACCCTTTTGGGGAGCTGCTGAGGCCTGATAAAGAGGGTATTGTTTATAGGCAGCCGCCTTCCTCGGGTAAAAGGGCTTTTTCCCCGAGCCCTTCTTCTTCTGAGAAGGGGCAGAGGTTTTTCTGGACAGCCTAGTCCTGGTCAGCGTCTCGGTCTCGATCTGTGCAGCCTTTTCAGCCATGGGCTTGCCAAAGAGGTTTTCACCTCTGCAGGGGACATCGACCAACTTGTCCTGTACCCATGGCTCGAGGTCGGATGACTGAAGCCAAGCCTGTCGGCGGGCACTGGTGCCGGCTCCGGCTACTCGAGCCGATGCTTCAAAGCCATCGTAGGCTGCTCGAGAGATAAACTTCGAGCACTCTCGAATACCAGTGGACAAGGCCTGGAACCTCTGCAAAGGTTCCTCGGAGAGACCAGCAGAGAACCCAGCAATTTCTTTTGCCAGGTCTCAGAGATACATGCCCATATAGAGCTGGTAGGTCTGGACTCGACAAGCAAGCATAGAGCCCTGGAAGCACTTCCTACCGAGGGCATCCAGGTTCCGGGCCTCCCGGCCGGGAGGCACCAAGGAGTGCATCTTCTGACTCTTGAGTTGTTGCATGGCCGATTCCACCACCATGGAATGGTGTGGTAGTTGTGCCTTTTGGAACCCGGGGCTCTTGCGGACTCGATAAATGGAATCGACCCGCTTGCTTAACACCGGCGCAGACGCCGGGCTCTCCCACATGCGGAAGAGAAGTCGCTCCAGCATCGTAGGAACCGGTACAGTAAAGGCCTCCTTCGGGGGAGAGTCATACTGGAGGGCATCGAGCTCTTCGGCTCGAGGCTCCTCCTCGGGATCCGCGGGGAATGCCAAGGCCTTGGCCATATCCCGCACGAAGTCCGAGAACCGGGTGTCCTCTGGGGGGGGACCGTCTCTGAGGTTTGGACTCGGGCAAGTCCGATGGGACGCACCGAGTCCAAAAAGTACCAGGTGACTCTTCGTCCCCCGTTTCCCAGGCTGACTCCTCGGAGGAGGAATCGAGCGGCTCCGGTCGGGCGGGCACCGATGCCCTCCGCCCCGACGCCTAGGGTGTCGGCGTCCAAGACCTCGGTCCCGAACGGGAGGCCGAGGGAGACCGCGACCGAGGATCGACTCGAGCTCCCATGGACTCGAGGATCGGCTCGGTCTCCGGGGTTGACTTGGACGTCGACGTCCCGGTGGCCGGGGCAGATGCACCGGCGAGGCCAGCGATCAATGCCCGCTGCTGGTCCATGAAGGCAGCCAAACTGCTCTCCAAGACCGTCAACCTGAGTCCGAGCTCAGGAGACCCAGCAGCCCCCGACTCGGGCCCCGACAGCGTCGGGTCCGACGTCGGCTCCTTCGGAGGTGAGTCCACGAGGACTACAGTACTCACGTGTCCAGGAGACTCCATCTCGAGACGAGGATGTTTCGAAGGCCTCTCTGACTCCAAGGACCCGGGACGGCTATTGGGGCTATGCGACCTGGCCCTCGAGGAACCAGGAGCGTCCACCGACGCCGCCATCGCGGGTTTTTTCTTCCTATGATGTTCCCGGGCAGGAGACCCCCACTCAGAGGAACTCCGACGATGCTCAGGACCGGAGTCCCGGGACGTCGAAGCCTCTGACGAAGTCTGGGCCCAGCCGGACGCGGAGTCAGAGAAGATTCGTTCTCTTTGATGCTGCCGACTCCTCAACGCTTTTGAGGACATCTTGCCACACGGATCACAGATCATCGGGTCATGATCGGGTCCGAGGCAGCAGAGGCAGCAGTCGTGTGTGTCGGTAAGAGACATAAGTTTCTTACACCGATCACACTTTTTAAACCCGCTGGCAGCCATCGGGGGAAAAAGGGCCCCTGCGAGGTCAAAAGACAGGGCTGCCAGTGAAAAAGAAAAAATGGCGCGAACGCTTGTCACAAAGGACAAAAAACCGAAAAATAAAGAACGGACCCGATACCGGCGAAGCGAGTCCGGGCGGGAAAAGGATCCGGCGTCGAACCGAGAAAAGAATAATAAATAAAATCAACTTTTTCTGCGGCGATCACAAACAGCGTCTATAGGGCTCCGCGGAAAAAAGAAGACTGAGCAAGATGGCACCCTTGGGCGGGAAGGGGACCGCGCATGCGCGCTGCAATTCCCAAAGGCTTTCTTTGAAAGCTGGGGAAATTGCTCCGCGAGGGCTCGGTCGGCGCCGACGTCACCCATATGTGAGGACTGACTTCCTGCTTGGTCCTGGAGAAAGGAAGATTACCTTCCAAGAAAGAAACTTCAGAGATGTAGTGGCTAAGGGTTCGAAGGGCGGTTTCATAAGCTGCCCAAGGACAAGATTTAAATCTCTTGCCACGGGTGGTGGTTTAATGGGAGGTTTAGTTAAGAGTAGACCTCTCAAACTGCGCTACTAGCGGTTGAGAGGAGACATGTTGTCCATCCAAGGGCTTGTGGAAAGCCGCAGTGGCACTAAGATGGACCCTTACTGAATTGGTCTTAAGACCAGAGGATGAAAGATGGACGAGATACTCCAGTAACGCCTTCACTGGAACTGAAAAGGGATTAAGTTCCTTTCTTGAACACCAGAGAACCTTCTCCATCTAAAGGCATAGGCCCGCCTTGTGGGAGGTTTTCTTGAAGCTAAAAGGATATCCTTAACCTGTTGAGAAAGGTTGATATCCTGAAATTCTAGGCTCTCAGCAGTCACGCCTTGAGGTGTAGAGACTGAGGATTTGGGTGCAATAGCGTCCCGATCTCCTGGGAAAGAAGATGTAGAGCACATCCCAACTCCAGAGGCTTGGCTTGAGAGAGACATAGAAGCAGTGGATACCACATCTGTCGTGGCCAGCATGGAGCCATGAGGATCATATGGCCTCTGTCTCTCTGAAGCTGGAATAGAGTTTTGGGAATGAGGGGAATGGGTGGGTAGGCATTGAGGAAGTCCTGACCCCAGTGGAGGTGGAAGGCATCCCTTGCCTGACAATTGTGAGCCGGGATTCTGGAACAGAATCGGGGAGGTTTGGCATTCTGAGGACTTGCAAAGAGGTCTATATCTGGGGTTCCCCTAGATCTGAAAGATTCGAGCAGTTTGCTCTGGATGAAGAGACCACTCGTGTGGCAGCACTCCTCGACTGAGTTTGTCTGCCAAGAGATTTTGTGTGCCTGGTAAACACAACGCTAGTAGGTGGGATTTGGAGATCTCTGGCGAAGGCCCAGAGGCATAGAGCTTCATTGCAGTGTGCCAGAGAACCCGTCCCACCCTGCTTGTTCACATAGAACATGGCTACTTGATTGTCGATCTGGACAAGAACCGTCTTGCAGCTCAGGCGGTCCTGAAACACTTGAAGAGCATAGAAGATGGCTCCGAGTTCCAGGAGGTTTATGTGGAGACAAGTCTCTTGCTCGGTCCAGAGACCTTGAGTGGAGAGATTGTCCAAGTGAGCTCCCCAAACTAACTTGAACGCATCTGTCGTCAAGGTGGCTTGGTGTAGTGGCTGCTGAAAAGGAGACCCTACGAGAAGGTTTTTCAGTGATTGCCACCACTGTAGGGATAAAATGAGGCATGTAGTGTTTCTGATTTTGTCCCCAGGCGACCCGATGCCTGTGTCCACTGAGAGGCTAGGGTCCACTGGGCTGCTCGCATGTGTATGCGAGCATAGGGAACCACATGGATAGTAGATGCCATATGCCTCAGTAGCTGAAGCATTTCTTGAGCAGTTAGAAAGGTTTTCATAGCTGCTTGAGAGGCCAGCTGGAGTATTCGAAGACAACGTGGTTGGGTCAGGAAAGCCTTTGATTGCCTTGTGTCTAGAAGAGCCCCTATGAACTCTAGAGACTGAGAAGGGTGAGATGAGATTTGGGGAGGTTTATGACCAGTCCCAGGTACTGCAGGATTTGCATTGTACAGGAGAGAGCAGAGCTGGCTTCTAGAACTGTTGATGCTCGGATCAGCCAGTCGTCTAAGTAGGGGAAGATGAATATTCCCAGAGTTCTCAAGAATGCTGCTACTACTGCCATGCATTGTGTGAAGACTCTTGGGGCAGAATCTAGTCCAAAGGGTAGAACCCTATACCGGTAATGTCTTCCTTGAAAGAGGAACCAAAGAAACTTCCTGTGAGCTGTATGGATGAGAATAGGTGTATATGCATCCTTTAGATCTAGAGAACATAGCCAATCCTGACTCTGAATGTAAGGAAGAAGTGTTCCGAGGGAGATCTTGAATTTTTCTCAGAACAGATACTTGTTCAATTCTCTGAGGTCCAGTATGGGTCTGTATCCCCCTTGTCTTCTTTGGAATGAGGAAGCAGGGGGGAGTAGAAACCCATGCCCTGTTGGGATATGGGTACCTCTTCTATTGCCCCTTGAGCAAGTAGTGAGGTGACCTTGACACAAGAGAGTGGTGAAGGGGCCCTGAGAATTGAACTGACTTGTGATGGTGGGAGGGGGCATACTGTGAAAATGGAGTTTGTACCCCTCTGTTATAATAGAGAGAGTCCAGTGCTCTGATGTTATCTGTTGCCATCTTTCGGCAAAATGAAAGAGTCTGCCTGGGATGGTGAGAGGCTCTGGACCCTTCAGGGGCAGGATGACTAAGTTCTCTAGGAAGGAGTCAAAGCCCCTGAGGAGGCTGTGTCCTGTTGAGCTGGTTGAGCTCTGGGGACTAGGGCCTTCCTCTGCTGTCTGGGTTGCTGCTGCTGCCCTTTTTGGGGAGCATGAACTGGACAGTGGACAGTTTGGTTGTAAGATGGATAGAATTTCTTTTTCTTAACTGGGTTGGCTATGGTCCTTGATAATTTGTTCAAGGTGGTGTTTTCGGACTCAAGCTGATTAGCTTTGTCCTGCCAATCCTTGCCAAAGAGGTTTTCTCCTGTGCAAGGAATATTCCTCAGCTTGTCTTGCACCCATTGTTCTAAATCTGATGCTTGTAACCAGGCACTGCAACGTGCACCGATGGAGATAGCAGAGGTTCTGCTAATGCACTCAAAGCAAAAGTTGCTCGGTTCATGAACTTAGAAACATTCTGGGCATGTTTGACCAGAGTGAGGAAGTCAGCCCTTTTGTCATCGGGAAGAAGTGGAGCCATTTTAACCAATTGGAGAATTTTCTAAAAGAAAGAACATTTGAATATTTGGCTATTTTCTGATATTTGGGCTTGTGGGTTGGAGAGATATTAGGGAACATTTGAAGTAGGTTTGCTGTATCTATTTTGTTTGTTTCCTATGCTATTTTCTTTGCAGTGTTTTTGCCCAATTTATTTATTTTATTTATTTATTTACATTCTCTTATATACCGCGCTATTCCACGCTATTTATCCATAAATTTGATGAAAATTTCAATTTAAAAAAGTAAAGGTACAGAGGAGGGTAGCAAAATGATAAAGGGGATGGAACAAAGCTTCTATCATGGAAGGCTAAAAATATTAGAGCTCTTTGGCTTGCAGAAAAGATTGTTGAGGGAAGATATACTAAAGGTCTGTAAGACTGAATGGAGTGGAATAGGTAAACACAAATCAACTGTTCGTTCTCTCCCCTTATCTTCCCAGGCTCCTCAGCTCACAACAATGGGGATCATCTTTGAATCTTCTCTTTCTCTACCCATATCCAACACAGCTAAAACCTGTCATTTCTTCTTCTACTTCAGCAGCAAAAATTTGTCCCTTCCTTTCTGAACATGCAACTAAGACCCTTATCTACTCTTATCACCTCCTGTCTAGACTATGGCAACTTGTTCCTCATGGCCTTCCACCGAATCATCTTTCTCCCCTTCTGTCTGTTCAAAACCTAATTGCATAGCTAATCTTCTGCCAGGATCACTATGCTCATGTAACACCTTTTCTCAAGTCCCTTTAATGGCTCCCTATACATTCCCATATAGTTTAAATCTCTGCTACAGGAGCATTCATTTTACAGCTCCTCATTCCATCCCCCCTCTTCTTCCTCTACACTCCTCCTCCTACACTCATCAAGCAAATCATTTATATCAATGCCCCTCTCTTCTACTGCCAATTCCAGACTACATTCATTCCACCTTGCTGTGCTGTATGCTTGGAAAACGTAGTTACTCACTTGTAACAAGTGATCTCTGGGAACAGCAGGAATCAGTCTTTACATATGGGCGACGTCAGCACTGATGGAGCCCGTGCAGGAACGCTCCCTAGCATCCCATAGGAAAGCCTCTGGGAGCACTCTCCTGCACTTGCGTGCCTGCCTTCCCAACTCCTCAGTTGAGTTTGGAGCTGAGAGGAAGAGAGAAAATAGGGGAGGAGGCTGGGATGTGAAGACCTATTCCTGCCGTTCCCAGAGATCACCTGTTACAGGTGAGTAACAATGTTATCCAGGAACAAGCAGGAATGCAGTCTTCACAAATCGGACTCATTAGCTTCAAGGTACCAGACTGGCATGGGGCAAGAGCAGTGATCCCGGAGGCCAAAAGCTTGTAACTAAAGAATCTGTAAGAGTTATGGGCCATTGTGGCAGTCTGGTCTCTTGAAGAGGTCCGGGACATAAGGTAAGAATTTATGTTAAGTCGCAAAATGGTGCTGGAGTACAGTGTGGTCAAAGACAGTGTCCAGAAAATAGTGTGCAGAAAAAGAATGAATGGAGGAGCAGGTAGCTGCCCGACAGATCTCCTCAATGGATACTGAATGGAGATTGGCTAGAGGTTGCCATAGCCCGCACATTACGAGCAGTGATGTGACCCTCCAAAGAGAGTTCTGCCTGTGCATAAGCAAAAGAAATGCAATCTGCTATCCATTTGGATAGAGTATGTTTCATCACCGGTAGGCCTAAGTGACTAGGCTCAAAGGAAATGAATAATTGAGAGGATCTCGTAACAAGGAAGTTTCTCCAGGGCCATGTGCCCATGAGAGAAGGGTTAGGACAGCTGTTATAATTTGTGATTTATTAGGCATGTAGATAGCTGGGTGGCTGGTGGACGTGAGGATCGCCTGTTAACAAGACTGCCTGGTGAGAAGGTAGCAGACCTCACACACCACCTAGGCAAAGTCTCAGATAGTGCTGGGGAAGAGTCTGCTGTCTTCGTACATGTCAATACAAGTGACATAGGAAAATGTGGTAGGGAGGTTCTGGAGCTAAAATTTAGGCTTTTAAGTAGGAAGTTGAAATCCAGAACGTCCAGGGTAGCATTCTCCGAAATGCTTCCCGTTCCACACGAAGGACCCAAAAGGCAGGCAAAGCTCATGAGACGATGGTGCAAGGATGAGGGTTTTAGATTTCTTAGGAACTGGGGAACATTCTGGGGAAAGGAGGGGCTCTTCTGACGGGATGGGCTTCAACCTAACTGGGATGGAACCAGGCTTCTGGCATTAACATAAGAAAATAAGATATGCCATACTGGGTCAGACCAAAGTCCATCAAGCACAGTATCCTCTTTCCAACAGTGGCCAATCTAGGTCATAAGTACCTAGCAGTCTCCCCAAAAGAGACAGGTTTCACAATACTTGTATTGGGTCAAGCAGTGATATATCCTGGGTCCTTTTAATTAATGGTTTATGGACCTTTCCTCCAGGAACTTGTCCACACATTTTTTTAAACCCAGCTATACTAACAGCTTTTACTACATCCTCCGGTAACAAATTCAAGAGTTTGATTACACATTGAGTGAAAAAATATTCTCTCTTATTAGTCTTAAATAGGTTACCCTGTAGCTTCATTGAATGTCCCCCTACTCTTTTTATATTCTGATGATGTAAACAATCGATCTATGTTTACCCGTTCCACTCCATTCATTAATTTATAGACCTCTATCATACCTTCCCTCGGCCGTCTCTTTTCCATGTTGAAGAGCCCTAAACATTTTAGCCTCTCTTCATAGGAGTATCCTTCCATTCCCTTTACCATTTTGGTGGCTCTTTTCTGTACCTTTTCTAATTATGCACCTTGAATATTGTGTGCAATTCTGGTCGTCGTATCTTAAAACATTTTGAGAAGAAATGGATTGAGAAATCTCCATATAAAGAGTCAATACGCCTATGGCGGCGATACATAGATGACATTTTTGTTTTATGGCAGGGAACAGAAGAGAGATTACGCCAGTTTGTAGAATGGGCCAATAGTGTTGAAGCCAATATTAAATTTACATTAAAATATCACTTGAACCAAATTACTGTTTTGGATGTTATGGTTACGAAAACGTCATCGGGATGGAGCACTTCAGTTTTTCGAACACAGATAGATAAAAACACATTTTTACACTACACGAGTGCGCATCCACCGCAATTACGTGACAGTTTACCTTTATCTCAATTTGTTTGATATCGGCGTAATTGTACTGATGTCAGAGAGTTTAAGGCTCAATCAAGAACTCTGAAGAACAATTTCTACCAACGGGGATATCCCTTTGGGATAATTGATAAAGCCTACAAACGGGCATTATTCACCAATCGTGATTTATTGTTGCATCCTCCAGAAAAAGTAGATTTGGATGATCTAGACCGGCAGGTTAATTTAATAACGTCATTCTCCCCGTTTATTTTTTGTTTAAAACGTAGTGTTCGCCGCCATCTGAATGTTTTACACAGTATTCCAGGCCTGGAACATTTAACGATACGGTGTGCTTGGAAACGACAAAAGAATTTTAAAGAATTATTAAGCCCAGCGGTGTTACGGCCAGAGACATCAAGTACAGCTCAATTAACGAAAGGACATGTCAAATGTGGGGCTTGCAACGTCTGTATCATCACTCAGGAGTTATTGGAATTTAGCCATAATGGGAAAAGGTACAGACTCAGAAGTTCAACTTCATGCACGTCTACACACATAGTATATTGTGTACGCTGTCCCTGTAATCTATTATACATTGGGAAAACCAATAGATCCTTCAAAGTACGAATGAATGAACATAAGAGTAAGTTGAAATGTTGCAGGCAAGAAGCGCCTATGGTAGAACATTGCTTAGAGTTTCACCATACATATGAAGAATTACGATGTTTCTGTATTGACCAGCTCCAGACACCACGGTATGGAAGAACACGAGAACAGGCTTTGCTCTATAGTGAACAGTGGATATATAGATTACAGACAGTGGTTCCAGGAGGGTTAAATGCACGAGTGGAATGGGAAGCGTGTTTTTGATAGAATCATGACGTCAGGTGTCTGATTAATCGCCCTTATTTAAACTAGTTCGCATGCGCGGCGTTCTGCTGCCGTTGTTATAGACGAAGGCTGTAAGCTTCTGGGTAGCCTTATTGAATGCAGCAGAGGGAACAGATCGCAGAATTCATATTTCCTCAGTTTTTAGTTTTGTAATTTAACAAAGGACTTTGAAAGTATGTATCTAATGCACTTGTCTCATTTGCAATGCTTACCTGATTCCCCTGAGGAAGGGAAAAGAAAGCCAGAAGCTGGAGATATACAAGTTAAGCACTTAGTTTAATATCTAAAAAATCTTCTTAATAAGTGGCTTATAATAGAGGGTCCTTGATGTACATAGGGTTGTTAGTCCATATGGCCGTATACTAATGGTCAGTGGCAGCCCGGGTTTCTGAGACCTCTTGCCGCTAAAAAAACAGCTGTAATCATAATAGTGATAAGTCAAGAGAAGACTACATAATACTTTCTGATATTAATGCAGAGCATTTTCTATAGTTGTTTTAAATTGTAGCTGCCAAATTTTAAACCAGTGGTTCTCAACCCACTAATGGGGCACACCCAGACAGTCAGGTTTTCAGGATGCCAAAAATGAATAAGTATGAGCTAGATTGAATACAAGAGACAGTGCATGCAAATGCATCTCTTGCATAGTCATAGAGGGAATCCTGAAAACATGATTCGCTAGCTGTCCCCTGAAGACTGAGTTGATAGACATTGTTGTGGACCATTCCCTCCAAGCTTCACTAAATCCTTCCTCATTTTATTTAACTAGATTTACATACCACTTTTCTACCAGTCATTCAGGTACTGTGTATATGAGTAAATTAGACTTACCTGCTAATTGTAGTTCCTGGAGGAACTCCAGTCTAGTCCCGGAAACTCTGGGGTTGTGCTCCCCTTCCAGCAGCTTGGAGACTGAGAAACGTCATTCTTTGACACTGGTATAAGGACATAGGCACCGCCTCCTCACTCCAGTAACCTATTGACAAAGTAGACTCACCGGAGCAACAATTAAGTAGTAAAACAGTTACTAGAAAATGGTAAACTAGAATAAACTATAAACTTTCCTCTTAGGTCTTAGTATAACTGCAGCGGCCCTCGCTCCCCCCTCAGGAAGAGACTCGACCTTTGTATAATCCCCCCTTTTTTTTTTTTAAACCTCCCCGTCTGGACCCGAAGCCCCACAGTTTACTTTTTCTCTTACCTGTGAGATTCACTGCTTCAGGCTCCAATCCTACCAAAGGACCGGGACTAGACTGGAGTTCCTCCAGGAACTACAATTAGCAGGTAAGGGGAGGCGGAGCCAGCAGGGTCCAAGATGGCTGGCTTAACTTCCAAGCTCCCTGAATCCTAAGAAGAATCCTGCCCCCTCTTGCTTCGTTGGTACCCCAAACCTGGGTTTCGAGGCTCAATTTGTGAAGCTATGTCCGTCGGTAAACCCACGCGGCTTGATTACCTAGCTGCCGCAAGCGGTGGTGTGAAAAGAGCTAAAGCCAACCCACCCTCACCACAAAAGATGGCGAATCCAAAGGAGAACCCCGTGGGCCTGCAAGATATCCTCGCTGAAATTCGAGCGGTGCGTGAGATGGTAGCCGCGAACAGTGAAACTCTCCGTGAAGTGCAAAGTGATATCACTGAATTGAATTGAAAGCTCAAGTTGCTATCCTGGCTGGTAATTATACATGTTTAGAAGGGAAAGTTGCAGCGCATGAGGAGAGGCTGCTGAAAGTGCCGGCTAATTCCAAGAGGATAACTCAACTGGAGCGGAGCCTGGAAGATCTGAACAACAGAACGAGAAGGAACAATATAAGAATTATCGGTGTGCCGGAAGGAGCGGAGGGCTCTAACATGACTCTTTATTTGACTTCGATGATTCCTAAGTTATTGAGAATCTCTTTTGAAACACCGTTTGAGATCGAGAGGGCTCATAGGATTCCAATGCAGTCAGGCCCTAATGTCCGGCCCCCGCGCCCAATTATATTATGTGCCCTCAGGCATTCTCAGGTAACGCAGATTCTTGCGGCAGCAAGAGCCGCTCCTTCTCCCATAGTTGATGGACAAAGGGTGTCCTTTTTTCCGGACTTCCATAAAGCTACAGTAGAGAGAAGGAAACAGCTACTGGCTTTTCGCCCTCGTCTGCAATCCCTAAGGGCCCGTTATGGCCTTCTGTTTCCTGCGAGGCTCCGGGTTACGCTACATAATCAAACGCGCACGTTTGATGATCCCTCTGCTCTGGGAGTCTTTGTGGAGGAACATGAAGCTTCAAAGATGAGCTGAAGGCGCCGAAACAGAGCCATTATGGACATGTCTGCTGCGGGGACTGCTACGAGTTGTTCCGAACGAAGCCTTGATGGCGGTAGTTGGCCGCCCGACTTTACACCCTAATCCTACTGTTGTGGTGTTATGGTTTCTAGGTTTTGAGGGGACTCATCCCTTAGAACGTCATTGATTAAGTACCTAAAGGGAAGGGAGGGTCAGGATGATTAGGGTGGGAAGGAGGAGATAGAATAAAATAAAATTAAAAAAAAAAGGGAAAAAAAGAAAAAAAACAGTGGATGGGGAGGGAAGAATTGAAATAATGGGGCATTGGGGAAGCTTACAGGCGGGGCTTTTAGGGGAATTTTCAGTTCAGATTGCAGAGGGGAATTGTTTTATTTGTTTGATGGGCTCAGGAGTTTAGGTAGCACTTAGGTAATGCTGTCTCACCCGGTTTATTCCCGAGATTGGGGTTTTTTGGTGTCTCCTTTTGGTGGTGGGAATTCTGTTATTGCAGTGACCTGTAGTTATGTCTTATCATGTACTGTAGTTATGGTGTCCTTTTACTTTTTTTTTTTTTTTAACACAGAACTGTTTATCTCGGTAGTCCCATGTGCTCACTTAAGTTTCTGTCATTGAACGTGAAGAGAATCAACCACCCCATTAAGCGCAAGAAGATCCTGTTATACTGCATGAAAGAGCAAGCAGACGTGGTTCTCTTACAAGAGACCCGTCTACCATCCAAGGAAGCTCTCAAACTGGGCCTGGGCAGTTATGTTTTAGCTGCACACTCTGCTGCCATTCAAAAAAAGAATGGTGTTGTCATTTTAGTTAAGAAAAAGCTGCTACCTGTGATAGAGTCGTCTCATGCTGATATATATGGTAGATGGACCTCGGTCCTACTCCAAATAAGGGGGAAGAAGCTGGCTATCTTAAATTTGTATGCTCCTAATGCTGATGATGCAACTTTTTACCATAACATTGCTGAAGAGTTACTCTCATTACCTAAATACGACATCGTGGGGGGGGGGGGGGGATTTTAATCTGATTTTAGATCCTCTGCTGGATTGTCAGCCCTTTCGTTCATATAGAACGTGCCACGCCCCTTCAGTGGTTCGAGCCATAATGCATGATATGGGTCTGTCTGATATTTGGCGTTTACAGCATCCTAGTGAGAAGGATTTCACGTTCTTTTCTCGCCCCCATAAGTCGCACTCGCGGATAGATTATTTTTTAGTTGCCAAAACTTTAATTCCCGCGGTTACGCAGTCTCATATAAAACCGACTCAAATATCTGACCATGCGGCCATTACCTTTTCTCTTTCCTTGGGGGAGCAGGAAGCTCTCAGGTCGAGATTCTTTTTCAATAGATCCCTTCTGGGCGATAGAGGGTTTTGTGATCACATCAGACAGGCAGAGAGTATTTTGAAGTGAACCTTTTGGGAGAAACGTCAGGTTGGGCCTGGTGGGAGGGATTTAAAGCTACCATTCGAGCCAAAATTACTAGTCATTCCATCTCATTGTATAAGACAAGGAAAGCCAAACTAGCCGCCTTGGACTCACAAATTAAAGCAGGTGAGCGGTTGCTGATCTCCAGAACTGATCCCGGTATACTGCTTCGCCTCAAGAGGTTGAGGTGTCAATATAATCAAATTTTAAGTGCGGAGGCGTCGCAGCAGATTTTGCACCAGAAATCTCGATATTATGTAGAAGCCAGTAAGTCAGGAAGATTGCTGGCTCAGACCTTGACACCCCGTGCAGCCCAGACCAGAATAGAAGTTCTCAAAGGGGATATGCAGGAGATTTTAACAAAGAGCTCAGATATTGTAGAGGCCTTGCGCCATTTTTACGCCAATCTATATGCGTCTGAGACCCAAATGAAGGCAGATGACTTTCAAACTACCTTTGGCCACATTTCCCATCCTATACTTTCTGATACTCAGCTTAGGGAGCTTGAAACTGATATAACAGTTGGAGAGATTAAAGATGCTATTAAGGCTGGGAAATCGGGGAAGGCGGTAGGCCCAGATGGTATCCCTTGTGAATTTTATCAAGTTTTCGCGAATGAGTTGATTCCGCACATGTTGGATTATTTCGGCCTTCTGGAAGCCCAATCGCCCGCAATTGGTGCGTTCAATGATGCAACTATTGTGGTAATTCTTAAGCCGGGTAGAGATCCGCAGAAAGTCGAGAACTACCGGCCAATCTCTTTATTAAATGCTGATTACAAGCTTTATGCTTCTATTCTGGCGAAAAGGCTATCAAAAGTTATGTTAGATCTTGTCCATCCTGATCAATGCGGTTTTATGACGGGTAGAGCCACGTCAGATAATGCACGGCTTCTCTTAAACCTATTCCTTATTGCAGAGAATCAGGCTGATCCAGTGATGGGCTTATCATTAGATGCCGAAAAGGCCTTTGATCGTCTGGAATGGGCCTTTTTGTTTCAGACATTAAGATGGTTTGGCTTCGGTGAAAAACTTTTACGTTTAATTCAGGTCTTATATACAAACCCAACTGCTCGTATTTTTGCTAATGGTTCTCTTTCTTCCCCTTTATTACTGCATAGGGGAACCAGACAAGGTTGCCCCCTCTCACCCTTATTATTTAACTTAGCACTCAAACCCCTGATGCTTCTCATCCGCTCCCAAAAAGAGATTTCTGGTGTCAAGATAGGTGATCTGGAAGTCAAAATCTCAGCTTACGCTGATGATCTGTTGCTTTTCGTACTCCCTTCCTCCATCGGCTGCCTGTTAAATTCTTTCAATACTTATTCCAGTCTATCTGGTTATAAAATAAACTGGTCTAAATCCGTAGCTTTCCCCCTAAATAGGTGGACTTTTCAATCTATGCTGGGCTCTCACCCTTTTGTATGGGCCCCTGCAGAAGTCAAATACTTAGGTGTGCGTTTTATGAGAGACTTGGATGATTTAATTGATACTAACTCTAGGATTTTGGTTGAGATGGTCCAATCCTTTGCTAAACAGTGGTCCCCGTTACATTTAACATGGTGGGGCAGACTAGAGTCCATTAAAATGGTTTTGACACCGAAGATCAACTATGTTCTGGAAATGCTTCCGGTGAGCTTCCCTCCCAAGGTTTATCGTTTTATTGAACGTCAGTTAGTTAACTTTCTGTGGCAAGGTAAGCCTCCCAAAATTGCGACCTGCAAGTTAAAGGCAAAGAAGGCTCAAGGGGGGGTTCAATTTCCTGATTTTAGGAACTATCATTATGCGTTTCGCCTTAAGCAAGGTGCTGTATAGTCTTCCACCTTGGTTGGAGGTGGAAAAACGAATAGCTGCCCCGATCCCCATTTCAAATATATTGGGCATGAAATGGCCAGACTCCTTCCCACTAGGTAGAGTAATGATTTCTACAAAGGAGGCTTTTCTCGCCTTAGAACAGCTTTCGGGTCAGGATACTGCCTTCTCACGACAAACGCCCATTTGGTATAAAATACCTGCTTTAAAATTGGTCAGCGAGTTGTCTCCTGGGAAATTTGGCAAACTAGTGGAATTTGGACATTGGGTCATTTAGCGACTCCCTCGCGCTGGAAATCATTCTCGGAGCTGCAGCGGGAGTTTGGAGTGCCGAATGTCTGTTATTTCCAATGGCTACAACTGATACACTGTTTGTCAAAGGCGAAGGTAAAAGTACCAGTTCTTTCTTCGGAGTGGGAATTACAAAAAGCGGTGGCAGAGTGTAGCTCTGGGAAGGGGGTTGCTTCACGGTTTTATGCTATTTTACTGGACTGTTCCCCCCATCGATTAGTTGGGCTTGAAAAGACATGGGACAGTGATTTAGAATTTCATGTTTCAGCGGCCACCTGGGAACGAATTTGGCGGCAGGTGAACAGTGTGTCTCGGGGGGCCGGGATCACTCAGTCTCTATATTTTTTAATCCATAGAGCTCATATTACCCCTGTAAAGCTATCCAAATGGAATAAGGAAACCCAGAACGCTTGCTGGACTTGTCATCAAAGGCCGGCTACTCTGCGGCATATGTTGTTTGATTGCCCTCACGTTCAATTTTTTTGGTCTAGAGTCTGGGATAAGATTCAACAGATTCTTTGTTTTCAAGAACAACTAACTTGGCAAACTGTTATCATGCATTCAACGGATGTGAATGTAATTGTAACTAAAGATAGAAGATTTTTGTTTAATTTCATGATGGCTATTGCCATAAAACTCATTTTCAGTTGTTGGAAAGATTCCTCTAAACTGGATGTTCTTCACTGGTGGAATTTATTCTGTTTGTATGCCAATTTCGAGAAAGAATGTGATCGATCCTGTCTTGCATCGATTCATAAAAATTTCCGGGCATCTGTTGGGCGGGATTTGGGCACCGGGAGTTTGCAGAAGTGTAAATGGAGTTATTTAGATGACTTTGTGGCAAAGGCGAAGTAATAGTCATTGTATTGTATTAATGTCTTAAAGTATTATGCACAGGTTTTGCGTGGTACCAAAAGGAGATGCAAGGGGGGGGGGGGGTGGTAAGTTGGATATTAGGGAGGGAGGGTAGATGGGGGGAGGGTTAGGTGTGCTAGGTTGTTGGTTATGATGGTTGTCATGTATTATTATATGGTCTGTATTTGAAAACTGAAAATTAATTTTCAAAAAACAAACAAAAAAAAAAACAATTAGCAGGTAAGTCTAATTAAATCTTCCTTATCGTCCCTCCAGTCAAGTCCTGGAAACTCTGGGGATGTAACAGAGCAGTGAAAGAATTCAATGGGCGGGACCTGCTAGACCAGCCTGAAACACAGCTGCCCCAAAACAGGTATCCCTACACACCTGTACATCCAGACGGTAATGCTTGACAAAAGAATTTTAAGACGACCACATCGCTGCTTTACAAATCTCTACTACAGGATCAAATTTGTATTCAGCCCAAGAAGCTGCTTGCGCTCTAGTCGAATGTGCTCTCAACCCTTCTAGTACCAGCTTACCTTTTAACAGGTATGCTGATGCTATTGCCCCTTTAATCCATCTGGCAATAAACGCCTTTGATGCTGCTTCACCTTTCCAAGGACCCCCAAACAAAACAAATAATCTATCTGATTTTCGGAACTCTGCAGTCCGTCGGATATACTTCAAGGCCCTACGAACATCCAATAGATGCAACTGTTCTGTGGAAGAGTTCTGAAACCCTACGGAACTCCGGTATAACGATACTACCTGATTCACGTGGAAAGGAGCTATCACCTTTGGCAAAAAGGACGGCACCGGCCTCAATACTACCTTTGAATCATAAAAGGACAGGAAAGGCTTCTTACAAGATAATGCCTATAATTCCGAAATTCTCCTTGCCGACGCAATCGCAACTAGGAAAACCACTTTCAGGGTAAGATCTTTCAACGACGACTTAGCCAAAGGCTCAACGGCCGACTTCCTAACGCTCCCAAAACCAATTGCAGATCCCATTGAGGAACTACTTGTCTGCACGGTGGTTGCAGAAGCACCACCGCTCTTAAGAATCTCTTAATATCTGGATGAGCGCCCAGAGCTTGCCCCTTGATCTTTCCTCTATAACAGGAGAGCGCTGCCAACTGTACTCTTAAAGGAAGAGGCCGCTAACTCCTTCTGAAAAACCATCCTGCAAGAACACCAAGACCTGCGGCACTGATGCTCAAAGGCCTCACAATTCCTGTCTACACACCAAGCCTCAAAGATGCGCCACACGCGAACATATGCTAACGAAGTAGATCTCCTACGAGCTCCTAACAAGGTAGCAATCACCACCTCAGAGTACCCTTTAGCTCTTAACCTTGCCCTTTCAAGAGCCCTGACGTAAGCGAGAATCGATCCACCTGAGGCATAAACAACGGACCTTGAGACAACATATCCTTCCTGACTGGTAGATGCCAAGTCTTCCCCACTACCAGTCTCCTGAGGTCCGCATACCAAGGCCTTCTTGGCCAATCCGGAGTGATCAGTATCACTAATCCTCTGTGAAGCTCGATGCGTCTCATTACACGGCCTATTAACACCCATGGAGGGAACACATACAATAGCTGCTCTACTGGCCAGTCCTGTATGAGAGCATCTAGACCCTCTGACAATCTCTCTCTCCTTCTGCTGAAGAATTGACTGACCTTTGCCGAATTGAAAGTCGCCATGAGATCCATTATCGGCGAGCCCCAGCGCCTCACCACCATCTCAAACTTCTGGATGAAGCATCTACTCTCCTGGATCTACCTTTACTCGACTCAAATAATCGGCCGCCACATTGTCCACCCCTGCCATATGGACTGCCAACAGAGCCTGAAGGTTTTGTTCAACCCATTCGAACAACTGCCTCAGCCTCCAAGGGAGCACTGCTGGTGCCCCCTGTCTGTTGATGTGGGCCACTGCGGTCGCGTTGTTGGAAAACACTCTGATCGCTCTTCCCTGTAGATACGGCTGAAACTTCAGCAATGCCCGCGCTACTGCTCGCAGTTCCAACCTGTTGATTGACCACGCTTTTTCCTGTTCTGTCCACTGTCCTTGCGCGAACCTTACTTGAAAGCGAGCCCCCCCAGCCTAGCAGACTTGCATCTGTAGTCAGCGGTAGCCAGCCTGGCGTCTCCAAGAGCATGCCCTTTCCCAGAGACTCCAGAAGCAACCACCACTGCAAAGTTCTCCGTGCCGCTTCTGGACAGAGTAGCTTCCGGAACAGCGGGTCGTCTGGCGAGACCACCTTCTGAGTAACTCTCTGCAACGGCCTCATATGAGCCCTTGCCCAGGGCCCCAACTCGAGCGTCACCGCCATCGTACCAAGGAGCTGTAGATAATGTCACGCCGTCGAACGTGGCTACTGAGAAGTCATCAGACCAACGTTCTCAACCCAAGAGCTCGATGTGGAGGCAGGAAAATCTTGCCCGCCGCCGTATCAAAATGCGCCCCTAGGTACTCCAGATTCTGAGATGGCACTAAACTGCTCTTGGCCATACTGACCACCCAACCTAAACTCTGCAGGCACTTGACTACCTTGGACGTAACCTCCTCGCTTTCTGTCCTTGACTTTGCTCGAATTAACCAGTCGTGTAAATATGGATGAACTAGAACTCCTTCCTTTCTCAGTGCCGCTGCTACTACTACCATAACCTTGGAAAATGTCCGTGGGGCCATAGCCAGCCCGAACGGTAAAAACTGAAAATGACCCATTGGCACCGCAAACCTGAGAAACCTCTGGTGCTCCTGACGAATCGGAATGTGTAGGTACGCTTCTGACAAATCCAGGTATTTATTTATTTATTTGTATTTCTTCTATACCGCACTCTTTTTCATCAGCGCGGTTTACAATAAACAGGAATACTCATTTCAATCAACAGACTGTGGTGAGTTTACATATAACAGGAAATATACAACTGGGATTATAACTTAGGGAAACTATGTACATATTTGTAGCATGTATAGGACCTATATACACGGGATAGAGTTTCTTTTCATCATCTTAAGTAGGGCAGTTACACTTTATCTGAAAGTGTTAGAGGGTTGATGATGTGCTTTGGAAATGTAGAATGAAGAGGTGATGCTTTATGGCTTTTCTAAATTGTTTGAGGTCAGTAATAGCTCTAATGTTGGGAGGTAGGTTGTTCCAACATCTGGGTGCGTAGTACGCGAAAGCCCTGTCTGTTGTTGATCGTTTGTATTTTGTGGCCTCATGTGGTGTAGTTAGGGTATTTGCCGCTACTGACCTCCTAGATCTGGTGTTGGGAGTGTGATGGAGGAGTTTCGAAATTGATGATGGAGCTATAGAATTTATTGCTTTAAAGGTCAAGATAAGGGCTTTATATGTTATTCTGCAGTATATAGGGAGCCAGTGAAGCTCCATTAGGATGGGTGTTATGTGATCGCTCTTTGAAGCACCGTATAATACCCGGGCTGCGGCATTCATGGCTAGTTGTAATGTATTTAGTGAGTTCTTTGGGAGACCAT
The DNA here is from genome assembly GCA_033557465.1 of Ichthyophis bannanicus. NCBI lineage: Eukaryota > Metazoa > Chordata > Amphibia > Gymnophiona > Ichthyophiidae > Ichthyophis > Ichthyophis bannanicus. The sequence goes on along the minus strand of CM066035.1, from coordinate 88,764,683 downwards.
GGAGTATTATATTCGCATAGTCGAAGTGGGGTGTGACTATGGCTTGGAATATAGTTCTGAAGCTGTCTGGGTCAAGCATATTTTTTAGATGGCGTAGGGTCTTTATCTTGAAATAAATGGTTTTCACAGTGCGGTTGATATGTTCTTTAAAATCTAGGCGATAGTCCAGTATCACTCCAAGGTATCTTATGGAGGGCTTGATTGGGAGGTGTGCATCTCGTACTCTTAGGGTCTCCGGGGGTGCGAATTCTCTGTTTTTCGTGACAATCAGTACTTCAGTTTTTTTGTAGTTTATTTGCATATTCTGCGTGAGTAACCAGTCTGCTATTGCATTGGTATGGTATGTCTGCTATTGCATTGGTATTGGTATGTCAGAAACTCGCTTTTTCTGACTGCTACGATGACCGACCTTAGCATCTCCATATGAAAATGAGACACTCAGACACCGGTTCACTCTTTTTAGATCCAGAATCGGCCGATAAGTCCCCTCTTTTTTCAGAACCACGAAATAAATGGGCCGGAAAACCTTGGGCCGGAAGGACTGGGGTTTCTAGTCCCACAGATGCTCCTTGTGGTCTTGGGCAAGCCACTTAACCCTCCATAGCCCATGTTCCCTGTAAAATAGTTATCTCCAAGTTATAATGCCCTGCTCAATGTAATTTCAGTTTGTTCATTGTAAACCGCACTGATGCAGAATAGCGCGGTATATAAGAGAATGTAAATAAATAAAATAAATAATGCCCTGTTCAATGTAATTTCAGTTTGTTCAATGTAAACCGCACTGATGCAGAATAGCGCGGTATATAAGAGAATGTAAATAAATATATATCGACCGAAACCACATTGGTCACGAGGAACCGGCACTACTGCTTTGAGAGCTAGCAATCTTTCCAAGGTCTGCTTGATCGCCCCCACTTGCGATGCGCCTTGCAAGGGGACTGCACGAACGAGTCTGTCACCGGCCGTTGAAATTCCAAAGCATATCCTTCTCGAATCACCTAACACCCACTGATCTGATGTAATCTGGACCCAGGCAGCGTAAAAATCCTGTAAGCGACCTCCCACCAGTAGCTCCACCTGGGTCTCCCTGACTTCATTGCGGCTTTCTGAGACTCAGAGAGGCGGCAGCAAAACCTCTGCTCGCCCCTCAAAACCCCCGAAAACCTTGGTTTCTATAGGGAAAATGTCCCTTCTGACTGAGTAAACCTTGAGGAACAAAAACGACGAAAATCCTTCTGAGGCATTCTAGCCATCGGCGGAAATCTACCCTGCTTCTGCTTATCCTCCGGAAGCCTTCCGCCCTTGGAGTCTCCTAGATCCTTAACAATTTTGTCCAAATCCTCTCCGAAAAGCAACTTTCCCTTAAAGGGAAGCTTACTTAACCTGGCTTTAGAAGACGCATCCACTGCTCAATTGCGCAGCCAAAGGTATCTCCGCGCTGCTACCACTGAAGCCATACTATTAGATAGCCCCCTAATGAGGTCATAATGAATATCAGCGAAATACGCCGCTCCTGACTCCAGTCTAGCTGCCTCACCTGCCGACTCTTCGATCCGCTCTCCCTGGACTCGCTGAGACCAGCGCAGACAGGTTCTTGCTACCCACGCCCCACAAATGGACGCTTGAATGGAAAGAGCATTCACCTCAAACACCTTTTTTAACAAAGCATCCAGCTTCCTGTCCTGGGTATCTCTGAGAGCCGCACTCCCTTCAACCGGAATGGTTTTCTTCTTGGTCACCGCAGATACCGCTGCATCCACTCTCGGTGACCTAAAGAGCTCCTTATCTTGGTCCACCAACGGATAAAGACAAGACATAACTCTAGACCCCTTGAGTGTTGCCTCTGGCATGCCCCACTCAACTTGAATCATTTCCTTTACTGCTCTGTGCATGGGAAAAGCTCTCTGAGTCTTCCGAAATGCTTGTAACAACGGATCTTCCAATGTAGCCTCCTCCGCCAGCCCTGACGCCAGCATATTATGTGCTTTAAGTGTCTCAGAAATAAGTGCGGGCAACTCTTCTCTCCGAAAAATTCACACTATTCTGGCCTGGTCCTCCTGCTTCATGATTTCTCCTTCTTCCAACTCCTCGTCCATCTCCAGATCTTGCTCTCCATCTTCTGTGTGCAGATCTTCCGAAATCACCGACTGCTCCTGCTTCTCTTTCTCTATTCTCGATTTCTTCTGCAATACCCCCGAAGTTCCCACAGACAGAGGAGTCCCTGGTCTTTTCTGTCTCAAATCCACACCGATGGAACCCAAAGAAGCCTCTCTTTGAGTGCCCCCAAATGCCCTTTGAATAAGTGCCACAAAGTCCAGGGAAAAAATTGAAGACAAACTACCAGACAAGGATGCCTGAGCGAGTAGTACATCCGGAGCAGTAGAAGGCCCCGGTATGGGCTCCGTAGGATCTACCGCGGAGGGCAGAGGCCCCTGCAAGCCCTCCTCCTGATCCTCCTTCTCCGTATCCAACTGTTGCTGCTCTGTGGCAGAAGCTTGGCTACAGTTCTTACAGACCTCTGTATCCGAGATTGTAGACCTCTCTACCCCACAGAGTAAACACAACGCCTTATAAGACATCCTGACCACTTGTCAATTGGCCCAAGTGCCCCTGAAACCGAAGCAAACGACCCGAGAACCCTGAGGCTGCTTTTTTTTTTTTTAACTTTCCTGGATATGTGCAGGAGTCCTCCGGAGCTAAATTCTGAAGAAAGAAAAATTAAACGAAGCTCTGCTGCCAAAATAAGAGCGTTTGTATCCCCGCAGCAGCTTTTGGCTTTTCCCCGCACTAATCGCACGCGGTGCGGGCCTGCTGCCGGGTCCGGCAGTGAAAAAATCAATCTCCACTGATGCCCCAGCGCCTTACCTTACCCCCCAGAGCAGTGCTGTCTGTGCCTCTCTGTTGATTCACCAGAGAATGTCTGGCTGCATCCCCAGGGCCTGCTCTTCCCCAGTCTGAAGCCAAGGGCACTGAATCGCCGTGCTGCGCTGCGCTGGGGATGCCTCCCCTCCCGGTTGCCTGCCCTTCCAGTTAAATGGGCTGCAACCGGAGCCTGTTCCCCTCGTTTCCACAATGCTACGGAGGAGAGGGAGGGGAAAGGGGAGAGAGGTCTCTATCAGTCACAAAATTTAAAGGCACAGTAAAACTGCCATTCCAAAGGTTAAAAACTTACAAGTTCTAGTAGAAATGAAAGTAAACTAAATTAAAGTAAATTAAACTCTAACTAAATGTCCTTAATTGTTCCTCTAGTGAGCCGGGACAGCCAGGTTCACATCCTCCAGCTGCTTGGAGACTAAGATAACTGGAGTGAGGAGGTGGTGCCTATGCCCTTATACCAGTGTCATCAAAGAATGACGTTTCTCAGTCTCCAAGCTGCTGGAAGAGGAGGCGCAACCCCAGAGTTTCCGGGACTAGACTGGAGGGACGAAAAGGAAATATATTTCCCTTGCCCCCAAAGGGCTCACAGTCTACATTTTTGTACCTGAGGCAACAGAGGGTTAAAGTGGCTTGCCCAAAGTCACAGGAAGCACCTGTGGGGCTAGAAATCACAGTCCTTCCGGCCCAAATTTGCTGTCCTCTAGTGGGATTCAAACCCCTGGCTCTCTGTAACTTGCCCCAACCACTAGGCCACTCCTCCCTCATGTTATTCAAACCTTCCAGTGTCTATCCTGCTGTAACTGCAATATCAGCTGCAAATCTCTTGACAGGCCTTCTGAGCAAGGAAGGATCAATCCCTGCAGTACACCATTGTGTAAGACCCTTATCCTCAGAGTAAATGTCATTTATTACTATGCGTAGTTGCTTCCCACTCGACCAGTTTTTAATCTGGTCAGTCACTTTAGGGCCCATACCAAGGGCACTCAGTTAATTTACATCACATATGTGAGGAACTCTGTCAAAAGCCTTGCTGAAATCTAAGTACACCATGTTTAATTTTTCCCTGATCCAATTCTCTGGTCATTCATGCAAGGATATTGATCAGATTTATTGAAGATGACCTACCTCTAGCAAAATCATGCTGCCTCTGATCCTGTAATCCATTTGATTCGAGAAACTTCACTATCTTCTGTTTAGCAGCATTTCATTAAATTTATACTCACCATAAAGGTCAAACTGGCCTATAGTTCCCAACCTCTTCCTTACTTCTGGCTAGTCTCCAGTTCCACAAGACCACTCCAGGAACTAAAGCACATTATAGTGGAGGTACCACAGCTTCCTCAAGTTCCTTCAAAAGCCTCAGATGATTCTTCGTCCAGCACTGTCTACCATTTCAATTTAGCTAGCTCCTCACACCTTCTGAAAATCATTCGAGGACTACCTCACTTCCATTCCTATATGTTTGTTTCCTCATGGCCTGCTCACAGCCCTTCATCTGAACACAGAAAAGAAATAAATTAAGCAAGTCTGCTTAAATAGTTAACTGTCTTAAGGGTTCAACTGTAAATAGTTAATTAAGGATTCAAATTGCATGTAACTTATTGTTAGTTGTAACCATGTTCTATGTAACCTTTGTTGATTATGTTCGATGTAAACCATCTCGATACCACTGAAAGACGGTATATAAGAAATGTTAAATAAAATCTTTATTCTTACCTGCCTCTATATATTCCTTCCCTTCATCCTCAAGTCTGACCATGCCACTTTTTGTACTTACTGCTGTCACTAACATCTGCAAGTCTTGTTCTCCCATTTTACTGTATTTATACCTTTGCTTTCTCCCACTACTTTTTTTTTTTTTTTTTTTAGTTTCTCTTGATTCTGAGGCTTTTTCCAGAAAAGTTGAGAACTCTGAAAAGAGGGAACACTGTGTGAAACATTACAGAGCTCATAGTTATGAAATGATTTCCTTTTTATTTTACATTTGCAATTTTGAAACTGGATTTGGGATCTTTTAATATTGGGTTATAAAAAGATTAAGAAAAATCTGTAGTATTTTTAAGCTGGAGGTTTGGTTTGTGTATTTTTGTTCCTTCACTTCCCATATGTATGTAATAACTATATCTCTGTCAGGGTTCACTACAGTATACACCGCATCACCATGACTACCATAACTAATTTCAACTCAGCCTCTTCCAGATACAAAGCTATTTCCCATACAATGGGCATTACCATACACCTTTCCAGATATTGCTATAGAATGCGTCTATAAATATAGATATCAGATGGGGTGGGAAGATAATATAGCTGGGCTGATCCCCATCAGAATTTCACATTAAGCATGACACAGATGTTTATAAAAATAAATGGATCAGAAAAACTAAATCAGGGCAAAATATTAAAAAAATTATTGGTGGCCATATTAAGTAGTGCATTTTTTTTAACCCAAATTAAAAAATATAAAATACATAAAGACCTGGAAATAAAAATTAAAAATGAGCAGTACAGCCAAGAAACAAGCAGATAGCTTAATAAAACTGAGTATTACCACACGTTTAATGCAAACAATGAGTGTAACACTGGAAAATGTACTTCTTACAAAACACTGGGAATTAGATTTAAAATACATTCTCACAACAGGAGTTAACCCTGGCACACTGAAGCATACTGTTCTGTAAATGTGCAACCTCCACAGTATTATACTTAGAAAGAAAGCCGCATAAGAAAATGGATTTGTTTCACCAAAAGATGAAGCTAGAATTTTACTTAAAAACAGGTTATGAAGATTATTACAAAGTCATGTGCACTCTTAGAGGCATGTTTACTAAGTTTTGCGTCAGTAATGCAAGATCAGCCCAAAAAATGAGCATGAGTGTGGTGCTTGACCTGCGTTAAAAAAATAGAGGCGTGCCCAGCATGTCCCCGTGTTGCTAGGGTAGGTTGTGCTCCTCCCCCGCATTTTTACTGTTTGGCGCGATCAGTGCAGATATACTTAATGCACCCACTGAGGTGGCAATAAGTGCACCCATGATAAGTGCAATATCGCCAGAAACACCTGCGCTACCTACAAAGTGCCCGTCTGTCCTAGACTGCCCCCTCTTCACCCCCAAGCCATGCTATTTGGGTGGCGTGCAATATTTAATGCAGCTGCATTTTTAATATGCGGTGCTTTTTAAGCACAGCACATTCGGCATGTGCTGAACCCTGCACCACCCAATAGTGCACTTTAGTAAATATGCCCCTCATGGTCCCCTCCCTCCCCATTTGAGCATGTTTTCAAGTTTAAAAGTGATGAACACTCGTTTAAAATATGCTCGTCTTCAAACTATTTCAAATAAACTCAAGCAGCAAGTTATGATGGTGCAATAGGTCTCCTTTCACTCTGCTGAAAACCACCATTTAGCACCCTTCTGGTCTTTCATTTGGTAATACCAATGAAACTATACAATCCCTTTGTCCAATTCAAGGTTTTTGCAAAATCTACACCACCAAAAGAATATGAGAACTGAGTGGGGATGGCTGTTACATGCACACAAGAAACTGGACCGAGGGATGAATCCCCACTCCCCCCCCCAACACACACATCACCCCCATAAAAAAATCACTCAGAAAATGGACAGTTCTACTTCTTTCACAATATACTGCCTATATGTTTAGGACCTTAATACACCATTCTTATTCCCATGGACATCAAAATACTCTCATTCGTGCAGGACTTCTAAAAGAAAAAAAAATCCAGATCTTACATTTTCATTAAGGCCAAAAATAAAACCATCAAGGGCACAGTGATCAGCAAAATATCAGATGTTTTATGTATATCCAACAGCGCCACCTATAGAATATTATGTTATACTGCCAGCCAAGCAAGCAGTTTTTCTAATATTTCAGAAATTGTTTTTGAGCACAAAAAAATGCAGTCTCTCAGAGAAAGACATTTTTAATTAAAAAAATGTTTTTGTAGATTTAGAGAGATAAAATCTTCAGTTTTCTGACAGAAGAGGAGGGGAGATGTGCAATGTATTAAAGCTTATGGAATGAAAGTCATATCACCACAGTAGATAAATAGCCAGCAAATATAGAAAAGAAAAATTAGATCTCCTTTAGATAAATAAAATTTAAAAAGTGGAGTCACAGCTTTAAAAAATAAAATAAAGCATTTGAGAAATATTCTGCACTGGTAGAGATTTTGGTTGAGTCCTAGTCACAGTAACTTCGACATATAAAAAAACAGCAATAAAGCTGATTTACAATATTTATACACAGTGTGTATATTCATATAGCTATATACACTTCTATACATATTACAGTGTCAGTTTTAATACATTTTTTGCACTATACAAAACAATTAAAATCTTCTCTATTTATACATTTAAAAAGAAAAATGCTTAGGACTTTAGGCAATCCAGTTTCATAAAAATAGACAGACATATTGCTTTAAGTTGTAATGCCATGTTAAAGCTTATCTCCTTTGGCAGCTGCCCACTGTAATGCCTGATGAACTTTCCAGGATGAGATTTAGGGGTAACGGCATACAAGGGACAATGAAGGGGTGCTTTGACAGCATCTGCTACTATTATACCTTCATGGTGGATTATCCACCCCAGTGGCAAACCTGTCTCCGACGATTCAAGTATTCATGCAGGTCAGGCCATAAGAGAGATTTAAGCATTTGCTCTTCATACATGCCAACAGGAAAATTCCTAGTTAACAAAAAGATCTGAACGTAACCAGCTATTTTAGGCACAGCTGTACAGCAATGTCCACTAAGAATAATTAACATACTGGACTGATTATTTTGAAGGAGCAACCATGCTACCCATAAAGTAAGAGCGTGTGTGTGTGTGTGTGATCACACACATGCATACTGAAGGGCCCTCTTAAGGGCACTACAGTGTCGCACCTAATGTGTCCATAATGCTCAAAACCATGACCAGTACAACATCACTGCATTAACTGCTGGGGGCATCAAAAGCATGTGCCCAGCATTTAACGTTGTGCACTCTGCCCTAAAATTAGTACAGGTGCAGCTACTGCCACTTGAGGCGGCGGCGGTAACTGCACTCATTCTAATGGCACACCCTGCATTTAGCGCAAGGTGTGCTGACTGCAAGGCGCTCACCCCGCTCACTCTGTCCCTAATCCACCCACTTACAACCCCAACATGCACAGCACAGTTCCCACAGAAATCAGGGTACTAACTGTGCTGACCCTGAGATAGCAGTTACCATGGGTCACAATGCAGGGCTAGCATGTGCTGTAACCCACACTAACTAGTGCACTTTATAAAATGGTCCCTTAGTGCCTGATTCAGTAAGGCATTCCTTTATTTATGGTTAGTGCATGCTAACACCATTACCCACAGGACTCATTTTATGCAATGGGTCATGCAGAAGATAATACGTAACATTAGCATGCGCTACCCGATAGTAAATGGCCTCTTAGGCTCTTTCGTCTCTCCCTCAGAGACACACAATGGGGGAAAAGCCTTAGAAAACAAGCCCTTAATCTTAGTTCTTAGAGCCCAAAAACTACAAGAAGAAACTAGCCTAGCAATGCCAGATGGAGCAACTCCAATGAAAGCTGTACTACTAAAGCTGCCCAGGTCTATCCACAAGGAAAGCTAACCAGGAAAGTAGCTAGGAGTGAGGATAGCACAAGATGCAATTCTGAAAAGGATCAGAACTATTATTGCCACCCAGTCAAGCAAAATACAGGGTAGGAGACTGCTTTCTATTGCTTTAATACAGGGATATACAGTTTGTTACCCCAACCCCCCCCCCCCCCTCCAGCTCATAATAGGTCAATTTCCCAGGAAGCTTTCCAAAATTCCACTCTGTCTGAACTTCTACCTTGCTAGGAAGTACTGGTGACAATCTTCATGTCTGTTTATTGCAATGCTTAAGAACATAGGAAATGCAATATTGGGTCAGACCAAAAAGGTCTATCGAACCCAGTATCCCGTTTCCAACAGTGGCCAATCCAGGTCACAAGGTTCCTAAAAGGTAAACAGGGCAATATTTCACCTTCCAATATGCGGGCATTAAGACACCTCACACAGTTCCAAAGTCAACACACAGCCTCTAGCACTGTCAGTCATGAAAACAAGCTAGATGTATCTTGTTTCTCACATCTCGGTGGCGGGCAGGGGAGTTGACACAATCAATGTACAGCAACCCATTATCTTAAATCAAAATGTTCATTATCTGATGGGACATATTTCCTTACATTACCTGTAATATTTGCAAAGAGAAAGATACACATTTCACAATGCAAGCATGAATTATAGTCGGATTTTACCAACTTAAGAGGACACACAAACAAAAGTTTCAACTACAACATTCCAAGTAGTGTTTGACGACTGTAATGAGGAGTTGTTCACAAAAGGTTTGTTATAGTCTCCAATGCATAGTGAAAAGAACTAGGAAAAGGCCAGTAAGAGGGGCCCCACCCTATTCTCATCTCTAAAGGAGTTGCAGAAAGACAGGCATCGCAGCAGGAGAACAAGGATAGCAGCATTTGTACAGAAAGCCTACCCTTTTTCCAAATCTCACCAAACAGCACTAGAGGTCCAAGAATATAAATATGGAATTACTGAATGCAGAGAACAGAAGCTGGCATATGGTAGTCACGAAAGTTGGTGGATTCATAACACTAATACACAACACAGGTGCAACAGTGCAGACTTCAGAACTTCAGCCATACTGCCCTGTTAAGCCATTTTACCTCTGTTCTCAAGGCCCTCCTATTGGGTGGGGGGAGGGGGATTGGAGGGCGAGAGCAATCCATTCTCCATTACCCTACAATCTTTGACCTATGTGATTTTATTTTATTTAATAGTATTTACATCATGCCTTTCAAGTAGTAGTTACAATCAGATACAATAGGCATATCTTACACTGCCAACAATGGTACTGTGATGGTTTTTTTTGATGGGGAAACATGTCCCCTGGGTATTAGATTGAGATCACCAACTAATTTCAGAAACCATATAATAGCTTTTAAAGTAATAATGCTTATCTAGAATGTGGCAGTTAAGCTCATCTATAATGCAAAGAAATATGATCATGTGATGCCTCTGTTTGCCATCCAACATTGGCTTCCGGTGGTTAGGATTCAATTTAGCATTTTAATACTGATGCACTGGGTCCATTATATAGGGTTTTCTGCATCTTCACTCCTTATTCCCCTACCAACCACGATGCACCTTATGACCCTCCCAGGTAAACTTCTCAGCAAAACAAGGCTAAGATTAATACTTTCCTAAAACGTAGCCTTCAGTTATCAAGCCCCATGTCTTTGGAATTCACTCCCTCTAGAATTACATCTTTAGAGCTCATTCCAGAAATTTTAAAAGGAATCTTTGATTAACCTTATAAGCAAATTGTTTAGGTCCTGACTATCTAAATCAGAGCAAACTATATTCATGCTACATTCAATTACCTCTGGTCTCAGTTAATCATTGTCTATGGTAAAAATGGTTGTTCCATGCAAACCTCCCCTCCACTTGTGTTTTTTCAATGACTGTCCTTGTTTTCCAGACATTGTATTCATTTTCTAAAACACTATGTTTTCCCCCTTCAAATCTGGATCCAAAACATGAGAAATAAAAGGCAAAGCCGTGGAGAAGTTAATGGCTTGTTTTAGGGTATGACATAAAACTTAGCAAATAGAGGGACAATAAAGCAGCAAACAACTCATCTTCAACTGGGTCCTGGAGGCAAAGAATGTGACTTACTCAAGTATCAGAGTCTTCAATCTGACCTGGGCTTCCTCTGAATCACAGCCCAATGCACTAAGTACTAAGCCACACCTCCCTCCTTGCCATTATACGTGAGAAGGCCAAAGGGCTAACATAGAAAATGGTTTTCATGGCAATAGCTTTTTGCAGCTAGCAAGGGCTTAGGTCCAAATTTCTTCCATTGTAGAAATCATGGATTCAATAAAAGTTAACTATGATCAGGACTTTCTTAAAGTAATTCAATCATACTTCAGGGCTCAAGACCTGGAGAGGAGGGGAGGAAACCATGTCATGTGTCAGGGAACCATTGACAAATGCAAGTACGAGGAACACTATTTGAGGTTCTCATGATATCCAAATGAGCTCCGAGAGTGGAGTAGGGTCAATTGGAAGAAATCAGTGCAAAATTAAAGTTCTGATGTTTCCAGACACATTTTTGTCAAGCAGAACATGAAACCAGATATAAATGCAATACAGTTTAAGTCATGGTCCCACTCAGTCTGCTCAACTGCTTCCCACTGCAATGCTAAAGACCCCCCCCCTCCTCCCATCTTCTTTCTAGCTTGAAAGTTTCTAATTTCAGAAGACTAAAAACAGAGCCCCAAATTTTACTTTCCCAGAATAATGTAGAGAAAGAGAAAAGCAGCTGAGCAGCCCCATCTGTCATGCCCAAGCTATTGATTCTTCTTGCCTTCAGAAAAGAGTTCTCAAAAGCATAAAAGCTGAACAAAATAAATTGAACCAAAATTTGTTTAAATTCAACTCAAAACTCATAATTAACTGAAAAAAATTATTTTAACCAAGTCACTTAAACAAAAGCCAAACCAAAAAGAAAAAATGTCTTAAATGACATAAATCAAAACCGCTAACGTTCCCACTGTGTATGGGTTTCGGATTAAGCTGCATGCACATTTATAAATTCTTTGTTTCTCAGCTTCTAGAAGATGGTAAAGAGTGATGTGAAGAAATCCTTGCAGAAGCAGCCTAGGGGGCATGTTTACTAAAGGTTAACTCACGTTAAAGAATTTAATGTGTTACGTGTCACTGAGCCTAAAGAAATAAAAGGGTTCTGGGAATTTAATGTGGGTTAACTTCATTAATGTGTGTTAAATCCTCTAGAAAACATGCTCCTATATTGGGGGTATTTTGGAGGAGTTTCCTTGGATGTTTTCCACTGAAATTATGCATTGTTGATCAGCAAGCAAGTAAAGTACTTACACTAAAATTTAAAGAAATGACAGAATTTGAATTTTTGTTCTTTTGTTTGAGGGTTTTGTGGATGCACAGTCATTAAAATTTTAATTTGCTAATCAGAAATATTCAGTGTAGTACCCTAAATAGTTATACAAGTATATTCATTTCTCCTCAGTATATATTTACATTAACAATTTATTTAGGTAATTTAAAAATTCACTCTGTTTTTTGGTTTTTAAGTAACTGTTTACAATTTTTTTTCATATAGCCAATTAAAAATACTTGAGTTCAATTAAACATTGATTAATAATATCATTAAGGTTTTTTGCTTTTTGGTATATTTTTGATCTTGGACATTGTTCTCCCAATTTTTTTGCATATAGAAAAAAACCCACAATAGAGCACAAGTGAGCAAAAGGCAAAGTCACTTTACCCTATCATCGTCCCACGCAAAAAAACAAAACACAAAACTAGAAACCCCTTAAATTTTGAAATCAACCAAAATAAAAATAAAAATAAAAAAAACAAAGCAAACTAGACAATGCCTATAAGAGGAAAACAAAAACACAGGGGCCATTGCACGGTATATATTGAAAAGACTTGGCCTTGCAGGCAGAAGGCAAAATAAACAAAGAAAGGACAAAGCATTTTAGGTGAAATGCACATAATTCAGTCTCTCTAACTACTTAAATCTACCTGACAAAAGCAGAAAAGCAAAGCAATTCTTTACTCCAAATTCTGAAGCTTTGTTTCCCTTCCAATTTCACCATCCCCTGCCCCTGAAATGAGCAGCTCTCCCCGTTAAAAGATTATGCTAGTAACCTATGGGCCCAATTTACTAAAGGTCTCTTCCCAACTATTTTCTTGGCCAGGTGGGAAGTGGAAGGGGATTTTTAGCCCACCTCTCTAAATGATGCTTGAGCTGGCCTACAGCATTATTAATATTCATGAACAGTAAGTGCCATCTTCAAGACAGCTTACAATCTAAGGCAACAGGAAAGAAAGTGACGCCCAAGGTCACAAGGAATGTCCATGCAGGTGCTGTCGGGGGATCCACTTTCCTGGTGAGAGGTGGTGGAGGTGGAGGAGGAGCAGCGAGAGGAGGGGGAGGATTTGAAACCGGCTCTTTACATTTCTGCAGCTGCGGGAGTGGAGGAGTTGTAGTCACACCCACTGTGGTCACTCTTGGCACCTGGGCGGAAGGTACGGACATTCCTTGTGACCTTGGGCGTCACAATGCAATTTGAATCCCGGTTTCTCATGGTTTTCAGCTTATTGCTCTTAACATTTGGCCACACCTTCCTCTTCTCTTTCCCCACATCAGTCCCTTATGGAGCCATCAGTGTGACAAAGAAGATTAAGATTGCAAACTTCAAACTGTTTGATAATTGTCCAGTTCTTTCCATGTGACCTTGAATGAGCCAATTAACCTTGCTCTGTGCAGTCTTAAGACCTGGCTCTTGCAGGCAGGGACATGGTAATCAGTTAAATAATCTTGCAGGGGGCTGTGCAGATTAATAGCACATATTTCCATGGGATGATTATGTTGAAAAAATTTTTTTGAGGACCACTTGAAACATCCCAGGACCAGTTTTCAGAAATTGGTCCTGGGATGTTTCATGAGCTCTTGAGTTCTATTATATAATATTTCATCACTTTAAGATTACCTGTCAAATTCTGACCCAGAAAGTGCTGTCCAACCTAACTTAAAGAGGATATATTTATAGTTAAGCAAGACCAGATCCAGGAATACTAACCACTGAGACTTTAGCATTCTATCTTTCAACACATGCACAGAAAACATCTGAAACACCAAAGAATACCCTGACTCTGAAACACAGGAGAAAAATTGTTTATCTTTAAATAAGTTCATTTCTGGAAATATACAAGTAAAAAATAAATAAATCTCAATAAACGAGGCTGTTGATTGCTAAAATGTAAGAAGTACAGATACTGTCAATTGCCCCTGAAATGCTGAAAGAACCTTACATCACATCAGGAAAGTCATCAGTATTCCCGAATGAGGCTTACTGTTGCTGCATGTGCAAGAGAGTGATACTACCATGAGCAATATCACTCTGCTCTGCTTCAGACTGCCAGCTAAGAACAGTCAGAACGCTACAAAAAGATGCCTGGCTGCATGTTTACATCTGCTTGCACCAATTTTTTTTTTAAATACATTTGGCAAATGTCAATGCTCCTGAAGCGCAAATAAATGCTACACCTCAATTGGATAATCAAAATCTTGGATAGTCTCTCCCCACACCCCCCCCCCCCCCACACAAGTGCTAAGAAATCTGGGTGGTTCGTGAAATCCACAGGACTTCACAAAAATAGAATAAAAACAAAATCAACAGTTCAGAAACACTTTTCTCACATGACTCACATGAGATTTTAAATACATGCGCAGCGTGCTAGTCTGCAAAGGCACCTCAAAGGCAGGGATGATGTCCCACTTAGAAGGTAATTTTCACAAGCCAGCTATCCAGATAAGCAGAGATTTATCCAGCTAAATGGACTGCCTGAAAATTGCCCACTCTTATTGCAGCTTAAAAATACCCAGGGGTTCCACATTTGATCTTTTAGCCATATTAGGAGGTGGCATTCTCACCGGCAAAGGAAAGCCAGATGCTGATGCATACAGGTACAAAAGATCTCAAAGGAAAAGCAAATATGTACTTTTACTCTGCGTTACTGCAATGTAGATGAGCATTATACCTGCAATTTTTGCATTAATTTTCAATTTGAAAATTGCCCCTTTAACCGTTACAGTTCCGTACCGTCTGGAAAGTCTCTATGACAGTGGTGCCCCAACCTGTCCCAATGACCCCATAGCCAGTCACATTCTCAGGATATTCTTAAAGAATTTGCATGAGAAAGTTGCATAGAGTGGGTCTTCAATGTATGCACACATTTATCTCATACATATTCATTGTGGCTACCCTGAAACTTTGACTGGTTGTGAGGTACAGAAAGGACAGGATAGGGAAGCCCCATTATAGGGCCCAGGTAACCCACTCCCTGTGGCAGGGAGACAAAGCACTGGACGGACCGAGTTAAAAAAAAATATCCTTCTATTTTAATTCAGGGAAAGTTTCAGCACCCAAGGCTACATTTCTGACTGAGTTGGACATCATCCCGACTCGTTGGGGAATCTGCAAACACACCATCCTCAGTCTACCCTTTTACCATCACGTGAGCTGGGTCTCATCTTTGTGCTGAGTACTTCGGAGCAGGCCAAAAAGTCACTGCCTCAGAGTGGTCTATTACAACCAACCCAGCTAGATGCAGGTGTTTAGGGCTCACAGAACCACCCTGCTATGCAAAGTGCAACACACAACCCTGTCAATTACAGAGATGTGCGGGGCGGGCCCCTATTACAGAGCTTCCCCGATGTCTGTTCTGCTAGGACTGCTCCATAGAACTCTGTGAGGGACTGGGCTCCGTGCCCTCCTCGGCACTGCTGTCCACATCCTGCTCCATGGCCGTTTCCTCGTCTGCCAGCCGCTGACTGGTGAAGTTATTGAGCTCCAGAAGCCCACTGGGCTCCACTACAACATTTGTACTGGAGTGACAGGGAATGGAGTACTGAGGGATTGTCTGAAAGAAAAAGCACACCAAATCACAGCTGCCTTCATAAAGCGGCATTTGAGATGAATACAATATTTTCTTCTTTTATCTCTCTTTAGATTGCTACTTCCACTCTGAAACACCTTCAGGAAACGCACATCTGACTGACAAAAATTCAGTTTTATGAAGGTTTTTACTCTCATGACCTGCAAGTATTTTTTCAGCTGCAGAAACCAAAAAACCTGAAGTCATTTGTGGAGCATAATGGAGCTTAAACTCCCACATCTAAGTGGCCATGGGGAAGGGGAAGGGGGAGGGTATGGGAGGCATACAGCTACAGTAAACACCAGGATCATTTCTGGGAAGGGACAAAATCAAAATGTTTGAGATCAATGGAGGACAACCAAAAAAAAAAAAAAAAGACATTACAATTTTTTTTCAAGTGGTTTGATCTTCCTGCTTTGTCAACAGCTGCTACATCATTGAGTAGTAAGGTTGAGTGGAAGATAGTTAAAGTCGTCCCCCTACCACCCAAATTCAATGTCAGCCAGAAGTCGAGAAGGGGCTTCTCTCAGCTAGTACGAACCCAATAATATAGTAAATGACAGTGGATATAGACCAGCATACCCTGGCTTGAGGCTTAGGGTTCTAATTACCCTCACTCTATGCTTTCTACTTTGGGTTGTAACTGCTGCTCTGACGGCTACTCCCGCAAGGCTGTTTTGGAAGGCAAAAGTCATTTAAGTTTTGCTTTTGAGCAGGGATCCTCTGTTTATTCCTGGTCTCTTTGAATTCTATTGTCAATACCCCATATTTGACTTTGGCCAAAAGACCAAGAGCTGAAAGACTAAGTGGGAAGAGACAACTCACTGATTTGATTAATGAAGTACAAGTCGGCAAACTATTGAGACTTAGGAGGTCAAATGATGCTCTCAATGACTATGTGACCCTGGCCATGTTACAAACTCCATCTCTTTTCTTTATGCTTCTGTAAGTGGATATCAATACATTTAAATTGAATTCGGACCTGGTTCTCTTGCACTCTCTTTCTTACCTGGATTATAATTTCTGTAGGCAACTCATCCGTTTTCTTCTGGGATATGTTCTGAATATGTATAAACTGATTACTTGCAGGTGCTGTCGGAGGATCCACTTTCCTGGTGAGAGGTGGTGGAGGTGGAGGAGGAGCAGCGAGAGGAGGGGGAGGATTTGAAACCGGCTCTTTACATTTCTGCAGCTGCGGGAGTGGAGGAGTTGTAGTCACACCCACTGTGGTCACTCTTGGCACCTGGGCGGAAGGTACGGGAGGTTCCGGCTCCCGGCGTAGTTTAACAGTAGGGACTCCCTTGCTGAGGGAATCAGCTGTCACAGGTTCCAAATTTGTGTCAATTTGAGCTTCCATCATAGACATTTTTAATATGTCTGCTATTGCAGTCTTCTCAGGTGCCTGTGTGGGAAATCCACTTGTGACCGGCACTACCAGCTTTGGCAGGCACCCTCCTGTGGCTGCCTTGGAAACCGTGGGTGGCTGGTGCCCTTCAAATGTGATCTTTGTAACAGCTGATCCTTGTGTTATAATTGGCTGCTGCACCTGAGAAAACAAAAAAGAGCACAAGCCCGGCTGTAAATGCATAAACTAATCAGTAATAACCCCAATAACAAATAGCACATGACAGAACTCTGCTTCAAGGCACCTCCAGTCTGCCCATTTAACTTCCCCACTCTAATACCACAAACTCTGTTTCATCCTTCACTTCCTTGTTTGTCCCTATCATGTCCAGCAGGAAGCTACTGCATTAATTCAGTATCCCCTTCTGTGAAGAAATACTTGAATTTACTTTGATAGCTGTGAGATAATCAGACCATTTATTTATGGATCATTTCCCCTGTTCTACAACTTCCTTTCCGCAGGACACCCCTTGTTTAAAAAGGAGACAGCCACAGCTCCTGGGCTAAGCAAAACAAACCATGCAAACAGCCAATCCCAATGTCAGAGTTGACTACTGAGCCTACTTTAAGAACCTAAATTACTAAGGCTTTTATTCCTTTGGGGGGAATTTTATAAAGCATTTTATGCACGTATATCATGCTTCATTTATGGAAAATGGTTCTTAAAAAGCTGCATGGGGATGTATATGTGCTGACAAGAGAACAAGTACTTTTAAGTGATATGCACGAAGGTGTTTCCCAGGGGACACTCACATTTTATAACAGGTGTGATGATGTTTGTGCACTATTAAGGATGATTGAAGGGCCTATTTAATACAGGCATATAGAGTGCTGGTTATGAAATCACCTCCCTACATATATTTGAAGAAAAAGATTAGTGAAACAAGTCCTAAGCTAACTGCAGTTCTCAATAGGAAGCAGGATAATTCAGTCACACATACAGGATAATGCTAGCAATGGTACTGAGCATAATTGATTCCACAGAAAATATATATTTTGCAGTTGAAGTCAGTAAGTTAATGTAGTGTATGTAATCGCTTTCCCCTGTAACAAGATCTACATCAGATGTACCAGTAGCAGCTTCAAAACATAACTGAAAACATCGCAACTATTCAAATGCACACTGTCATAGCTCTGATGGTTCTACATTATTCACAATTTGTTCGTAATTTTTGCAATTCTGAATGATTTATTAGAGAACATAACATGTTAATATCTCTTGGCGAGGGGGTGACAGCAAAATCAATTTTGAAGTAGAAGCAATTTTAGATCTTTGAATGATGAACATTAAAACCCGAAGTTATGAGACTGAATGAACTCAATGTTAACAGAGAAAGGGGGGATGCATAAAGATATGAAATTTTTGTTATGTAATGCAGATGTCCTAAAGAAATGGACATTTGGAGAGAGGTGGCAGCTGTTTCATTTGCAGCAAGACGTCATCCCCTGAAGCAAAAGGTTTTTGTGAAACCTGGACTGAATAGACAGTTGAGACATACTTTTTATATGCAGCAAAAATAAAAAAAGAGGTGGACGGATCTATGACGAAAATTGGAGAAAGTGTGGTAATATAAGAAGTGTGTGTCATTTTTGGCCTCCACATTATAATGGTCCTTAATTTCTGAGGAAATTTTCATATATCTTTCATCAATTTGTAATAAACAGCAGTTTGTGAACCATTACACAGTTGGATTAATATATCCATAGCTCTGATGCATCATAAGATGAATATAGGCATTCTTGAGAACAGAATCAATCCCCATTTCTGGCCAGGGTTAGCATTTTGGCTACATAACCATCCCAGTTGCAACTTCCGAGTGGCATAGAGTGGACAAGGATAGATGGATGTACCAAAGACAATCTGGTGACTCTGGCAGCTTGTCGATAAAGGAATCGCAGCTAAGTGCATGGAGTGTTTCAACAGGCATGCCTTGCATAGGTACATTTAAGCTGTTGCTAGCTGGTTGATGAGAGAACTTTGTGGCATGGATTCTTTTTTTTGTACTTGATAGGCAAGCAGGATTTTGACTGAATGGTAGGAGATGTCTGGTGATATGTCATCATGTTTCTATGAAAATGTGTGTATACAGCTTGAGACTGGGATGGAGTGAGGGGAGTCATCAGGGTGGATGATTATAGGTTGGAGTGTCCAAAAATGGAGGGGGAAAGATTTGAAAATTATGGTCTGAATATTATGGGTGTGTGAAAATGGGAGATATGAATGTAGGTGGCAGTTGTTGCAAGTGGAGTGGAGAATGAGATTAGTGTTACTGAATGGTGATATTTTGATTTGTTTCTTTGAATGTACAAGGTCTAAATTCCCCTTAAAAAAGCTGTTTTGTAAGGAAGTGGAGTGGTTAAAATCTCAAATAGTAAATGTAGTTCCTGAACAAACACTAAGGTGGCATTTTACTCACCAGATAATGTCCTTTCCTTCATTCCTGCTAGACCAGTCAAGTGCATTGTGCTCCCCTACCAGCAAATTGGTGGAGACAAAGAACCAATGAAAAGCCCAGGTTTCAATGACATCATTCCCATGCCTATGCACTTCAGCCACCAGAGATCTCTTCAGTATCTCTCCCAAAGTAACCTAATTGCTGGAACTGATAACATCCGTCAAGGGTTTGTCCTCTTCTTCATGGATATAGCTGCTGCTTTTGACTCAGTAAGCCACGAGCTTCTCCTGGGACGCCTCAAGGAGAAGGGTATCCATGACACAGCACTAGAATGGTGCAAGTCATACTTGTCTGACAGATGGCAGCATGTACAATCCGGGGTCTCAACATCAAAACC
Source organism: Ichthyophis bannanicus (assembly GCA_033557465.1). Lineage (NCBI taxonomy): Eukaryota > Metazoa > Chordata > Amphibia > Gymnophiona > Ichthyophiidae > Ichthyophis > Ichthyophis bannanicus. The sequence continues at coordinate 88,745,062 of CM066035.1, read as the reverse complement.
TTTTCACCAGAGGCAAGGCGTGCCACAAGGATCATCCCTTTCTGCCCTGATGTTCAACATATACATGCAGCCCATCTGTAACCTCATCCGATCATTCAATGTCAACTGCTTGATATATGCAGATGATGTACTGCTCTACATGCCATTCTCAACAGAACAGCTGGACCTCTCCCCACTGACAGACTGCTTTGATGCAGTATCCAACTGGCTCGAATCTCAAAACCTCCGAATACAGCACAAGAAAGAAAACAGAGGTCCTTTTCATTACGAGGAACCAAAACTTCACCCCGCCACCCCACTTAAAGGTTAAGGAAGCAGAGCTACAAACCATTTCCACAATCCGATACCTTGGAGTCACGTTAGACCAACGACTGGACATGAAAGGTGCACATAAGCAACATAGCAAGAGCAATTTACCACAAAATCCGAACACTCAGGCACTTACGCTTCCTACTAGAGCCGGACAACTTCCAGACAATCTATCAAGCGTTGATTATACCGCACTTTGATTACGCTAATGCAATCCTACAAGGGCTCCCCACAATCCACCCTGAACCCGCTCCAACTCGCGATGAATGCCGCAGTGAGTCCCCTAATCAGGGCTTCTAGGGGCGATCATGTTACGCCCATCCTGAAGCACCTCCACTGGCTTCCTATACATGGCAGACTCACTTTCAAAACCTTACTGCTGACTTTCAAGGCCATCAATGGGCTCTCCTCCACATCACTAGCAGAGCTTATCCAAACCATGTCCCCCAATAGGTCCAGAAGATCTGCAGCAGTCAACACACTGGTAATCCCGAAGGAAATAACCCAATGCACCCATGCAACAGCAAAAAGGGCTTTCAGATTCTATGCACCCAGATGCTGGAACACCCTACCATCCAGCATCCGGGCAATCCCTGACCTAACCCAGTTTAGGAAGGCATTGAAGCACCACCTCTTCCTCAAATACTACCCGAAAGATAGCGCTCCAATAGCCCCCTCCCCCATCTAGTACAACCACAGCAACATACCCCGCAAGCCATCCATAACGACGATTACTTTTGACACGACATAACGGGTCGCCTAGATGTAAATAGTTACCCCAGTTTTATCCAAGTTGTAGTACCTGTTCTTTGTAAACACAGATCAGCTTGCTGCACTGTGCTAGCCATTCTGTTTCATGTAAACCGCACTGATGTTGAATAGTGCGGTATAAGAGAGACTGTAAATAAATAAATAAAGCTTATGGGAGAATATGACAGGGGTCACACAACCTCAATGACGGCAACAATGAGCAATCAAAACAGTAGAGAACTATGCACAGGAAAGCAAACAGAAGGCTGTTTGTAGAAGATGAACCTGCAGAGTTCAATATAGAAATCATAGCAGACTCAAGGGTACCGTTTCAGAATAACAGAGCAAACAGTTCCAGGGGCAGGCCCTGGACTGGTCTGGCAGGACTCAAGGAAAGGACATTATTTATATGGTAAGTAAAATGTCACCTTTCATATCGCCCTACTAGACCAGTCCAGACAAGTGGGACATACCAATGCTATGCCTCCACTGGACAGTAAGAAAACATAGCAGCTTGCAAAACCTTAAAGCCAAAGGCTGTCTGCTCGAGCGTGGACATCCAAGCAGAAATGCTTGACAAAAGTAGAAGTGACACCCATTTTGCTGCCCAACAAATGTCTGCAGGGACTATCAAGCTCCACTCCACCCATGAGGATGCTTGTGCTCAAGTAGAATGGACACGGAAAACCTCCTGAACTGGCCAGATCTGCCAAGGCAATGGCCTCCTTAATCCAGCGCCCAAATGCAGACTGAGCCGCCACATCATCCTGTGCGGCCAGCAAACAGAAAAGGATGGCATGACTTACGAAAGAAATTTGTTACCTCCAAGAACCAGAGAAGCACCCTCCAGGCATCCACAAGGTGAAGATCCTTACATTCTCCCGACACTGCTCTGTAGAGAAGGAGAGCAGGGAAACCGCCTGTTCACAGGAAAGGGAGAAACCACTTCAGGGGAGAAGGGAGGCGCAGGCTGAATGGAAACAGCCTCCTCAGAAAAACAAAGGATAGGTAAGAATCACGGAAAGACAGATCGCAACTAAGATGACTGTCTTGAACATCAAGTCCCGCAGAGTAGTGCACTTCAACAGCTCAAAAGGCTCCAACATCAGGGCCCCGAGCACCAGACAGATCACTGGGAAGGGACCACAAACCATAGGAGAGGACACAGACACTAAACCTTCCTGAAGGTGGCACAAAACATCTGGGTGTATAGCTAGAGACTTACCAGCCAACAGCCCCCTGAAACAGGCCAAAGCTGCCACTTGAACCTTCAGTAAGCTAAGAGAAAAAAGGCCCTTCTCCAGACAATCCTGCAGAACAGTTCATAGAGACAGCATCTTGGCCATCCCAAAGCCAGCTGCCATGCACTGCACCAGTAATCAAGGAACCAGATCCACACTTATGCCAGGTTGGTAGACCTCCTCCAGGCTCTGAGCAGAGTGGAACCCCACTGCTGGAGAGCCACGTATGCACTGTCTCCCTACAGGAGCCAAGACATAACCATGAAGGGAGCCAAGCCCTCCAAGACAAGCAGCTCCTGACACAATAAGTCCCGAGATGGAGGCAAGTGAAGAGGTGGTGATTGCAGGAGCCACATCAGATCTGTGCATTATGCTTTATGCTCTCCTCGGCCAACTCAGCGCCACCAGAATAATCCTTCTCTGATGGTGCTCCATATGCTGAATCACGCACCCCAGAAGGGCCATGGAGGAAACACCTACAGCAGGTGTTGACCTAGTCAAGGTTGAGCCAGGGTGCCAAGGCCTTCAGACTCAGTCTCCATGCGGCAACTAAAGAAGCGGCACACTTGGTATTGGAGCGGGTCACCATCAGATCCCTCTCAGGGCGACCCCAGCAGTGCAGAAACAACTGGAAATATCTCCAGACTCAACTCCTACTCTTCTGGAATCAGTGCTGGCTGAGAAAATCCCTTTCCATAGTATCCATTCTGGCAATGTGTAGAGTCAACAAACTAGGAGGCTCTTCGCCGCCCAAGCAAACAGGACCAACAGGGCTATCCCGGCACTCCTCGTGCCAATTGACAAAAGCCACTACTGTGGTGTTGTGTCAGAGAACACGCGAATTGCCCGGCCCTCAACTAGGGGCCAGAGATCAGAGACACAGAACAGCCAACCTGATGGCCCTCGCTTCAGGGCAGTTGATGGACCATATTGTCTCCCTGCAGTTCCAATGGTTCTAGGCCATGTGGCCTTAGCAATGGGCTCGCCAGCCAGAAAGACCGGCATTTGCTGCCAGAAGGATCGAGGAGCAATCGTCCAGCAGCACGCTCTTCCTCAGAAGACTAGGCTGCTGCCCCCACCAGAGGCTGGCCCTTTGCCATCATTGGGAGCGGAAGTCTGAGCTCGAACTGCTGATGAAGAGCAATCTGGACTCTAGGAGCCTGCTGCGAACAGAATAACGCTAAGCAATCCAACAGCCTTGATTGTCTCCACTGGCAGAAGGACTCAGCACACAAGTATCAAAAACATGCTCCCAGAACTCCAGGGACCGGGAATGCAACAATTGTTTTTTCCCCCAAAGATCACACAGCTGAGGCTCATCAGACAGAAGACCACTCGGGGAGCTACCCAAGACACCTCTGAAGGAGAACGGGCTCTGACGAGTCAGTAGACCAGATGTGGGTACACACAAATCCCTTGGTGCCATAGCACTGCAGACATCACCACCTTGACCTTTGAAAACATCCTTCAGGCAGTGGAGAGCCTGAATGGGCAGTGAAATGAAAATGAGAGCTAAGCATGTCAAAACACAGATATTTGCTGATCCCCTGGATAGGGATATGAAAATACACCTCAGCCAAAATCAGAGATGCCATGAACCCCCCTCTGCACAGTGCTTGAATCCTGGATTGCAAAGTTTCCATCCAGAAACGCACAACATGCGAGCACTCATTAACACGCTTGAGTTCCAGAATGGGCTTGAATGCTCCTTCTGTGTTGGCCACCACAAAAGCAGATGAAATACCTGCCCCTGGCTCAACCCTCTGGGGGAATGGGCACCACTGTCTTTAGGAGAAGCAACTTGTCCAAGGTGATCCACACAGCGACCTGTTGTTCGCACACCCACAAGGAGAGAAGACACAAGCAGCCAGGATCAGCTCTTTGCAGTCCAAGCCATAGTCATACTAAATGTGGACTAGCCCCCATTGATCCTTGGTGACCCAGGCCCATTCCTGAAAGAAAAGGTAAAGCCTGTCCCCAACTGGAGAAGCCTTCAATGTGCAGCACGAGAGGGTCCTCCTCTGGATGGGACTGGGTCCCTGGGCCCAAACGCTCCACAAAAGGACTGAGAACAAGCCCGAAGTCCATAAGCAAAGGGAAAGAAAGGCTTTCCAGGCCAATAGCGAAGGGAATCCAACAAGCCCCTTGGATCTGTCCTCTGGAAGATAATAAGATTTTGTCTCACCCAGGTTCTTCACCAGCTTATCCAAATCAGACTCAGAAGAATCCCTCTAAGGCCAGATGGGCAATCAGGCCTTGGAAGATAATCCTGCTGCCCCGTATCCAAGCAAAACAAACACAGTGTGACCATCGATAGGGCACAATCTCTGGCTGCTAGAGATACCAGGCCATACATGGCATCATAATGGAAGGCCGCAGCAGACTCCAAAAGAGGGGTTAAATCCACTGGAACAGGGCTCAAGACATCAGGCCTACACATACAGCCAACTGAAAAATAGCAGCTGCCGCAGTGAACTGGATCTTCAACACGAATCTACCTTCAGGTCCAGAGTTTCCTTTAAAGCTGATCTGCCTTCCACAGGAATGGTGGTCCATCTGGTAACCGACACTCAAGAATGAAGAATCCAATGTTACTTCAAGTTAGTGAAAAGATGACATGAGACGGTGACCCATCTAGAATAGGGAAAACAGAAGGAGGGGTAGTAGGACCAGTGAGCCAGATTGTGTTTTCAATTGGTGGACAACCAGGCCTCAATATGAGAGGTATGTATTCAAGGGGGAGAGATCCAGCAGAGATAGGTGCGTGTGAAATAGAAGAATGTCGTTTGCATAAAAATATGTTGAAATGCTAAGCTGTTGGATCATAAGAGCTAGGGGCGAGAGAAAAATATTGAAAAGAACAGGTGGTAGTAAGGAGCCCTGAGGAACACCACACAAAAGAGGGTGAGAGGAGGAAAGACATGCCCTTGATGACACGAAAGGAATGCTGTGACAGAATAGAAGTGAACCACTGAAAAACTATCCTACGAGACCCAAGCATTGGCTAGTTCAAGTTGGGTGGCTAGTTATTGAGAGACTAGTTTCTCAAGTAGTTTAGAGAAGAATGTTAGGTTCGAGACTGGATGGTAATTAGTCAGGACAAACTTGTCTAAGGAAGGCTTTTTAAGATGGGGGCGAATATAGACATCTCCAGGAACAAGCAGGAATGTAGTCCTCACATACGGGTATCGTCGGTACCGAAGGAGCCTGTGCGGGAACGCTCCCCAGCGTCCATTTAGGAAGCTTTTGGGAGCATTCCACAGTGCCTGAGTGCTGCCTTCCCGCCTTTCCCAACTGCCTCTCTCCAGTTCTTCGTTTTCCACGGAGCAAGCAGGTCGTGTTCCTGTCACCGCAGAAAATATTTTCCCTTATTCTTCTTTTTGTGGTCGCGTCTGGCTTCCTCGACGCTTTACCGGAACCGCCGGTTCTTCTTTCTTTTTTTAAAATAAATAAATATAGTATTTTTTTCCCAAACTTTTCTTTTCAGGTGCACGCGCCATTTTGGGCCTTAGGCCCAAAATTTCCTCCATCATGGAGAAACCTGCCTCGGGTTTTAAAAAATGCACCAAGTGTGGCGGTACCATCTCCATCACCGACACCCATGAGTGGTGTCTTAAATGTTTAGGTCCTGACCACTCCATCTCCGAGTGTATGGCTTGTGCCATGATGTCCAAAAGGGGTCGACAAAACAGAGCTGCCAAGCTCAGCCCTTTTTCCCTCCGATGCAGCTTCGGTGGCATCGACGTCTTCCAGGGCTTCGTCTTCCTCCCATGGATCTCAGGTAACTAAACATAAGTCCAGCCGGTCCTCAAAGGGTAGATCTCCTTCCAAGCGTCGAGATGCCTCTGGCGTTGCCCTTGAGGGTTCTGTACCGGCAAAATTGCCCCAGCGGGAGGCTTTGGCTTCCAAAGCATTATCTGGGCTCCAGGCCGTTCGAGGCCTCGACCTCAGCAGAACTACTGGTGCCATGCTTTGGGGTACCGGCTGCGTCCGATACCGATACCCAGGCATCGGCAGCATCGATAGACCAGAGGTTCCTGGTTATTGAACGCAGTCTGGTAGCTCTCATTGTGGCATCGACGCCCTCAGAACTGCGTCAGACAGTTCAACTGGTACTGGTACCGATAGCTTTGACATCGGTGTCGGCTTTGCTGGTACCCAGTCATGCGATGCCTTCGGGTACCGATACCCCGGTACCGACTTCGGTCGGTATGGGTATCGGGCTCTTCAAGAGCATCCGGACAGAAGATACTTCGAATCCTCAGAGGACTCTGAGGATTCTGATAGCTCTGTCGGTACTGGAATACTTCTCCCGGAGGAGCCTTCCTCTCCTAAACGTAGGATGTCTCCTCCAGAGGACATCTCCTTTCAGGACTTTATCAGGGAGGTGGCTCGTGGTTTGTCCATTACTGTGGCTCCTGAAAGAGCCCAGAGCTAAGGAGTTGGAGATTTTACAATATCCCAAAGCTCCTAAGGAGGCAGCTATCTTGCCTATCCATGAGATTTTACATGATCTCATGTTGAGAATGTGGGAGACACCTCTCACCACCTCTCCTCACTCTCGCAGACTGGATACCATGTATTGAGTCCCTCCTTGTCCTGGATTCCAGAAAACTCAGCTGCCTCACCACTCTATTGTAGTGGAATCAGCTATGAGAAGGATCAGGAGTGCAAAGAGACATGCCTCTAATCCTCCAGGACGTGAGTGTAGAACTTTGGATGCCTTTGGACGTCGTACTTTCCAGGTTTCCATGCTTTCTGCCAGGATCAGTTCCTATATTTTATATATGGGAATGTTCCTTAAAGAAGTCACAGGTGATTTAGAGGTTTTGAGCCCTCTTCTCCCTGAGGATAGAAGGCAGGACTTTCTCACACTGGTCAAACATGCCTAGGATGTTTCTAAGTTTGTCAACCGTGCAGCTTTTGACTGTTTTGAGTGCATAAGCAGAACCTCTGCCTTTGCCATAGGTGGAAGTAGAATTGCCTGGCTCAAGGCATCCGATTTGGAGCTCTGGGTGCAGGGCAAACTGGACAATATCCCTTGTACAGGTGAGAATCTGTTTGGCAAAAATTGGCAAGAAAAAGCCAATGAATTAGATGCTGAAAACTCCAATTTGGATAGGCTATCCAAAGCCACAGCTGATCCTGCGAGAAAGAAATCTTTCAAGAAGCCTTTCTTCTCAAAAAAGAAGAGGTTTTATCCCTCTTATTCCCAGCAGGGACGTTCTGCAGGTCAGCCTACCCGGAAAGGTCAGCAACCACCTAAACAAAGGAAACCAAAGACTGCTAAGCCTCAACCGTCTCAGCCTCCACAAGGCCTTTGACTCTCATCTAGAGAACGCAGCCTTCCTGGCCCTCAACGGACCAGAGCCTTCCACCATTCCAGGAAGGTTATGTCACTTTGCCCCCAGGTGGGAGCAGATAACAGCAGAGCATTGGACACTCTCCATTATAAGAGAGGGGTACAAGCTGCACTTTCTGTGCATGCCCCCTTCCACAAGGGTAAAACAGTTCAATTCTCCGACCTCTCTCACCAACTTGTTAGATCAAGAGGTCACTATGCTTCTTGCCACCCAAGGGGCAATAGAAGAAGTACCCATTCATCAACAGGTTAAGAGTAGTTACTCACCTGTAACAGGTGTTCTCCAGGAGCAGCAGGAATCAGTCCTCACATATGGGTGACATTGACGTCAATGAGCCCCCACGCGGAGCATTGCCCCATCTTTCTAAGAAAGCCTTTAGGAATACACCCACGCATGCGCGGTCCTCTTCCCGCCCAAAGGTGCCATCTTGCTCAGTCAGATGACATAGCTAAAAGACAGCACAAAAAACAAATGAACTATGTACAACTGCAACTCCCAGGGGAGGAGGGAGGGTTGTGAGGACTGATTCCTGCTGCTCCTGGAGAACACCTGTTACAGGTGAGTAACTATTCTTTCTCCAGGACCAAGCAGGAAGTCAGTCCTCACATATGGGTGACTCCCTAGCTCTGGGCTACCAGGAACCCAGGCTGAAAAAGAAACTCCCTCTGTGAAGCCGTAGAATAAAGGAAAGAATTTCACTGAGACCAGAACCCCTCGGTAGCCCAACAAGAGGGCAGGAGTTGCCTATACCTCAAAGAGATTCCGGAGTACTACCTGACCAAAAGCACTGTCCCTATGGGACTCCCTCTCCAGGCAGTAATGGGCTGCAAAAGTCTGGCTTGAGGACCAAGTTGCAGCCCTACAGATGTCTGCCAACGGTACAGAGTGGAGATAAGCTACTGATGCAGCTATGGCCCGGACACGGTGGGCTGTAACTCGACCCCGCAAGGGAAGGTCTGCTGCCCTGTAAGCCCAGGTGATACAGTCCGCCACCCATATGGACAAGGTACGCTTGGAGACAGGAACCCCCAAGTTGTTCGGATGAAAGGAGACGAAGAGCTGAGCAGCCCTTCTATGACCCTTAGTATGCTCAAGGTAGAAAGACAAGGCCCTTCTACAGTCCAGGGTGTGGAGGACTTCCTCAGCCCTGCTTGCATGGGGCCTAGGGAAGAATGTGGAAAGAACCACCTCCTGGTTGAGGTGGAAGGAGGAGACCACCTTCGGTAGGAACTTAGGATGAGTCCGAAGGACCACTCTGTTCTTATAGAAACGAGTGTATGGCCTGTCACAGGCCAGGGCCTGAAGTTCACTCACTCGCCTGGCCGAAGTCAGTGCCACTAGGAAGAGAGTCTTCCAAGAAAGGAAGCGAAAAGGGCATGTAGCCATAGGCTCAAAGGGTGGGCGAGTAAGCTGTTGCAAAATCACATTCAGCTCCCACTCAGGGGCAGGCGGACAGAGGAGGCTTTAGCAGAAGCAAGCCTCTGAGGAACCTGGCCACCAGGGGGTGAACCGACAAAGAGTGCCCCTCCAACACTGAGTGGTGGGCTGCCAGAACAGAGAGGTGTACCCTAACCGAATTGGACTTAAGACCCTGATTAGGCAAATGCAGCAGATACTGAAGCACTACTGGCACAGAACAGGAGAAGGGGTTTTCCTGGCGCTGATCACACCACAGGGAGAACCGCCTCCATTTCAGGGCATAGGTCTTTCGGGTGGATTGCTTCCTTTAAGCTAAGACAACCTCTTCGACTTCCTGAGGCAAGCCCCAGGGAGCCAGCACTACCCTTGCAGCTTCCAGGCCATCAAATTGAGAGCTTTGAGATTGGGGTGCAGAAGGGATCCCTGATCCTGAGAAAGAAGATCGGGTTGAAACCCCAGAGGAAGAGGGGTGTCCACCGCCAGTTGTAACAGGAGGGGAAACCAGGGTTGCCTTGGCCATCTGGGGGCCACCAGAATGACCGAGGCCCTGTCCCTCAGAATTTTGAACAAGGTCCGAGCCACCAGGGGCGTGGGAGGGAACGCATACAGCAGGCCCTGGGACCATGAGATCAGGAAGGTATCCGCCGCCAATCTTTTGGGATGCGGTTGCCTGGAGCAGAATTGAGGCAGCTGCCGGTTCAGGGGACTGGCAAAGAGGTCGATAGACGGAAGTCCCCACCTCAGAAAAATGGCCTGGACCACTAAGGGGTGCAGTTGCCACTCGTGAGTTTGCAGAACCCTGCTCAATCTGTCTGCCAGAAAGTTTTCTTGGCCAGGAAGATAGACAGCCTTCAGTAGCATGTGGTGTTGAAGGGCAAAGGAGCAGAGGGCCTGAGTCTCTCGACACAGGAGCCTTGACCCTGTGCCCCCCCTGCTTCTTGACATAAAACATTGCCACTTGGTTGTCAGTCTGCACCAAGACAGCCTGGTGTGCTAGGGTATGGGCGAAGGCCTGGAGGGCTAAACGTATCGCCCCGAGTTCTAGCAGGTTGATCTGCTGAGTGGCCTCCCATGGGGACCACAGACCCTGTGTGCACTTGTCCAGGCAATGTGCAACCCAACCCTGCAAGGAGGCATCGGCGGCGAGTACCACTGTGGGAACAGGTACCTGAAAAGGAATCCCCTGTAGCAGGTTGGGGGAGTGTAGCCACCACTGCAAGGAGTTCAGGAAGGGCTTGGACACCCTTACTTTGTGTCTGAGGTTTCCTGTAGCCTGCCTCCACTGAGTCCTGAGACACCACTGTGCAGGCTGCATATGCAGGCGAGCATTGGGGGTCACATGCACTGTTGATGCCATATGGCCTAGGAGCTGTAGGCAAAGCCTGGCGGAAACTAATGGGTTGCTTATGAACCGGTTGGCCAAGCTTATCAGCCTTTCCGCCCTGTCCTCTGGCAAGTAAGCCTTCACTTGTAGGGAGTCCAACCTTGCCCCTATGAACTCCAGGTTCTGGGAGGGGAGCAAAGTGGACTTTGCGAAGTTTATGACAAAGCCTAGTTGCTGAAGGAGAGAGACAGTACGGAGGGTGGCTTGCCTGGCCTCCTGGAGAGTCTGACCCCTGATAAGCCAGTCGTCCAGATAGGGGAAGACAAATATACCCTGGTTTCTCAAGTAGGCGGCTACCACAGCTAGGCACTTTGTGAAAACTCGTGGAGCGGAGGTTAGGCCAAAGGGCAGTACCCTGTACTGGAAATGGCCTCCTGCCACCACGAATCTGAGGTACTTTCGGTGGTCTGGATGAATGAGGATGTGAGTGTACGCATCCTTAAAGTTTAGATCTAAGGAGCATAGCCAATCTCCCTGCTGGAGGTAGGGCAGTAGTGTCCCAAGAGTAAGCATCTTGAACTTCTCTTTTTCCAAGAACTTGTTGAGATTTCTCAGGTCCAAAATGGGCCGGAGACCTCCAGTCCGCTTTGGCACAAGAAAGTACCGGGAGTAGAAGCCCTGTCTCCACAGATTTGGAGGTACAGGCTCTACCGCCCTGTCTTGCAGCAGACCTAGCAGTTCCTGGAGAAGGAGTTTCTGATGCAGAGGAGGCCATGGAGGCTCCCCTGGGAAGTAGGTAGGGGGTACCTGCTTGAAATGGAGCAGATAGCCCTGTTGGACTATGCTCAGTACACAAGCATCCCTTGTGATGGGTGGCCACTGGTGGGCAAACAGGACCAAGCGACCCCCCCGTGCTGAGGTGGGCCAGCAGGGGTGGAGAGGCTATGCAGAGGGAGTCAAAAACCCCCTCCCTGCTGAGTAGGAGCAGGAGCTGGAGGCTTTGGGGCTTTCTACCTACGGGGCCCCATGTCCTTGCCTCTTGGCCTGCTGACCCTGATGGGGAGCTGGGGAGGCCTGATAATGAGGGAAAGGTTTGTAGGCAGGCGCCTTCCTCGGGTAAAAGGTCTTTTTCCCCGAGCCCTTCTTCTTATGAGAAGGGGCAGAAGTTTTCCTAGACAATCTTGTCCTCGTTAGAGTCTCAGTCTCGAGCTCAGCGGCCTTTTCGGCCATGGACTTGCCGAAGAGGTTTTCACCCCGGCATGGGACATTGACCAACTTGTCCTGCACCCATGGCTCGAGGTCCGATGACTGTAGACATGCCTGGCGTCGAGCAGCGATGCCGGCCGCCGCTACATGGGCCGAAGCCTCGAAGCCATCGTAGGCCGCCCGGGAGATGAACTTAGAACATTCCCGGACACCCGAGGACAAGGACTGGAACCTCTGCAAAGGTTCCCTGGAGAGACCAGCCGAGAACCCGGCTACCTCTTTAGCCAGGTCCCGCAAGTACATGCCCATGTACAGCTGGTAGGCTTGGACACGGCAAGCATGCATCGAGCCCTGGAAGCACTTTCTGCCGATGGCATCTAGGCTTCGGGCCTCCCTGCCGGGGGGGGGGGGGGGGCCCCGCGGAGTGCATCTTCTGGCTCTTCAGACGATGCATGGCCGATTCCACAACCATAGACTGGTTCGGCAGCTGCGCCTTCTGAAAACCAGGGCTCTTCCGGACTCAATACATGGAATCGATCCGCTTGCTCAAAATCGGCGCTGAGGCCGGTGCCTCCCACATTCGGAAGAGGAGCCGTTCCAGCATCGGAGGAACCAGCACAGTAAAGGCCTCCCTCGAGGGAGAGTCATTCTGGAGGGCATTGAGCTCTTCGGCTCAAGGCTCCTCCTTGGGGTCGGCAGGAACATTCAAGGCCTTGGCCATGTCCTTAACGAATTCCGAGAACCGGGTATCCTCCGGAGGGGACCTACTCCGGGGTTCGGACTGCAGCGAGTCCGAAGGGACACACCGAGTCCGAAAAGTATCGGGGGACTCCTTGTCCTCCGTCTCCCATGCAGACTCATCCGAAGAAGAGTCGAGGGGCTCCGACCGCACGGGTTCTGGCAACACCCGCCCCGACGCTGGGGCCATCAGCGTCGTACCGGACAAAAAGAGGCGTGAGAATCGCAGAAAAAAAAAGCCAAATTTTTCCGGGTGACAAGGACAGACGTCCGCTGGGCTCCACGGAAAAAGAAAGACTGAGCAAGATGGCACCTTTGGGCGGGAAGGGGACCGCGCATGCGTGCGTGTATTCCCAAAGGCTTTCTTAGAAAGCTGGGGAAATGCTCTGCATGGGGGCTCATCGACGTCGATGTCACCCATATGTGAGGACTGACTTCCTGCTTGGTCCTGGAGAGCAGGGTTTTACTCCCCCTATTTCCTTATCCCAAAGGAAACAGGGGGATACAGACCTATTTTGGACCTCAGAAAATTGAACAAATTCCTGTTCAAAGAGAAATTCAAGATGATTTCTCTAGGAACTCTGCTGCCATACCTTCAGAGTCAGGATTGACTTTGTTCTCTAGATCTCAAGGATGCATACACCCATGTTCTCATCCATCCAACTCACAGAAAGTTCCTTCGGTTCCTTTTTCAAGGAAAGCACTACCAATACAGGGTGCTTCCTTTTGGCCTGGCCTCAGCACCAAGAGTGTTCACAAAATGCAAGGCTGTAATAGCAGCATTTCTCCGCACTCTAGGGATATTCGTCTTCCCTTACTTAGACGACTGGCTCATTCGAGCCCCATCAGAGTCAGAGACCAGGACTTCTCTAGCTTGCACAATGCGTGTCCTTCAGTATTTGGGTCTTGTCATAAACATCTCAAAATCCAGTCTAACTCCCACTCAGTCTCTAGAGTTCATAGGAGCTTTGCTGGATACCAGAAAATCAAGGGTCTATCTTCCCCAGGCCCGTTGCCTTCGCATGGTGCAGTTAGCTTCTCAAGCACTGCTGAAGCCTCATCTCACTGCCCGAGAAATGCTACAACTACTAGGCCACATGGCATCTACCGTGCATGTGGTTCCTTATGCTCACCTCCATATGAGAGCAGCCCAGTGGACTTTATCCACTCAGTGGACCCAGGCATCAGGGTGCCTGCCAGACAAAATAGCAAACACAAATCGCCTTATTTTGTCCCTCCAATGGTGGCGGTCCACTCAGAACCTGTTGTTGGGGTCCCAATTTAAACAACCCTTACCCCAGGCAACTCTCACAACAGATGCTTCACCAATGGGTTGGGGAGCTCATCTGCAAGACCTCTCCACCCAAGGCACCTGGACTACACAGGAGACATCTACATATCAATCTCTTGGAGCTCAGAGCAATCTTCCTTGCTCTTCGAGTGTTCCACACCCTGCTCAGCTACAGGACAGTCCTCATTCATACGGACCATCAAGTAGCCATGTTCTACGTGAACAAGCAGGGTGGAACAGGCTCTCTGTCGCTTTGCAATGAAGCTTTGCGACTATAGGCCCTCGCCAAAGAGCATCAGACTCATCTCCTGGCAGTGTATCTTCCAGGCATACAAAACTCTTGGGCAGACTCAGTCGAGTTCTGCTTCCACACTAATGGTCTCTACATGCAGACCAGGTGGCCAAGAGTTTTCAAATTTGGGGAACCCCGGACATAGACCTCTTTGCAAGTCCATTGAATGCCAAACTTCCCCGGTTCTGTTCCAGAATTCCGGCTCAGGGCTCTCAGGCCAGGGATGCTTTCCTCCTTCACTGGAGTCAAGACTTTCTGTATGCCTTTCCATCCATTCCCCTGATTCCCAAAACCCTGTTTCAAGCTTCAGAGAGACAGAGGCCTATGATTCTCATAGCTCCACATTGGCCATGGCAAGTGTGGTACCCTCTGCTTCTACATCTCTCTCAAGCTCCCTCCCTGGAGTTAGGGTCTGCTCTAGATGATCTGTTTCAGGAGAACGGAATGTTATGGCATCCCAATCCCCAGTCTCTGCATCTCAGGGCTTGGTTGCTGAAGGCCTAGATCTTCATGATTTTAACCTCCTTCAGCAAGTAAAGGATATCCTTTATGCTTCCAGGAAGCCTTCCACAAGACGCTCTTATGCTTTCAAGTGGAAAAGGTTTACCATATGGTGCTCGCAGAAGGGTCTCAACCCCCTTGCGATACCTTTGGAATCATTACTGGAGTATCTCCTTCATTTATCCAATGCAGGACTTAAAACTAACTCAGTAAGAGTCCATTTGAGTGCTATTGCAGTTTCTTTCAAGCCTCTAAATGGACAGCCTATTTCCTCCCATCGTAGCAAGATTTATGAGAGGCCTTCTTCTAACTAAGCCTCCCATTAGGCTACCACCTGTGGCATGGGACTTAAACCTGGTTCTTGGTCAGCTTATGAAGCCACCTTTCGAACCCTTAGCTACTACCTTTGAAATTTCTTTCTTGGAAAGTTATCGTTCTCATTACAATCACATTAGCACATCGCATCAGTGAGTTGCAGGCACTAGTAGCTGATCCACCTTATACAAGGTTCCATCATGACAAGGTAGTCCTTAGGACTCATCCACACTTTATGCCAAAGGTAGTCTCGCCTTTTCATCTAAACCAGGCGGTCTACCTGCCTGTGTTTTTTCCAAGGCCTCATGCATCTAATGCAGAAAGAAATCTTCATACTTTGACTGTAAAAGAGCTTTAGCTTTTTACTTATTTTATTTATTTTATTTAGCAAGCATTTGTAGCCCGCTCCTTCCAGCGATCAGAAGCGGGTAGGATTACTATTGTGAAACTGCCGAATCAAGGCAGGTATAAATTTTGTTTACATACAGATTGTCAGAAAAGCACGTCATACAGAGTTAACACTTCTTAGCTATGGGGGAGTTCATTTACATATATACATAAATACATATATACAGGATAATCTTCTTGGACTGTCGAATCAAGGCAGGTACAAATTTTGCTTACATACAGATTGTCAGAAAAGCACATCATACAGAGTTAACACTTCTTAACTATGGGGGAGTTCATTTACAGATATACATAAATACATATATACAGGATAATCTTCTTGGACACAGTGGTCAGGGGCTGCTCCATCTGTGGGTTTAATTCAGGTTGAAATGTGATTGGAAAATGTGCGTTTTGAGTTTCTTTCTGAAGTCTAGAAGGTCATTGCTAGCTTGTAGTTCTGGTGGGAGTTGGTTCCACAGTGTTGGCGCCACATATGAGAAAGCCCTGTGGCTGGTGTTAGTTTTGGCAGATCTTACAAAGATCTTACAAAGAACACAGCAACATAGAAAGTCCTCAACTCTTTGTTGCTTTTGATCCTTCTCATTTGGGACTTCCAGTCTCCAAGAGAACACTGTCCAACTGGATTGCTCAGTGTATTTCCTTTGCCTATCAGAGTAAGAATCTTCCTCTGGAACGCCATGTCACAGCTCACAATGTGAGAGCCATGGCAGCTTCAATGGCTCATCTCCACTCTGTGTCTATCGATGACATCTGTAGAGCAGCCACCTGGGCCTCGGTTCATACCTTCACAGCCCATTACTGCTTGGACAAGGACTCCCGCTGGGATGCCTTGTTTGGTCAGGCTGTTCTCAAACACCTGTTCCATACCTAATCAACTCCTACCCACCATCCCTGGTTGGATGCCAGAGATCCATGGGGGGAAGTGGAGCCCTTTCACAGGGGCATACAACTTCTGGGGTCTCTCCCTGGCATCTAAAGCTAGGGAGTCCCCATATGTGAAGACTACATTCCTGCTTGTTCCTGGAGATAGCATAGTTACTCACCAGGAACAGCAGGAATTTAGCCCTCACAACCCACCCACCTCCCCTAGGAGTTGTATCTCTCTATCTCTTTCTCTCTTTTTGTCTCAGCTTTAAACTCAACTGGAGAGAGGCAGTTGGGAAAGGCGGGAAGGCAGCACGCAGGCGCTGTGGGATGCTCCCAAAAGCTTCCTAATTGGATGCTGGGGAGCGTTCCCACACAGGCTCCGTCGGTACTGACGATACCCATATGTGAGGACTAAATTCCTGCTGTTCCCGGAGATCACCTGTTATAGGTGAGTAACTATGCTTTCTTTCCATTCATGGGTAAAGACACCCATGCATGGAAAGGCTATTGTTAATAACAAGACTACTATTAATTACAGGATAATTGGTATGAGCGCCAGGGAGCCAGTGAAAATTCATAAGCTGTTGCCCCCACCTGGGTAAGCTTCCTGTTAGACTGGAAGCCCATGCTGAGCACTGTAAGCACATAATGCACACTGACAAAGGACCATGTGCTGCTACTGCTGCTTTCTGCTTTAGATGCGTGGGAAGGAAGCTGGAAAGCTGCTATTTTGAATTCATCATCATCTGGGGTCATGTGGCTTTTCCATTGCTAAAACGGGATAAATGTCTGGAAAGTACTAATGCAGAGGGATGCTTTATATTTATAAAAATGAAACTGGCTGGGCAACTCTATACAATGGTGAACATTTCTTCTCCAAACAGTGATCAGGGTAGATTTTTTTGACCAGGTCAACGACATATTTTTAGGATTTATGGAGGGTCAATTAATTCATGGAGGGGACTTCAATCTAACTATGGATCCTGCTTGGGATAATATGGGAGTGGGGGAAAAAGTAATTGAGGGCTCAAAGATTTAAACTGAAGGCTATGCTAGATAGGATGAACCTAAAGTGACGTCTAGAGAGTAACATCCTAGTGTTAGAGATTTACACTTTCTCAAAATGTGCATTCATTGTATTCTTGGACTAATCATTGGTTAGTGCAAGGGCAGTTGTTGTCCCATCTTGTGAATTCTGAGATTGATTCCATAACATAATCTGACCATGCTCTTATATGGTTGGAGTTAGGAGGTCTGAGCACAGGGGAAGGCAGTTTTGGATGCTCAATGGCAGCTTGATTGGAGAGACAAAAGAACCAGATCCATAAAGAGATTCTGAAGTATCTGTCTATTAATGATAAATGGGGGGAGGGGAGGATAATCTCCAGGAACAATATGAAATGTTTAAAACTGTTAGAGGGGAAATTCCTAAGAGAGAGAAAATATGGCTCAGATTTTAGAATTAAGGGGAAAGAGTCATCAATTAAAGTTGGACAATCAGAGGAGGAAGGACCAAAGAGTACAATTCCTGATCTGGAGAGATTAAGTGAGAAATTAAAGGCATTTGGCTGGATGAGTTCAAATTTCAGTTAACACAACTAAAACAAAAGCCATTTGAGTACAGATATAAAGCAGGAAGACTGCTGGCCTTCAGGCTAAAGAAGCTACAGCTGAGAAACAATATTCTTTCAATCAAACAAGTAGGTGGGAATGAGGTCTTCAATTCCAAAAGCATTAGACAGAAGTTTGTTCATTTTTACAAGAACCTTTCCCCTCCAGACTATGCCACCTATCAAGGAAATAGATTAATTTCTAGAGGATATAATCTTATGTCTGAGACCAGATGAAGTTGAAATGGCTAGTAGGCTTATTACGAAGTACGAAACTTTGATGGCAATTAAATCATTTAAAGCTAGAAAAGCACCAGGGGTGGATGGGTTCTGTTTTGTTTTACAAAAATGTTTTGTGAACTGTTAGTGGAACCCTTGACTACTTTGCACAAAACTATGGGGGTGGGAAGAGATTTACCAGTGTCCTTATCTTTTAGCAGGTATAAGGGTTAGAGCACTGGCTTGGGAACCACGAGACCAGGGTTCAATTCCCACTAGCACTCCTTGTGACCTTCGGCGAGTCACTTAACCCTCCACTGCCTCAGAAGAATCCAAATTATCAGTGAACCGGTTTAATGTACATTACCAAGTTTAAGTTACAATGCAAACCGCTTTGACTAAAATGATAAAACAGTATTAAAAAACCTGTTAAAGAAAAATAAATAACTGAACTACAAAGAGGGAAAAAACCCTATGAATTGTGGATCCTATAACCCATATCCCCTTATGTGAGGGAGGTCTGTATATCATGCCAAAGCAAATAGATTTCTCTTTCCCTCTTTCTAGTTTAACCCACAGTGCCTCCTCTCTCCCCTTTAAGCTCTGTAGTTTCAAAGCTTTATTATTTTTTCTTTACGGAAAGAGTGGTGGATCCGTGGAATAGTCTCCCAGTGGAGGTGGTAGAGATGAGGGGACACAGAGGGAGCAGGACCTTCGCAACAGCAGAGAAGAGACACAACAACGAGAGGCAATAGGAGGTCACAGGCGCTTTTATTAGTGAAAGACCCCTACGGGTTTCGGCACAAGCCTTCTTCGGGGGGTACGCATCTTCAAAAAAATACAATATAATAAATCAAAGCAATTAAAATAAGGAATAAAAATAATGAATAATAAACAAAATCTTAATAAAATCATATCTCAAATAATGACACTTGAATGATAATGTTATGACCAAACAATAATTAAACAATAAAAAGCAGTAAGGAATAAAAAGATAAGAATAATAAGATCAGTTAAAAACAGACATAAGCACTCCGATACATTAAAATAAACCACATTAAAAAAGGGGTTATGCGTCAATGTTAAAATAAATATAGAAATGAGGACTGAAAACATAACTATACTTACAGGTGGCACCCTGTGAGATAATAGTCATGAAAGACACCAATCACGTCGAGGACTCTAAGGCTATAAAGTATACAAGGGCAACAAAATTATTATATGAGTACACACTGGTATATTAATGTATGGTAGTAGTGAACTAATTCCTGTTAGGGGCAAATGGCGGGTCAGAGCCAGAAAAGAAATGTGTATTTCAAATATAAGTCAATGATTGCCAGGGTGCAAACATCGGGAAACGCAACGGACAAATTGCATTCTAAGGACAGGCTGAATCATATGGAAGGTGCTAAAGGAGGATTATGCCTAAATCGTTTTCCTGGGTGGTGGTTCCTAATGTGGAACCTTGCATCGTGTAACCATAGTTTGGGTTGTTCTTTCCTAGGTGCATAACTTTTCACTTCTGAAATTAAATTTCATCTGCCATTTGGATGTCCAACCTTCCAATTTATCAAGGTGATATTTATTTATTTAGACAGTTTGGTATACCACCTTATCCTTAAATCAAAGTGGTCACAACACAATTGGGGGATACATTTAACACGAGGGGATATGATACACATACACTAATACTTACAGGGAACATGGGCAATGGAGGGTTAAGTGGCTTGCCCAAGACCACAAGGAGCACTTGTGGGACTAGAACCCCAGTCCTTCCGGCCCAAGGTTGCTGTCATCTAGTGGGATTTGAACCCCCGACCTTCCAGCCTGAAGTAACTTGCCCCAACCACTAGGCCACTCCTCCCTGATAAATAAGGTGATATGATTTAGATGTTTAAATACCTCTATGACATAAATGCTTTCGATTAAAAGCAAGCTCTGCTACGAGGTGATATGGGATGAGGGTGAAAGAGGATAGATACAGGAATAATATGCGGAAATATTTCTTTACGGAAAGAGTGGTGGATCCGTGGAAGTCTCCCAGTGGAAGTGGAAGAGATGAGGACAGTATCTGAATTCAAAGAAGCATGAGACAAACACAGAGGATCTTTAAAGGAAAAAAAGGGGACTGTTGTAGTGGTTGATATGGAAGGACAGGCTAGATAGGCCATGTGGTCTTTTTCCGACATGTTTCTATAAGGTTTTTGCCAAGATACTGGCTAATACATTGTGCGGTTTCTTGGCCCAGTTAATACATGAAATTCAATAGGGCTATATCATTAAGCGGTTAACATCTGATAATATTCAATGAGTTCTTAATTTGCTCTGGCAAACGAAAGTTTCAACAGCGTTAATGGTTATGGTTACAGTAAATGCTGAAAAGGCTTTTGATTGTGTGTAGCAGCCTTGTGGTGTGCCAGTTTTAGAAAAAGTAGGGCTGGGCGATGGCTTATTGCTATGGACACAAACTATATATAAGATACCCTTAGCTTACCTTAGAGTTAATGAGCGTTATTCTGAGACTGAGCTGAAGAGAAGAACCAGACAAGGTGTCCCCCTATCCCCATTACTTTTTGCTTGGTGATGGAGCCCCTTACCCAAAGGATAAGGACGAATAAAGATATCATGGGGATAAAGGTTAGTCTTATAAAGTGCAAAAACCCTCTCTTAGAATACAGCCTTACATAGATACTTTTCTGGTGGATTATGATCTGGTCCAGTATGTGCCCTCCCTCCCTCCTCATGTAGCAGGGCACACTCTGGACCTTATTTCACACCAGGAAATCACAGTTACTTACCTTTAACAGGTGATCTCTGGGAACAGCAGGAATAAGTCTTCACATATGGGTTTTGTCGGTACTGACGGAGCCTGCGCGGGAACGCTCCCCAGCGTCCAAAAGGAAAGCTTTTGGGAGCATCCCACAGCGCCTGCGCGCTGCCTTCACGCCTTTCCTAACCGCCTCTCTCCAGTTCGAGTTTTAAAGCTGAGACAAAGAGAGAGAGAGGAAAGGAAAGATAGATAGAGAGATACAACTCCTAGGGGAGGTGGGTGGGTTGTGAAGACTTATTCCTGCTGTTCCCAGAGATCACCTGTTACAGGTAAGTAACTGTGCTATCTCCAGGAACAAGCAGGAATGAGTCTTCACATATGGGGACTCCCCAGCTAGAGATGCCTGGGAGATCACCCAGGTTGTGAGTCCCTGGGATGGGCTCTACCTCCACCTATGAATCTCAGGCATCCAGTCAGGGATGGAGGGTAGGAGTTGATTAGGTATGGAACAGGAGTTTGAGAACAGCCTGACCAAACAAGGCATCCTGGCGGGAGTCCTTGTCCAAGCAGTAATGGGCTGTAAAGGTATGAACCGAGGCCCAGGTGGCCGCTCGACAGATTTGGTCGATGGACACAGAGTTTAGATGAGCCATAGAGGTTGCCATGGCTCTCACATTGTGAGCTGTGACATGGCCCTCCAGAGAAAGGTTCTTACTCTGGTAGGCGAAAGAAATACACTGAGCAATCCAAATGGACAGAGTTCTCTTAGAGACTGGAAGTCCTAAATGAGAGGGATCAAAAGCAACAAAAAGTTGAGAGGACTTTCTATGTTGCTGTGTCCTCTGTAAGTAGAAAGCAAGTGCTCTTTTACAATCCAGGGTATGACGATTTCTCTCTGCACTTGAAGCATGAGGTCCTGGAAAAAAGACAGGTAAATACACCTCCTGGTTCAGATGAAAAGGCGAGACCACTTTAGGCATAAAGTGTGGACTAGTTCTGAGGACTACCTTGTCATGATGGAACCTTGTATAAGGAGGATTAGCCACTAAAGCTTGCAACTCACTGATACAGCGAGCTGAGGTGACTGCAATTAGAAAAATAACCTTCCAGGAAAGGAATTTCAAGGAGGTAGTGGCTAAGGGTTCAAAAGGTTGCTGCATAAGCTGGCCAAGAATCAGATTCAAGTCCCATGCCACTGGAGGTGGTCTGATGGGAGGTTTAGTCAAAAGAAGACCTCTCATGAATCTTGCTATAAGAGGATGAGAGGAAATAGGCTGTCCATTGAGAGGTTTAAGGGATGCTGCAATAGCACTCAAAAGGACTCTTACTGAATTCGTTTTAAGGCCTGCATGGGATAAATGCAGCAAATACTCTAGTAAAGAATTCAGAGGTATTGCAAGAGGGTTAAGACCCTTCTCTGCACACCAAATGGTAAACATTTTCCATTTAAAAGCATAGGAACGTCTAGTGGAAGGCTTTCTGGAAGCATGAAGGATATCCTTCACTTGCTGAGAAAGATGCAAATCTTGAAGGGCTAGGCCTTCAGCAACCAGGCTCTGAGGTGAAGAGACTGGGGATTTGGGTGCCACAACGTTCCCTCCTCCTGGGACAGGAGGTCTGGAGCAGATCCCAAGTCCAGGGAGGGAGCTTGGGAGAGATGCAGAAGTAGAGGGTACCACACTTGGCGTGGCCAATGTGGTGCTATGAGGATCATAGACCCCTTGTCTCTCTGAAGTTTGAAGAGTGTCTTGGGAATTAGGGGAATGGGTGGAAAGGCATAGAGGAAGTCTTGCCCCCAATGAAGGAGGAAGGCATCCCTGGCCTGAACTCCCTGACACGGAATCCTGGAACAGAACCGGGGAAGTTTGGCATTCCACGGACTTGCAAAGAGGTCTATGTCCGGGGTTCCCCAAATTCAGAAGATCGTGGCTATCTGGTCCCCATGGAGGGACCATTCATGTGGAAGCAGAACTCGACTGAGTCTGTCTGCCCAATAGTTTTGAATCCCTGGAAGATACACTGCCATGAGATGAATTTGATGCTCTTTGGCGAAGGCCCACAATCTCAGAGATTCGTTGCAAAGCGACAGAGAGCCAGTCCCGCCCTGCTTGTTCACGTAGAACATGGCTATTTGGTTGTCCATGTGGATGAGGACTGTCTTGTAGCTCAGCAGGGTGTGGAAGACTCAGAGCTAGAAAAATAGCTCTGAGCTCTAAGAGTTTGATATGTAGAGATGTCTCCTCTAGAGACCAGATGCCTTGAGTGGAAAGATCTTGAAGATGAGCTCCCCAACCTCTTGGAGAGGCATCTGTGGTAAGGGTTGCTTGGGGTAACACCTGTTGAAAGGGGGACCCCAGCAACAGATTTTGAGTGGACTTCCACCAGTGGAGGGACCAAAAGAGGCGACTGGAGGTTGCTATTTTGTCTGACAGGCAACCTGATGCCTGGGTCCATTGGGTGGACAGAGTCCACTGAGCTGCCCTCATGTGAAGGCGAGCATAAGGAACCACATGCACAGTGGATGCCATGTAGCCTAACACTTGTAACATCTCTCGAGCAGTTAAATGGGATTTTAACTGAATTTGTGAGGCTAACTGCACCAAGCGTAGGCAACGGGCCTGGGGAAGATAGGCTCTTGCAGTTGTGGTATCCAGCAAGGCCCCTATGAACTCTAGAGACTGAGTAGGGGTGAGATGGGATTTTGGAAAGTTTATTACAAGTCCCAGATACTGAAGGATATGGCTTGTGCAGGTTAGAGAAGTCTGGGCCTCTGACTGAGATGGAGCTCGGATGAGCCAGTCGTCCAGATATGTGAATACGAATATCCCTAGAGTGCGTAGAAATGCAGCTACTACTGCAATGCATTTTGTGAACACCCTTGGTGCAGAGGCCAGACCGAAAGGAAGCACTCTGTATTGGTAGTGCTTCCCTTGATAAAGGAACCGAAGGAACCTTCTGTGTGTTGGATGGATGAGGACATGGGTGTACGCATCCTTGAGGTCTAGAGAGCAAAGCCAATCCTGACTCTGAAGGTATGGAAGGAGTGTACCGAGAGAAATCATATTGAATTTCTCCTTGCATAGAAACTTGTTCAATTCTCTGAGATCTAATATGGGTCTGTAGCCCACTGTTTTCTTTGGGATAAGAAAGTAGGGGGAGTAGAACCCTGAGCCCTGTTGAAGAAGGGGTACTTCTTCTATTGCCCCTTGGGCAAGAAGGGTAGTAATCTCCTGACCCAGGTTGAGGAGAGATGTTGGAGAATTGAACTGTTTCACCATGGTGTGAGGAGGAAGGTTTAAGAAATGAAGCTTGTACCCCTCCCTTATGATGGCGAGGGTCCATTGCTCTGTTGTGATTTGTTCCCATCTGGAATGGTGAGAGGCTCCGGATGTTCTACAGCCAGAAAGGCTAAGCTCTCTAGTTGTAAGTCAAAGGCCCTGAGGAGGCTGAGGCTGTTGGGCCGTAGCAATCCTAGCAGCCTTAGGCTTGGCCTGTTTCGGTTGTTGCTGTCTCTTTGTAGCAAAACGACCTGCAGTAGATGACTGCTGACCATAAGCAGAATAATATTTCCCTTTTTTGGGAAAAAAATCCCTTTTTGAACAACCTTTTCTTAAAAGGAGCAGAAGTAGACTTTGAAAGTCTATCTAAAGCAGACTTTTCAGCATCCATTTGGGTGGCCTTTGCTTGCCAATCTTTGCCAAAAAGGTTTTCACCTGCACAAGGAAGGTTTCCTAGTCCATCTTGAACCCAAGGTTCCAAATCAGAAGCTTGTAACCAAGCAACTCTGCGTGCACCTATGGCAATGGCAGAGGCTCTGCTGGCACCTTCAAAAGAGTCAAAGGCTGCACAGTTGGAAAACTTGGAAATATCCTGGGCATGTTTGAGCCAGGTGAGGAACTCTTCCCTTTTATCTTCTGAAATAAAAGGAGATAGAGTTTGCAGGTGATCTGTAACTTCTTTAAAAACATCCCCATATAGAGACTATAGGAGTTGATTCTGGTAACAAGCATACTGGCCTGGAAAATTCTCCTGCCAAAGGCATCTAAGGTTCTGCATTCTCTTCCTGGAGGAGCAGAAGAGTGCCTTTTTGTACTCTTTATCTTCTTCATAGCAGACTCCACCACAATGGAGTGGTGAGGAAGCTGAGTCTTATGAAAGCCAGGACAAGGAGGAACACGATACATGGTGTCCAACCTGCGAGAATGAGGGGAAGTGGTGAGAGGAGTCTCCCATATGCCCAATATGTGATCATAAAGAATCTCATGTATTGGTAAAGTGGCTGCCTCTTTAGGAGCCTTAGGATATTGCAAAATATCTAATTTTTTGGCTCTAGGCTCTGTCTCAGGGCCACTGAGATGGAAAGGCCCCTGGCCACTTCCCTAATGAAGTCTTGAAAAGACAAGTCTTCTGGAGGAGACATTCTCCTTTTTGGAGAAGAGGGCTCCTGAGGATGAATCACCGATGCTTCGACAGAGACCTCTGATTCATCAGAGTCTTCAGAGGAATCGAAGTATCGCCTGTCTGGATGCTCCTGCAGAGCCCGATACGCGTACCGGGTGGTATCGACATCGGGAGTGATCAGTACCGATTCGGTACCGATGGGCATCACAGAACAGTGTACCGCTGCAGTCGACACCGAAGCGGATGTCGATGCAATCGATACCGGCACCGGAACCGATGTCGGTACTGGTGCTGGAGTCGGTACCGTCAACGGAGTTTGTTGCGGTACCGAAGGCGTCGCAGCTTGTATGAATGCCATGATAGCACGCTGCATGGTCAGGATATTCTGATCCATTGACGCAACCAATGTCTGGATGTCGGTACCAGTGGGAACCACCGGTACCCCAGAACATGGCAACAGGTGATCAGTCGAGGCCGAGCCATCGATGTCAACCTGTGACCCCATAGATAAAGCTTTGGAAGCCGGAGCCTCCCGCCGGGGTAATTTTGCCGGTGCGGATTCCTCGAGGGCAAGCCCGGAGGCATCTCGATACTTAGAGGGAGATCTACCCTTCAAGGACTGGCTGGATTTAAGTTTGGTTACCTGAGAGCCATGTGAGGAAGAAGCCGCCCTGGAAGACGTTGATGCAACCGAAGCTGCATCCGAGGGAAAAAGGGTACTGAGCATAGCTGCTCGATTCTGTAGACCTCTTTTAGACATCATGGAGCAGGACTCACAATCCACAATGGAGTGGTCAGGACGTAAACATTTTAGACACCATTCATGGGTGTCAGTGACAGAAATAGTGCCGCTGCACTTCGTGCATTTTTTAAACCCAGAGGCGGGCTTTTTCCATGAGGAAAAATGTCCTAGGCCTAAGGCCAAAGAAGAAAATGCACTGAAGTGAGAAAAAAACAGTAGTTTGTTTTTTTTTGTTTTTTTAGAATAAAGAAAGAAAAGACCGGCGGTACCGGTCCAGCGTCGAGAAGGCAGACGCGCGACCAAAGAAATAAAATAAAATAAAGAAATTCTTCAGCGGTGACAGGAACACGACCTGCTGGCTCCGCGGAAAAGAAGAACTGGAGAGAGGCGGTTAGGAAAGGCGGGAAGGCAGCGCACAGGCGCTGTGGGATGCTCCCAAAAGCTTTCCTTTTGGACGCTGGGGAGCGTTCCCGCGCAGGCTCCGTCGGTACCGACGATACCCATATGTGAAGACTCATTCCTGCTTGTTCCTGGAGATTGTTTCATCCAACACCATTGCCGATGCCAGGGTATGGGTACCGCTCGAAGCGGATGCCACCACCGAGCATGGCTCAGGTATGTTCAGAGAGGGGTGAACCTCAGGAACAACCTGAAACCCCATTAAGGATTTGGAGGCCGAAGACTCCCACCGGGGTTTTAAAGCCAGTGTGTCCTCGAGGGTAAGGCCAGAGGCATCACTATGCTGTGCATGAGATCTACCACTCGAGGACTGGCTAGTCTTAACAGACTGTTTTTGGGTTACCTGATCCTGCGAAGAAGAAACGGTGATCGGTGCCCTGAAGTTGAATGGGGACCGCGTATCAAGGTGAACTCGATGATGAAGACTTCTTCCGACTATACTGTTGCAGGAGGGACACTCCAGCGGATAGTGGTCAGGACCCAAGCAGGGTAGACACCAATTATGAGTGTCTAAAATCAATTTTGAACCGCCACAGTTTGAACATTTCTTAGGGATAGTGGCTGGCGCTTCCATGAAGGAAAGTGAGTAGGCCTAGCAGGCCGAAAAAACTGTCAGGCACTAACAAGGAAAAAAGTATTCCTTAAAAAGGAAAATTTACAAGAAAAAAGAAAAGAAACACCGGCGGTACCGGTGGCGTCGGGGAAGGCAGACGCGACCACAAGAAAACCAAAAAATAAAAGAAGAATTTTCTGTGGTGACAGGACGATGTCCTGCCGGCTCCGCGGAAAAATGAAAACTGAGGAGAGGCAGTTGGGAAAGGCGGGAAGGCAGCACGCAGGCGTGTTGGGATGCTCCCAAAAGCGTTCTGATTGGATGGTGGGGAGCGTTCCCGCGCAGACTCCGTCGGTACCGACGTACCCATATGTGAAGACTCATTCCTGCTTGTTCCTGGAGATCAGGTGTTCTCCGGGGACAGCAGGAATCAGTCCTCACATATGGGTGACGTCAGCGCCGACAGAGCCCTCATGCAGAGCAATCCCCAGCTTTCAGAGAAAGCCTTTGGGATTGCATCACGCATGTGCGTTCCCCTTCCCGCCCAAGGGTGCCATCTTGCTCAGTCAAATGACAAAAGTTAAAAAGATGGCAAAATGAACAAAATATAATAGGACTGCAACTCCATGGGAGGAGGGAGGGTTGCGAGGACTGATTCCTGCTTTCCCTGGAGAACACCTGTTACAAGTGAGTAACTACGCTTTCTCCAGGAACAAGCAGGAAATCAGTCCTCACATATGGGACTCCCTAGCTATAGGCTACCGAGAACCCATAACTGAAAAATAGGCTCCCTCTAGAAGAGCCGCAGTAGCCATGATAGGAGTTCAACCGAGAACGCAACACTCCGGTAGCCTGACACCAAAGGGTCGGAGGGAAGGAGTTGCCTAAACCTCAAACAGGTTACGGAGTACAGCCTGGCCGAAAGCACTGTCCCGTTGAGACTTCCTATCCAGGCAGTAATGGGCCGCAAAAGTCTGGCTTGAAGATCAAGTGGCGGCCCAGCAGATGTCTGCCAGCGCAACAGACCGGAAGTGAGCCACTGATGCGGCCTTAGCCCTGACCCGGTGGGCCGTGACTCAACTCTACAACGGGAGATCGACCGCCCTGTATGCCCAGGCGATACAATCCGCCACCCAAGTGGACAAGGCATACTTGGAGACAGGCATCCCCAGCTTACTGGGGTCATAAGAGACTAAGAGCTGAGAAGCCATTCTATGCCCCCGCATACACTCCATGTAGAAGGCCAAAGCCCTCAGAGTTCAGGGTGTGCAGGACTGTTTCTGCCCAACTGGCATGCAGCCTGGGAAAGAAGGTCAGAAGTACCACCTCCTGGTTGAGGTGGAATGAAGAGACCACCTTCGGGAGGAACTTGGGGTGAGTGCGAAGCACCACCCTGTTCCCATAGAACCGTGTGTACAGTCTTTCGGAAACCAGAGCCTGCAGCTCACTCACTCGTCTGGCTGACGTGAGAGCCACCAAGAAAAGCGCCTTCCAAGAGAGGAAGCGGAGATGGGAGGAAGCCATCGGCTCAAAAGGTGGGTGAGTAAGCTGCTCTAAGACCACATTCAAATCCCAATTCGGTCGCCAGAGGGCAAACCGGGTGTTTCAGCAGAAGTAAACCTCTCAGGAACCTGGACACCAAAGGGTGCACAGATAGAGGTTGTCCTTCCACTGGAGAGTGGTGTGCTAAGGCACTCAGGTGGACTCGGACAGAATTTAACTTGAGATCTAAATCTGAGACGTGAAGCAGATACTGCAATACCACTGACACTTGGCAGGTGAAAGGGTTTTCTCCCTGTTTATTACACACCTCAAACCTATGCCACTTGAAAACATAGGTTTTTCTAGTCAATTGCCTTCTTGCGGCTAGCAGTACCTCCTCTACATTTTTAGGGAGGAGAAGTGGTGCGAGAACTACCCTTTCAGCAGCCATGCCATCAGGTTGAGAGACCTGAGGTTGGTATGCAGGAGAGTGCCCCCTTCCTGCGACAAGAAGTTGGGGTGCAATCCCAGAGAAATTGGAGCCTCTGCCGCCAGTTGAAGCAGGAGAGGAAACCATGGCTGCCTCAGCCACCTGGGAGCTATCAGGATGACCGAGACCTTGTTCTGAAAGATCTTGAATAGAGTCTGAGCCACCAGGGGTGTGGGAGGAAACACATACAGGAGGCCCATCGACCATAATAGGAAAGCATCTACAGCCACCCTGCTTGGGTGTGGCTGTCTGGAGCAGAAGCGGGGCAACTGGTGATTCTGTGGGCTCGCAAACGCCCCCAGCACTGGAACAGCTGCTGGACTATACTGGGATCCAGTTGCCACTCGTGCGGCTGCAGAATTCTGCTGAGCTTGTCGGCTAAGACGTTCTCTTGACTTGGCAAATAAACTGCTTTGAGGTGCATACCTTGGCTGACTGTAAACAAGCATAGGTCCAGGGTCTCTTGACAGAGAATGCGAGACCCTGTGCCCCCCCCCCCCTGCTTGTTCACATAGAACATTGCCACTTGGTTATCTGTCTGAATTAAGACAGGCTGATGAGCCAGGGTTTGACAGAAGCTAGGCGGATAGCTCGAAGCTCTAGGAGATTGATCTGTTGTGTGCTCTCCTGTGGAGACCACATACCCTGAGTGCACAATTCCTGGCAATGGGCTCCCCAGCCCAGCAAGGATGCATCTGTAGTCAACTCTCATGTGCGGGGGAGGCTGGAAAGGTACTCCCCCAAGTAAGTTGTGTGGCTGAAGCCACCATGTCAATGACTGTACCAGTCGTCTGGACACCTTTATGCTGTCTCTGAGTCGGCCTGTGTCCACTGGTACCTGAGACACCACTCAGCTGTTCTCATGTGGAGGCAGGCATTGGGTGTCACATGTACCATGGAGGCCATGTAACCAAGAAGGCGCAGAAAGTGTCTTGCTGAGATCTGTGATCTGCGACTCACTTGCTGCACTAGGGCCACAAGTCTCTGTGCCCTGTCTTCTGGTAGATAAGCCCTTGCTTGAAGGGTGTCTAAACCCTAGGTGCTGTATCAACTGGATAGAGCGAGACGTGGCCTGTTGGGCTTCCATGGCTGACTGGGCTCTGATAAGCTAGTTGTCCAAGTATGGGAAGACAAATGCCCCCTGGTTTCTTAGGAAGGCGCCACCACCGCTAGGCACTTTGTTAACACCCTGGGTGCGGAGGCTAGGCTAAATGGAAGCACCTTGTACTGGAAGTGGTTTCCTCCAACCACAAATCGTAGATATTGTCTGTGGTCTGGATGAATGAGGATGTGTGTATAAGCATCCTTTAGGTCTAAGGAGCAAAGCCAGTCTCCCTGGCGGAGGTAAGGCAGCAATATTCCAAGGGAAAGCATCTTGAACTTTTCCCTCACCAGGAACTTGTTTAAGTTGTGCAGGTCGAGGATGGGTCTTAGGCCTCCAGTTCTTTTTGGTATCAGGAAATACCTGGAGTAGAAGTCCTTTCCCTGCAGGTGGTGGGGCACCGGTTCTACCGCCTGATCCTCGAGAAGACCTGCTAACTCCTTTAAGAGGAGGTCCCTGTGAAGAGGGGGTCCCCTGGAAAGTAAGAGGGAGGTGCCTGGGTGAGATGTACCCGATAGCCCACTTCGACTATCTGGAGAACCCAGGTATCTGTTGTAATGGCTGGCCACCTGTGGGCATACAGGGTCAGCCTTCCTCCTGTGCATGGCCTTGCTTCCTTGGAGAGAGGGACTATGCTCTGGGAGTCAAAACTCCCCTCCAGGCTGGGCTAGAGCCGGTGCCTGGAGCTTGGGGGCTTTTTGCTTATGCGAGCCATGCCCCTGTCCCTTGGCCTGCTGCCCCTTTTGGGAAGCTGGGGAGGCCTGATATGTGGGGTAGTTGCAGTAAGCAGTACCTTTTCTCGGGAAAAAGGGCTTCTTACCCGATCCCTTCTTAGAAGGGGCAGAGGTCTTCTTCTCAAGTCTTGTCCGGGTCAGGTACTCAGACTCGATCTCGGCAGCCTTTTCTGTCATGGGCTTGCCAAAGAGGTTTGCACCCCAGCAAGGGACATCGACCAACTTGTCCTGCACCCATGGCTCCAGGTCAGATGACTTTAGCCATGCTTGATGGCGTGCACCGATGCCCGCCACAGCTACCCGGGCCGAAGCCTCGAAGCCATCATAGGCTGCTCGAGTCAAACTTCGAGCACTCCCGGATCCCCATGGACAAAACCTGGAAGCGCTGCAAAGGTCCCTCGGAGAGGCCAGCTGAGAACCCGGCAATCTCCTTTGCCAGGACTCGTAGGTACATGCCCATGTACAGCCTTGTATGTCTGGATTCGGCATGACAGCATCGAACCCTGATAGTACCTTCTGCCGAGGGCATCCATGTTGCGGGCCTCCCGGCTGGGAGGCACCAAGAAGTGCGTCTTCTGGCTCTTGAGCTAGCGCATGGCCGATTCCACAACCATGGAGTTGTGTGGCAGTTGTGCTTTTTGGAACCCAGGGCTCTTGCAAACTCGGTAGATGGAATCGATTTGCCTGCTGAGCACTGGCATCGAGGCCGGTGTCTCCCACATGCGGAGCATCAGCCATTCCAGAATGGGAGGCACCGGTACAGTAAGGGCTTCCCAAGGGGGAAAGCCATATTGGAGGATCTCGAGCTCTTCGGCTCGAGGCTCCTCCTCGGCCTCCGCCGGGAATGACAAAGCCTTTGCCATGTCCCAGACGAAGTCCAAGAACCGGGTGTCTTCCGGAGTGGGGCCTTCTCAGAGGCTCAGAACCCGGGGAATCCGAGGGAATGTACTTGGTCTGGTGGGGGTCTGGTGACTCCTCGTCCTCCGTTTCCCAACCAGACCCCTCCAAGGAGGAATCGAGCGGCTTCGGCCTTGACTGCCCCAACGCCGGTGGAATCGGCGTCGACGACCTCGGTCCTGAACGGGAGGTCGAGGGGGACCTTGGGCAAGGATCGACTCGAGATCTTAGTGTCTCGAGGATAGGCTCAGCCTCCGGGGTCGACTTCGATGTCCTGGTGGTCGGGCATATTGACTGGTGGGATAAGTGGGAGATGAAATTTTTCCTGCTCCTCAGAAGAATCTGATCAAGCTTTGCCATACTGTGACCCATGTGCAAGCCAGAATCTGGCGAGCTCCACTCCTCTGCAATCATGTCTTTCAGCACCCTATAGACAGGAAAGGACCGTGGCAGTCTATGGATGCCCTCCAGGAATGGTTCCTCCCCTGCCGCCGAGGATTTTGAGGCTCTTCTGCAATACGGCCAGGGACAGAGATAAGGACGGGCAGTTCATCCCTATGAAAGATCCAAATTGCTGTCTGATCTACCGGGAGCACCCTCTCCTCCATCTCATCTTGAGGCTCTTTGAGGAGATCCACAGACTCCTCCAAAGTCCCAGGGAATCCAGAGACCTTATCAAGGTAGTCTCATCCTTGTCATCTGTGTGCTCCTTACACTGGCTTTTGGTCACCAAAGCAGATCCGTGTCCCTTAAACAAAGGAAGCTTGCTGCAAGTCGGGGACTCCTCACTCAGGTCCTGCTTCATGCAGAAAGCCTGGTAGAGTAATAAAAGATTCTGGAGTAAAGGGGACATTTCCTTCCCCTAAACTCCCTCCAACCCCCGAGGCTGCAGGGGTCGGGAAAAACATGGGCTACAACACTGGAGGCTTGGCTCCCCTCTTCCTGAGACAAGTTCGCAGATGGCAAAATGGCAGCAGTTCCCATCAAAACCACAGGACCTCCTAAGTCTTCCTTAGCACAAACATTCTCAAATCAGCTGGCTGCACCTGCGGTTTCTTTTTGAAGAGCCGCAGCACTCGGCAAAACACCCTGGAGCGCTCTCCCCCTGCAAGCAACCGCCCACACAGGCAATGGAATCTGGATTTACCTGGCAGCCACCTCAGAGGCTCCACTGAGCTGTCTCTAACTCCTCCTGCAATCTGGCCTTTGTGTGTTGTTTTTTTTACAAAGAAATTTAAAGGCACAGACATCCTCAATCTCTGGCCCCCTCCCAAAGATTGGGGATGAGGATAGAGGGAGCCAAACAAGAAGCAACTAAGGAAGAATGGGGGAGGGACCCGCTCCACCAGGTTATGCACCCCAGGCCCACAAAATACTAGCACCAAAGTTTCAGACTGTACAGGTTATGCTCATCTACCTGCTGGAGACTGAACTACTGGCTGTGTTAGGTGGCACAGGCTACTTATAGGAGCATGTCTCAAGTTTTGCGTTTAGTCTCCACCTGCTGGTAGATGAGCATAACCCACCCGTCTGGACTGGAGGAATGGTTTGGAAATTGGTGTTTTGCCAGTAGAAAGCTGGTTGGAGTCTAAGGCAGCACAAGCTATGGCTTATTAAAAATAGCAATATTTTTAAATTACTGATAATTTTCAGAAGCATTTCTGCAATTAAAATGTGCTTTACTTGTCAAAAATTGCTTTTATAAAATTCTATGGTCAGTATGTGGTAAAATCATGTACATATAGTATGTACATTCCTGTATTTTCCCACATTGAGCAGACACATTCCCAGGAATAGGGAAGGGAAAGTGCTTGCATTTAAGAAAACATTCAAAAACATGCATCACTATGTGAATTAACCCAAAAAACATGTGCGCTAAGGAGATGATGCAAAAGTATACAAATTCCCTGGGATAACTTTGAAAGTAGAAGTATATGCATACTTTTGCTCTGAACATTCTGTCACAGTCCATACGAGGGGCAAAAGAGTAAATTAGACTTACCTGCTAATTGTTGTTCCTTACGGAACTCTAGTCCAGTCCCGGAACCATAGAGTTGTCAATCCCATCCAGCAGCTTTGGAGACTGAATGACATCACTTTAGCACCTCTGGTATAACTAGGCAAGGACCGCCCACTATCCTCAGTACCTATGACAAAGCACAGCTAAGCAGAGCAACAAATAAACAAATTAGAAGACAGTAAGGGGAAAAAAAAAATAGAAACCCACAGGAACTACGGACCAAAACGGTCTATTACCCCCCAGCCAAGCCACGACCAAGACTCCCCCATGGCTCCAGTCTATGCCCATGGGAGAGCCCCCGCCGACAGCGAAGGGCAAGCTGCTCAGTAGGGAAAGGCCCCAACAAGGAAACAAGGCTTACTTACCGGTGCCCTTCCACTTTCCTAAACCCGGTCGGGATTTCTTACCCTACCGTCCGCTTAGCACCTTAGAGGTCGTTCGGTTCGTTTGTTTTTTTTTTTTCCCGCTGACATGCTTGAAACACAACGAACCCCCAGCACAGGCTAGCGAGCTGAAGATATCCAGGGAGGGCTCCGGGACTGGACTAGAGTTCCGTAAGGAACAACAATTAGCAGGTAAGTCTAATTTACTCTTCCTTTTCGTCCCTCTAGTCCAATCCCGGAACCATAGAGGATGTAACAGAGCAGTGCAGTCACCGGGAGGGAGCAGCGAGCCCAGCCTGAAGAACCGCAGACCCGAAGCCACTATCCCCCGCTGCCTGCACATCCAATCGATAATGCTTCACAAAAGAATGCAACGACGACCAGGTCGCCGCTCTGCAAATGTCCCCCACGGGAACCAGACTGACTTCCGCCCAAGACGCCGCTTGCGCCCGCGTGGAATGCGCCCGGAGCCCGTCCGGGACAACTCGACCCTTCAAAACATAAGCTGACGCAATAGCCGACTTCAGCCAACGGGAAATCGAAGCCTTCGCCGCCGCTTCCCCCTTGCGCGGCCCCCCGAAGGCGACAAACAACCGATCAGATTTTCGGAAAGGTACTGTCCTGGCAAGGTATTTCCGCAGAACGCGCCGCACATCCAATAAACGCAGCCGACCCCCAGAATCCTTATTCTGTTGCGCCGAGAATCCGGGAAGCGTAACTACCTGATTAACATGAAAGGCCGAAACCACCTTAGGCAGAAAAGCCGGCACGGTACTAGTACGACCTTCAGCGGAAAGAAAGACAGATATGGCTCCCTACAAGATAAGGCCTGCAACTTGGAAATGCGACGCGCCGAGCAAATCGCCACCAAAAACACCGTTTTCAAGGTAAGATCCTTAAGGGAAGCCTCCCCCAAAGGCTCAAACGGCGCCCTAACCAACGCCTCCAACACCAAATTCAAATCCCACGCCGGGACCGAGGCACGCACAGGAGGCTGAATAAGCAAGACCGCTCGTAAAAATCTGCGAACATCCTCCAGGGACCCCAAGGATCAGCCACGAACCTTACCCCGATAGCAGGAAATGGCCGCCAACTGCACCCTGAGGGAACTAGCCGCTAAACCTTTATCTACCCCATCCTGCAAGAACTCCAGGATGTGAGGCACAGACGCCTCCAAGGGCCGAATGCGACGTCCCGCACACCAAGACTCAAATATGTGCCAGACTCGAATGTACGCTAAGGAGGTGGAACGCCGACGCGCCTGCAGCATGGTGGAAATGACTACGGGCGAGTATCCCCGAGCCCTCAGCCTAGCCCTCTCAAGAGCCAAGCCGTAAGAGAGAACCGACTCACCTGAGGCATACGCAACGGACCCTGCAGCAACAGGTCCGGCCGACACGGAAGACGCCACGGGCTGTCCACGAGCAACCGCACTACGTCCGCATACCAAGGCCGTCGCGGCCAGTCGGGGGCTATCAAAATCACCAGACCGCGGTGCCGCTCAATGCGCTGCACTACTCGACCTATCAGGGCCCAAGGCGGAAACACATAAAGAAGACCTGCCGACGGCCACTGCTGCGCCAACGCATCGAGACCTTCCGCCATTCGCTCCCGACGCCGGCTGAAGAACCGCGGTACCTGAGCCGACTCGAAGGTTGCCATAAGATCCATCCACGGGAGGCCCCAGCGCCGGACTAACAGCTCGAAGACGCTCGGATGCAGCTGCCACTCTCCCGGATATAGCCTCCGGCGACTGAGAAAGTCCGCCTCGACATTGTCTACGCCTGCGACATGCTGAGCCGACAGAGCCCGGAGATGGCCCTCGGCCCACTCTAACAGCTGGGCCGCCTCGGCCTCCAGGGCAGCACTGCCCGTGCCGCCTTGACGATTGATGTACGCCACTGTCGACGCATTGTCGGACAGCACTCGCACCGCCTGCTGACTCAGAGTCCCCTGAAACTCCCGCAGCGCAAAGAAAACCGCTCGCATCTCCAAGCGGTTGATGGACCACGTCCTCTCCTCCGACGACCAGCCCCCCTGGGCAAACCGGCCGTCGCAATGAGCCCCCCAGCCCAAGAGGCTCGCATCCGTCGTAAGGAGTCTCCACGCCGGCGGCTCCAGTGACATGCCCGCGGAGAGACTGCCTGGATGCAACCACCACAGAAGTGCCTGCTGCACTTCCAGAGGACAGACCAACCGTCGCGACAATTCGTCCCGTTGAGGGGACCACCGACGAAGCAACGTCGCTTGCAAGGGCCTCATATGGGCCCGGGCCCACGGCACAAGCTCTATCGCGGCCGCCATCGTGCCTAACAACTGCAGATATCGCCACGCTGTCGGAGCCGGGGTGGACAAAAAATTCTGAACTAAACCGCGGAGATGCTGAACCTGCGGATCTGGAAGGAACACCATCGCTTTCCGAGTGTCGAAACGGGCCCCTAAAAATTCCAGGGACTGCGACGGAACCAAGTTGCTCTTCGCTAGGTTGACCACCCAGCCCAGACTTTCCAACAACTCCACTACTCGGGCTGTGGCCAGCGCGCTTTCTTCCCGGGACTTGGCCCGTATCAACCAGTCGTCCAGGTACGGATGGACAAGCACCCCCTCTTTGCGAAGAGCCGCCGCCGCCACCACCACCATGACCTTGGTGAAGGTGCGCGGAGCCGTCGCCAGGCCGAAAGGCAACGCCTGAAACTGGAAATGCCCCATAGGAAGAGCAAACCGGAGATATCTTTGGTGCTCCGGACGAATGGGAATATGCAGGTACGCCTCCGTCAGATCCAGAGAGGTAAGAAACTCCCCCGCGCGGACCGCCGCTATCACAGAGTGCAGGGTCTCCATCCGAAAGTGAGACACGCGGAGACGATTGACCCGCTTCAAATCCAAAATGGGCCGAAAGGTGCCCTCCTTTTTTGGCACCACAAAATAAATCGAGTATCGACTGGACCCGCACTGAGCCTCGGGAACGGGAACTACCGCCCCCAGCTGCACCAGCCGCTGAAGTGTCTCGGAAACCGCACGCATCTTGGCCGGCGCCGCGCAAGGAGAACGAACGAAGGAATCGCGCACGGGCTTGTGAAACTCCAATGCGTAACCCTCTCGAATGACTTCCAGGACCCACTGATCCGACGTAAGACGGACCCAAGCCGGGTAAAATTCCCGCAACCGACCTCCCACGGGAACCACTGCAGCCCGAGTCTGCCTCATTTCATTGCTTCTTCGGCGTCGAGGACTGGAAAGGAACGAAACCGCGTCCCGTGCTCCGGAAACTCTGAAATGCCTGACCGCGGACAGGGTACCTACCCCGCTGAGAAGAGCTCCCTCGAAAAGGCCGAGCGCGACGAAATTCTTTCGCCGACCCCCGAAAGCCCGACGCCATGTGCGGCTGCTTCGGCTTATCCTCCGCAAACGTCCACCTTTGGACTCACCTAAATCCTTCACCAACTTCTCCAAGTCTTCGCCGAACAACAGCTTACCGCGAAACGGCAACTTACTAAGACGAGCCTTAGACGAACTGTCGGCCGCCCAATTTCGCAGCCAGAGACAGCGCTGCGCCGCCACCACCGAGGCCATGCCCTTCGCCAAACCTCGGATAAGATCGTAATGGATGTCCGCAAGGTACGCCGTCCCAGACTCCAAACGGGCAGCCTCCTCAAGACCACCCTCAGGGCGATCCCCCCGCAAACGCTGGGACCACCGCAAACAGCCCCGAGCCACCCAGGCCCCCGCTATCGAAGCCTGCATGGAAAGGGCGCAAACTTCAAAGACTTGCTTCAGGACCGACTCCAAGCGCCTGTCCTGAACATCCCTCAAGGCCGCCGCGCCTTCCACGGGAATGGTAGTCTTTTTAGTAACTGCCGAGACGGCCGCATCCACCTTCGGGCAGCGAAACAACTCTCTATCACTCTGAGCAAGCGGATACAGGCGAGACAAGGCCCGAGAACCCCGAAGGGCTGAATCCGGAACATCCCACTCCTCCTGAATCATAGCCTTAAATACCCGAAGCAAAGGAAAAACTTGGTGGGACGAACGAACCGCTTTCAAGACCGGATCCTCCAAGGCCTCTTCAGAATCCGGCTCTCCCGTCTGAACATTCAAGGCCTTGAGGGTCTCTGCTATCAAGGCCGGAAGCTCCTCCCGTCGGAAAATCCTGACCACTCTACTCTGCTGCTCAGAGTCCGGTAACTCACCGTCCTCCAGCTCGTCCTCCGACAAGCCATCGAGGGCCCCCTCCAAAGGGGACAAATCACCATCCCCGAGAAGGGAAGCCGACCCACCCGCCACCATAGTTCTAACCCAACTTTGCCACCGGGGCGCCCTCGGATACTCCTGCGAGGGACCCAGCTCTCTTAAGACCCCTAGAGTCTTGCGCCGAGGGCGGAACCGCCGGCTGGAGCAACGCAAAGGCCTGCTGCATCAGGGCAAAAAACTCCGAGGGAAGCCCTGCAGCAGCAGCCCTGAGCCCCTGACCGCCAGGAACCTCGGAACCCCCCGCAGAGGAGGGACCTGCCACCGGCTCCTCCTGCGCCAGAGAAGGTGGCTCCTGCACCTCCCGCAGATCTAACAGCGGATCCGGATCAGAGTCCATTCGCCCAGAGAGCAAGTGACACCCTGAGCACACACCAGACTCCAGCAGGGAGCTGCGCTTCAAGCCACAAAGTATACACCGTGACTTTGAAGGCATAGCCAATAGTAGCAGATAAGGCTAGCACCCGCTGCCCCTTCAAAGGGCTCCTGTCCCAGGTGCTGCACAGACAGAAATAGAGAGGAATCACTGTTCTGCAGTGTGCCAGAGAAGCTCCGTTATTATAAAAAACTTTTTTTTTTTTCAACTAAAGAGTCCTGCAGGACCCAGCCATGCAGGCAACCACTTTAAAAAGGTTTGCCAGCCAAAACGAAGCTTGTAGGCCACCAAAAAACATCAAAATGAAGGAGAAGAAAGAAAAGGAAAAATAAACGCGATTTTTCAAGATGGCCGCCGTCAGCGATTCCCGCCAAAAACACCCGAGAAAAAAACAGCTCCCCAAAGCTGTAAGAACACAAACTAATAGAAAAACACCCCCAGAAAACCAGAAAACAAAGAAATAAAGAAGAAAAAAGCGAAGAAAGTCACAAAAGTGCGGTTTCTCACTCACCCCAAGTGTACTGACAGGCAGTGACTTCTCTGCAGCAGCTCCTTATTGCTCTGAGAGACACTCTCCCCTGTCAGGAGGCAGCCAGCAGTGCTGACCGCCCAGGAGGTACCTGCCAAACCTGCTACCTGCTCCTCACCCTTTGTAGCGGGTTCTGGCAGCAGGGAGGTAAGCCCCCTTCACAGGTGTCCCCTGCACACAGCAGGGAAGCAAACCAGGAGGGGGGGAGGGGGAAGGAACTCAAGACTGGAACCAGAAGGGAATCTTCTTCACAGCTGAGCCCACTAAAAAAATAAACAATCAAATTGAATTCCCCAAAAGAAAAGAGAACCCAAAAAACCCTCTAAGCCAGCGATGGCGAACCTATGGCACGCGTGCCAGCTGTGGCACGCGAAGGCCTTGCAGCTGGCACGCGGGAAGGTCCGCAAAAAAAGAAAAAGCTGGCTCTGACTGCTGCCGCGGACGCGGCAAGGGCAGAATGCAGTGTCCCGCGGGGCCCCCTCCGCCCGCTAAGCCCCTCTGCAAGAGCTTTCAGATTCGCGAGGGAGAGCGTCTCCCTCGCGTCTCTGTTAAGCCCGCAGGGGCTAATGGGAAATTTCCCATCAGCCCCTTTAGACGCGAGGGACTGATGGGAAATTTCCCATTAGCCCCTGCGGGCTTAACAGAGACGCGAGGGAGAGCGTCTCCCTTGCGAATCTGAAAGCCCTTGCAGAGGGACTTAGCGGGCGGAGGGGGCCCCGCGGGACATTGCAATCTGCCGCGGCAGCAGCCAGAGCCTGCTTTTTTTTAAAAAAAATTTGCCAGGGGGGGTTAGGACTGCTAATGGGCAGGGTGGGAGGGAGGGAGGGAGGGAGGGGGGGTTAGGACTGCTAATGGGCAGGGTGGGAGGGAGGGAGGGGGGGGGTTAGGACTGCTAATGGGCAGGAGGGAGGGAGGGAGGGGGGGGGGGTTTAGGACTGCTAATGGGCAGGGAGGGAGGGAGGGAGGGGGGGTTAGGACTGCTAATGGGCAGGGAGGGAGGGAGGGAGGGGGGGTTAGGACTGCTAATGGGCAGGGAGGGGGGGTTAGGACTGCTAATGGGCAGGGAGGGAGGGGGGGTTAGGACTGCTAATGGGCGGGCAGGGAGGGAGGGAGGGGGGTTAGGACTGCTAATGGGCAGGGAGGGAGGGGGGGTTAGGACTGCTAATGGGCAGGGGGGGGCGGGCTGGGGGGGTTAGGACTGCTAATGGGTGGGCGGGCGGGCGGGGGTAGGACTGCTAATGGGCTGTGGGCTGATGGGGGCTGTCTGGAAATGGGGTGATGGGGGTTAGGACTGGTAATGGGTTATAGGGGGGGCTTAAACTGAAAATGGGGTGATGGGGGTTTAGGACTGGAAGTGGGTTGATGGGGGGGGGGGCTAGGACTGGTATTGGGTTGGGGGGTTGCTAGGACTGGAAATGGGCTGATGGGGGGCTAGGACTGGAAATGGGCTGATGCAGGGACTAGAAGGGAATGGATGCTGGGTGAGGCTGGAACTAGAAGGGAGCTGATGTTGGGGGAGGATTAGAATGGGATGGGGCTGGGAGAGTAAAATGGAGAGGGGAAAAATATTTTGTGTGGGAGGGATAAAAAATCTACAATTGGCCGGGTATTGGGAGAGTAAGTGGGGATTGAGGATGGAGGGGTAAAATTTGAGTGGATGAAATAGGAATGAGGAAAGAGCAAAAGGAGAAAGATTAGTATGTTAAAGCGGATGTAGAGAGAGAGAATGGAAAAAAAAACTAGAAGAGAGAAGAAAGGACAAATGGACAGCAGATGATGGAGAGTTAGCAGAAAACATGAAGAAACCAGAAGAAAGTGGCTGGAGCAATTGCAACTGTGTAACTGAGCTGAGGTATTCTGTTTATGTAATTCCTTTTGTGACATTGGCCACTTGTTCTCTTTCCCCAGTAGGTCATGTATTGTTATTGTCTGAAATGTATTGGTTTAATATTTGCAGTGTTGCCTTTTGATAGGTATGGTGTGGTGCTTTGTGAGTCCTGGTAGTGCTGTTAGGATACGGCGGGTTTGCTATTGGTTCTAAGACGAGCTGATAAGGGGGGAAGTGTGGTGGTGCTGCATCGTCAACAATATCTTCAAGAAGCATTTCGACAATTAGATGATAATGCAACTTATCAGAAGTTAGACGTTGATCCAACAACAGAATTGCGAAATATTATCAATGATACAACATTACGAGCCAAAGAATTACGAATTATTTCACGAAAAGAATGGAGATTCCTCAACGAACAAAATCCAGAAATAGCTAAACTATATTTAGTGCCCAAAATACATAAAAGCCTCACACATCCCCCGGGAAGACCCATAGTTTCAACGAAGGGGTCAATTTTGGAACCACTCTCAATATATATAGACTCCTATCTGCGTCCGCTCATTCCAGCAATTCCATCTTATGTGAAAGACACAACCCATTTTTTAGACTCTGTCCAATAACAGCCAATTAACTCGGGTCTCAAATATACTCTTAGTAACTTTAGATGTATCAGCGCTCTACACAAGCATACCTCAGAGAGCTGCTTTCGAAATAGTGAAAGAAGTATTACACACCAGAGGTGATTTAACTGACCATCAACAGCAGTTTCTCATGGAATTACTAACGCTGGTGTTATTTCGAAATTATTTTCAGTTTGAGCAGACACTTTTTTTGCAAACAGCGGGAGTAGCCATGGGCGCAACATGCGCTCCATCCATTGCCAATTTGTACATGGCGAAATTTGAGCAGCAATGGTTATCAACTTCATCACCATATTCAGAGAACATTAAACTCTGGCTTCGTTACGTCGATGATGTGTTCTTGATCTGGCAAGGTACTGATCAGCTTTTACATGAATTTGTACATTGGCTTAACCATTGCGATATTCACATTCAGTTCACTCATGTATCAGACCCGCATACTATTACTTATTTAGATGTGCGTGTGTTTAAGGAAGTCAATCATTGGCGCACCACAGTATTTCAGAAGCCCACGGACCGTAACAGTTTGCTTTATTACACTAGTGCCCATCCACGGGGTCTCAAAGATAGTCTTCCTTTCTCTCAATTTCAACGTTATCGTAGAAATTGCTCTGATCTAAGTGACTACAAACAACAAGCTAAATCACTCCAAGCAAAA
Source organism: Ichthyophis bannanicus (assembly GCA_033557465.1). Lineage (NCBI taxonomy): Eukaryota > Metazoa > Chordata > Amphibia > Gymnophiona > Ichthyophiidae > Ichthyophis > Ichthyophis bannanicus. The sequence continues at coordinate 88,702,890 of CM066035.1, read as the reverse complement.
TTTCTCTCTCGAGGATATCCTCGCAGCACGGTGCGAAAAGCTTATAAACGAGCCAAGTACCTGAATCGAGAGTTATTGTTTCATCCTAAAGCGAAATTAGCGACGCCACCAGGGAAAATCCATTTAGTGACGAAATATTCCCCTTTTAGTCATGCAATCCAGCGGATAATAAAAAAAACATAATAATATTCTGCATACTATACCGGGGTTGGAAAACCAAACAGTTCGATGCGTTTGGCAACGCCATAACAATTTTAAAGAAATTCTAAGTCCCACAGTTTTGCGTAAGCCTTCTCCCAAACAACCAATAGAAACACCAGGTCACTTTAAATGTGGCACATGCTCTATTTGTGATATAACTAGTGAATTACAACAATTTACACATGCAGGAAGGACTTATCCCATTCGGAATCGGACAACCTGTAATTCCTCATATGTAGTGTACGTTATAGTCTGTCCATGCTCATTGGTATACATAGGGAAAACTGTTCGTGAATTTCGAGTTAGAATGAGTGAACACCGCAGTAGGCTAAATTGCAAAACAATCCAAGCTCCAATAGTATCTCACTGTTTACAAGAACAACATCCGTTCACTGCGTTAAAATGTTTTTGCATAGATCAAATCACAAGAGGTATGAAAGGGAGGACAAGAGATTCCACATTATTACGTCGAGAGCAAGAATGGATCTTTCGATTAAACACTCTAAGCCCGAATGGTCTTAATTCTTCAATAGAATGGGGAGCTTGTTAGAGCAGCTTCCCTGCAGTTTACGATTAAATCAATCCCCTCCCCCCTATTTTTCACCCAAGGGTTTAAATCCCGCGGTGAACTCTAACCCGCATGCGCGGCGTTTTGGTGAGAGGTGGATACATATTATTGACTACTGTGAGTAACGACCAGGGGAGCCTGCTAGACTAACTACTATTTTTTAGTTTTTAGTTTTAGTAATACTGATGCATTTACTAAGATTGATATGTTCATCTTTGGTAGATAATCCCCTGACGAAACGTCTATGGTGAAACGCTACTGCGCCCATTGAATGCGTTGGGAAGTATGAAAGCAACAAGCCGCCACCATAAGCAGGCAATGTGAAAGCAAGAAATTGCTATATTCAACAATAGATAACACGGTCTGAATAGCACAGATGGCATCATTGAAGTTTTTCTAACAGAATTGGGAATTGCAGCTTCTACATGTAAGGAAAAGGATTTCTGGAATGACGATATTGCTGCAGCCCAACTCTAAGTTAAGTAGCTATAAAGTTTCATTCATTTCTACCTGTTTGCTATTCCTAGTATATCTAATACTTTTAGAAGACAGTCTAAGAAACATGGCATTCAAAATGCATCAATAAAAAATTCCAGCAAAAATCGGATAAAGAAATAAAAAGATAACAAATAAAAAAATAAGGAATATATAAGCGACAAAAACAGTATGGGTCATTGATGTATAAATGACGTTTTCACAATGCCCGTTGATGAGGCTGAGTGAATAGTCTATATTCTGAGACCCAGTCGCTAATTTAAACTATTTATAGTAAGTTAGTTTTAAGATTGGTTAAAAAGTGGAGCTTTATCCATAATACATAGCCTAACATTGGTTCTAAATGGGCAGTGTTTGTAGTAGTTCCTAATGTGCCTGGCGGTTGGCACTGGATTATAGTAATGTAGAAATCTTTTAGTCTGTCTTTATCCATACACTCATTAAGAGACATGTTTACTAAAAGTTAGTGTATGTTAGCATTATGCAAATATTTATGCAAATTGATGTGCTGGCACTTTGAGGAAATTCTTTGGTTTTGTGCGGCAGTTTGGGCACTCGGGCTCAAAAAGGTTAGCCATCACTGCTCTAAGCTCTGCTGAACTGCCCTGAGCCACCCTAGGCTCAGACACCCCACAGCTGCTTGGAGACTGAATTACTGAGGATAGTGGGTGGTCCTTGCCAGAGGTGCTAAAGTGATGTCATTCAGTCTCCAAAGCTGCTGGATGGGATTGACAACTCTATGGTTCCGGGACTGGACTAGAGGGACGAAAAGGAACTACATTTTATGCATCCATGCAGTTATAAAATGATACCCTTTACATATTTGGAAAAACATGAAAAAATTCTCACAGCTGTAATCTGATCAGTAATTCAGATGTGTTTTGTCTTTCACCAAGCTGTTACCTGGCTCACCTGTGGTCTCTCTGAGGAAGAAGGGATGTGTGCTGGAGTCTGTAGGGGTTGAGCTGGTGGTACACAGATCCTGGGCTGACTCTGTGCATGGTGCAGCTTGGGTGGCGGCAAGGGAGGTCTCACAGCCACTACCTGTACCAGAGTTTGCTGGGGCCGTGTGCTCCCAGGGAGCGATGGCCTCTCCTTCACTAGCAGGTGGTGCTCCTGAAACTGGCCAAGCTTGTGCTGGCGGATGGAGAGTTCGGCAGCTTGATGAATCTTGCGCTGAAGCTGTTCAGGCTGCACCTGCAGGATTTGCTTTTGCTTAGTGTGCAAGGCCTGCAAGGTCTTCACTTGCAGATGAGTGGCCTCCTGGTGCAAGTGGATGTGCTTTTGCTGCTTCTGTGCTTGTGTTAGCACAGACCTGTAAAAGAGGCCCGTTTGAGGGTCCAGGGTGTCCATCTCTTCCACTTCCCCTTCCTCCGTCACTCCATCCTCCCCATGTTTGGCAAAAGCCACGTGGCTGCTCAAAGCCTAGGGAAAGAGAGAAACGAGGCTTTTTTAAATTCTGAAACACATTACGCTTTCAAACACATGATTCAAAACCAAGAGCACTAAAGAATACTTTTGTAAGCCAACTTAATGAGACTGTTCAGGACTTTAAAAAAAAAAAAAAGCACAGGGAAGCATTTAAAAAGGATCATACAGTTTTCTAAACTGATTTTCCAACAACCCCAGTGGGTCAACACTTAAGTATTACATTCCTGCCTGCTCAATATAAATAAAATCTGGGCATAGGACATGCCAGAGTTTATAAGAAAACACTGTCATTTTCTTTTCAGATGCCCCCTTAATTCCCTTTTTTCTGGCTTTTCTTTCAAAGGGAAAAGATTAATTATATAAAGAGAAAATAACACCCTTTTCTACGTTGGATCATAATTACATCTCTAGAGTGATTTAGGAGCAAAACCACCTCGCAGAAAATGACATTCCATTTTTCCACAAGGGTGCAATGGGGAGTTCAAAGAGAAGAGGTCTATCCTGCAAAAGTAGGAATGGTGTTAAGGATATGCATTAAATGTAACTGTTGATCTATGTTTAAAAAAATAAAATGCCACTGACACTCCTTGATGAGCTATATTTAATTCTCTTCCCCCTCCCCCACCAGGTCAAGTAATGAATGAATTTTATTCGTATAGCACTACTAGACATAAGCAGAGCTGTACACATACATGTAAGAGACCCTTCTCCACAGAGCTTACAATCTACTTAAGACAGAAAAACAGGACAAACATGGGACCAGAGTAAATCCACATGTGTGTTAAACAGGAGAATAAGTGGGCTGGGATCCAAAAGAAGCCTCGAAGAGGTGTGTTTTTAGCCTATGTTTGAACAGGACCAGAAACAGCCTGAAGTACCGATGCAAGTGGTCTGTTCCAGGCATACGGCACAGCAAGATTGAACTAACTGAGTCTGGAGTTGTCAGTGGAAGAGAAATGCACAGATAAAAGTGATTTGCCTGATAAGCAGCATTCCTCAAGGAGAGGTGTAGGGAGAAATGAGAGAAGAAGTAATGAGGAGCGTAGCTACTCACACCTTAACAGGTGATCTCCAGAAACAGCAGGAATAAGTTCATATATGGGTGATGGCCCCAATGGAACACGCACAGGAACACTCTCCAGCATCCAATAGGAAAGTCTTTGGGAGCACTCCACTGCGCCTGCATGCCTCCCTTCCCTCCCAACTTATCTCCTCAACTGAGTTTGTAGCTGAGAAGAAAACAGACAAAAAGAATCCTACAACTACGGGAGGAGGGCGGGTTCTGAAGACCGATTCCTGCTGTTCTCAGAGATCATTTATTACGGGTGAGTAACTACGCTATCTCCAGGAACAAGCAGGAATTCAGACTTCACATATGGGACTCACTAGCTCCCAGATACCAGACTGGTATGAAAGGGAGAGTAGTGCAATCCCTGTGGTAAAAACCTGCAGCCAATGAGTTTGGAAGCATCGTGGGCCATTGGATTCTATACCAGAAGCAGATACTCCCCCCAATGTTAGTCTGGTATCTTGTAGGAGAACAGGACGGAGGGTAGGAGTTCATTTTAAGTCCCAAAGAGGTGCTGGAGTATGGCCTGGCCAAAGACAGCATCCAGATGGGAGAGAGGAGGTCAGGCGCATATCCCAGGCTAAGAGGCTGAGTCTGCCCAAGGCGAGGAAGCAGAGAAAACCTCAGTTGACAGGGCCAATAGGGATCTATGACAATCATCGAGCCCTTGTTGGCCTATAGCTTGAATAGCATCTTGGGTATTAATGGGATGGGTGGGTATGTACAGAGCAGCTCCTGTCCCCAGTCGAGAAGGCAGGCGCCTGGAGCCTGTCCATGTAGAGTCTGAACCCTTGAGTAGAAGCGAGGAAGCTGTGTGTTTTGTGGAATGGTGAAGAGATGTGAGTGGTGTTCCCCATGTTTGAAAGATCCAAGCAGCCATCTCTCGATGCAAAGTCCAATTGTGTGGACAAAGGATACGGCTTAATTTATCCGCTAGGACATTGAGTTCGCCCGGGAGGTACACTGCTCTCAGGTGGATATGGTGAGAGATGGCAAAGGACCATAGGCGAATCGCTTCCTTGCAGAGGGGATGGAATCCTGTCCATCCACCCCCCCCCTCCCCCGTTTCTGTAAAACATGGCAACTTGGTTGTCTGTTCAGACTAGAACTGGTTGCCCAGATAGCTGGGGTCAAAAAACCCTAAAAGCATTTGTCAGTGCCTGTAGCTCTAGCAGGTTGATCTGCAGGGCAGATTCCTATGCCCACAGTCACTGTGTGGTCAAGGTTGCTCAAATGTGCCCCCCAACCCAGTTTGGAAGCATTCAAATGAACCCCCCCAACTTCCATTTGGAAGCAGCGAGGTGGAAGCATCTGAAAAGGTGACCCGACGAGTAGGTTTTGTGAGAGATACTGCCACTAAAGGGATGTGGTAAGTTGGGGTGTGATGTGGATCTTGTCCCTGAGGCGACCCTTTGCTTGCGACAATTGGGAAGACAGAGTCCACTGCACTTGACACATGTGTAATTGAGTGTAGGGAATGACATGAACTGTGGAGGCCATGTGTCCCAACAGCAGTAGCATCTCCCAAGCTACTACATGGTTCTGATATTGTTCTATTTTTGCCAGCTCGATGATGTGCTCACAACGATCCTCTGGGAGGAAAGCTCGGGTCTGATGAGTGTCTAGGAGTGCTCCGATGAACTCCAGTTGTTGGGTTGGAGCAGGGGTCTCAAACACGCGGCCCGCGGGCCGAGACAACTTTGTGCGGCCCGCGACGGAGGAAAACAAAAAAACCCCAAAACCCTGGCTTCTGCCGTTGCCGCCGTGGCAGCGGCAGAATCAATTGTCAAATTTTTAAAAAAACTTACTTCTGCTGCTCAAGCAGCAAAATCATCTGTCCTGCGGCCCCTTCCCCTGTGCCCGGAGATCCGAGTCTGCTCTATCAGCGGCGTGCTTTTCAAGCCGCGAAGAGAGTATTCCCCTCTCGCGCGGGTTTCAAGCCGCGCGAGAGGGGAATACTCTCCTCGCGGCTTGAAAAGCACGCCGCTGATAGAGCAGACTCGGATCTCCGGGCACAGGGGAAGGGGCCACAGGACAGCTGATTTTGCTGCTTGAGCAGCAGAAGCCAGATTTTTTTTAAATTTACCTGGGGGGGGGGGGGTGTGTAGGACTGGAAATGGGCTATTGGCAGGGGGGGGGGAGTATGACTGGAAATGGGCTATTGGCAGGGGGGGGGTATGACTGGAAATGGGCTATTGGCAGGGGGGGGTATGACTGGAAATGGGCTATTGGCAGGGGGGGGTATGACTGGAAATGGGCTATTGGCAGGGGGGGGTTATGACGGGAGATGGGCGATTGGCAGGGGGGGGTTAAGACAGGAGAAGGGCTAAAGGCAGGGGGGTTATGACGGGTAATGGGATATGGTGGGGGCTAGGACTGGAAATGGGCAGGTGGGGTTAGGAAGGACTGGAGGCGGGCCGATGGGGCCAGTTAGGACTGGTAATGAGCTATGGAAGGGCTGACTGAAATGGGGTAATGGGGGTTAGGGCTGGAAGTGGGCTATTGGCAGGGGGGTTATGACTGGTAATGGGCTATGGGGGGGTAAGACTGAAAATGGGGTGATGGGGGGTAAAACTGGGAAGTGCGCTATGGGGAGGTTAGGACTGGTAATGGGCTATGGGGGGTCTAGGACTGGTAATGGGCTGGGGGGGGGTTGCTAATACTGGAAATTGGCTTAGTGGAAGGGGGGCTTGAACTGCAAAAGGCTGATTGGGAGGGGGGCATGGAATGGAAATGGGCTGTGAGGGGAGGGAGCTAGGATTGGAAATGGTCTGATGGGGGGCTAGGATTGGAAATGGGCTGATGGTGAGGCTAGGATAGGACTGGAAATGGACTAATGGGGGGACTAGAAGGGAGCGGATGCTGGGTGGGGCTGGAACTAGAAGGGAGCTGATGTTGGGGGAGGATTAGAATGGGATGGAGCTGGGAAAGTGAAATGGAGAGGGGAAAAATATTTTGTCTGGGAGAGAAGACAAATCTACAATTGGCCAGGTATTGGGAGAGTAAGTGGGGATTGAGGATGGAGGGGTAAAATTTGAGTGGATGAAATAGGAATGAGGAAAGAGAAAAAGGAGAAAGATTAGTATGTTAAAGCAGATGTAGAGAGAGAATGGAAAAAAAACTAGGAGAGAAGAAAGGGCAAATGGACAGCAGACGATGGAGAGTTAGCAGAAGACATGAAGAAACCAGAAGAAAGTGGCTGGAACAATTGCAACTGAAAAAAATGCACAAAAGGTAGAAAAATATCTCTTTATTTTGAATTTATTAACTGGAATATGTCAGCTCTGGGAAATGTGCATCATTAATGTTTGCGCTTTGTTTAGTACAAGAGGAAATTAATTTATAGTTTTATTTCTACAGTGTTGTTGTACATTCCAAGTTTGGCTTTTGGGGTTCCCAGTTTAATTATTGTCTTCTTGTTTCTAAATCTTTTAGTCTTTCTTTATCCATACTCATTAAAGAGGCATTTTTACTAAAAGTTAGTGTATGGTAACATTATGCAAATATTTATGCAAATGAGGCCCCTTATGCAAATGAGGCCCCGCGTCTTATGCGGCCCCCGGGTTACTTTACAAGTCCTCATTTGGCCCTCAAAGCAATTTGAGTTTGAGACCCCTGGGTTGGAGCAAGGTGGGACTTTGGGAAGCTTATGCTTAAACCCAAGTATTGGAGCACCATGATGGTGTGATGAAGGGAGAGTGTTACTTCTTGGGGGGGAGTCTCCCCTGATCAGCCAGTCATCCAAATAAGGAAAGCATAGTTACTCATCTGTAACAGGTGATCTCCGGGAACAGCAGGAAGCAGTCTTCACATATGGGTGATGACGATTCCGATGGAGCCTGGCGTGGGAACACTCCCCAGCATCCAACAGGAATGTTTTTGGGAGTGCTGTTCTATGCCTTCCCACCTTCCCAACTGGTCTCCTCAGTCAGGTAAAGAGCAGAGTAAAAACTCAAAAAACAGGTGGAAAAAAAAACCAACTTGAAGAGGAGGTGGGTGGGTTGTGAAGGCTGTTTTCTGCTGTTCCCAGAGATCACCTGTTACAGGTGAGTAACTACACTCTCTCCAGGAATAAGCATGAAGTCAGTCTTCACATATGGGACTCCCTAGCCCACGACAACCTAGCTAGAGGAAGGATCCCAGGCCCATACAAGGGTTGCAGCAGGGAACAGACCCAGCTCATTCGGTACAATCCTCATGGATTAGTCAAGTAGGCAGTGGGCAAGTTGTTTTAGACCTGAAACAGATTACATAGTACAGAATGTCCGAATTGAGCATCTCTGTTGGAGTTGTTGTCCAGTCAATAGTGAGCTGCGAAGATATGCAAGGAAGACCATGTGGCTGCTTGGTAAATCTCTGGAATTGAGAATGAACAAAGATTGGCTACGGTAGTAGCCATAGCTCGGACATTATGGGCTGTGACATGATCCTGGGGAGACAGTCCAGCCTGAGAATAAGCAAAATCAATGCAGTCTGCAATCCAGTTCGACAGGATCCTTTTAGAAACTGGTAGGACAAGATGACTTGGGTCAAAGGAGACAGTTGAGAGGATTGGCAATGACCCTTAGTGCGGTCAAGACAGAAAGCAAGCGCTCTCTTGCAATCACGAGTATGAAGTTTGGCCTCAGCTAGAGAGCTGTCAGGTCTGGGAAAAACTCTTGGTAGCGAGATAGATTGGTTTAAGTGGAAAGAAGTGACCACTTTCAGCAAATGTTTGAGGTGTGTCCAGAGGACCACCTTATCATGGTGGAATCTAGCATATGGAACATAATCCACCAGAGCTTGTAGCTCACTGATTCTTTGGGCTGAAATTAATGCAACAAGGAAAAGGACTTTCCAGGTTAGGAACTTTAAAGGAGTTGATGCCAGTGGCTCAAAGGGGGGTGAGGAGCATGAGTTGCATGAGAACATTTAAGTTCCACACAATAGATGGAGGACAGAGAGGTGTTTTTGTTAGGAGAGGGCTGTGCATAAATCATGACACCAATGGGACGAGTGGAGATAGAGCGATTCTCCCATGGATGGTGGGAGGTGGAAATAGTGCTCAAGTATACCCTCACCGAATTGGTATTGAGACTCGATGAGGATAAATGCAGTAGGTACTGGAGTAGGTTCTGCACCGAACAGGTGAAAAGATCCAGACTTTTCTGGGAGTACCAGAAAGAAAATCTGCACCATTTAGAAGCTTAGGAACATCTAGTAGAGTCCTTTCGGGAAGATAAGAGGACTTTTAGAACATCTTCTGGAAGCTCTAGTCCCGAGAAAGCACAACGCTCAGCAGCAAGGCCATCAAGCGCAGAATCTTGAGGCTGGGGTGTAGAAAAGTTCCCCGATCCTGCGAGAGCAGGTTGGGATCGCAACCCAATCTGAGGGAACGAGCCTGAGATAGGCAAAAAAGAAGTAAAAACCATGGCTGTCTGGGCCAAAAGGGGGCAATGAGGATCATCATTACCCGGTCTATCTGAAGTTTGAACAGTGTCTTTGGAATGAGAGGGGGAAAGGCATATAGCAGATCCTGTCTCCAGTGCAAGAGAAACACATCCAAACTCTTGCTGGGGGGAGATGGAATTCTCGGGCAGAAGAGAGGTAGTTGGGCAGTGTATGGAGAAGCAAAGATATCTAGTAAAGAAGTCCCCCATAGTTGAAATAAGTGTTAGACCCGAGAATCTAGCCTCTACTCGTGCTGGTGGAGAACCTGACAGTCTGTCAGCTAGCCGATTCTCTTCCCCTGGAAGATAACCAGTATGCAGATGAATCCCTCGAGCTATTGCAAAGTTGCAGAAACGGACTGCCTCCTTGCAGAGGTAGTGAGAACCCATTCCTCCCTTTTTGTTGACACAGAGCATGGCAACTTGACTGTTTGTCTGAATCAGGATAGATCGCCCTAGCAGGTAGGGAGAGAACACAAAGTAGAGTGCTGGAAATCACTCTGAATTCCAGAAGGCTGATGTGAAGACAAGTCTCCTGACGAGACCACAGCACCTGGGTCATGAAGCCATTGAGGTGAGATTCCCAGCCATGCTTGGATGCATCGATTGTCAGTACACTGTGGTACAGACCTTTGAAAAAGTAACCTTACATTTATTTATTTATTTACATTCTCTTATATACCGCGCTATTCTGCATCAGTGCGGTTTACATTGAACAAACTGAAATTACATTGAACAGGGTATTATAACTTGGAGATAACTATTTTACAGGGAACATGGGCTATGGAGGGTTAAGTGGCTTGCCCAAGACCACATTTAGGTTGTGTGGCGTGTACCACCATTGAAGGGAGTTTATCATTTGAGGAGAAACAGTTATGAGATTGGACAGACGACCTGTGGATTGTGTCCACTGCTGTGACAGGTTCCATTGTCCTACACACATGTTGAAACAGGCATACAGTACAACATGGACTGTGGAGGCCATGTGGCCAGATAAGCGAAGAAAGCCCCTGGCAGATGCGGTTGTCTGCCCCTGAAAATGGGTGGTGAGAGTGACTAATCAAGCCCAGCATCGTCTGGCAAGAAAGCTTGGACTTGAACCGTACCTAGGCGAGCCCCTAAAAACTCCAGGACTTGAGCTGGAGTGAAGTGGGACTTTGGATAGTTTATTATGAATCATAAGTCTTCAAGGACCTGGATGCTCTGACGAAGGGCATCTGATGGATTGTGGGGTATCTTCCTTGATCAGCCAATTGTTTAAGTAAAGGAACAGAAAGACCCCCAAAGTGCGTAGATAGGATGCAGCAACAGCCAGACACTTTCTGAAAACTATGGGGGCTGAAGCCAGACCAAAGGGAAGAACTCGTTACTGGTAAGGTGTTGGAGAAACACAAACTTGCGGAATTTTCTGTAATTGGGGTGGATAAAGATGTGTGTATATATGCATCCTTGAGATCCAGAGAGCATAGCCAGTCAATTGACTGGAGATAAGGGAGAAGGGTACCGAGTGAAATCATTTTGAATTTTTCCTTGACCAGAAATTTGTTGAGATTTCTGAGATCTAGGATGGGCTTGTGGCCTCTTGACTTCTTTGGGATAAGGAAGTAGCAGGAGTAGAATCCTTGAACTTGCTGAGATGGAGGGACTTCCTTAATCACTCCCTAAGAAAGAAGTGAGGATCTCCTGTTGAAGTAAGATGGCCTGATGGAGATCCATGTTGGGTTCATCCACAAAGTGAAGGGGTGGGGGCGACTTGAAATGCAGTTGGTGGCCCCTGCTAACTGCAAGGTCCAGTGTACTGAGGTGATAATGGTCCACCGATGTGCAAACAGCACTAATCTCCCTGGATTTTGGGGAGGAACAGATGTTATAGGAAACTGGCAATGCTCTGCAAGAAAGAGCCAAAAAATCTGTGTAGGTTGTGGCTGAGAGATAGGCTGTGCCTTAGGAGTTTTAGGCTTATGAGGTTGTTTGGGACCCGGCTGTGTCTGCTGTTGCTGCGACTGGTAGGTAGAATAAGAATGGTAAGGTGGGAAGAAATATTTTTCTTGGGGTAGAACGGCTTCTTGCCAGCTTTTTTCTTGGAAGAATCTGCCATCTTCCTAGACAGAAACAGACGACCTCACAATGAAGAGGCTATTTCCCCTGCCTTTTCCCTCCATCTCTGGCCAAAGAGGTTTTCTCCATTGCAGGGAATATTGATTAATTTATCATGGACCCATTGTTCCAGGTCTGAAGCCTGCAGCCATGTTGTCCTCCTGGCTGCTATGCAGGCCACTGCTGGCTCTGCTATTCACTTCAAAAGCATCAAATGCTGCTCTTATGAGGAACTCTGAAGTGTTTTGGACGTGAGAGACAAGGACCTGATGAGGGGCCTTCTTAGAACATAAGAAATGCCATACTGGTTCAGATCAATGCCCATCAAGCCCAGAATCCTGTTTCTAACAGTGGCCAATCTAGGTCATAAGTACCTAGCAGTTTCCCCAAAAGACAGCTTCCACAATGCTTGTATTGGGTCAATCAGTGATGTCCTGGGTCCCTTTTAATAATGGTTTATGGACCTTTCCTTGAAGAATTTGCCTAAACCATTTTTAAACCAAGCTACACTAACAGCTTTTACTGCATCCTCTGGGAACAAATTCCAGAATTTGATTACACATTGCGTGAAAAAATATTTTCTCTTATTATCTTAAATAGTTTACCCTGTAGCTTCATTGCATGGCCCCTGGTCTTTCTATATTCCGATGATGTAAAGAATTCATCTACGTTTACCCGTTCTACTCCATTCATTAATGTATAGAGCTCTATCATATCTCCCCACAGCCATCTCTTTTCTAAGTTGAAGAGCCCTAACCTTTTTCGCCTCTCTTCATAGGGGTATCATTCCATCCCCTTTACCATTTTGGTGGCTCTTCTCTGAACCTTTTCTAATAACGCTATATCCTTTTTAAGATACGGTGACCAGAATTACACACAATATTCAAGGTGCGGTCTCACCATGGAACGATACAGAGGCATTATAATATCCTGTTTTATTTTCCATTCCTTTCCTTATACCACCTAGCATTCTATTTGCTCTCTTGTCCGCTGCTGCACACTGGGCGGAGTGTTTTAACATGTTATCCACGATGCCTCCTAAATCTTTTTCCTAGGTGGTGGTTCCATGTAACCATAGTTTGGGGTGTTCTTTCCTAGGTGCATAACTCTGCACTTGTCCACATTAAATTTCATCTGTCATTTGGATGCCCAGTCTTCCAATTTATCAAGATCCTTTTGCAGTTTTCCACAATCCTCATGGATTTTAACAACTTTGAATAGTTTTGTCTCATTTATTTATTTAACTTCTCTTCTATACCACGCTATTCTTATCAGTGCGGTGTACATTCAACATAACCTTATACCATGCAGTCGGTCCGCATTGTATTTACAGTGAAACAGGGACTAGAACTTGTCATCTGCAAATTTGATAATCTCACTCGTTATTCCCTTTTCTAGGTCATTTATGAATATGTCAAAAAACAGCAGACCCAGCACAGATCCCTGGGGTACTCCATTATTCACCTTTCTCCATTGGGAGAATTGGCCATTTAGCCCTACCCTCTGCTTTCTATCTTTTAACCAGTTCCTGATCCACAATAGTACACTGCCTCCTATCCCATGACTTTTAGTTTTGCCAAAAGTCTCTGATGAGAGACCTTGTCAAAGGCTTTCTGAAAGTCCAGATATAGTGTATCAACCGACTGACCTTTGTCTACCTGTTTATTCACACCTTCAAAAAACAAATTAAGACAAGATCTTCCTTGTCTAAAGCCATTTTGGCTGTCTCCCATTAAGCCATGACTATCTACATGTTCAGCAATTTTGTTCTGTGTATGGAGGGGCGTGCTTGTTAGAGTTCCCCAATTAAGCAATGTTCCAGACTGGCTATCTTGCAAAGGATTATGGTACTGGTAGTCCAGTCATGCGGTGCTTGCCTTTGAGGTAAATGAAGACAATGTAGTTGGCTCGAGTGTAAGGCAGTGACAGAATATTTATTTATGAGGTAAATCCAGATGCACACAGATTCTACTTGGTAATACCTTAGGATGTATTCTCCAGGATTTTATATTCAAAATAACAATACAACTGAAAGGTAACGCAAGTAGCTTGTAAAGTCCATAACAGAACGACTCTCTCTCAGTCACTGCTGACAAAACCTGCTCAGCAGTGCTGGCTTAAAAGAAACCAACAAAAGTAAAAGCTTCTTCACAAAAACAGCTTTTCTTTCCTCATTCAAAGTGTGCATAGCCTGAGCTGTGTGCTGCTCTGATACCAGCTGGCTGACAAGCTCCAATCAACAGCTCTTTTCCTTCTCTGCACAAGTATTTACACAAACTTCTAGTGTGCCAGTTACTAGAACGTTTCCTTTTTATGTTTGATCCCACTTTCAGGGTTTCTCTGTGCTAGCAACCTTGCATAAAGAACAGTCCATGAGATAATCATCCTCCTCTGTAATTATAGCCTGTTCTTCTATTTGCATTGGTTCTATATCAGGAGCTGGATCAGAGGGCTTCATTAACTGACCTTTATTAGGACAGGAACTGTGTCTAAACACTTTGCCTTGCTTTAGGTTAGTCAAACGTTCATAGTTCATACCTGGGTTAAAGCTGGCATTAGGCTGTCCCCTCAAATATTCTGGCCAGTATGCATTGGAGCTTTTATAACCTCTCCTCCAGTCTATATTCCTGGACCTCAGGGCATCTGCTCCATATCTCTTCTCAGGGCATCTGCTCCATACCTCTTCTTAGGGTTCCCAGCTGAAGTTCTCCAAGCCTTTGGATTTTCCCAATCCCTTGAAGCTGGCTTCTCCCAGGAATCTCTCCAAGAACATGAATCTCTCAGAGCTCCTCTCTCCTTGCTCTAACGCTTGCCTTCAAGCCTCCTCTCAGAATTGCCTCCTCGCTCTCCTCGTCTCCCAGGCTTAAGCTTGCTCTCTGCATATTCTGTTCTAGTTTTAAAGTTCCCAGTTTCCAACCCCTCCCCCCTTGCACTCCCCAGGTGTTGGTGATCAAAGTCTCTCCTGGCAGCTGAGTAATTAGGAGTGATGTAAGGGTTTCTCAATCTGGGATTATACTCCTTCACCTCATCTCCACTAGAGGCTCTCAGCAGGCCACTGCAGCCTGGAATAACCTGTCTTTTAGGTAAATATGCTGTTTTATTCCTGTAACCTGCCAAAACAGGTCCCTTGATTAGGGTAAATTCCCTTCCTTTATCAGTATTCTCTAGGCTCTGAGCAGCTTCCTCATCACAATAGTTTGCACACAGGTATCATAGTGTCCCACTGGATGTCCTCCTTCCACCATGTCTCTGATATTCCAATCATATCTAACCTCTCATTTAGTGCTATATATTCTAACTCTCCCATGGAATGTTTAAGCTCTGTTTGCTTCATATTCAAGGGCATTTGGGCTACTTTTGTCTTTATTGAAAACTCTCTGCTGATATGTCCTAACTTCATTCTTTTGGTAGTATCCTTCAAGGATACATTGTTCCAAACCATGCACTCTTGGGCAACTGTCGGCTCTCTCCTATTATCTAGTTTAAAAGCTGCTCTATCTCCTTTTTAAAGATTAATGCCAGCAGCCTGGTTCCATCCAGGTTAAGGTGAAACTCACCCCTTTGCAAAAGCCCCTCCTTTCCCCAGAATGTTCCCCAGTTCCTAACAAATCCAAAACCCTCATCCTTGCACCATTGCCTCATCCACACATTGAGACTCCGGAGCTCTACCTGCCTTTTGGGTCCTGCGCGTGGAACAGGAAGCATTTCGGAGAACACTACCCTGGAAGTTCTGGATTTCAACTTCCTACCTAAAAGCCTAAATTTAGCCTCCAGAACTTCCCTACCACATTTTCCTATGTCATTGGTACCGACATGTACCAAGACAGCAGACTCCTCCCAGCACCATCTATGACCTTGTCTAGGTGGCACGGGAGGTCCACTACCGTCGCACCAGGCAGGCATGTTACCAGGTGATCCTCACGTCCACCAGCCACTCAGCTATCCACATGCCTAATGATCGAATCACCAACTATAATGGCTGTCCTAACCCTTCTCTCATGGACACATGGCCCTGGAGAAACTTCCTCAGTGCGAGAGGGTTTTACATCACCTGAAGGACAGGTCCTAGCTACAGGATCACTTCCTGCCACACCAGAGTGATGCTCTCCTGTCACGTGAACACTCTCCTACATGGCAACAGGGATGCTGCTAGACCGGAGGTAGGACTTCAATACTATATCCCTGTAGGTCTCGTTTATGTACCTCTGTCCTCCTTATGTCTTCCAAGTCTGGTACTCTAGCCTCCAGAGATTGGACTCATTCCCTGAGAGCAAAGAGCTCCTTGCACCTAGTGCACACGTAAGACCCCTCACCAACTGGGAGAAAATCATACATGTGACACTCAATGCAAAAGACTGGAAAGCCCCCATCTCGCTGCTGGACTGCTGTCTGCATTTTAGTTTTAAGGATGTGTTTAGATACTTAAGCTCTTTACTAAGGGTTGCTAGGGATACTTATATTAATAAAACTATACCGAATATGTTTAATGTACTTTGTTCACCTGAAGCTTAATTAATCTCAGGTCCTTAATGTATGCCTGATAAGGATAAACAGCTGCACCTGAGAGTGAATATGGCACTTCCTTTCCTTTTAAGAGGTTTAAGCACCTATAAAGCTACGATTATCACAGGGAGGGGTGGGTGGGTTTTGGGGGAGGGAGGGAGAGAAAGAAGACCTATGAAAAGCTGGCTGCTACAGAGTACCCTGTCCGGTGCTTCTAAGGTAATCTGTGACCAATTTCCAGGAGGAGTTCCACAGCCCTTGCTCGGATAGAGGGAGTCTTGGGGTCTAACTTTAAACAGAAAGCTCTCTGCTGTGTTTTAAATTTAAACTAAAAGCTCTTTGCTGCTACTAGGCCTTGACTGATTTAACAAATACACTGTGTTCACAGATTAATCAAGTTTAATCTAAAGAATTTCCGTTTCCCCAAGATTTAGAAAAATTCCCAGAAGTAAATATTTACAATTGCAGATCTCTCTCCAGAAGTAGCAGTCCCCTTTTGTAGTCCTTCAAGACTGAGAATCACAGAACTCTGGTTGAACTATTTATGCCTGTATTTCTGAAGTAAGCTGTGACCAATTTCCTAGGTGATTAACACAGTCCTTGCTTGGATAGAAGAAGTAGCTCTGACACTGTGAGCTGTGACATGACCATCAAGGCTCAAGGTCTGCCTGGGCATAAGTGAAAGAGATGCAGTTTGCCATCCAAATTTAAAGAGCGTTTGGAAATTGCATCCCTTAGGGGTCAAAAGAAACATAAAAAGCTAGATGGACTTTTGTCCGCTCCAACAAGCAGGCTAAGGCTCAGTTGCAGTCCAACATGTGCAACAGCTTCCCCTTTGTGGGCATGAGGTCTTGGGAAAAATGTTGGAACAACAAACTGACTAAGGTAGAAATGTGATACTACTTTTGGAAGGAATTTAGGATGAGTACAGATCACCGCTCTAGTATGGTGGAATTTGATGTAAGGCAGATAAATTATTAGAGCCTGAAGCACACTCACTCTGTGTGCTGAAGTGACCACCACCTGAAACGATAACTTCCAGGTCAAGAACTTCAGAGGACAGGAACTGAGTGGCTCAAAGACAGCTTTCATGAGCTGCAGATGAAACACAATAAGGTCCTAAGACACTGTGGGAAGCTTGTAGGGAGGCTACAAGGAGAAGTAACCCCCGCATGAAGCAAACAATTAAAGGCTGTACCGAGATGGACTTTCCTGCCACATTTCGATAGTAAGCTCCAATTGCACTGAGATGGAATCTGACAGAGTTGGGCTTAAGTCCAGACTCAGAAACGTGTAGAAGATATTAAAACAGTTATGTGTAGGACAGATAAAAGGATCTAGGGCCTGGCCCTCACACCAGACAGCAAACTTCTTCTATTTGCAGGGATAAGACTCTCTCAGAGTCTCTCCTGAAAGCCAAAAGGACATCGGTGACACTGTCGGGCAGGTTGAGCTCCTACAACATTAGCCTCTCAACATCCACATCGTGAGGGCCAAGAACAGGATGTTGGATTGCAACACTGTCCCAACCATTCTGCAATATCAGATCTGGTGCATGGCCAAACTGAAGCGGCTCCTGACTGGAGAGCTGCAGCAGGAGGGGAAACCAAGGCTCTCTGGGCTAGGAGAGGGCGATGAGAATTATCATGCCACTGTCTGTTTTGAGCTTCAGGAGGGTTTTTGCAATGAGAGGTATTGGAGGATACACATACTGAAAAACCTTCCCCCCCCATTGCAGGAGGAAAGCATCCAACGCTAGTCTGCAATGTGATCTTACTCTGGAGCAGAACTGATCCACCTGGACATTCTGCGGGGTGGCGAACAGATCTTTCGAGGGGATGCCTCACTCTCGAAAGATGAGACAACTTCTCTGTCTAGTGTCCACGCGTGTCCCTTTTTACCTGTACAGATCCTCTGTGCTTGTCCCATGGTTTTTTGAATTAAGATACTGTCCTTGTGCCCACCACCTGCACTGGGAGACTATTCCATGCATCTACAACTCTCTCCATAAAGAAATATTTCCGCATATTACTTGTGAGTCTATCCCCTTTCACTCTCATCCTATGTCCCCTCATAGCAGAACTTGCCTTCAATTGAAAGACACCCTCCTGCTGTGCATTTATGGCACAAAAAATTTTAAATGTCTCTATCATATCGTCCCTATCCCACCTTTCTTCTAAATTATGCATATTAAGATTTCTAAGTCTGTCCTCATATGCTACATAATGAAGACCACTAATCATTTTTGTAGCCATTCTCTGCACCGAGTCCGTGTTTATATCCTTTTGAAGGTGCAGTCTACAGAATTGTACACAATACTCCAAATGAGGCCATACCAGAGACTTATAGAGAGGCATTATCACCTCCTTTTTCTGCTGGCCATTCCTCTCCCTATGCATCCAGGCATCCTGGCTTTCAGTCATCCTTTCTACCTGTTTAGCTATTTTAATCAGACACCATTACGCCCAGGTCCCGCTCTTCTTTTGTGGACAGAAATACCTCACCCCCTACACTGTACTGTTCCTTTGGATTTTTGCAGCCCAAATGCATGACCCTGCATTTTTTAGCATTAAATTTCAGACGTCAAAACTAGACCATTCCTCAAGCTTAGTTAGATCTCTCCTCATGTTATCTACTCCTTCCTAGGTGTCACTTACCTGTAACAGTTCTCCGGGGACAGCGGGAATCAGTCCTCACACATATGGGTGATGTCGGCACTGATGGAGCCCTCATAAAAGCATCCTCCCAGCTTTCAAAGAAAGCCTTTGGGAGATGCCATCACGCATGCATGGTTCCCTTCCCACCCAAGGGTACCATCTTGCTCAAATGACATAGCTAAAAGAGTGCAAAAATAAAAGATGGTGAAGGAGCAACTCCAAGGGGAGGAGGAAGAGTTGTGAGGACTGATCCCTGCTGTCCCTGGAGAACACCTGTTACAGGTGAGTAACTATGCTTTCTCCAGGAACAAGCAGGAAGTCAGTCCTCACATATGGGACTCCCCAGCTACAGGCTACCGAAATCCCATAGCAAAAACAGGGATCCCTTATGGGGAGCCGCAAGCAGCATCAATTGAGTCTGTGCCCACAGACAACCCTGTGTCCGATGAACCAGCACTCTGGTAGTCTGAACACAGAAGGGTCGGAGGGTAAGAGCTGCCTAAACCCTGAAAAGGTTACAGAGAACAGCCTGGCCAAAGGCACTGTCCTGTCAGGACTCTTTCCAGGCAGTAATGGGCTGCAAAGTATGGACTGAAGACCAGGTGGCGGCCTGGTAGATGTCCACCATCAGTACAGAGCGCACGTTTTCCACTGAGGCCGCCATGGCCCTGACATGATGAGCTTTGACGCGGCCTTCCAGCTGGAGCCTCGCCTGCTCATAAGCGAGGGCGATAGTCTGCCACACATGTGGACAGCATACGCTTGGTCACCACCTCCCCTAGCCTATTGGGATCATAGGAGATGAAAAGCTGAGCAGCTTTGTGGTGGCCCTGAGTACGTTGGATATAGGAGGACAAACCCCTCTTACAGCCCAAGGTGTGAAGGACTGTCTCTGCCCGACTGGAGTGAGGTTTTGGAAAGAATGTAGGGAGCACCACTTCCTGGTTGAGATGGAAGAGCAACACTACCTTCGGCAGGAATTTGGAGTGCGTGCAAAGCACCACTCTGTTCTTATTGAACTTGGTATAGGGCGCCTCTGCCACAAGGGCCTGAAGCTCACTAACTGTGAGCAGAGATAAGCGCGACCAGGAAAGCCACCTTCCAAGAGAGGAAGCGAAGGTGGCAGGTAGCCAGAGGTTCGAAGGGAAGTCGAGTGAGCTGCCCCAACACCATGTGGGGGAGGGTGGACCAGGATTCTTCGATAAGAGCAGGCCCCGAAGGAAATGGGTCACCAACGGTTGGGCCGAGAAGGGCTTACCATCCACCAGATGGTAAGGTGCACTCAGACGGAGTTAGACTTGAGCCCGGAATGGGAGAGGTGGAACAGGTCCTTTAACACCAGGGCCACCAAGCAGGAGAAGGTGCAAGCCCCGCATTCGGCAAACCAAACCGAGAACCTGTGCCATTTGAGGGCGTAAACCTTCCTAGTAGAGGCCTTGGAAAAGGCCATCAGAATGTCTTCCACCTCAACCGGGAGGTTGAAAGGGGCCAGAGTCACCCTCTCAGCAGCCAGGCTGTCAGCGACAGAGCCCCCTTCCTGGGTGGGGGTCTCCACCGTCAACTGTAGAAGCAGCGTGAACCACGACTGCCTGGGCCGAGGAGCTATCAGGATGAGCGAGGCCCTGTTGCGGAGGGTCCTGAACAAGGTCCTGGTGATTAGCGGCATAGGAGGGAAGGTGTACATAAGGCCTTCCAACCATGAGACCAGGAATGCGTCTGCTGCCATCCTGGAGGGGTGTGCCTGCCGGGAGCAGAAGCGGGGCAACTGAAAGTTGTCTGGGCTGGCGAACAGGTCCATCACGGGTTCCCCCAGAGCCTGAAAATCCGACTGACTACTCTGGGATTCAGCTGCCACTCATGCGGCTGGAGAACTCTGCTGAGCCTGTCGGCCAGCAGGTTGTAGTGGCCTGGCAGGTACACTGCCCACAGGAGAATACCCTTTTGGATTGTATACGAGCAGAGGACCAGTGCCTCCCGACAAACGATACGAGACCCCGTGCCCCCGTTTGTTCATGTAGAACATCGCAACCTGGTTGTCCGTGTGGACTAGCTCCGGGTGGTGACGCAGGTGGTGACAGAAGACCCTCAAGGCTAGGTGTATGGCTCGGAGCTCCAGGAGGTTGATCTGCTGGATGCTCTCGTCTGGTGACCAGCTGCCTTGGGTGCAGAGATCTCCGCATTGGGCTTCCCAGCCGAGCAGGGAGGTGTCTGTGGTGAGGACCCTTGAGGGGGTTGGGGCCTGGAAAACCATGCCTGTCTCGAGATGCTGGGGTGACTGCCACCAGACCAGGGAGTCTGCCAATTGGTGGGTCACAGAAACTCTGTCTCTGAGGTGGCCCATGGTCCGAGACTACTGGTCCTGGAGACACCACTGCGCCGTCCTCATGTGGAGGTGAGTGTCTGGGGTGATGAGGACTGTGGAGGCCATGTACCCAATGAAGCGCAGAAGAAGCAGAGCAGGCACCGAGGGACAGTACTGTACATCCCGAGCCAGAGTCCTGAGACGATCGGCTCGGTCCTTGGGCAAGGAAACCTTTGACTAGAACATGTCGATACTTGCCCCAAGGACCTCCAGACTCTGCGTTGGGAGGAGGTGAGACATGGGGTAGTTTATGACAAAGCCCAAGTGCGTGTGGTGGCCTGCGACACACACCTCTGAGGCTATGCCTCCCTTTATGAGCCAGTCGTCCAGATAGGGAAAGATGAAGACCACCTGGAGCTGAAGAAAGGCGGCCATGACTGCCAGGCATTTTGTGAAAACTCTTGGGGCAGAGGCTAAGCTGAAGGGGAGCACCCTGTATTGAAAGTGCCAGCTCCCCACTACAAACCGCAGGTACTGCCTGTGGTTGGGGTGGATGAGGATGTGGGTATAAGCATCCTTGAGCATAGTCAGTCTCCCTGCTGGAAGTATGGCAGCAATGTTCCAAGAGAGAACATCTTTAACTTCTCTCACCAGGAATTTGTTGAGGTTGCGCATGTCGAGGATGGGCCTTAGGCCCCCTATTCTTTTTGGCATGAGGAAGTACCTGGAGTAGAAACCCTTGCCCTTGAGGTGCTGGGACACCAGTTCCACCGCTTTGTCCTCAAGAAGACCTGCCAACTTCTTCAGGGAAGGACCCGGTGGAGGGGAGCCCTGAGGGGCTCTCCCAGAAAAAATAAGGGGGAGGTGTCTGAGTAACCCTCCCTGACTACCCTTAGTGCCCAGAAATCGGTGGTGATAGTCACCCACCTCTGGGAAGAGGGCCAGATATACCCCTGTGGGCTGCTGATCTCCTTGGGGTAGAGAGACTATGCTCAAGGAGTCAAAAACTCCCCCCTGGCTGGGCCTGAACCAGTGCCTGTGGTTTTGGAGCCTTCTGCTTATGTGGGCCATGCCCATGTCCCTTGGCCTGCTGACCCCAATGGGGAGCTGGGGAGGCCTGATAAGGTGGGTAGTTTCTGTAAGCAGCTCCCTTCCTCAAGTAGAAATGCTTTTTACCCGAGCCCTTCCATCAGTGAGGGGCAGCAGTCTTTTTAGAGAGCCTGATCCTCGCCATGAACTCAGTCTCCAGCTCGGCAGCCTTGTCAATCATGGGTTTGCCAAAGAGATTCTCTCCTTGGCAGAGGATATCGACCAATTTGTCCTGAACCCACTGCTCGAGATCGTATGACTGTAGTCAAGCTTGGCAGCATGCACCGTGCCAAACGCTGCTACTTGAGTCGCCGACTCCAACCAGCCATAGGCCACTCAAGACATGAATTTGAAGCATTCATGGACTGCTTTGGCCAGGTTCTTGAACTGCTGCAAAGGTTCCTCGGAAAGACCAGCCGAAAAACCGGCGAGTTCCTTTGCCAAGTTTCTCATGTACATGCCCATGTACAGCTGGCAGGCCTGGATGTGGCCGATGAGCACTGAGCCCTGGTAGCACTTTCTGGCGAGGGCACCGAGGAGTGCGTCTTCTGGCTTTTCAGCCGACACATGGCCAACTCCACCTCTATGGAGTTATGCAGCAGCTGTGACTTTTGAAAGCCTGGGCTCTGGCAGACTCGATACATCGAGTCGAGCCATTTGCTCACCACTGGCACCGAAGCCAGTATCTCCCACATTCGGAGCAGCCATTCCAAGGTGGGAGGCATGGGCACCTTGAGCGATTCCTGCGGAGGGGGCCTCGTATTGGAGGATTTCCACCGAAGGGTCCTCCTCCGACTCGGTCGGGAATGCCAGGGGCCTTCAACATATCCTTGACAAAATCAAGGAAGCCCAAATCCTCGGGCGGGGACCGTCTTCGAGACGGGAGAGTCAGATGGGACATTGCGGTGGCGATGGGTATCAGAGAACTCCTCGTCCTCCATCTCCCACTCGGAGTAGTCTGTCGAAGACTCGTAAGAGGGCTGCTACATAGGCTTCAGTGCCCCCGATGCCCTGCAGCCGGTGCCTGGCAAACTTGCCGGGGATGTCTGCGGTCCCATCGAGCGGGACTCGGATCGCGACCTTGACCAAGGAGCAACTCGAGGCCTAAGGACCATGAGGATCGACTCAGCCTCTGGGGACATCTTGGAGGTCAAGGGCCCAGTGGACCGGTTGTGCCGGACAACAGCACCCGCTGCTGGTCCATGAAGGCAGACAAACTGTGCTCCAAGGCTGCCATTCTGGACTCCAGACCAGAAGGCTCCGTAGCCTTCGGCGTGGGCACCGAGGGACTCGGGCCCGACACCAGCTCCCCCGAAGGGGAATCCTCGACCAGTATAGTGTCTGGGGACCAAGGCCGGTCCGCAGTCAAATCTTTTCGGGGGACCTTTGCAAGCCACTCCTCCTCCAATGCCTCGGAGAAACGTCTCGGACTGTGGGTCTGGATCCAAGCCCGGGCAGCATCCAGCCAGTCAGAATCATCCAAGGATGCCGCATTCGAGGATTTCTTCTTCCTTCTTTCTGAGAACCAATGAGGTGGCTCGGGTTCGGAAGGCTCTGCGCCTGAGATGTCGGTGCCTAAGATGAGGCCCTGGCCTGTGGAGGCACCGGGGACTCGGGTAAAAGCATGTGCTGCTGCTGGCGGCTCTTGAGGGCCTTACTGGACATCCTCTTGCAGAGACCACAGGCTGCCAGGTTATGGTCTGGCCGAGGCAGTGGAAACAGCAGTCGTGTGACAGTCAAAGACATAATTTTGGAGCACCGATCACACTTCTTAAAGTCACTGGTAGCCATGGGGGAAAAATACCCCTGCAAGGTCAAAGACTCTCCAGGTTGCCAGTGGGAGAAAAAAAGCGCAAAGATGCCAGGAAAAGAAAGAAGGAAAACTACCAAAATAGACTGAACTAGACGTCGAGGCAACAAGGTCAGTAGGCAGGAAGAGTACTGGTGCAATATCTGAGATGAGCATGAAACTCAGAGAAAAGTCAACTTTTTCCAGGGACAAGCCAAACGTCTGAAGGACTCCACAGAAAAAAGGAGACTGAGCAAGATGGTATCCTTGAGCGCAAAGGGGACCACGTATGCATGAATGCATCTCCCAAAGGCTTTCTTTGAAAGCTGGGGGGGATGCTTCCGTGAGGGCTCTGTCGGTGCCGAGATCATCCATATGTGAGGACTGACTTCCTGCTTGTTCCTGGAGAACAAGCAAATCTTACCAGTCCTTACACAATATCACTAACAAAGATGTTTAAAAGAATCAGACCAAGGACAGATCCCTGCAGCACACCACTGGTAACCTTCTTCTCCTCAGAGTGAGACCATTTACCTGTACCCTTTGTTACCTCCCACTCAACCAATTTCCAACCCAAGCAGTAACTTTAGGGTCCATCCCTAGGGTGCGCTCAGTTTGTTAATAAGTCGCCTGTGCGGAACAGTGTCAAAGGTTTTACTGAAATCTAAATAAACCACACATCTAGGGCTCTCCCTCGGTCCAACTCTCTGGTCACCCCAGTCAAAGAAATCAATAAGATTTGTCTGACAAGACCTGCCTCTGGTGAATCAATGCTGCCTCTGATCTTGCAATCCGTTGGACTCCAGAAACTTCACTATTTTCTCTTTCAGCAGCACTTCCAATAATTTACTCATCACAGAGGTTAAACTAACCGGCCTGTAGTTTTTTATCATTTCCTTACATCTGCTTTTGTGTAAAGGGATCACATGTACCTCTCTCTCCAGTCCTCTGGCACCACTTCAGACTCCAAAGAGACATTGAAAAGGTCAGACAGTGGAGCCGCCAAAACGTTCAAGTTCTCTCAGTTTTCTTTGATGTATTAAACCGCTTTGACCTGGTGATAAGCAGTATATAAATGCAGTTAAATAAATAAATAAATCCCATCCGGACCCATGGCCTTGTCTACTTTTAGTTTAGCTAATTCCTCATGTACACAGTTTTCTGAAAATTAATTGCGATCCCCGTCGCTTCCATTCCTATTTGTGGGTGTTTTCTGAGGTCCTTCATCTCTCAACACAGAACAGAAATATTTGTTAAGCAATTCTGCTTTATCCTCATCAGTTTCTGCATATTCCTCTCCTCTGCATCCTTGAGTCTGACAATACCACTTTTGCCCTTCCTCCTCTCACTTATATATCTGAAAAATGTCTTATCTCCACATTTTATTGCTTTGGCTACTACTTCTTTTTGTACCTTTGCTTTCCTGACTACTTTGCTAGCGTCTCTATATTTTTTTCAAATATAGATGCCTGTCTTCCTCTCTGATCTCTTGTATTTCATGAAGACCTCCCTCTTTCTTCACCTTTCAGCTACTTTAAGAGAACCATAGTGGCCTCTTTTCCTTCTACATTTACTTACCTTTCTAACAAAAAGGTTTGTTGCCCTTAAAATATCCCCTTTCAGTTTTGCCCACTGTTTTTCTACATCCCCCATCTGTTCCCATCCCACTAATGACTCTGAGGTATTGTCCCATCTTGGCAAAGTTAGTTTTCCTAAAGTCTGAGACCCTCACTTTTGAATGGATTTTATCATACTTAGTTCTAATACTGAACCATACCATCTGGTGATCACTGGATGTGAGATGATCTCCCACAGTATGGCCCTATCACTTGTGGGTTCTGTTACCAGTTGTCTGAATAGTACTCCCTGTAGAGAATCCAGGATCTCCTTCTAATAGATTGCATCACAGCAAGGATGTGCCAATCCTCATCTGACATTTCTTTGAATTCTTCCACTACATCACCTTTATATACCATTTCAGGCATGGGTAACTTCCCTACATTATCTTCAGTAAAGACCAAAGCAGAGAATTCATTCAGTTTCACCGCTATGGCTTTGTCCTCCCTTAGTGCCCCTTTTACCCCTCTACCATCTAATGGTCTAACAGACTCTTGGAGGATTTTTGATACGAATGTTCTTGTAAACAAATTATAGTATAGCAAACTTCTTTTCAAATTCTCTTTTTGTCTGCCTTATCAATGCCTTGCATGTAACTTGCCAATGCTTATGTTTTTGATGTTCGTCAGACTCCTCCTTCCATTTCCTGAAGGATGCTTTTTTGGCAACAGCCTCTCTGACCTTGCTTTTAAAACATGCTGGCATTTTTTACGCCTTCCTTCCACTTTTCTTAGAGCAGGGAATACATCTGGTCTGGGCTTCCAAGATAGTACTTTTAAACAACGCCCATGCTTGATGTAAATCTTTAACCTTTGCAGCTACTTTTCTTTTTTTTTTTTTTTTTTTTTAGTTTTTTCTTAACTTTTTTACACATTTTATCATAATCTGCCTTTTGAAAGTTAAAAGGTAGTACTGTGAATTTCCTCGCCATCTTTCTTCCATTTATTAAAGCAAATCCGATCATGCTATGATCACTATTACCAAGTGGCTCCAAAACCCTTATCTCTTGCACCAGAATCCTGTGTTCCACAGGATCTATAATTCTGGGTCAGGAAAACCTAGGACTCCACATGTTTAGGACAAATGATAGTGGGCCAACTGATCTGGGGGGCTTTTCCTGGCCAAGTGAAACCCATAAGGGCATGGCAGACAGACTTCTAAAAACTACTAGATGCATGTATATGGAGCAGCGTGAATATAAATATCAGCTCCAGAAGGAGAAGCATCTTAACAATATTGATGCGACCTAGCCAACTGAGATAGCCCTCAAAGACTCTATATCCTTGTTAAGACCATCTAATTGTGCTCTGTAATTTATCAAGGACAGGGAAGGGCACAATTAATACGTATACCCAAATGTCAGAATCGATCAACTGAGGAAACCCCCCGGTATCTCAGGAGGTGGCGACGCTGCTGCAGTGATACACAGGAGTAAGGCAGATTTCTGCCAATTAATCGTAAAGCTAGAGATCCTAGAGAAACTATAAAGTGTGTCCATTATTACTGGTAGCCGAATCATGAAGGTAAATGAGGGTGTCAACTGCGTATAAGGATATGGCGTGTGCGACCTCCCAGACTGATTCCTGTATCTGTCGCTCACTTACGAATTTGAGAAGGGGTTTGCTGGCAAATGCAAAAAAGTAAGGGTGACAGAGGGCAACCTTGCCTAGCTCCGCGCCATATTTAGAAGGGGTTAGAAAGAAAACCATTAAGACAGAAATCATGGGATTGGCATATATGGCTCCTATCCAGCCGCATAAGTTAGGGCTAAATCCAAACTGCTCCAAGATTGCCAACAAGTAAGGCCACTCCACTTTGTCAAAAGCCTTTTCAGCGTCCAACGATAGGACCGCATAATGTTCCAGTTTCTCTCAGACTCCATGTAAGATATCAAACGCCTTATGTTTTCCAATCCGTATCTATTTTTTATTAACCCTGTCTAGTCCGGGTGGGTTAGAGCATGGATTTTCAATTCTAGACAGGCTAAGAGAATTTTGGTAAATATTTTATAATTGATGTTTAACAAAGAGATGGGTCTGCAACTACTGCAGACTAGCTGGTCCTTGCCTTCTTTGGGGGATTACTGTGATAGTGGCCTGAGAAAAAGATGATGGCAATGCCTTCCTGGTAAGGATGGCAATGAAAACACGGACCAACGTAACATAGTAAATGACGGCAGATAAAGACCAGTATGGTCCATCTAGTCTGCCCAGTAAGATGACAGGAGTAGGTGCACCCCTCCCCATGTCTGTCTAGGGGTGCATCTGCCACTCTGTGCAGGCCACCCCCTCCCCATGTCTTTGTTTAGGGGTGAACCCACCGCTCCATGTAGGACACCCCTATTTGTTGAGAAATTAGATGGTTCAGTTTATTTTGATTTTATTCTGTTGCTGTAAAGGGATCTACTGTGTCTGTCCCATGCCATTTTGAATTCCGTCACTGTGTTTGTCCCCACCACTTCCATCAGGGCGGCATTCCAAGCATCCGCCACCCTTTCAGTGAAAAAGTAATTCCTGACATTGCCTTTCAATTTACCACCTTGCAGCTTCATGTTATGCCCTCTAGTTTTACAGCGTCCCTGTCTTTGGAAGACGTTTGTTTGTTCACTACTTCTCTTTAAGTATTTATGTTTATATGTTTATTTATTTTATATACCGCTAAACAGTAACATCATAGTGGTTTACACAAACCAAAAATACAGAGAGCCAATGGCAGAAAATGAAAAGGAAATTACAATAATGGATAGGAAAGCAAAATAGTAGATTCACGCAACAAGACAGGAGAATAGAGGAAGAAGGGGAATTGAGAGAATAGGATTACACGGATGGGACGGGGAGGTCAAAGGCAATGGTAAAGAGGTAGATTTTCAGACTGCTTTTAAAGGTGGTGTGCAGCTGTTCGAGCCGGATAGAGGAGGGTAGAGAATTCCAGAGGGCAGGACCAATGAAAAAGAAGACAGAGGAGCGAGTGGACTGAAGATGGGCACGTGAAGGGAAGGGGAGATATAAGCAGTTAAAGATGCAGTGATCGCAAGGTGCGAGTAGGGGTGTGAAAGTGTATAAGATCGGCCAAATAAAAGTCTAAATCATATCTCCCCTATCCCTCCTCTCCTCCAAAGTGTACATATTTAGTTCTTCAAGTCTCTTCTCATAAGGCTTCTGACGCAGGCTCCAAATCCAAGTTATTTCTTCCTGTTCAAATGTAAACACAAAGTACCATCGGAAATGTGTAAATTCTTTGTTCAATGTAAACCGCGCTGATGCTGAATAGTGCGGTATAGAAGAGACTTTAAATAAAATAAAATAAATAAATGAATCATTTTGGTCACCTGCTTCTGAACAGTTTCCATACTTTTTACATCCTTAACATGAGGGCAAAAAGCTCAGGTAAGGTTTAATTCAGTCAGTCGGAGATCAGGTCCAGATGCCTTAGCAGCTTTTAAACGACAAATCACCTGTCACACCTCCTCCAGAAAAATTAGACGCTCCAGTGCTTCATGAGCCTCAGGGGGAAGATGGGGGAAGTCAACAGTTGTCAACCACTCCCAAATCTCAGCTCTATCAGCCCCCAGGTGGGAAGAATAAAGCTGGGCAAAGGCTTAAGCCATCTTCTTCGAGCGATAGATCATGGTACCATGATTCGAGGAAAGGGCGTGTACTCTATGTTTGGTCCTTTGTCACTTTAATTGCCAAAGTAACAATCAATTTGCTTTGTTCCCATGTTCAAAGAAGTGCCTCTTGGTTTGAAGCATTGTAGAAGCTATGACGTCTGTTTCCAATGTGGACAGTTCTCCCCTCAGACGAATCAAGCATTTGACACACATTAAGACCACCCCCTTTCCTGTGAAGCCATTCCAGCTCTATAATGTTTCTACTAAGATTCTCCTGTCTGGCCCAGTTCTACTTCTTGAAAGCACTAGATAAGGATATCAAATATCCCCAAAGGACTGCTTTGCTGGCTTCCAACAAAGTGAAGATGAAGATGTCCTCCACGTTACTGAAGGAGAGATACTCCCGCCAACCTTTTTGGACTGCCAGTAGGAACTCCTGATTTTTGAAGAGGCCCCTATGGAAGAGGGCCCATGTATGAGGTGACGTCTCAAAGTCCCCGTCACATAATTCTAAGGAAATGATTGAATGATCAGAGGTGCCCATAATACTGATACCAGCATAGGAAAGTATGGGAAGCAAGTTTTGCGAGATGAGCCAGAAGTCAATCCTGGAATGGCTCTGGTGGGTTGGGGAATAATAAATATAATCCTGTTCTCCTCCGTGGGAGACCTTCCAAGAATCACAAAGGTCTAAATAGTCAATTAAATGTCTGAGCTTGCTTGGGTTAATTGAGGCTTGGCCCCCCCTACCCATCCTGTGAAGACCTGACATGACAATTAAAGTCTCCGCCAATCAGTAACTCTTCCTTCTGGCGGGCTGGAATGGTCTTAAGAATCTCAGCCAGTGTGCCTCCAATCTTAGCAGGGGAGGGAGGGAGGGGAAGGGGGATGTAGATATTGACAATCATAAATAAAGTATCTTTTATGGCTCCAGAGAGAATAAGAAATCTGCCTTTGGGGTCACTGTACTGCGAGAGTAATTGAAAAGAACAGTCTTGAGAGAAGAGTCGCCGCCCCCCTCCTATGAGAGGAAAAATTGGATGTGAAGACCTGCAGGAACATATGGAACTTGAGCCAAAGGTGGTCCTTCCCAGAGGTTTTTTTTTAACAAGACTGTCAGTCTTCTCTCTTCTTAGATGATCCAGTACCTAAAAGCACTTTACAGGGCTATGAAGGCCCTGGACGTTCTAGGAAACAAGTTTAACCATAATCTTTTAGAAGGCCCTTAATGTCTCAACCAACTTGCTGGTCTGTGCCATAGAATGGAATCGTGTGCGAATTGTCTCGTGTCCCCTCAAAGTATGCTTCATTCTCCAAGTATGTCTCTCCCACTTTATTTTCTCTAATGACCCCCTCCCAAATTACAGTCCTTATAAGTAAGGATGGAAACTTCTGAAGGCAAACATGAAATAAACAAGTTGGCAACAATAGTGCCATGGTGGTCCACAAAGAGCAGAGGAAGGCATGGCCACACCAACAGTCGTGGCAAAAAACACTATTTTATTCAAAGGACCCTTAAATTCAAAAAGACCCGACTTGGCCAAGTTTTAGCTATAAAGCCTGCATCGGGAGTCTGAAAGTACAAAGATAATTAAAAGATTAATAATGAATTAAAATACATTATACAAACAACTACAATGGACACAAATGCCCTTAGGTATTGAAAGTAAAAAGTAAAAGACGTGAAGGTTAAAAACCAACAAAATATAATATAACACACACAGTTACCAACATCAAGCATGACAATACTCTCTTCCACTTGTCTTTCCAATTAGGAAGATATTTATTTATTTTATTTATTTATGTTTATGTTTATTGAGCTTGATAAAACCGCCTTTCAAGTGCAATCAAGGCAGTGTACAGTAAAAAGTCACATAAAAACCAGCCTAAGCTGGAGGATAAAATAGGAAATGTACAATAATAATAATTATATAAAAAAAATTAACCAAATTAAAACATCAAGTATAAATTATAGATTATATTCTCTTATATACCGTGCTATTCTGCATCAGTGCGGTTTATATTGAACAAGCTGAAATTACATTGAACAGGGCATTAGAACTTGGAGATAACTATTTTACAGGGAACAAGGGCTATGGAGGGTTAGGTGGCTTGCCAAAGACCACAAGGAGCACCTGTGGGACTAGAAACCCCAGTCCTTCCGGCCCAAGGTTGCTGTCCTCTAGTGGGATTTGAACCCCTGACCTTCCGGCCTGAAGTACCCTGCCCCAACCACTAGGCCACTCCTCCACTCCACTGGATGGAATATACAATATACAAGATATGTATATTGTAGGGATACGTAGAATATACGTAACCCTACAATGAGAAACAATGGCCTTATTTCTTTACTTGGACACTGTTAGTTTTTATTGCCTTTATAGTTAGATTTGAGGAGTGTGATCTCTCCTTTCTTTAACTCTGTTTTTACACCATGTTTGATCTGTTATAGGCAACTTTGTGTATTTGGCAATGTTCCCAAAATTGGTAGAAGAGAGATTTATGTATTTGTTTTTGTGTGTTGTCTTCTGAGGAAGTTATTTTTATGTATAAGTAAGGAAATGTCTTATTATGTTAGCTTCTTATTTGTAACTATAATTTAAAATAATACAAATATACTTCTAACAGCAAGATATTATCAAGTCTGTTTCATGTGCTATATGTTTGTTTACTTCAATGATAGGTACTTCAGGCCGGAAGGTCGGGGGTTCAAATCCCACTAGAGGACAGCAACCTTGAGCCGGAAGGACTGGGGTTTCTAGTCCCACAGGTGCTCCTTGTGGTCTTGGGCAAGCCACTTAACCCTCCATAGCCCATGTTCCCTGTAAAATAGTTATCTCCAAGTTATAATACCCTGTTCAATGTAATTTCAGTTTGTTCAATGTAAACCGCACTGATGCAGAATAGCGCGGTATATAAGAGAATATAAATAAATAAATAAATGTAATATACAATACTGAGAGAAATAACATAGTATATGACGGCAGATAAAGACCATCATGGTCCATCCAGTCTGCCCAGCAAGGCGGCAGAGTAGGTGCACCTGCTGCTCCGTGCAGGTAACCCCTCCCTATACCTCTGTTTAGGGGTGTGCAGGTCACCCTTATTTGTTGAGGTAGCAGAGACTGTTATTTTGATTTTATTCACTTTCTCTGTCCTATGCCATTTTGAATTCTGTCACCACTTCCATCAGGAGGGCTTCCCAAGCATCCAACACCCTTTCAGTGAAAAAGTATTTCCTGACATTGCCTTTGAGTTTACCACCTTGCGACTTCATGTTGTGCCCTCTAATTTTGCAGCTTTCCCATCTTTGAAAAAGCTTTGTTAGTTCATTAATACTCTAAGTATTAAAAGGTCGGTATCATATCTCCCCTATCCCCCCCTCTTCTCTAGAGTATACTACATATTTAGGTCTTCAAGTCTTTTCTCATACATCTTCTGGCACAGGCTCCAAATAATTTTGGTTGCCATCTTCTGAACAATTTCCAGTCTTTTTATATCCTTTGTGAGATATGGTCTCCAAAACTGAACACAATATTCCAAGAGACTCCTCACCAGCAACTTGTACAATAGCATTAGTACCTCTTCCTTTCTGCTGGCAATTCCTTTCTGTATGTAACCCAACATCCTGACCGAGTCCAAAAACGTGGAAAGCAGAGGAAGAATATCTTTTATTGAATGACTAAAGCCACTGGCCCAACACAGGCCTGTTTCATTCTGCCTTCATCAGGGGCTAAAGCTGGCTTGACTACAACAAATAAAGCACAGTTACTTACCTGTAACAGGTGATCTCTGGGAACAGCAGGAATTAGTCTTCACATATGGGTACGTCGGTACCGACGGAGCCTGCACGGGAATGCTCCCCAGCATCCAATCAGAAAGCTTTTGGGAGCATCCCTCGCGCCTGCGCGGTGACTTCCCGCCTTTCCCACTGCCTCTCCTCAGTTGAGTTTCATAGCTGAGACAGAAGGAGAGAAAGAGGAAAGGAGATAGATAGATACAACTCCTAGGGGAGGCGGGAGGGTTGTGAAGACTAATTCCTGCTGTTCCCAGAGATCACCTGTTACAGGTAAGTAACCGTGCTATCTCCAGGAACAAGCAGGAATGAGTCTTCACATATGGGGACTCCCTAGCTGTGGATGCCAGGGGAGATCCCATAAAATGCGTATCCCTGGAACAGGACGGCATTTCCCAAACCTGGATCCCCGGCATCCCCTGAGGGATGGGGGGTAGGAGTTGAATAGAGAAGAGCTGCAAGGAACAGCAAATCTAAAGACTACAGGAGAGAGGAGTCTTTAGAAAGTATGTCGAGTATCATTAAATATTTAATGAACTAGTACAATATAGAGCTTACCTACTGGATTGTAGGAAGTAGAACTGTGATGGAGTGTACTATAGATGCAGTAGCGGAATCTTCAAGGTAACTTCACAGCAGTGAGGATGAAGTTCCAAACCAGGAATGGGCAGGTGACCCAGGTGTCAACTGGGGCAGGAGAAGAACGGCAGGTCTTCAATGGAAAGCTTTATGTGAAAAAGCTGAAAACTCTTTTAGGTACAGAGTTATTAACATTGAGGACTAAAAGAAGACGACTGACCGATCCGGAGAAGTAGCCCAGTCCGGAAGGGAAGAGGGGGTATGGAAAAAAGCCCCTATTCCCAAGGAGAACAGAAGTGTACTCAGAAATACTGAAGATGTACACTGTCATTCCTAGCTGGTAAGAGATAGGAAGACAATGAAGTTTGATACTTCATGGATAGGGAGATCTATAACAAAAATAGAAGCTGTTGACGTCACAGCAGTAATTGTGTGTATAACCGCTCCCCCTTACTGAGCCGTATGAGAATAGGCAAGTTGACTGTCTGGACCCCTTAAGAAGGTAAAAGCTTTATAGCACAGACAGTTGGGGAGATAGTAGGTAATACCTAGTGTCCTATGGACATCTCCCAAAGGGCATATATATATATATGTGCATATATGTTAGATAGATATAGATGGACATGGCTTATGCCCATACATATTACAAAAATATGTATGTATAGGACATATACATACAGGAATATGACTCAGAGAATACATGCCTGCAACTGAACCACAGAAAAACATTCACATGGGGAATGTGATGGGAAAAGATTCATCTAATAATAAGGGGGTGAAAACCACCTGAAGATATATAGAGAATCTATTTCTGTGGTGCAGGAATGTAGTTCAGTGGAATAACCAGTATGGTTGCGTGAAAAACAGAGGATAATAGCAGTCTGGTAAGAGCACGTCAGGAGTACTTTAGGACTCTGACATGTCCAAAGGACAAGAAAACACAGACTAAGACACCAGGAGGACCCAGTCAAGGGACTCAGAGGTATCATGTACAGTAAAAGAGTATGCGTTGTCCAAGTGGAGTAGAAAAGATAATGCCAAGCTGTAAGGAAAAAAGGGGTAGATTCCTGCCAGATTGGGAACTCCGTGGACATTCACGCAGAAAAAGCTTGTCTTCTGTATCACAATAGGAGACAAGAGGATATAAAGAACCTATATAGCCATGGATGACTATATAAGCTTTTCCTATTATATGGAAAACCCTCAGAGACAAAGTTCAATGCTCTACAGCAAGGGCCCATAGTGGAAAGCTTCTCTGAAGATTGCAGAGAGCATTGTGCAGGAGAATTATGAGATAAACTGACAGCAGTCAGATGTGGTGCCACATCCTAGGTAAGGATATGGCAAGAAGAAGATAACCTGCAGTGAGTAGTATCATGCAAGATAGTTGAAAGTAACTTGCAAGAAACATTAAAGTAAGCACTGGAAGTTCTGCTTGTACAGCAACTGAACAAAAGAGCAGAGGGGATCCCCCTGTATAAAAACAGGGAGAAAAACAGACAGAGGGGGCGGAGATATTCCCGTCCCTGTCTGATGAGTTGTTCAGAGCATGCATTGAAGGATAGCAAAAAGTCTACACTGGAAAGAAAGAGAAGTGTTTCAGTATGGTACCAACTCGAGCAGGGGAAACCCTGGAAGAGAGGGGCTTGGAAGGTGACGTCCCATATGGTAAGTCAGCTGAAGGAAAAAATGTCCCTGTAGGGACAGAAACTATCATGGGATAATTGTAATCTCCCTTTATAATAAAAAGAAAGGGAGAATTCTGTAACCCATGGACAAAAATATCCTAATAGGTTAGCATACTGAAAAGGAAAACCAGTGTAGGGTTTGAAGAATAACTTCTGGTAAGAAGAAGTTAACTGTAGATTGCAACATACAGGAACCTATGGTTGCTGGCGATGATTAGCCTGGTTAGAGTCTGGAGACTTCAGACGAGGATGAGATGTCCCTTGCTTGGGTACATCTGGAGGATGGGCAGAGGAAGGATGAAACTTTCTTTTCCTAGGGAAAGAAGGGTTTGGTAGGACATTTCCTACGCCCTGGGGAAAAAGAAGGCTTAGGACGGTTTCCAGAACTAGGAAAGTCAGTGGAGCAATGAGCAACCTGACGTAAAGCCTCTTTATTGAAGAGATTTTCTCCAGTACAAGGAGAATTACCCAGTGTATGTTGTGCCCATCTGCTCAAGTCTGAAGCCTGCAGCCAGGCTGTACGACGTGCTCCAATGGCAATAACAGAGGATCTGCTAACAGACTCAAAAGAGTCTAGAGAAGCACGAGAAAGGAACCAAGAGATATTCCTGCTATGATTGAGAAGCAAGGAATAGTCAGAGGCCTTAGGTTCTGACAAAAAAGGAGACAAAAGAGATCATTTCTCTGTGACCTCCTGAAGTGTTAGACTCATATAAAAAATATATGAAATAATTCTTGAAGCCAGCATAGAAGTTTGGAAGGTTTGAGGTCCAAAGGCATCAAGTGCTTTAGATGCACGACCTGGCGGATAAGAAGAATGCTTCTTCTTGCTTCTTACCCTTCCTCATTGCTGATTCCACTACAATGGAATGATGTGGAAGTTGTTTTTTCTGGAACCCTGGAGAGGGAGGTACCTGATACAGAACGTCAATGGCTGTAGAAGGCAAAGGAACCTTTAAGGGTGATTCCCATATCCTCAGAAAAAGATCCTGTAAAGAATGATGTAAAGGAAACATTATATTTTCCTTTTCTGCAGGATCTTGAGCAAGAGAAAAACCAGGAATAGGAATGGCAAGGAAGGCTGCCATGTCAAGGAGAAACTTCTGAAAAGAAGGATTTCCAATAGGAACTAATCCTGGGCAAGCTGAGGTTGAAGGAGCAGCTTGAGCACCAGAAGATATACTGGACTGGTGCAGAAAAAGAATCCTGCTCGATGGACTGTGATACTGACAGTTCTGATTTGAGGCAGTTAGTACTGCATCGTCAGTGCCTGGTTTCGATTCCAAACTAGGCATAGAAAGGATCGATGGCACCGATGGAATTGCAGGAATCGATCCCGACACCGGTACCGGTATCGGAGATAATGTCATCGAAGCAGTAATCGAGGGCTGCTGAAGCGGTACCGAGGTAACCAGAGAGCCTTGGTGAATATCCTCGGTACTGCGTAGCCGGAAACGATATGGATCGGTTCCGAAACACGTCGGTACCAAGTCATCTAGACTGGATATCGATTCTAGACTCGGCATCGAAGCGAGCGAGTCTATCGATGCATGTCTAGAAGGTACCGACGTTGGTGGTGGTATCAGCGATGCCGATACATGAAAGTCAATTGGAATCTCATCGAACGGCACCGAAGGTACCGAGGACGTTCGAAGACGATGCCCGGCGACGAGAGGAACACTCAACACCGGCACCGATGTCGGGGTATCGGTACCGCTCGAAGTCTGTACCAACCCCGAGCACGGTGAAGATATAGGAAAGTCAATCTGGGTCGAATCGAGCGGCCCCGAAGGTACCGAGGATTCCAGATGACGATCCCAGGTAAAGAGTGGAACACTCGATACCGATACCGGGGTATCGGTACCGCTCGAAGCCGGTACCAACCCCGAGCATGGCTGGGAAACAGGAAAGCCAATCTGGGTCGTATCGATCGGCCCCGAAGGTACCGAGGACACCAGATGACAATCCCTGGTGAAGAGTGCAGCACTCGACACCGATGCTGGGTTATCGGTACCGCTCGAAGCGGATACCACCCCCTGGCACGGCTCAGGTATGTTCTGTGAGGGGTGAGCCCCAGGAACAACCTGAAACCCCGTGAATGCTTTGGAGCCCGAAGACTCCCGCCGGGGTTTTATTGCCAATGGTATCTTGAGGGCAAGGCCGGAGCCGTCATCATGTTGTGCATGAGAATTACCCTTCAAGAATTGGCTAGTCTTAACAGACTGTTTGTGGGTTACCTGATCCTGGAGAGAAGAATAAACCGGTGTCCTCACCTCAGGAGGAAAAATGGCATCGAGGGAAACTCGAAAAAGGGAAGGTCTTCTCCCAATAATACAGCCTGATGGATCAGGGAAAAAAGGGTCAGGACCCAAACAGGTTAGACACCAAGCATTGGAGTCTAAAAAGAAAACCATGTTTCCACAGTGAAGGCACTTCTTAGGGGAAGAAGGCTCCATGTTCGAGAGGCTTGGTAGGCCCAAAAGTTAAAACAAAAAACTGAGGAGAAATATTTCTCTAAGTTTAGAAAAGGAAAAGAATAAAGCACCGGCGGTACCGGTATCGGCGGGAAATACAGCCGCGACCACAAGAAAACAAGGATTTTAAAGTAAAAAATTTCTGCGGTGACAGGAGGACGTCCTGTTGGCTCCGCGGAAAAACGAAAACTGAGGAGAGGCAGTGGGAAAGGCAGGAAGTCACCGCGCAGGCGCGAGGGATGCTCCCAAAAGCTTTCTGATTGGATGCTGACGTACCCATATGTGAAGACTCATTCCTGCTTGTTCCTGGAGATAAACAAATACATCAATATAAAACAAAAAAATTAAAAACGAAAAATTTGATGAATGAACATAAGAAACCTTAAAATGAACTATTATGCCATAACCATTAATATAAATAATGAAAACATGCATATACAGACAAAAACATAATATAAAATATAATACAGAACATACATTACACAGGTACACTACCAAAAAACTGCCTCCAGTTTTGCAACTGATTCCTATAGATTTTGGGGTGCTGAATCCAGGAAAAATAGCCAAAATGTTCCATCACGTCACGTTTTCTTGCAAAATTAGATTTCTTACCCATATAAGGAATGTTCACATAATTTCTTTTTAGCCGACTGCAGTTTATTTTCTTGGCCCAAAATAGAGGTTGTAATGGTTAACTAACTAGAAACACTCCCTCATGATATTTTAGAGTGTTTTGTATTCATTTTATACATTAACAGGACAATTGGGAGGCGGGGGGCTAAATCCAGTATTCGCGCTGGCGCATGTTCTTTCCTGTTCGCCTCGCCTCGTTCGCTCGCTCAAACACGGTGGTTGCGACATGAACGTTCCTGTCAAATTTCAGTTTCTTGCAAGTTCATTATTACCTTTTGTTTGCTCATTCGTAATCCAGCTTTATTCCGAAGTGGTTCACTACAGTTGTAGTTTGCAGTGCTGTGTATTTGTGATGGCTCACAGAGCCAGAGGTTGCGTCAACTCTCTGGACAGTTTTTGTTTTATTTGTGGGGAATATACCGTGAAAAAGCGGCAGAGGAACATTTCTGCATTTATTAAAAAAGTATATTTCGCCTATTTCGGTTTGAAGTTAGGCGATCAAGACAAACCGTGGGCTCCTCACAAAGTGTGCAAGACATGTGAGGAAGATCTACGCTTATGGATGAAAGGTAAAAAACAAGCATTTCATTTCGGAATACCTATGATGTGGCGTGAACAAAGAGACCACAGCAGTGACTGCTATTTTTGCTCTTGCATTGTGAAGGGATACAACTTAAAAAATAAGAATGTAATAAGTTACCCCAACCTTTCCTCAGCAATTAGGCCTATGCCTCATAGCAACGAAGTACCTGTGCCTGAACCACCAAAATCTTTGGATCATATTTGTGTGGACGGTTCTGATCATGATGAGACTCATCAGATGACTTTTCCCGATGAGTCCAGTACTTCCGAGTTTGAAACAGAACCAGATCCGAAACCTGAACTTTTCTCTCAAGCTGAATTGAATGATTTAGTCCGGGATTTAGGACTCCCAAAAGATGCTGCCCAACTGCTAGGTTCTCGGCTTAAACAGAAAAATCTATTGTCACCAGGAACAACTTTTTATTGGTACCGCAACCGCGAGACACAATTTTTGAAGTATTTCAGCAAAGAGGAAGATTTGGTATTTTGCAACGATATATACGGAGTGATGGAAAAGTTTAAACTCAAGTATGATCCTGCTGAATGGCGGCTGTTCATTGATTCGTCAAAAGACAGCATAAAAGGTGGTGTTCTTCATAATGGCAACACATTCGCTTCAGTTCCTATTGCTCACTCTGTTATTCTCCAAGAAAAATATGAGAATTTGGCCCTGATTCTTCAGAAGATTCGTTATGATGAGCATAAGTGGATGATTTGTGGAGACTTTAAAATTCTATCCATGCTATTAGGGCAGCAATCCGGTTTCACCAAATATCCCTGCTTCCTTTGCTTGTGGGATAGCCGGGCCCGTGACCTACACTGGGGGAAAAAAGACTGGCCAATTCGGGAGTATTTGAGACCCGGTGAGAAAAATGTTCTTCATGAGAGCTTGGTACCTCGTGATAAAATTCTATTACCACCTCTCCACATTAAGTTGGGTCTCATTAAGCAATTCATCAAGTCCCTTCCAAAAGATGGTGAGTGCTTTCGGTACCTTTGCTCAAAGTTCCCCCGACTTTCTGAAGCAAAGCTAAAGGAAGGAGTGTTTGTTGGCCCTGATATAAGGAAACTCATTTCAGATGGAGCATTCGCTGAAACGATGTCTGAGAAGGAAAAAGAAGCCTGGGATTCCTTCAAGGATGTTGTTCTCAAATTCTTGGGGAACAGGCGGGATGAGAACTATAAGGATATTGTTGCCTGGATGCTCAATGCCTTCAAAGAACAAGGCTGTAACATGAGCCTGAAAGTCCATTTCTTGCACTCCCAATGTGAACTACTTTCCCGAAAACTTGGGGGCGTACAGTGAAGAACAAGGTGAAAGGTTTCACCAGGACATCAAGGACGCAGAGAGAAGGTACCAAGGAAGATGGAACACCACTATGATGGCTGATTTCTGCTGGTTGCTGCTGCGGGAAACCCCAGATGAAAAATACACCAAGCAGCGCACCAAGAGAAGCATTCGGGGGAAGAAGAAACGGGCCCACCAGGAGATTGATTGACCCAAGAATGACTTTAAAATCTAAACTGTGTTGACAAATATCGTGTTTTTACTAAACTTTGAAATAAAAATTTGCTAGTTATTACCACAGTGTCGGATATCATTTATTAGAATTTTATTTTCACACCATCGGGTGTTTGTCTTCATGTATTGCAATGGTGCGGTTTGCGTTTTCTATTCTTACATACATACCTGTACAACATTTTTTGCACATTTCTTTGCTTTGCTTTGTGTCTAACCTCGCTCTTATATGCTCAATGTTTGTGCACATGTATGTGGCTGTTTTAAGTGCAGACAATTTTGCTACCATCACAGTGTGTTTTGTTGACATTACTCTATTCTTATGTGCTGCCTTGTTACAATTTTCTTTATTCTTATTTGAATAACTACTAAACAATTAGTATAAAGAATTCATCCAAGAAACTTTTATCTCGATCGCACTCAATCTGAAACGTTCACCTCAAACTGCTAACCCAATGTAGCAAAAAATCTGTACGTGATGGAGCAAATTGGTTACCAGATTTGGATTCAGCGCACCAAAAAACGTAAAAATCAATCGAAACATTAGAGGCAGTTTAAAAAAAATTTTTTTAGTGTACCTGTGATTAGTCGGAAAAATAAACAAAATGTATACAGCTATAGATAAAACAATGAATTATTACATATCAAATAACTTGTCATATGACTGAAAATCACCCTTGTTATATAGATTTTTCTAAGAAAAAGAGCTGCCACCATGTTTCAGAGCTGGAAACTTTTAAAACTTTAAAATTAGCCACGATACAACCATTCCATGCCATTAGATTGAGAATATAAGAGCAGATATCAATCCCTGCCGTTTTTTCTTAAAATAAGACCTATTCCTTTATATATTATTTACTACTAATCTATGACTCTTGATTAGCTTTAGATCTGTACTGTATTTTTCCTGAACCC
This sequence comes from Ichthyophis bannanicus, assembly GCA_033557465.1. Lineage (NCBI taxonomy): Eukaryota > Metazoa > Chordata > Amphibia > Gymnophiona > Ichthyophiidae > Ichthyophis > Ichthyophis bannanicus. Next base: position 88,661,847 of record CM066035.1, on the reverse strand, counting down.
ACACAGTCTACGAACGACTCCTGTGAACAAAACCTTTTTATTAGAAGCTTTGAAAAACATCTTAAACAAAAGATGTCTAATACAAAAGTTTAAAACATGAAACAAGATTAATACTTCTTTATTACTTACATTCGAGGACTGACTGTTAACACAAAAGTTGCATATCATGTACTTCACTTGTTCAAACAACTGTTTAAACTGGAGACGCCGGCATCTGCGCTTTAAAGTGGAGGGATTGTTTGTGCGGGAAAAAGTTGATAAGATGATGTGTAAGGCGGGGATATGCAAATTATATCTGGATACCAAACTCCTGTCATACTTTGAAAGAACCGATATAGAAGGAGACTTTAAAAGATGTTCAATTTCATTCGACAATTCCTAAAGAACAGGGATCACAATGGACCCTGTGCAAAATAGAAATCCCCACAACTATTGTCAATTTATACTAATGCTCCGGAATAAAGAAAGGAGGCAAAATGTGGAGCTATAAAATCAAATAAAACTTTGCCTATGTATGTATATTAGGCTCATAGCACCAATACAGCTAGTTATATATATTTTTTTGAAAAACATCAATAAATATAAAATTTGGCTCGTCTTATATTAAACTATAGGAAGCTGCCATAATAACCACTATTACGAGAAACGTGAGGAAACACCAAAACCCTCATTTAAAAAAAGGAGAAATGAATTTAGTGATCATATTGTTAAATATCCTAAACACTATAAATTATAGTTAAATGAAAACAGACAGATCACTGTCCATATTCAAGTCCATTAGGATGTAAACTGTTTAAAGCGAAAATGTATCGCTCTTCCAGATGCCGGTTGGTTTTGTCCACATCCCCCCCCCCCCCCCTCCAATTTAATTCAACTTTCTTGATTACAAAAAATTTCAAGTCAGACACTTTGTGTGTTAGCTCTTGCCAGTGGTTGACCAGAGGTTTAATCCACCACCCCACTTCTAATACAACTCCTATGTTCTTACACAGAAACAAGTAAAAGAAGAGTTACATGCTGCAGGTCTAAAATTATACCCCGAGGCCTAAGAATGAATAAAGCACCAGGTTTATATTTAGATGAAAATGGTTTTGTAAAGTGTTGGAACGCCATTTTAAATAAATGTTCATTAGATTTATTGATTTTATTAATCAGCACAGCTAATAAAAAGTCGGAAATATAGAAAATGAAATAGATGAAAAACTTGTGGCATTAAAAGAATGCGACAAGAATTTTGATGTAGTACATAAGGATTTTGAACGGAATAACTTGTCTTTTAAGAGAGAGATAAAAAATAAGATGGAAAAATTTAAAAGGGATGAAGAGGATTATATGTACGGGTATGTATATCCATGGTGTAAAAAGATGGATGGTGATCGTCTATGGTTTAAGAAAAGATCTACTATGTTTGACCATAAGGAGCATGATAGGGATGAATGGCATATAGATATCCCTTGTGAACAAAAGAAAAAACGCACTAGAAGTGAATCAGTGGAATCGATTGATGCTTTGGCATCACTCTTTTCATCTCAGAATGAACGCTCTATACCAGAAGGAGAATATAAGAAAAATGGATAAAGGGAAAGATAAACATTTTTTAAACATGGATTCCCTTTGGAAAGGGGGAGGTTGAGATTCATCACGAACACGACACCCACAGAAGGAAATACAATGGGACAAGGAACAGAACCAAGAGAGGACATATGGGCAATACAACCAATACAGGGGCCGTGGACGGGGTCGAGGCCGAGGGAGAGGACACAGAGGATCCGCGAGATCCACAGAGAGGAGGGTATTAAGGCAAGATGTGGTTAGCAATGTCATTAATATATCAAAATATAACCTCACTCCTGATGAAGAATCACTCTCAAACAAAGGCTTATCCTTTGTGCCAATTAGAAGATATGATCCTTTTGAAACCCATAGACTTGTACAAATTTTTTTGTAAAATCCGAAGACGACAATTTTTTGCTAATCACGATTCATCCTTTAATGATCAATCTATAAGAAAGAAAAAGTCATGTTGGATTCCTCCTCCGAATACCGATCCCTTAATTGAGGCCTTTGAAAGAGTATTGTAAAAGAGATTGACCATATAAGTACAAAGGGTAGGCCCCCTTATGATAATCTTACTATTAAAGAGAAAGAGGCAATAAAATCTTTACAGAAAAATAACATCATCATAAAGCCGGCAGATAAAGGGGGTGCCATTGTCATTTTAGATAAAGATTTTTATATCAATGAGATCCAGAGTCAATTAAGAGATACTATGTTTTACCCCCGATTGTATGATGCTCCTACCCTCTCTTTGAAAAGATCCATTGACAATTTAGTTTTAATTGCTTTTGAATTTGGACATCTTACGGATAAAGAAAAAGCTTTTCTTATAATAGATTTTCCTGTAATTCCTACTATTTACATTAATCCCAAAATTCATAAATCTTTAGAAAGTCCACCAGGACGACCTATTGTGTGTAAGCCATCGGATCCCTTTTAGAGACAATTTCACAACTTATGGATGTTTTATTACATCCTTATGTTCAAGAGATGTGGTCATATGATCGGGATTCATCACGTCATCAATATTTTTGCCTCGATACAAGATTTAAATCCAGGTTTGCTCCTAGTTACACTAGACAGAGAATCACTATACACGAACATTCCGCAGATGGAAGCTTTAAAAATAGTTGAACAATATTTATGCAATAGAAAGACACATAAGCATATTCCTACGACATTTCTAATAGACTTGGCTCGTATGGCCCTTTGCGAGAACTACTTTTGTTTCCGAGATTTGTTTTATAAACAGGCTAAAGGAGTAGCCATGGGCTCGTCTATGGCCTCAGATGTCGCAAATTTATATGTCTTTAAATTTGAAGAGAATTACATAAAAAACAACCCATTTAAAGCCAATATAAAACTATGGATAAGATACATAGACGACATCTTTATATTGTGGGATGGATCCGTAGATCTCTTATCAAAATTTAATGAATGGATCAATACGTGTGATGATAATCTACGTTTTCAAGTCACCTTTGATGAACGTCAAATCTCATACTTAGATTTACTTATTAAAAAAAACAGAGGTTTACTATCACACTTTATAGAAAACCCACAGACAAATCTATTGCTTAATTTCAACAGTTTTCACAACTCTGCACTTAAACATAACTTACTTGTGGGTCAGTTTCTAAGAGCCCGTAGGATATGCACCTCTGATCAAGAATTCGAACAGCAGGCAGTCATTATGAAAGATAGGTTTAGAGTTAGACACTATCCTCAGTATTATATTAATGATGCATATAATAGAGCTCGTCAGTGTTCTCGGCGGCAATTACAGCAACAGAAAAAAGATAGTGATGTCGGGATAGTGTGCCCCCTACTGTATTCCCATCAGTCTCGTCGTGTAGAAAAAAATAAAAAAAAAACCATTGGTATTTGATACAAGCCCTTCCAGGTTTTCAAGATTTGAAACTTACAGTGGCCCAAAAGCGCAATGTAAACTTGCGCAACATGCTAGTTCCATCGGCATTTACTGAACGTAAATTTCTTCCTAAATATAAGGGACATTCAGTGTGGTCATTGTTCAGTGTGTGTTCATGTCTTGTTGTTATGGTCTTTATGTTATAATGTAAACCGCGCTGATGCCGAATAGTGCGGTATATAAGAACTTGTAATAAATAAATAAATGTCTTAATGGTCAGGAATCAATATATCCATCCAACAAGTAAACACATTTTTCACATAGATGATTTTTCCAATTGTCTTAATAGTCATGTCATTTATGTAATACAATGCCCCTGTAATGTTATATGTTGGTATGACTACCCGCCTGATTCGTAACAGAATTATAGAACATAGTTGTATTAGAAGAGGGGTGGTGGATAAACCTCTGGTCAACCACTGGCAAGAGCTAACAAAGTGTCTGACTTGAAATTTTTTGTAATCAAGAAATCTGAATTAAATTGGAGGGTGGGGGGATGTGGACAAAACCATCCGGCATCTGGAAGAGCGATACATTTTCGCTTTAAACAGTTTACATCCTAATGGACTGAATATGGACAGTGATCTGTCTCTTTTCCTTTAACTATAATTTATAGTGTTTAGGATATTTAACAATATGATCACTAAATTCATTTTTCCTTTTTTTAAATAAGGGTTTCGGTGTTTCCTCATGTTTCTCGTGATAGTGGTTATTATGGCAGACTCTTATAGTTTGATCTAAGAGCCAAATTTTATATATATTAATGTTTTTCAAAAAAATATATATACTCGTAACTAGCTGTAGTGGTGCTATGAGCCCAATAAGGAGAGAGAAGATTGTCTTCTGCAAAAAAATGGCATGTTCCATTATACTTTGTATCTTCTTTTGTTAATTAATGCTATTTCTTCAGTGGGGACTGTTAGTATTTTATCTACTATGTCAATCAATGTTACTTTTTCAGAAGAGAATGTTATTACTTTCTTTTTTGTTTTATTTGCACCTTCAGCGCTACAATGCTGACAATGCCCCTTCAACTCTATGCAAAGTCTTTTTACGATCTTTTCACTTTTTAGTCATAGTGTTCAGGTTTTAACACTATGGATGTTTTTTATGTGTGTTGCCACCCCCCCCTTTTTTGTCAATCAGTGTGAAATCTGCAGTGGGAGAGGTCATAGTTGTGGTTAAAATGTCTATTCCGCACCTGAGCAGCATTCTCCCTCTCTGGCACTGCTGATAGGTAATGTCGTATTTTCTCCACTTGCTCAATGTATTTTTACTATTTGTTCATCTTTTTAAGGAATGTTATCTATTCTATATGTTTGATTTTGCAAGTTCTTTTTCATGCTTCATTTTTAAACGTTTTTTCTACCGTACTTTCTTATAGAAACAGTTAAACATGGTCGTTTTTCAGCTAGCCATTCACTTATGTGTTTTTATATCCTTTAGCATTATTTCGTTTGTGCGTTTTGTATTAGTGTAAACTTCCTACACCTTCAGATTATAATCAGTATACATGTTGTTTAGTGCTTTCAATTTTGCAATTCAATAAGCCACAACGATATTCACATGTTTTTTTATCATAGCGCCATCAATATGTACAATTTACTTATATCAAGGGTTCGGATGTTTACAGTATATTTAAAAAAAAACAAACAAATGTAGTTTAGTTATATAGCATTTCTATTCTTACAATTCAATTTATTTATTTACAGTGGATTGTACATGGTGATCTTCATTGTAGTGCTTTAATCATGCAATTTTTTTTTTTTTATTGAAAGGCAGCAAATAGAGACAAAGCACACAAAGGTCTCATACGTTATATGCATAATACAATAGCAGAACAATGCAAAAAGTGCAAACATCAAATAATCCAGCAAAGTGTCCCCTCTTTTTTTTAATCATGCAATTTTTAGCCATCTTTCGGTGGTTTTATATTAGTCATATTGGCATCTTTTTCACGTACTGTTATATACAGTTTTTTTAGGTATTTATTGTATACCTTGTTGTTATCCCCTTCAAATTTGCCTTTTAGAATATTTTGTGCTTTCCTTTTGGAAATGTTTTGTTTTAGTGATTTTAAATGATTGCAATACCGATCTATTGTATCATGATACTTATTTGTAATTCTATTTATTTCTAATTCGTTTTATTATTTATCTTATTTTTGTGCACTAGTTTGATAGTACAGTTATAAGAGATGTACATTTATTGTTTTTTATTTATGATATATGATTCTGTCTTTTGTTGTTGTAGTTTTTAATTTTGTTTTTTGTGATAGTTCACCTTTTTCCCTTTTTTCCAATGTCCTTTTTTGATGTATTAATTTCATATAATCTGCTATATTTCTTTTGTTTTACCAAAGACTGGGAAGAGTGGCTTGGTTCATCTTTTAGATGTTTCTGTTTTGTCTTCTTTGGTAATGTATTTTATTTATTTATTTAACAATCACTTATATACCGCACTTTCCCAATGATCAGGTGCGGTTTACAAATACAAGTTAAGGGACAGATCAAAGATCTGTGTTTTTACATGGAACATCATTGAACTATGTACAATAGGCCTGAGCCTTAAACAAAACGTATTAAGTTATATTAGAAACTGAGATCTAAGTACAATAACGAAAAACTATTATAGCTTTATATTATATAGCTTTATAGCTTATAGTATTATAGCTTATAGTACTTTATTATAGCTTTCTTATGCTTTTTAATGTATTTTTTATGGTTTTGTAGTTCTTTTGTTTGTATTATGATTATTCATATATTAATTTTATGTTCATGTTTGTCTTTAGACCCCTGATGAAGGCCTAGGGCTGAAACTGGTTAAGTTGGGTCTTCAATAAAGTTTATTTTGGACTACTACTGTGTTGGCTGTGGTTTTTGTCCTCTGCTACTCTGTGCTATGAGCCCAATATACATACATAGGCAAAGTTTTATTTGATTTTATAGCTCCACATTTTGCCTCCTTTATTCCAGAGCATTAGTATAGATTGACAATAGTTGTGGGGATTTCTATTTTGCACAGGGTCCATTGTGATCCCTGTTCTTTAGAAATTGTCGAATGAAATTTAACATCTTTTAAAGTCTCCTATATCGGTTCTTTCAAAGTATGATAGGAGTTTGGTATCCAGATATAATTTGCATATCCCCGCCTTACACGTAATCTTATCAACTTTTTCCGACACAACAATCCCTCCTCTTTAAAGCGTAGACGCCGGCGTCTCCAGTTTAAACAGTTGTTTGAACAAGTGAAGTACATGATATGCAAACTTTTGTGTTAACAGTCAGTCCTCGAATGTAAGTAATAAAGTAGTATTAATCTTGTCTCATGTTTTAAACTTTGTATTAGACATCTTTTGTTTAAGATGTTTTTCAAAGCTTCTAATAAAAAGGTTTTGCTCACGGGAATCGTTCGTAGATTGTGCGGGTTGTCAGACGGCTGCCTGGGTGAGAATCTTCAGTCTTGTCAAGTGCATATATCTATATGATTTGCAAGGTATTGTGGGCAATGTAGTTCATTCACACCAGACACAGCTGCTGACAATAATTTAGTTGTGCTCTTGGGTAAAGCCAATAAGATATTTATTTATGGGGTTATTTCTCCCAACACAGATATGCTTGGTAGCACATAAATTAGGTTACTTGCTTTCAGTGTTAACTTGGAAAAACAAAGTTAAAATCAGGAAAACAACAAATGAAAAGCCACAAAGCAAGAAACAAACTGTTCTTTTCAGGTTAACTTCTGATTACTTCCCACATAGATACAGAAGTGATTCTCTCCTAGCTCACAAGCAATTAGGTAAGGCTTAATTGCTAGCAGTTACCAGCTGAAACCCCTTAGCTGGCTTGCCTTCCACTGTGTGGGTCAAATCCTGCTTCAGGAGCTTTTCTGAGTAGATTAAAGAACAAATTTGTATTTCTTTGTAATGGTTGCTGTACTTTATAACAGAAAGTTACCAACGGAGTTTAGATAGAGAGCAGTCCATATAAACAGGATCCTCATCTGCTATTATTCCCCCTTGTTCAACAAGCATGGGTTCAATATCATGGATTGGCACAGATGAATCTCTCAATGGAGCATTTTCAGGAGAATACTTGTTTCCCTGCTGTCTTTCAAGGTTATAGCTAGGGCATAGATCAGTGTTCATACCTGAGCTTCCATTGCTGCTAGAGTTCCTCTCTATATAGCCTGGCCAGTATGTAGTCCAGTTCTTATGTCCAGCCTTCCAATCCAGATCCCTGGACACTGGATCTCTCTTCACATACCTTCTGGCACAGGTCTTAGGGTCCCTTCCATGTGCAGCCGTCTCCCTCACAGGTAGCCTCTGGTGATTCCTAGCTCTGCAGCACCATTCCTCTGGCTTTCCCCAGTCCAATGGTGTATGCTGGCCCTTGAAATACCTCCCAGTATACGTACTGCTTTGGACTCTTCTAGACCTCTCAAAGGCTTTTCTCTTCCTTCTTCCAAAGGGTCTCTTTCCCTCTCTGACCGTCCGGTTTGGCTTCTGTTTCTGATGATCCTTCAGATGAAACTGATGATCAAACTCAAGCTGATTCTCAGGATACTGAGGACAATTCTCTGGATATCCAAGGTGATCATGAAGATGGTCATCTGTAGAATAAACTCTACTCTTATTCTGCTTAGATGAGTGTTCCATCCTAGCACAGCGCAGCTGTGCTGAATCAAGCCCTGCCCTTTGCAATGAGTGCTTGGGGATTGCCTCATAGCCCTTTTGATTGAACACACGTTTTCTCACTTCAGCTCCTCTCATGGCTGTTGGAAACCTGGTGCATTCTGGGACTGGTAGTCTTTTATGGCAAAATTCTGTTTTCTCATTTCTACCAGCACTGACAGGTTGCTTGTTCAGAGACACTTCACCTTTTCTATAGTCCCTTCCTGAGCTATGATAAGCTTCCTTATCACAGGGTTCAGCAAAAATACAGCAGAGATCTAAAGCTAATCAAGAGTCCTAGATTAGTAGTAAATATATAAAGGAATAGGTCTTATTTTAAGAAAAAACGGCAGGGATTGATATCCGCTCTTATACTCTCAATCTAATGGCATGAAATGGTTGTATTGTGGCTAATTTTAAAGTTTTAAAAGTTTCCCACCCTGAAACATGGTGGCAGCTCTTTTTCTTAGAAAAATCTATATAACAAGGGCAATTTTCAGTCATATGACAAGTTATTTGATATGTAATAATTCATTGTTTTACCTATAGATGTATACATTTTGTTTATTTTTCCGACTAATAATGTTTCTTGTGCTGATTATATTTTATATTATGCTTTTATTATGTCTGTATATGCATTTTTTCATTATTTATATTAATGGTTAAGGCATAATAGTTCATTTTAAGGTTTCTTATGTTCATTCATCAAATTTTTAATTTTTAATTTTTTAGTTTTATATTGATGTTTTTGCTTTTATATGTTGTAGTCAAGCCAACTTTAGCCCCTGATGAAGGCAGAACAAAACACAGCCTGTGTTGGACCAGTGGCTTTAGTCATTCAATAAAAGATATTCCTCCTCTGCTTTCCACGTTTTTGGACTGGGTCTGTTAGTTGCACGTGGAATTGTGCTTTATCATTGTTGGACTTTGTAACCCAACATCCTTCTGGCTTTGGCCACCATCTTGTCACACTGTTTTGCCACCTTGAGACCCTCAAACATTCCAAGGTCCTTCTCCTGGGCCATGCACACCAAGTTCTCACCTATCACATACAATTCCCTTGGATTTCTGCATCCCAAGTGCATGACACTGCACTTTTCCACATTAAATCTTAACTGCCATGCATTAGACCATTCTTCCAGCTTTTATAGATCTTTCCTCATGGAGTCCACTCCTTCAGGGGAGTCCACTCCTTCAGGGGAGTCCACTCCTTCAGGGGAGTCCACTCCTTCAGGGGAGTCCACTCCTTCAGGGGAGTCCACTCCTTCAGGGGAGTCCACTCTGTTGCAAATTTTCATGCCATCTGCAAAAAGAAAGACTTTTCCATTCAGTCCTTCAGCAATATTACTCACAAATACATTGAAGAGTTTAGCGGGTCACAGGACCGATCCCTGGGGAACACCGCTAATCACCTTCCTTTCATCCAAGTGGGTTCCGTTTACCATCACCTTCTGTTGTCTTGTCAGTCAAACAATCTCTGATCCAGTTCATCACCTTGGGAACCATCCCCAAGCTGTTCAGTTTATCCATAAGCTTCTTGTGAGGAATAGTATTCAAAGGCTTTGACGAAATCTAGGTAGATCACATCCATTGCATGCCCTTGATCTACAGTAGTTCTCTGGTCACCCAGTCAAAGAATTCAATCAGATTTGTTGAGAAGATCGTCCTTTGGTAAAACTATGTTGCCTTAGATCATGCAACCTGTTGGTTTCAAGAAAGTCCACTATTCACTCTTTCAAGAGTGCCACCATTACTTTCCCGCCACTGAGTAAGGCTTACTAGCCTGTTTGTAGTACCACATCAGCCCTTCTCCAATCCTGTGGAACTTCTCCTGTCTCCAAGGATCTATTAAAAACATCCTTTAAAGGCCTTGCAAGAATATAAGGCTACAGTGGTGCAATTTTTATAAATATGCACTATTAAAGTGCACACAGGCATAGATGAAACAACGTTTAAGTATGTATTCAAAGCAACTAAAGCGTCTGGAATGTTTAAGCCAAGTATGGGCTAAAAAGAAAACACGTTCCACCTTTATTTTTGAGTTACCAGCATGACAAGACATTGACAAAGAGGTATTTTAAAAGGCACACGCGCACATTTTCCTTTCCTTGGTCTACACGCTTGGTTAATGCCTATGGTAAGCACCTACATACTTGACTGTTTGCTTGATCAGTTTCATTTTTAAATGGGTTTTCTTTTGAAAGATAGCTTATGATTTTTATCATCATTTTAGCTTGCCTATATTTTGATTGATTTCTTTTTTTACTTCTTCATGGTTTTTAAATGCTCTTAGTTTTTGTTTTAGTTATTACGTTTTTTTTTTAAAAGATGGTCAGTATAACAACCCTATGGTATATGTGATTATTAGCTCCCTTATAAGCTGTATTTTGGAAAAAGCTATAACACTACTCTAGCAGTAGGTGTAGTAAAAGTAAAAATATGCACTTGACAGTACACCTTTTTTTAATTTAAATGCTACTATGTTACAGAGCAGAAAGCTAGTGTGGTTCCTTTCTAATACTGCTCAGCTCTATTTTCCTTTTTATCATACCTTGAGTTTTGTTTTCTTTATTATCCTTTTTAACAAATATAAAAATTGAACCACTCTTTATTTGTGCAGTATTGTTTAACTAGAACAAAAATTGATTTGTGACCATAGTATTAGAGACAGAAGTAAGATTGTTTATAAATCTACAAACATGGCACTTTGTTTTCTTTTTTGCCCGTGCTTGACTTAAACAGATGCTTTAGTTGCTTTAAATAAATGCTTCAACTTTTCTTCATCTATGCCTGTTCGAAATAAATTGAACAAATAAGGCCAAGAGAAATAAAAAATAAGACTACCTAAAAAACATCAACGATTTCTCCTAAATACTTTTTTTTAATTTAAAAATAAAGTGGAATCAACTAACCTAGTAAACATCACTTTTAATCTCCAATTATAAAAAACCTCAGCCAATTCTCGAGCTAACACAGGTCTCTCTAGTATATCAGCCTTGAGTGCCAACACTAGTTTGCTCAATAATCACCATTGGTCCATTTTTTTTTTTAAATTTCAAACTTTTAAACAGTTAATTGTGGACTCAACTATTAATACTCTGTAACAAAAATAAGCATTAAAACCAGACACAATATTGTGTTTCGATAAGATCTAACCTTACACTTGTCTGCATCAGGGGAGTGTGACAAACAGACTAACAGGATAGCTGAAAAATCCACTAAAGCGCAGAGCCAAACTCCAGCCAGCTGAATGCTCGCCCACAAAATGAAAGCACAATCCAAATGTAGCATGGCATAATGGTGGTCACATGATCAAGACAACCATTCAGAACAAAGAAGCCCAATCAACAGCCAGATTCAGACCATTTGGCTGAATGGAACCAAGCCAGAACATCCAAGCATGTTCATGAAGTGCCAATTGTTTCAAATAATCACCTCCTCGCCAGGTACGTGGTAAATATTCAAGAATCCACAAGTGTATATCAATAATTGAGTGGTGGTGATGTATCCAGTGAGCCACTAGTGGCGCAGTTTCCAACTTAATGTTAATACAACTTTTATGTTCTCTAAGCCGCAAAAGTATCCTCCGAGTGGTCCGACCCACCTAGGGAAGAGGGGCACATGATCATGTAAATTACCCCTTCCATAGCACATGTTTGATCCTTTGATGAAAAGACTCTTCCATTAGGGTGAATCCAAGAGGGACCACTCAAAGCCTGTAAACATCAACTGCAGTTCCCACAGGGATAGTGGCCCAGAGGACTGTGATCATTATCAGAGTGAGAAATATCAAAAATAGTAAGGATTTTGCCCAGATTCCTCTCCCGTCTGAAAGCAATATGGAGGGGCACTACTAAACTAGGGTGTAAGTTTAATACAGACCAATATTTACATATCGCCCTCAGAGTTCTGGCAGGATATGGCAGCACACACACACTAGTGCATCATCCAGTTCAGGCTATATACAATGTAAAAAGTTCACGTTGGGCATACTTAGCATGCAAGTATGCCCGTTTAATATTGGACTGAGGATAACCCCTAGCATGGAATCTGTAATGTAACAACTTAGCTTCGACCTTAAATGTTGCATAGTAACATAGTATATGACGGCAGATAAAGACAAGCATGCTCCACCTAGCATGCCCAGCAAGGTGGCAAGAGTAGCTGCACCAGCTGCTCTGTGCAGGTAACCTCTCCCCATGCCTTTGTTTAGGGGTGTACTCACCGCTCCGTGCAGGTCACCCCTATTTGTTGAGATATAAGAGAAAGTTACGTATATTTTGATTTTATCCTGTTCCCATAAAGGGATCCACTGTGTCTGTCCCATGCTATTTTGAATTGTCACTATATTTGCCTCATCACTTCCATCGGCAGGGCATTCCAAGCATCCAACGCCCTTTCAGTGAAAATGTATTTCCTGACGTAGCCTTTGAGTTTACCCCTTTGCAGTATCATGTTATGCCCTCTAGTTTTATAGCTTCCCTGTCTTTGAAAAATGTTTGTTTGTCCATTAATACTCTTCAAGTATTTAAAGGTCTGCATCATATCTCCCGTCTCTCCTAAGATCATAAGATATGCCATACTGGGTCAGACCAAGGTCCATCAAGCCCAGTAACCTGTTTCCAACAGTGGCCAATCTAGGTCGTAGGTACCTAGCAGTTTCCCCAAGAGACAGGTTTTGCAATGCTTGTAGTTATCCTGGGTCCCTTCTTAATAATGGTTTATGGACCTTTCCTCCAGGAACTTGTCCAAACCTTTTTTAAACCCAGCTACACTAACAGCTTTTACTACATCCCCTGGTAACAAATTCCAGAGTTTGATTACACGTTGAGTGAAAAAATATTTTTCTTTTATTAGTCTTAAATAGTTTACCCTGCAGCTTCATTGCATGTGCACTAGTCTTTCTATATTCTGATAACGTAAACAATCGATCTACGTTTACCCGTTCCACTCCGTTCATTAATTTATAGACTTCTATCATATCTCCCCTCAGCCGTCTCTTTTCCAGGTTAAAGAGCCCTAACCTTTTTAGTCTTTCTTCATAGGAGTATCCTTCCATCCCCTTTACAATTTTGGTGGCTCTTCTCTGAACCTTTTCTAATAACGCTATATCCTTTTTAAGATACGGCGACCAGAATTGCACACAATATTCAAGGTGCGGTCTCACCATGGAATGGTATAGAGGCATTATATCATCCTTTGTTTTATTTTCCATTCCTTTCCTTATGATACCTAGCATTCTATTTGCTCTCTTGGCTGCTGCTGCACACTGGGCAGAGGGTTTTAACATGTCATCCACAATGACGCCTAAATCTTTTTCCTGGGTGGTGGAACCTTGCATTGTGTAACCATAGTTTGGGTTGTTCTTCCCTAGGTGCATAACTTTGCACTTGTCCACATTAAATTTCATCTGCCATTTTGATGCCCAGTCCTCCAATTTATCAAGATCCTCTTGCAATTTTCCACAATCCTCTTGGGTTTTAACAACTTTAAATAGTTTTTTGTCATCTGCAAATTTGATAACCTCACTCGTTATTCCACTTTCCAGGTCATTTATGTCAAAAAGCAGCGGACCCAGCACAGATCCCTGGGGTACACCACTATTCACTTTTCTCCATAGGGAAAATTGGCTATTTAGCCCTACCCTCTGCTTTCTATCTTTTAACCAGTTCCTGATCCACAGTAGTACACTGCCTCCTATCCCATGACTCTTTAGTTTTGCCAAAAGTCTATGATGAGGGACCTTGTCAAAGGCTTTCTGAAAGTCCAGATACACTATAACAACCGACTCACCTTTGTCCACCTGTTTATTCACACTTTCAAAAAAAACATAACAGATTAGTAAGACAAGATCTTCCTTGTCTAAAGCCATGTTGGCTGTCTCCCATTAGACCATGACTATCTACAAGATGAGTAATTTTATTCTTTATGATTTTTCCCGGTACTGACGTGAGGCTCACCGGTCTGTAGTTTCCCGGATCACCCCTGGAACCCTTTTTAAAAATTGATGTTACATTGGCGATCCTCCAATCTTCAGGTAAGAGAGATGATTTTAATGATAGTTCACAAATTACTAATAGCAGGTCTGCAATCTCATATTTCAGTTCTTTCAACACCCCCTGGATGTATACCATCCGGCCCAGGTGATTTGCTACTCTTCAGTTTATCTAATAGTTGTAATACATTTTCCCAATGTATTGATATTTCCTTCAATTCTTCTGCACCTTTAAATACCACTTCAGTCATGGATAACATCCCTACATCTTCCTCAGTAAAGACCGAAGCAAAGAATTCATTCAGTCTCTCCGCTATCGCCTTGTTGCCTCTTAGTGCCCCTTTAACTCCTCTATCATCTAATGGACCAACTGAGTCTCTCACAGGTTTTTTGCTACGAATGTACTTGAAAAAATCTTCTCACATTCTCCCTTTGCCTGCTTTATCAATGCCTTGCATTTGACCTGCCAGTGCTTGTGCTTTTCCCAGGTTTCGTCGTTTGGCTCTTTTTTCCATTTCCTGAAAGATGCTTTTTTGGCAACAGCCGCCTCTCTGACCTCACCTTTAAACCATGCTGGCAGTTTTTTGGAATTCGTTCCACTTTTCTTAAAGTGTGGAATACAGCTGGTCTGGGCTTCCAAGATAGTATTTTTCAACACCACCCAAGCTTGATGTAAGTCTTTAACCTTTGCAACTGCTCCTTTTAGTTTTTTCTTAACTATTTTCCTCATTTTATCATAGTCTCCCTTTCGAAAGTTAAAAGGTAGTACTGTGGATTTCCTTACTATCCCCTCCTCCACTAATTAAATCAAAGGCGATCATGCTATGATCACTATTGCCAAGTGGCCCCAACACCCTTATCTCTTGCACTAGATCTGGTGTTCCACTAAGGACTAAGTCTAATATGGCTTCCCCTCTGGTCGGTTCATGAACCAGCTG
This sequence comes from Ichthyophis bannanicus, assembly GCA_033557465.1. NCBI lineage: Eukaryota > Metazoa > Chordata > Amphibia > Gymnophiona > Ichthyophiidae > Ichthyophis > Ichthyophis bannanicus. Next base: position 88,646,755 of record CM066035.1, on the reverse strand, counting down.
CTCCAAGAAGCAGTCATTTATGTTATCTGGGAACTTTATCTCCCTAACATGTCCTGCCGTGACACTGACCCAGTCGATACCGGGGTAATTGAAATCACCCATTATTACTACTCTGCTGTGACTTTTGTTAGCTTCCTTGATTTCTTTGAGCATTTCATCATCCATTTGTTCATTTTGGCCAGGCGGTCGATACTACACCCCCCACTGCCATCGCCTTCCCCTTTTTACATGGAATTTCAATCCATAGAGATTCTACAGCAAATTTAGTTTCCTGCAAAACTTTAATCCTTTCTGACTCAATGCCCTCTCTAACAGAGCGCAACCCCTCCACCAATTTGATCAGCTCTATCATTACGATATAGTTTGTACCCAGATATCACAGTGTCCCACTGGTTATCCTCCTTCCACCATGTCTGATAGTCCAATCATATCTAACCTCTCCTTTAGTGCTAAATATTCTAACTCTCCCATCTTATTTTTTAGACTTCTAGCATTTGCATACAAGCATTTTAGAGACTATTTTATTCATATTAATTTGGCTATTGGTAGACATGGGTAATTTGGGATCTTTAAGCTCTGTCTGCTCCATACTCGAGGGCATTTGGGCTACTTTACTCTTTTTTGGAACCTCTCTGCTTTTGATAGTATCCTTCAAGGATACATTCTTCCGAACCATCCGCTCTTGGGCGACTGTCGACTTTCCCCTATTATCTAATTTAAAAGCTGCTCTATCTCCTTTTTAAAGGTTAATGCCAGCAGACTGGTTCCATCCCAGTTAAGGTGAAGCCCATCCCTTCGGAAGAGCCCCTCCTTTCCCCAGAATGTTCCCCAGTTCCTAACAAATCCAAACCCCTCATCTCTGCACCATTGTCTCATCCACGCATTGAGATTCCGGAGCTCTGCCTGCCTTTTGGGTACTGCACGTGGAATGGGAAGCATTTCAGAGAACACTACCCTGGAAGTTCTGGATTTCAACTTCCTACCTAAAAGCCTAAATTTAGCCTCCAGAACCTCCCTACCACATTTTCCTATGTCATTGGTACTGACATGTACCTAGACAGCAGACTCCTCCCCAGCACTATCTAAGACCTTATCTAGGTGGCGCGAGAGGTCCGCTACCTTCGCACCGGTACTGACACCAGACTCACTGGTCTGTAGTTTCCTGGATCACCCCTCGAACCCTTTTTAAAAATTGGCGTTACATTGGCGATCCTCCAATCTTCAGGTATTACAGATGATTTTAATGAAAATTCACAGATTACTAATAGCAGGTCTGCAATCTCATATTTCAGTTCTTTCAACACCCTTGGATGTATACCATCCGGCCCAGATGATTTGCTACTCTTCAGTTTATCTAATAGTTGTAATACATCTTCCCAATGTATCGATATTTCCTTCAATTCTTCCGCACCTTTAAATACCACTTCAGTCATGGTTAACATCCCTACATCTTCCTCAGTAAAGACCGAAGCAAAGAATTCAGTCTCTCCGCTATCGCCTTGTCCCCTCTTAGTGCCCCTTTAACCCCTCTATTATCTAATGGACCAACTGACACACTCAGGTTTTTTTGCTATGAATGTACTTGAAAAAGTCTTTATTTCGCGTTTTTGCTTTAGCAGCAAGCTTCTTCTCAAATTCTCCCTTTGCCTGCCTTATCAATGCCTTGCATTTGACTTGCCAGTGCTTGTGCTGTTTCCAGGTTTCGTCGTTTGTTTGTTTTTTCCATTTCCTGAAAGATACTTTTTTGGCAATAGCAGCCTCTCTGACCTCACCTTTAAACCATGCTGGCAGTTTTTTGGACTTCCTTCCACTTTTCTTAAAGCGTTTGGTTTGGGCTTCCAAGATAGTATTTTTCAACAGCACCCTCTAGCATATACAAATTTACTTCAAGTCTCTTCTCATACGTCTTCTGGCACAGGCTCCAAATCATTTTGGTCACCATCCTCTGAACAGTTTCTAGTACTTCTTCCTTTCTGCTGGCAATTCCTTTCTGGATGCAACCCAGCAACCTTCTGGCTTTGGCCGCCTCCTTGTCACACTGTTTTGCCACCTTGAGATCCTCAATCACTCCAAGGTCCTTCTCCTGGGCCATGCATCCCAAGTGCATGACACTGCACTTCTCCACATTAAATCTTAACTGCCATGCACTAGACCATTCTTCCAGCTTTTATAGATGTTTCCTCATGTTATCCACTCCCTCAGTGGAGTCCACTCTGTTGCAAATTTTCATGCCATCTACAAAAAGACTTTTCCATTCAGTCCTTCAGCAATATTACTCACAAATACATTGAACAGTTTACCGGCCCCAGGACCTATCCCTGGGGCACGCCGCTAATCACCTTCCTTTCATCCAAGTGTGTTCCGTTTACTATCACCTTCTGTTGTCTGTTAGTCAACCAATCTCTGATCCAGTTCACCACCTTGGGATCCATCCCCAAGCTGTTCAGTTTATCGATAAACTTCTTGTGAGGAATAGTATTCAAAGGCTTTGATGAAATCTAGGTAGATCACATCCATCTCATGCCCTTGATCTAGTTCTCTGGTCACCCAGTCAAAGAACTCAATCAGATTTGTTTGGCATGACTGGCCTTTGGTAAAACCATGTTGCCTCAGATCATGCAACCTATTGGTTTCAAGAAAGTCCACTCTTCTCTCTATCAGGAGCGCCTGCATTATTTTTTCCACCTAGGTAAGGCTTACTGGTCTGTAATTTGTCATCTCAGTTGAACAGATCCAATGTGCTCATAGATATTGACTCACAGGCAAACCCTTCTGCAAATTCAAAGGATGACTGCTATTGAACTGTAGGTAAGCATTGTGGTCAACCGGCTTCCTGAAAATCGAGGTCTGAACACCAAACTCTGATTTTATAATGCACACATCCATAAACTCCATGGTCTGAGTATGAGAGTTAAGTGAAAATTGAAGATTATTGTCCAAACTATTCAGCCAACTGGTTTAGTTCTTCCTCAGATCCAGTCCACAGGACAAAAATGTTATCCAAATATCTTCGCCATAGAGAAATGCATTCTGTATATGAAGATCCTGTAATATGTTGTGCTTTGAACTCGGCCGCATACTAGGAGACAACCAAGGGGGCCAGAGTGGCTTCTCGTGGCCACTCCATTATGTTGCTGGTAAAACCTCCCTTTAAACCCAAAATAATTTCTTTCCAACACCAGCCTAGCCAAGTCATCCAGAAAGCTTAACGGAAAACATGCAGGTGGAGATTTAGAACCGAGTGCCGCCTGAATCACCTGTAGGGCACAGTCATGTGGAGTGTGTGTATAGTCTGGCAATGCACAGCAAAGCGAGTTGTGTGGAGGTCACAGGTACTTTATTGAGTGAAAAGTCCCCTATGCATTTCAGCAAACGCCTTCTTCAGGGGGTACACAACCTCAAAAAATAAAAACATTACAAATATTAAACCAAAACAAATACATAATGTACACTAGCAATAAATAAATACATAAACAATAAAAAATAGGTAGTAACAATAATTAAAACTCATATTAAAGGTGAAACATAAGGCGGGATACATACATAGGTACCTAATCTTGTCACAAAAAATAAACAGAGCGCATATATTGTCAAAGGAGGCGCATTAGTTCTTCAAGATAGATCTGCTTATGTTGCAGACGTTTTTCGCCAGATCAATGACCCTACTTTCTATAGCAAGATGTATGATGATCCCACTCCTTTTTTAAAGAAGAAAGTAGACACTCTACTATATATAGGGCAGGAAGCTGGTTACCTCACGAAAAAGGATTTCGATTTTCTTATAGTTACACATCCAGTGACACTCACAATTTACATGTTACCAAAGATTCACAAATCTATGGAAAAACCGCCAGGACACCCTATTGTGTGCACAATTGGCTATTTGAGCTTTTATTGAAATTTCTAGATATTTTTCTAAGACCGTTTATAACCCAGATTACCTCCTACATCCGCAACTCTTTGCACATGATCAATATTCTACAGGATTTTATAGGGTACCACGAACAGTTAATTTTGGTCACTTTGGATATTAACTCCTTCTCTACAAACATTCCTCAGAAGGTTGCTTTGAACACTGTATCAGAGACAAGAGACAAGCCTGCCTGTACTCCAACCTTCTTTTTGATGCAATTGGAAACCTTGGCAATGACAGAATTTTTTTCTCTTTTAGAGGGTTTTTTTAATAAACAAATCAAAGGAGTAGCCATGGGGTCGTCTATGGTGCCAGATGTGGCAAACTTACAAGTAGTAGATTTTGAGAAGCGATATTTTACAAGACATACTTTTCAAGCCCAAATCATGTCGTGGAAGCGTTACGTAGACGTTTGAATGATTTGGGATAATACAGAGTCTGAACTATGTACCATAGCAGAGTGTTTTGTTTGGTTGAATTCCCTAGAAGAGAATTTGCAGTTCAATTGCATGTATAGCTCGAGTCAGATTGCCTACCTGGATATTTTGATTAAAAAGGATCAACATGGCTTTCTTACTGACCTGTACCACAAGCAAACAGACAGAAATTCTTTACTGAGATTTGATAGTTTTCACAACAGGTCACTGAAATATAACATTCCCATTGGGCCAGTTCTGGAAAATAAGACGACTATGTGCATCAGAACAAGACTGAGCACACGCGGTAGATTTGGGCAAGGGATTTATTAAACGAGGTTACCCCTTGATTGTATTCAAAAAGCTTATAAGTGGGCCAAAACTACAGATCGGGCTGCACTTCTTGCGGGCACTAACTGACCAGCACAGGACAGGATAGTATGTGCAAATGGAAATTACACTAACCTGGTAATTGTAGTTCCTGGAGGGTCCAGTTTAGTCCTCCACAATCGGGTAGTGCCCCTCCTCCTGCAGCCTGGAGACTGGACCAATCAAGTCTTCTGTAGTATATATGCAGACGGAGCTCCCAGAAGCCCCCAGTGTACTAGTAACAAAGCATACTTAACGAAGCAACACATTAGATTAATATACAAAATGACATAATTAAAGAACAATTTGTACCCCCCAATAAATATCCAACCCCCTCCCCAAACGAGGAAGTCAGAACACTGCATTGCGCCGGTACCGACGCCCCGGTAATCAAAACACAGCTCACCATCAGAAATCTCAGGAGCTGCTGAACACCTGAGAAAAGGAAGAGCCATAGCAAAAAACGCGGCTGTAAAGAAAAAAGGTCCGAACGGAAAAGAGGAACCGTCTTATGATCAACCGTTCGGAAAAGCGCGCCGCATTATTATAGCCACCTACCGATCACAGCAAGTATACCACTCCTAAAACACTGGCTATAAATGAGTCTTCCAGCACATCCATCTAAGCCAATATCAATATTCTCCTATGGTCACACATATCCTATGATCTGTAGCCTCATATACTGTTGTCAGTAGCCTATATAACACTGTCAATAGCTTCTTATACTGTATAACATTGTTGATAGTACCTATACTGTTGTCAGTAGACTATATAATATCAATATTCTCCTATGGTCTCACATATCCTATGATCTGTAGCCTCATATACTGTTGTCAGTAGCCTATATAACTTTGTTGATAGTACCTATACTGTTGTCAGTAGACTATATAACACTGTCAATAGCTTCTTATACTGTGGTCAGTAGCATCATATACCGTTGTCCATTGCCATACTGTTTTGTGTCTCACTACCGTACTCTCTGTCCTGCTATTGCACTATACTGCAACATATCTACAGTACTTCGCACACAACAGGAACTCGCAATATGGCCCTCCAACTCTTCGCCCTTATCAGCTTTTTCCTACTTACTCACTGGCTCGGAACCTCCCAAGCCCTTTACATATCTCATGGAACTATCCCCATCTTAAATAGCCATGGAAAAAGGTGGTCTGGACCCCCATACTCCCACCCAGGAAGGGACACCTACACACGCCGCTCCCATTTGATACACATAGCACTCCAGCTACCCAATACACCCACCCAGGAAGAACCTCCGAAATACCGACCCCTAAGATGTGCCATCATAAATGCGCGTTCTATTCGCAAAAAATGGCCTGTGGTTCTTGAAACAATTTCCCGCTATGACCTAGAGATACTCATGATCACAGAAACCTGGCTATCAGCGGAAGATAACGTTCTCATCAACCAACTTCTACCACCCAATTTCGCCATACACACAAGACATAGAGAAAACAAAAAAGGAGGAGGGGTGCTCATAGTATCCAAATCGGACCTTAACTTCCACATAACAGATTCCTCTAGCTCAAACAATCTAGACATACTCTCCATTACAAACCAGCAAATCTCCCTCAACCTCTTATACAGGACACCGTCCACGTCTCCAGATGACCTCCCAACCATTATTGACCTTACTGCCAGCACCCTCAATCCCAATAAACCAAATTGGATAATGGGTGACTTCAATCTCCCATCGTTATCCCAAAACCACGCAATTGCCTTCCTTGGTGCTATGGAAGACATGGGACTCAAGCAAATTATCAATAAACCCACTCATATAAAGGGAAACATTCTGGATTTGGTATTTGCTCCTCAGACAGTCTTTGAACAAAACCACAACCTACCAATATCAATCGTTGATGTACCCTGGTCAGACCACAAACTGATCATTTTCCAGATCCCCATCATCAATGAGAAGCTGCACAGAAGCCAAAACATGCACAGCACATCACAGACGCCCACAAGAAGATTTAGACCATTTAACAGGGAACACATCTTGGCTGAGACCCAATCACTCCTCAACAAAACCATACCAGACCTCGACGAACTAATCACCTCCTGGAACTCCAATCTGCATGCCATATCACAACCTCCAATTTCCAATAACACAAAGAGGAGAAAAAGAAGCACCGCCCCATGGTTCTCTCCTGAATTGCGATCCTCTCTGACCCAACTCCGCAGACTGGAACGCCGCTGGCGCAGATCACTTTCCACTGAAGATCAGACCGCCTACCGTACTCACCTCTCCACACACCGTGAAGCAATCACAACCACAATGAAACAATACCACACAGACACTCTAAAGAGATCACTGAATAAACCACGTGACCTCTTCAACCTGGTCAAATCCCTCTCAAAGGAACCTTCTCCCGAACAACACAGTGAGATTCATCCACAGAAATTCGCTGACTACATGCAATCCAAGATAGTGCAAACTAACAAGGTGTCAACAGTCCCGTTCCAAGAACCAACGAATGCAACCCCACTAAATAACTTCTCTACACCATCCACTAAATGCATCGAGGACACCATAGCATCTCTCAATACCTCCACTGCACAAACGGACCCATGCCCAGCTTTTTGGATTAAGGAGCTACGTTGTGCGTTCAGCCCCTTCATTGCAAATCTAATGAACCTCTCATTCACAACAGGGTACTTCCCTGCAGCACTCAAGCAGACTTCCATCAGGCCACTTTTGAAAAACCCCAAGTTAGACCCGCAAAAGGTCGAATCTTATAGGCCTATAGCTAGCATTCCCCTCTTAGTCAAGATAATTGAGAAGGAGGCACAACGGCAAATCCAAGATCATATAGACACCACAGCTCCCCTAGATCACTGCCAACATGGGTTCAGAGAATATCATGGGGTCGAGACCCTTCTCACTAACCTATTCAACGACATTATCATAGGCATTAACAACATCCGACAAGGATTTGTACTCGTCTTCTTAGACATCGCTGCGGCGTTCGACTCGGTAAGCCACGAAATTCTCCTCGGACGACTGAAAGAGAAAGGTATCTGCAACAGTGCATTAGAATGGTGTAACTCTTATCTGGATGGAAGATGGCAATATGTGAAGTCCGGTACAGAAGAGTCAAAACGCTTCCATCAAAAGCAAGGTGTGCCTCAAGGTTCCTCATTGTCTTCCCTACTATTTAACATATACATGCAGCCCATCTGCGACGTCATAAGATCCTTCAAAGTCAACTGCTTGATATATGCAGATGACATTCTCTTATATATGCCTTTCTCTACAACTCAATTAGACCTGGCACCGTTGGTAGACTGCCTCAATTCGGTCTCAGAGTGGCTCCAATCACAAAACCTTCGCATTCAACATAAAAAAACAGAGGTGCTCTTCATCTCCAAAGACCCCAACTTCACCCCTCCAGCCCACGTCAGTGTCAAGGAAGCTGACCTACAAGCTAAAGAAACAATTAGATACCTTGGAGTTACATTGGACCAACGTCTGGATATGAAACATCACATAAATAACATAGTTAAAGCTGTATACTTCAAAATACGCTCGCTTAGGCATATGCGTTCCCTGTTGGACCCGGATGACTTCCGAACCATATACCAAGCGCTAATCCTGCCACACTTCGACTTTGCAAATGCCATATTACAAGGTCTCCCTCAATCCACTCTTAGCCCACTACAGATGGCCATGAATGCCGCAGCAAGAGTCCTCTACGGAGCCTCCAGAAGCGATCACGTAACTCCCATTCTTAAACAACTTCACTGGCTCCCCATCCATGGGAGGATCATCTTTAAAACCCTAGTACTATCATTCAAGGCAATCAAGGGTATCTCATCCTCCTCACTCACAGATCTGATTCACACTGTACCCCCCAACAGATCCAGAAGAACTACAGCCGTAAACCTACTGACAACCTCGAAGGCATTGACAAAGTGCAACATGACAACCTCAAACAGAGCCTTCAGTTTCTATGTACCCAAATGCTGGAACGCTCTACCCTCTGACATAAGGGCCATTACTGACCTACTCCAGTTCAGGAAGGCACTCAAATACCACCTCTTCCTTCAATACTACCCTACCAGCAATTGAACCAGAGGAAGTGACCCACTCATGAACACACCATGCCGTTCTTGATATTATTAAGACTATTCTTTTCTATGTAATTATCTCATGTATATAGTTTACCCCGGTTCTCCAAGTTTGTACTCCTGTTCGATGTAAACCAAACAGCTTGTTGTTATGGTCTTTATGTTATAATGTAAACCGCGCTGATGCCGAATAGTGCGGTATATAAGAACTTGTAATAAATAGCAGATAGTCGGGAGGGAAGGAGGACTAAACTGGACCCTCCAGGAACTACAATTACCAGGTTAGTCTAATTTCCATTTCCTGTTCGGTAATCCAGTTTAGTCCTCCACAATCGGGATGTAACAGAGCAGTCAAGACCGGGCGGGACCTTGCCATCCGGCGCGCAGAACCGCCGAACCAAAACAGGAATCCCGAGCCGCTGACACATCTAAGCGATAGTGTTTACTGAAAGCATGCAGAGATGACCAAGTGGCCGCCTTACAGATATCTCCGCCCAAGAGGTCGCCTGAGCCCTAGTGGAATGAGCCCGTAGCCCCTCCGGAACAGACCGCTGCTGCAACAGATACGCAGACGCGATCGCTTCCTTGAGCCATCTTGCAATGGAGGCTTTAGCCGCCGCTTCCCCTTTACGCACACCCCCGAAGAGCACGAAAAGACTGTCAGTTTTCCGAAAAGTCTCGGTAGCCTTCAGATAACGACGAAGCGTATGACCCACATCGAGCCGGTGAAGACCTTTGTCCGCCGAACCGACAGAGTACGAAGAAAGCACTGGAAGGAACACTGCCTGATTCATGTGAAAAGGAGACACTACCTTTGGCAAAAAGGAAGGGACCGGACGGAGGACGATCCGATCCGCGGAAAAAGACAAAAAAGGTTCTCGGCAGGACAATGCATGCAGATCAGAAATGCGCCGTGCCGAACAGATGGCTACAAGAAAAACCGTCTTCAGTGTGAGATCTTTCAGGGACGCCCTACTCAGGGGCTCAAAAGGTTCACGAACCAGGGCCCGCAGCACTAAATTCAAGTCCCACGGAGGAACGAAAATCCTGCGGGAGGGCCGCAAATGAAAAACAGCCGTAAGGAAACGACGTACATCCGGATGAGCCCCGAGAAGACGGCCCAAAACCTTGCCTCGATAACACGAGATAGCCGCCAACTGGACTTTCAGGGAACTAGCCGCAAGGCCCTTATCGAAACCATCCTGAAGAAAACTTAAAACGACGGGCACGGAAACCGTCGCCGCCCGGACTCCCCGCCGGGAGCACCAGTCCTCAAAGATCCTCCAAATCCGAACGTAAGTAAGAGAAGTGGACGTTTTCCTCGCCCGCAGAAGGGTAGAAATCACCGCGGGGGAGTAGCCCTTCTTTTTCAGCCGAGCCCTCTCAATGGCCAAACCGTAAGCGAGAATCGATCCACTTGGGGCATCCGCAAGGGACCCTGAAGAAGAAGATCCGGCAGCGCGGGCAGGAGCCATGGAACGCCGTCGCGCAGCCGGACCAGATCGGCATACCAGGGCCTCCAGGGCCAATCCGGGGCCACCAGTAACACTCGACCCCGATGGCTCTCGATGCGTTGCACGACCCGGCCGATCAGAGCCCACGGAGGAAAGACATAAAGAAGACCGGACGTTGGCCACGGCTGAATGAGAGTGTCGATCCCCTCGGACATGCGCTCCCGTCGTCTGCTGAAGAAGCGCCCTGTCTTGGCCGATTGAAATGTCGCCATGAGATCCATGATGGGTGGACCCCACCGCCGGACTATTTGCGCGTAAACCTGTGGGTTGAGCTCCCACTCTCCGGGGTCTACCCGCACTCTGCTGAGAAAATCGGCCTGGACATTGTCTGCGCCTGCAATGTGTGCTGCCGAGATTGCTGGAAGACGAGTCTGCACCCAATTGAACAAGGCCGTCGCTTCTGCTTCCAAGGACACGCTGCCGGTGCCCCCTTGGCGATTGATGTAAGCTACTGTGGTCGCATTGTCCGACAGGACTCACACCGGTCGGCCGATGACTAGAGTCTCCAGGGCCAACAGGGCTAGCCGTACTGCCCGTAATTCGAGATGGTTGATCGACCAAGAAGCCTCCCGGGGAGACCATTCCCCCTGAGCGAAGCGGGTCTCGCAGTGAGCCCCCCAGCCGGTTAAGCTCGCATCCGTTGTGAACGGAACCCAAAGTGGAGGCTCCAAGGGAATCCCCCGCGTCAGGTTCTCGGAGGAGAGCCACCACCGTAGTGATCGGCGAACCGCCCTTGGGCAAGGCAATCTCTTGTTCAATGAGTCGAACTGGTTGGGCCAACGGCGCAGAAGAGCACTCTGCAGCGGACGCATGTGGAAGCGCGCCCAAGGCACCACCTCCAAGGTCGCTGCCATCGTTCCGAGGAGCCGCAGGTACCACCACGCCGACGGAGCGGGCATCCCTCGGAAGAGTCGGACAAGAGCCCGCAACGCCAGAAAGCGGCGCTCCGGAAGGCACACCAAGCCCCGTGCTGTGTCGAAGCGAACCCCAGGTACTCGAGATCCTGCGTCGGACACAGACAACTCTTGCATTCGTTCACCACCCAGCCGAGGGACCGCAGCAGAGCCACCACCCTGCTCGTGACTTGCCCACACTCCCGACTGGACTTTGCTCGAATCAACCAGTCGTCGAGATACGGATGGACCAGGATGCCCTCCTTGCGCAAGGCCGCCGCGACGACAACCATTACCTTTGTGAAGGTGCGGGGAGCCGTGGCGAGTCCGAACGGCATGGCCCGGAATTGGAAGTGGCCCCACGGAAGCGCGAAGCGGAGAAACCGTTGATGAGAGGGCCGGATGGGAATGTGTAAATAGGCCTCGGTGAGATCGAGGGATGTCAAAAACTCCCCCTGACGCACTGCTATGATGAATGACCGCAGGGTCTCCATACGGAAGTGCGGCACTCAGAGCGCGATTCACGCCTTTGAGATCCAAGATCGGACGAAGAGAGCCGCCCTTTTTGGGAACCACAAAATAGATGGAGTAGCGACCTGCGCCTCTTTCCAAAGGAGGAACCGGAACCACTGCCCCCAGTGAAAGCAGCCGATCCAGGGTCACGCGGATGTCCTGCGTCCTTTGAGCTCCCTTGCTGGGTGACAGAACAAAGGAATCTGGAAGTGGGTACGCAAACTCCAGGGCATAACCTTCTTCTATAATCTGCAGCACCCACCGATCTGACGTAATTTGGGCCCAAGAAGGAAGAAAGTCGCGCAAACGACCCCCGATAACCGGGCCTCCCTCTAGAGCCCGCCTCGTTTCATTGTGGCTTGCGATTAAAGGAAGAGGCCGAGGAAGAGGTGGCTCCGGAGAAGCCTCTTCCCGCTCCCCTGAAACCACGAAATCCTTGATGACGGGTTCCAAAACGACCGCGCTGCGATGTCCACAGTCGGGAGGAACGAAACCTGCGAAAATCCCGAAACTGACCGCGCGCCGAGGTGGACGATCTATTGAGCTTAGGCTTATCTTCCGGAAGCCGTCCACACTTAGACTCACCGAGATCCTTCACCAACTTATCGAGAGCCTCACCAAATAACAATCTGCCCTTAAAGGGCAGCTTACTGAGGCGAGACTTGGAAGAACCGTCAGCCGCCCAGTTGCGCAACCAGATGGACCGGCGCGCCGCTACCACGGAGGCCATACTATTCGCTAAGGAGCGGATTAAATCATAAAACAGATCCGCCAAGTAGGCCGATCCCGACTCCATGCGGGTAACGTCCAGCAGACCCTGCTGGTCTAGACCGGAACCCGAGCGCAGATGCTGTGACCACCGCAAACAAGCCCGAGCTACCCACACCCCACAAATAGAGGCTTGCAAAGACAAGGCATTGGTGTCGAAGGCTTGCTTCAACAAATTATCAACCTTCTTGTCCTGAACATCCTTCAGGGCCGCAGCCCCTTCAACCGGGATGGTGGTTTTCTTGGTCACTGCCGAAACTGCAGCATCCACCCGTGGAGACTTAAACAAGTCCCTGTCCTTGTCGGCAAGGGGGTAAAGACGATTCATGGTCCGAATCCCTTTCAAACCGGATTCCGGCTGCTCCCACTCCGCATGGATCATCTGCTCAACCACGCGGTGCACGGGGAAAACTACCTGGGCATCCCTGACCGCCTGAATGAGAGGATCCTCAAGACCCTCCTCCTCCAGGGGCCGCACCGCAGATAGGTTAAGCGCTTGCAGAGACTCCGTGACCAAAGGGATCAGCTTGTCCCTTCGAAACACCCGAATGAGCCGAGCCTGATCTTCTGGCTCAGGGATCTCCCCGTCCTCTAACTCCTCAGCCTCAGTCTCAGGATCACCCTCCGCCTCGGAATCCGGGAGACAAAGGGTGACCTGATCCTGGTCCACCAACCTGAGCCGCTTAACCGCGGGCTGAGAAGACCGCTGAACCTCCCCTGCGGGTCCTGAGGGGAGAGAGGCGGGCCAAGCCTCCGGCAACTGACCGGACCGGCTCAAGCGGAAAGCCTGATGCATGAGGAGAACGAAATCAGGGGAAAAGTCCATAGGCGGCGCTACTATAGCCGCATGTTGGAGCTCAGATACCGAATCATTGGACGGTGGGACCGATCCAGAAGGGGGGACGCTCGTTGAAGGGACACTGTCCCCCAAAAGAGAAGTGTCCCCGGGGATAAGCTGTTCCTTAACTTCAATAGGACGCTCCAGGTCTGAAGAAACTGAAGCACAGCCCCTGCAGATGCCAGAGTCAGTCACTGCACCTCTGCGGGACCCACAAATCATGCATTGGGGTTTGGCAGCCATGCTAAGGCAACCTCCGCCCAGCGGGAAAGAAGGGAACAGAAACAGGGAAGCCCACACCAAAGGGACCAACCCTATGCAAATCAGTACAGACTTAAATTTAAAACTTTTTTTTTTTTTTTTTTTTTTACACAGAAAATAAAACACTCCCCAGAATCCCAGGGGTGCCCTGAGCAAATTCGCCAGCATAAGAAACCCCAAAAATGCCAGGGGAACCCGTGCACAAGTGTTAAAAAATGCCCCTAAAAAGCACTCTTTAGAAATTCAAAATGGCCGCCGCACTTTTTCACCTGCGGTAAAAAACGGCGCGAAAATACAAAGGCAACCAAATAACATGGAAAAGAAAGAAAACGACCCTCAAATACAGGGCAAGCGAAAAAATTCAGGAAAAAATACAAATCGTGAGGCAGGGGAGCTGACAGACCCTCTGACAAAGCAAACAGGAGGGAGCAGCAGTGCCCGAGAAAGGTAAGGAAATGAAAACTCCTACCAGCTCAGGAAACAGCCAGGAACTCAGCCAGCTTCTCCAGGTAACAGACAATGCTGTAGCAGGTATGGCTCTTCCCCGTACAGCCTAGGGGAGAGCTCAACCCAGGCTTCAGAAATCCCCAGGCAGGAAGGCAGGAGCCCAATGCAGGTCTGGCTTCCCCCAGGATGTCCCCTGTGGTAATGGATTTTTTATTTTTTTTTTTAAAGATACAGCTACCTAGCAAAGAAATGGTAAATAAAGGACCAAAAACAAAACCCCAAAAGAACTAACTAACTAGTGTTGCTCCTTCAAGTGTCACTTAGTGTGCCCAGAAAGGGCACAGCAGTCCTCAAGCTACAAGGAGACTGGACACACTGGGGGCTTCTGGGAGCTCCGTCTGCATATATACTACAGAAGACTTGATTGGTCCAGTCTCCAGGCTGCAGGAGGAGGGGCACTACCCGATTGTGGAGGACTAAACTGGATTACCGAACAGGAATTACGTTTTCCAGTCTTTCAAAAGACATTGTGAATATTCTAAAGCAGAAGTAGCGCCTACTGGCCACCACACCGGCTTTTGCGTCAAAACAACTCATTATTGCTTTTAAAAGGAACCGGAACTTAGCAAATATTCTTGTCTCATCGGCTTTGTCCAAATCCAGGGTAGTGTGTAAAGAGAAAGGGCATTTCAAATGTGGACACTGCTCAATGTGTCCTAACGATCTGGTGACAAAGAATTATTTTGAGCATCCTATTTCACATAAGAAGATTTTTGAAAACTTCTCAAACTGCAACACTAAAAATGTCATTTACCTTATTTATTTTTATTTATTTATTTACATTCTCTTATATACCGCGCTATTCTGCATCAGTGCGGTTTACATTGAACAAACTGAAATTACATTGAACAGGGCATTATAACTTGGAGATAACTATTTTACAGGGAACATGGGCTATGGAGGGTTAAGTGTCTTGCCCAAGACCACAAGGAGCACCTGTGGGACTAGAAACCCCTGTGGGACTAGAAACCACTCCTCCACTCCACTTATAATTTGCCCATGCAATCTAATTTATGTAGGCAAGACCAAGCGATCGGTGAAAATTAGAATTATAGAATACAAGAGCTGCCTAAATAGATGAGTTCCAGAGAAACTGTTTGTATCACACTGGGAGGATAAGAATCATCATGCCATGGAACTGAAGTACTTTGTGTTTAAAGTTGTGGAGCCCCATTGGAGAGGTGGTGACATTGACACGATTCTGAAACTGGGACAACGATATATTTATGAGTTGCGTACCTTGGAATCGCATGGCTTGAACCAGATTAATCTCACTGTTTTACTTTGATTTTTTAACTTTTGGTTTTATTTATTATGTTGATGTTATTTAGTATTTTTATTTTTATTATTGCTTTTATTGGTTTATTATTTTTTAATGGTGTATGGTTTATTTATTTTTTGACTCTGTACCTCCTTAGGTTCCTTTCCATGGCGCCCCTGGTCTCCGTTGTTGCTCCTTCATAGAGGTTTGCCTCTCCTCTTTCCCCTCTCCCCCTTTCCTTTCCTTCCCCTCTTTCCCCCTTCTCCTTCCCTCCCTTCCCCTTTCCCCCCTCTCTCCCCTTCCCCCCTTCTGTTTTTCCTCCTCTCTATAACCCCTCCCCCCTTTTTTTTCCCTCCCTCGGGATCATCTTAGTATGGATATAATGAGCCATAGAATCACCATGAAGTTCCATATGGATCAGACAATGCTGCAAATGGTACAGATTCCCCCATTTAATCTCACCAGTGAGTTTAAAAGGAGCACCAGTTAAAGCTGTCTGCTGAACCAGCTTGGCCAATTTCTCATCAGTGAAACTGGAACAGTTTGCAGGAAATAAATGGCATATGGAACCGGTGTGCACTTTAATAGTGCATATTTATAAAAATTGCACCACTGTAGTCATATTCTGTTGGTATTTTTTTTTTTTTATTTCTCTCAGTATAGAGTAGTTACTCACCTGTAACAGGTGTTCTCTCCAGGAGCAGCAGGAATCAGTCCTCACATATGGTTGTCATCGGCGCCGATGAAGCCCCAGCGGAGCATTTCCCCAGCTTTCTATGAAAGCCTTTGGGAATGCAGGCACGCATGCGCGGTTCACTTCCCGCCTAATGGTGCCATCTTACTTCAGTCAAATGACATAGCTAAGAATAGCACACAAAAATGAAAAATAAACTATGTACAACTGCAACTCCAAGGGGAAGAGGGAGGGTTTTGAGGACTGATTCCTGCTGCTCCTGGAGAACACCTGTTACAGGTGAGTAACTACTCTTTCTCCAGGACCAAGCAGGAAGTCCTCACATATGGGTGACTCCCCAGCTCTGGGCTACCAAGGAACCCAGGCTGAACAAGAGAACTCCCTCTAGACACAGCTGCAAAGAAAGACTTTTCAAGGACACAACCTCCACCAGTAGCCCAACACAGGGCAGGAGTTGCCTAAACCTCAAAGAGATTCCGGAGTACTGCTTGGCCAAAAGCACTGTCCCTACGGGACTCCCTCTCCAGGCAGTAATGGGCCACAAAGGTCTGGCTTGAAGACCAAGTTGCAGCCCTGCAGATGTCTACCAAGGGCACAGAGCAGAGATGAGCCACTGAGGCAGCCATTGCCCTGATTCGGTGGGACGTAACCCTACCCTGCAAAGGAAGGTCAGCGGCCTTGTAAGCCCAGGTGATACAATCAGCCACCTAGATGGACAAGGTACGCTTGGACACAGACAACCCCAACTTATTGGGGTCAAAGGAGACGAAGAGCTGGGTAGCCCTTCTATGCCCCTGCGTACAGTCAAGGTAGAAGGATAAGGCCCTCCTACAGTCCAGGGTATGCAGGACTGCTTCAGCCTAGCTTGCATGAGGCCTAGGGAAGAATGTTGGAAGAACTACCTCCTGGTTGAGGTGGAAAGAGGAGACAACCTTAGGGAGGAACTTTGGATGAGTCCTAAGGACTACCCTGTTCCTATAAATCCTGGTGTAAGGCCTATCACAGAACAGGGCCTGAAGCTCACTTACTCGCCTAGACGAGGTAAGGGCTATCAGGAAGAGTGTCTTCCAGGAGAGGAAGCGCAGTGGACAAGTAGCCATCGGCTCAAAAGGTGGGCGAGTCAGTTGCTGCAAGACCACATTCAGCTCCCACTCAGGGGCAGGAGGACGGATAGGAGGCTTGAGCAAAAGCAAGCCCCTAAGAAAGCGACACACCAAGGGGTGACCAGACAGAGAATGTCCCTCCACCAGAGAGTGGTGAGCTGCTAGAGCTGAGAGGTGGACCCGAACAGAATTGGACTTAAGTCTCTGATTCGATAAGTGCAGTAAGTACTGAAGGACTACTGGCACAGTACAGGAGAAAGGATCTTCTGTACGTAGCTGACACCACACAGAAAATCTCTTCCATTTGAGAGCATAGGTTTTCCTAGTGGACTGTTTCCTAGAGGCTAGGACAACCTCCTCAACCTCCTGAGGCAGGCCCCAGGGAGCCAGGACTACCCTTGCAGCCTCCAGGCCATCAAATTGAGAGCCTTGAGATTGGGGTGCAGAAGGGAACCCTGCTCCTGAGAGAGAAGGTTGGGTTGCAACCCCAGAGGTAGTGGAGGATCCACCGCCAGTTGAAGCAGAAGAGGAAACCAAGGCCGTCTCGGCCACCTGGGGGCCACCAGCAGGACCGAGGCCTTGTCCTGAAGAATCTTGAAGAGAGTTCGGGCCACCAAGGGCATGGGAGGAAACGCATAGGGGAGGCCCGGAGACCAAGATATCAGAAAAGCATCCGCTGCTATCCGCAGAGGATGTGGTTGCCTGGAGCAGAACTTTGGCAGTTGCTTGTTCGTTGGGCTGGCAAAGAGATCTATCAAAGGGAGACCCCATTTCAGGAAGATCTTCTGAACTACTGAAGGATGCAGCTGCCACTCATGGGGCTGCAGTATTCTGCTTAATCTGTCTGCCAGGTAGTTGTCCTGGCCTGGAAGGTACTCTGGAATCTGAAAAGGCATCCCCCCTTCAGTAGATTGGATGAGTGCAGCCACCAGTTGAGGGAGTGCAGAAATGGTCTGGACACCCTTATTCTGTTTCTGAGGCTGACTGTGGTCTGTGACCACTGAGCCCGAAGGCACCACTGTGCAGGCCTCATATGGAGCCTGGCATTGGGGGTCACATGTACTGTCGAAGCCATGTGGCCTAGAAGCCTCAGGCAGAGTCTGGCGGAGACCAGGGACTTGGTGAGAAACAGATTTGCCAAAGGCCATCAATCTTTGGGCTCTGTCTGCTGGCAAGAAAGCCCTTGCCAGCAGAGAGTCCAGCCTTGCTCCTATGAACTCTAAGTTCTGGGAGGGGAGCAAAGTGGACTTTGCTAAGTTTATGACAAACCCCAGGCTTTGTAGAAGAGCAATAGTCCTGAGGGTGGCTTGACTGGCCTCCTGGCACGTCTGACCCCTGATGAGCCAGTCGTCTAGATAGGGGAAGACAAAGATTCCTTGATTTCTCAGGTAGGCCGCCACCACTGCTAGGCACTTTGTAAAGACTCTGGGGGCAGAGGTGAGGCTGAAAGGCAGCACTCTGTACTGATAATGGTTTCCTCCCACAATGAACCTGAGGTACTTTCTGTGGTCTGGATGAATGAGGATGTGAGTGTACGCATCCTTTAGATCTAAGGAGCATAGCCAATCTCCCTGCTGGAGGTAGGGCGGAAGAGTCCCAAGAGTAAGCATCTTGAACTTTTCCTTCACTAGGAACTTGTTGAGGTTCCTGAGGTTCAGAATGGGTCGAAGGCCACCGGTTCTCTTGGGCACCAGGAAATACCTGGAGTAGAACCCTTGACCTTGTAAGTGGGGAGGCACAGGCTCCACCGCCTGTCCACCAACAGACCATGAAGCTCTTGTAGAAGGAGGTCTGTGTGCAGGGGAGGCCTTGGAGGCTCCCCTGTAGAATATGGTGGAGGCAGTTGGTGAAAATGGAGGGCATAGCCCTTGTGGACTATCTCCAGCACCCAACTCTCCCCGGTGACAAGGGGCCACTGGTGGGCAAAGAGGGCGAGGCGACCTCCTGTGCAGGGTTGGGAGAACAGTGGAGGAGAGGCTAAGCTCAAGGAGTCAAAACCGCCACCCTGCTGAGTGGTAGCAGGGGCCTGAGGCTTGGGGGTCCTCTGCCTACGGGGCCCATTACCCTGGCCCTTGGCTTGCTGACCCTGGGGGGTAGCTTGGGCAGCCTGATATTGCGGGTACTGTTTGTAAACAGCGCCCTTCCTTGGGTAAAAGGGCTTTTTACCCAAGCCCTTCTTTTTATGAGAAGGGGCAGAGGTCTTCCTCGACAGCCTTGTCCGTGTGAGATGCTCAGTTTCGAGCTGAGCGGCCTTCTCGGTCTTGGGCTTTCCAAAAAGGTTTTCACCTCGGCAAGGGACATCGACCAACTTGTCCTGAACCCATGGCTCGAGGTCCGATGACTGCAGCCATGCCTGGCGTCGAGCCGCGATGCTGGCTGCCGCAACTCGGGCCGAAGCCTCGAAGCCATCGTAGGCGGCGTGGGACATGAACTTCGAGCAGTCCCGAATCCCCGAGGACAAGGACTTAAATCTATGCAAGGGTTCCCCGGAAAGACCAGCAGAGAACCCGGCCAATTCCTTGGCCAGATCCCGCAAGTACATGCCCATGTACAGCTGGTAGGACTGAACACGGCAAGCAAGCATCGAGCCCTGGAAGCACTTTCTACCGACGCCATCGAGGTTCCGGGCCTCCCTGCCAGGGGGCACCGCGGAGTGCATCTTCTGGCTCTTCAGACAATGCATGGCCAATTCCACAACCATAGAATGGTGTGGTAGCTGTGCCTTTTGAAAGCCAGGGCTCTTCCGGAGTCGACAGATCGAATCGACTCGCTTGCTGAGAACCGGCGCCGAGGTTGGTGCCTCCCACATACGGAAGAGAAGCCGTTCCAGCATCGGAGGAACCGGAACAGTAAAGGCCTCCTTCGGAGGAGGGTCATACTGTAGGGCCTCGAGCTCTTCAGCTCGAGGCTCCTCCTCGGGGTCCATCGGGATAGCCAAGGCAGCGGCCATATCTCGGACGAACTCAGAGATCCGGGGGGGGGGGGGGACCTACTCCGGGGCTCAGACTGCGGTGAGTCCGAAGGGACGCACCGAGTCTTGAAGGTATCAGGAGACTCCTCGTCCTCAGTCTCCCAAGCTGACTCGTCTGAGGAGGAGTCAGGGTCCGACCCACAGGGCCCTGGAGTACCCGCCCTAACACCAGAGGCACCGGCGTCGACGTCCTCGGTCCCGAACGGGAGGTCGAGGGAGACCGCGACCGAGGCTGACTCCGAGCCACGATGGACTCGAGTATCGGTTCGTTCTCCGGGGTTGACTTCGAAGTCGATGTCCCGGTGGTCGGGGCAGATGCGCCAGACAGGCTGGCCATCAGTGCCTGCTGCTGCTCCATGAAGGCAGACAATCTGCTCTCCAAGGCTGTCATCCTGAGACTCAGCTCGGGAGACACAGCAGCCACCGACTTGGGCCCCGGCGGCGCTGGGCCCGACGTCAGCTCCCTGGGAGGAGAGTCCTCGAGGACTTCGGGGCTTACGTGTCCAGCAGACTCCGGCTCCACGCGAGGAACTTTTGCAGGCTTCTCGAGTTCCACGGGCCCGGGGCGACGGTCGGGGGTCTTAGACCTGGCCCTCGAGGAGCCAGGGACCTCCTCCTCCGATGCCCTCGCGAGCCGCTTCTTCCTCTTCTGTTCCCGGTCAGGGGACCCCCTGTCCGAGGAGCTTCGACGGCGCTCGGGATCGGTATCCCGAGATGTCGAGTCCTCAGACGAGGTCCGGGCTCAGCCGGAGGCTGAGTCCGAGAAAAGCCTTTCTTTTTGCTGCTGGCAACTTCGGAGTGCCTTGGAAGACATCTTTCCACATGGCCCGCACGACTTAGGGTCGTGGTCGGGGTCGAGGCACCGAAGGCAGCAGTCGTGTGTGTCGGTGAGAGACATCAGTTTCTTACATCGATCACACTTCTTAAAACCGCTGGAAGCCATCGGGGAAAAAAAAGAGTCCCCGCGAGGTCAAAGGACCGGCCTTCCAGGGAAAAATGGAAAAAAAGAGCGCGAACGCCAGCCACAAAGGGCAAAAACCGAAAAAGAAGAATCGGGCTCAATACCGGTGTACCGAACCCAGCAGGAGGGGAACCGGCGTCGAACCGGGATAAAAAATAGCGAAAATCGCCAAAAAAAATCTAATTTTAACCGGGAGAACAGGATACACGTCCGGTGGGCTTCACGGAAAAAAAGAGACTGAAGTAAGATGGCACCTTTAGGCGGGAAGGGAACCGCGCATGCGTGTCTGCATTCCCAAAGGCTTTCATAGAAAGCTGGGGAAATGCTCCGCTGGGGCTTTATCGGCGCAGATGACACCCATATGTGAGGACTGCTTCCTGCTTGGTCCTGGAGAATGTATATTATATTTATTAAGTAAACAAACGTAGCACATGAAACACTTGGTAATATCTTGCCGTTAGAAGTATTTTTGTATTGGTTTAAATTACCTTATTTCTTTACTTGGAGGCACTAATATTGTTAGTTTTTATGCCTTTACAGTTAGATTTGAGGAGTGTGATCTTCCCCCTTTTTTAACTTTATTTTTATGCCTTTTTTTTTGTTACAGGCAACTTTGTATATTGATTAGAGTTCCCACAATTGGTAGGGGATATATTTATATATTTATGTTTTTGTATGTTTATTATGTCTTCCGAAGTTCTTGTTATGCATAATTAAGGAAACTTTTTATTATGTTAGCTTATTTGTAAATATAATCGTTTCTCATTGTAGGGTTACGTATATTGTATCTTCCTAATTGGAAAGACAAGTGGAAGAGACTATTGTCATGCTTGATGTTGGCAACTGTGTTTTATATTATATTTTGTTGGTTTTTAACCTTCACGTCGTCTTTTACTTTTTACTTTTAATACGTAAGGGCATTTATGTCCATTGTATTTGTTTGTATAATGTATTTTAATTCAATATTATTATTAATCTTTTAATTATCTTTGTACTTTCAGACTCCTGATGCAGACTTTATAGCTAAAACTTGGCCAAGTCGGGTCTTCTGAATTTGGATTTTTGAATTGAAAGGTCCCTTGAATAAAACTGTATTTTTGTAATGACTGCTGGCGTGGCCATGACTTCCTACGCACTTTTTGGACCATATTGGATAACTGCAGAGGTTCTCCTCTTTCCCCCTTTTTTCAAGAATAGTACCATAGCAAGGAGTACTGGTGTTCAGAGACAAATGTGTCCCCTCCCATCCAGCCCACCCCCATTAAGTCCAGCCCCTCCTATGAGGGCACACCACCCAAATCCCTGACAGGAAGCACCAGCTTCTGACCACGGACCCCCCCCCCCCCTTTCCCCTGACTCAAGAGAGTAGGAACCATCTCCTGATTCTGGAAAGGGAATCACCGAATTAACAGGTATGCAACCTAGTTTCCTGGATCAGCTGGCCTAAACTCACAGAGTAACTTCAGAGGCCCAAAAGCCATTATCAAATTTGTACAATTAGGCAACATAGCACCATGAGAGAGCATCAACAGACAAAATAGATTAAAAAAAAGAATCATTTAGACAGAAAGGGAAAAGCAAGGCAATGGAGTGGAAGAGTGGCCTAGTGGTTGGGGCAAGGTACTTCAGGCCGGAAGGTCAGGGGTTCAAATCCCACTAGAGGACAGCAACCTTGGGCCGGAAGGACTGGGGTTTCGTGTCCCACAGGTGCTCCTTGTGGTCTTGGGCAAGCCACTTAACCCTCCATAGCCCATGTTCCCTGTAAGCACAGTTACTTACCTGTAACAGGTGATCTCTGGGAACAGCAGGAATAAGTCTTCACATATGGGTACGTCGGTACCGACGGAGTCTGCGCGGGAACGCTTCCCAGCGTCCAATCAAAGAGCTTTTGGAAGCATCCCACCACGCCTGCGTGCTGCCTTCCCGCCTTTCCCAACTGCCTCTCCTCAGTTAAGTTTTAAAGCTGAGACAAAGAGAGAGAGAGGAAAGGAAAGATAGAGATACAACTCCTGGGGAGGTGGGTGGGTTGTGAAGACTTATTCCTGCTGTTCCCAGAGATCACCTGTTACAGGTAAGTAACTGTGCTATCTCCAGGAACAAGCAGGAATGAGTCTTCACATATGGGGACTCCCAAGCTGAGATGCCTGGAGTCCCAGCATGTCATAGGTTGGAACATGCTATCCCCCACACCATCAGGCATCCTGAGGATGGAGGGTAGGAGTTGGAGAGAAAGGTGCTGTGGAACAGTTAACCTAGCATAGGATTGCAGACAAGGAGTCCATGTGTGGATGATAATTGTCATCAATGATATTGCAAAGAAAAAATATTGCAATATGGACCTCCCCTAACAGAACTTCAGAGAAGTATGGAGGTTCATGGGATCTACTGGGGAACCCAGTAGAGGAACCTCGAGAAGGACCTCACTGTAAGTGGAGGTAGTAATCCTGTAGGAAAAGCAATGGAGGTCAGAATCCTGAAAGGTAACAGGTAACCCCAGTAGGAAAAACTGGGGTAGTACAAAAACGGTGGGCCTTCAGCGGAAGGCTTTATGATGAAAGCCGAACTCTTTTGGCAGCAGAGTGGCTACTCTTAGGAACAAAAAGAGAAAGGCTAACCGATTTGGACAAACAGGCCCAGTCCTTGTGGGGAGAAAGGGTATGGGAACCCCTTGTATCCCAAAAGAAAGGACAAACGCCGGAGGCATTAGAGCCTGTGATTAGCTGAAGATCCGCAATGTCTCTCCTAACTGAAGTCAGCTGGGAGAGATATTGGAACATGGAATTCTTTGCTTCGGTCTTTACTGAGGAAAATGTAGGGATGTTACCCAAGACTGAAGTGGTATTTAAAGGTGATACTGCAGAGGAATTGAGAGAAATATCGCTACACCGGGAAGATATATTACAACTATTTGATAAACTGAATAGTAGCAAATCACCTGGACCGGATGGTATACATCCCAGAGTGTTGAAAGAACTGAAATATGAGATTGCAGACCTGCTATTGGTAATCTGTGAACTTTCATTAAAATCATCTGTAATACCTGAAGATTGGAGGGTCGCCAACGTAACACCAATTTTTAAAAAGGGTTCCAGGGGTGACCCAGGAAATTACAGACCGGTGAGCCTGACGTCAGTACCAGGGAAAATGGTAGAAACCATCATAAAGAACAAAATTACACAGCATGTAGATAGTCATGGCCTAATGGGAGACAGCCAACCATGGCTTTAGACAAGGAAGATCTTGTCTTACTAATCTGATGTTTTTTTGAAGGTGTGCATAAACAGGTAGACAAAGGTGAGTCGGTTGATATAGTGTATCTGGACTTTCAGAAAGCTTTTGACAAAGTCCTCCATCAGAGACTTTTGGCGAAGCTAAAAAGTCATGGGATAGGAGGCAGTGTACTATTGTGGATCGGGAACTGGTTAAAAGATAGAAAGCAGAAGGTAGGGCTAAATGGCCAATATTCCCAATGGAAAAAGGTGAATAGTGGAGTACCCCAGGGATCTGTACTGGGTCCGCTGCTTTTTGACATATTCATAAATGACCTGGAAAAGGGAATAACTAGTGAGGTTATCAAATTTGCAGATGACACAAAACTGTTTAAAGTTGTTAAAACCCAAGAGGATTGTGGAAAACTGCAGGAGGATCTGGATAAATTGGAAGACTGGGCATCCAAATGGCAGATGAAATTTAATGTGGACAAGTGCAAAGTTATGCACCTAGGAAAACAACCCACACTATAGTTACACGATGCAAGGCTCCACATTAGAAACCACCACCCAGGAAAAAGATTTAGGAGTCATCGTGGATAACATGTTAAAACCCTTCGCCCAGTGTGCAGCGGTGGCCAAGAAAGCAAATAGAATGCTAGGTATCATAAGGAAAGGGATGGAGAATAAAACAAAGGATGTTATAATGCCTCTGTATCGCTCCATGGTACGACCGCACCTTGAATAGTGTGTGCAATTCTGGTCACCGTATCTTAAAAAGGACATAGCGTTATTAGAAAAAGTACAGAGAAGAGCCACCAAATTGGTGAAGGGGATGGAAGGCTACTCCTATGAAGAGAGGCTAAGAAGGTTAGGGCTCTTTAGCCTGGAGAAGAGACGGCTGAGGGGAGATATGATAGAGGTCTATAAATTAATGAATGGAGTGGAACGGATAAACGTGGATCAATTGTTTACGCTATCAGAGTATAGAAAGACTAGGGGACATGTAATGAAGCTACAGGGTAAACTATTTAAGACAAGTAAGAGAAAATATTTTTTCACTCAACGTGTAATCAAACTCTGGAATCTGTTACCGGAGGATGTAGTAAGGGCTGTTAGTATAGCTGGGTTTAAAAAAGGTTTGGACAAGTTCCTGGAAGAAAGGTCTATAAACCACTATTAAAAAGGGACCCAGGATATCAATGCTTGACCCAGTACAAGCACTGTGGAACCTGTGTCTTTTGGGAATATTGCTAGGTACGTATGACTTAGATTGGCCACTGTTGGAAACAGGATACTGGGCTTGATGGACCTCGGTCTGACCCAGTATGGCATGTCTTATGTTCTTATGTTCAGAGGTACCTAACCTTAAGGTTATGATAGGTGTTAACTACCACCAAAGTGGTTGTGAGTGTAGGACCCCAAAACATGCTGGATAGCATAAGTATCGGTAAAGCCCATCTGTCAGAATCATATAGCTATATGGAGCATCGACAGTCAGGTAGATAAAGCAGAATACATATCTACTGATAGTAAAATATCTCAACATATATTCTCATATATCTATATGTTATATATATATCTATAGTGAGATATGAAGGGCATAAAATACACACAAATGATAGACAGACATCTGTAAGATGTGTGCTATCGGTATGAATATATAGGCCTCTATCTGGAAGTCTGCAAAAAAACAGACAGAGATATGCCTACAAAAAGGTATTCACATAGGAAAATGTGGAGAGGAAAGATTCATCTAACAACAAGAAGGTGGAACCTACTTGAGAAGATATATAGAGAATTCCCACTGGTTATGGCTACAGGGATGCTAGGCAGAATAACCATGGTGGTTACGTGAAAAGCAGAGGATGATATCAGTCTGCAGCCAGCAAGTCCCGAGTATTCTAGAACTCTAGCATGGTAAGTGAACAGAAGACGCATAGGAATGAGATACCTTTTTGCCCTTAAGCAGGTCAGCATGGTATCATGCATTCTTACCATGAGGACGAGCTGGAAGGAGAAAACATATTCCCTATTGGAAATACTATGGACCAAAGCAGGGAATTAGCAACTCCTTAAGCTTTCACGTAAGAGGAGGCCTATGTCCTTTATATTAAAAAGGAGAACTTTTCTAGTCATGGGAGATATGACTGAAAAAGCCTTTTTCAACCATCTAGTATAGCTGTTGGAGAAAAAGCCCCCCATGCTCTCTAGCAAGGACCCATAGTGGAGAGCTTCTCTGTAGAATTGCAGAGAGCATGATGCAGGAGAATGAGGAGATAGGTACTGGCTCTCCTGCAGCCAGTTCTATGTCATCTATGCTGCCAAACCCAGGGGAATGGAGATGGCAGAAAGAGAAGACAATCCAACAAGCTTGTAGTGAAAATTTTTCAAGACAGATGACAGCACTGACTTGGAGCCACTACTAAGACCAGACAGAATGTTAGTGGAGGACAAATCTGGTTGCTGGTAGACAAGAACCAGTGGTCCAAACATTAAGGCTCCTGCATTGGCAGCTGCTTGCCAGACAGCAGAAGAATGGTACTGATTAAAAACAGAAAGAACATACAAAACAAGAGTAGAAAACTCTGGACGTGTCTGATGAACTGCTTCAAAGCAAGATTGAAAAAGAGGAGTCAACTCAGAGAAGAGAACTCCGCACTGGAAAAGTAAGAAAACTAGAGAGGCTGAAGAAAAAGCCCTCCAGTGAAGCAATACAGCTCTTACAAAGGAAAACCCTGGTAAGAGGGTAAAGAGAATGGAGCTGAAGAAAACTTACAAAGTAGTAAGTTTATAGAAAGGAAAAAAGACATGCTGGCACAGGAAACTATCGTTTGATAGTGGATAGACCTCTTTCCCTAGCAGGAAAAAGAGGAGAACCCTGTGACCTAGAAGCATGAACATCCTGACAGCTCATAGAACATAGAAAGAATGGATGTCTTTCGGGAAGAGATCCATGTTTAGGATTTAGAATGACAGCAGTGGATTGCCTCTATTGAGAAGAAGCAACTGCAGATTCTAATCCCAAGAGTCACAAGCATCTGATGGATTGATCAGAAACCCTGTGGTTGCTGGGTTTGCTGAGCCTGGTGAGAGGTTGAACTCTGCAGACCAGGACGATGCTTCCCCTGTTTGGGAACATCTGTATGATGGGCAGATGATGCATAAAACCTTCTTCTCCTATGGGAAGAAAGTTTGGCAGGACATTTCCTACCTACTGGGACAGAAGAAGGTGCAGAACAGCCCCTAGGAACAGGTAAGTCAGTGGAGAACTGAGTAACCTGACGTAAAGACTCCTTGTTGAAAAGATTGTCTCCAGTGCAAGGAGTATGTCCCAGTCTGTGCTGTGCCCATTTGTCTAAGTCTGAAGCTTGGAGCCAGGCTCTATGTCGTGCCCCTATAGTTATAACAGAAGTCCTGCTAACAGACTCAAAAGAGTCTAGGGAAGCACGAGTAAGAAACCAAGAGATATTCTGGAGATGCTTGAGCAGTGAAGAATAGTCTGCACTCTTGGACTCTGGAAGGGAAGGAGTCAAAAGACGTAATTGCTTTGTGACCTCCTCAAGAGATAGACTCATATAGAAAATATATGAGAGAATTCTTGCAGAAAGCATAGATGTCTGGAAGGTTTGATGTCCAAAGGCATCAAGTGTCTTAGACTCACGACCTGGCGGATAAGAAGAGTGCTTTTTCTTGCTCTTTACCCGCCTCATTGCTAATTCCACAACTATGGAATGATGAGGAAGTTGAGTCTTTTGAAACTTCTGGAGAGAGGGGGCACCTGATATAAGAGATCAGTTGCTCTGGAAGGTGGGGGTACCCTTAAAGGTGTTTCCCACATTCCTAGAAGGAGATCCTGCAAGGAATGATGCAAAGGAAGCATTATGTTATCCTTTGCTTTGGTAGAAAGAGAACTCTGTGCAGGATCATGTCCTGGGATAGGAATGGCAAGAGATCTTGCTATATCCCGGAGGAAACTCTGAAAAGAGGGTTCCCCAACAGGAATTTCCCTTGGACAGGTTAGATCTGAAGAACTAGCCTGAGCACAGACAGAGCTATCCAGATATATAGGAATAGAATATCCTGCACAGTGCAGTGTGGAATGCTTAAAGGATGGTTACTGGTACTGGCTATCAGGAGCAGCGACCGTCATTACCACATTGTCCATGCCAGGTATCGACTCCAAGCTTGGCATAGAAGGGAGCGATCCTGTTGAAAAAAGCATGGTAGGAGTTGGCCACGATGCTACTGTGGATACCGGTACCGATGTCGGAGTCGAGCCCGACAAAGACATCGGAGCAGTCATCGGTGACAGTTCAAATGGTACCGAGGTAACCGAAAACCTCCGGGTGCTATCCTCGGTACCGAGCCACCGGTATCGATCAGTGTCGGTACCAAAGTGTATTGGTACTGAGTCTTCCCGACTAGAGAGCGATTCTAAACTCGGCATCGATAAGCGAAGCATGGAAGGCACCGACCGTAAGGGTAATGAGGACATCGGTACCGACTTCGGTACCCTGTCTGATACCGGTGAATGAAGGTCATCTAGTGGCAACTCAATCGGCCTCGGGGGAACCGAGAGTTGCGGATCCGAATCATCGGAACCGAGCCTTCGGTACCGCCGAGAGCCGGTACCAAGGCGAGGCGGTACCCAGTCCTCCAGACTGGAGATCGATTCCAGACTCAGCATCGAAGGAAGCGAGGCTATCGATGCACGTCTGGAGGGTACCGACGTCGGTGGTCGTATTGGTGCTGGTACCGATAATGAAAGGTCAGTCTGGAGTGTATCCACTGGTCCCGAAGGCACCGAGGACGCCAGATGACCATCCCTGGTGAGGAGTGTGTCATCCAACACCAGTGCCGATGTCAGGGTATCGGTACCGCTCGAAGCGGATGCCACCACCGGACACGGCTCAGGTATGTTCTGTGAGGGGTGAACCCCAGGAACAACCTGAAACCCCTGAAAGGCTTTTGAGACCGAAGACTCCCGCCGGGGTTTTGAAGCCAGTAGGCCCTCGAGGGCAAGGCCGGAGCCGTCTACATGCAGTGCATGAGACCTACCACTCGAGGGCTGGCTAGTCTTAACAGACTGTTTGTGGGTTACCTGATCCTGTGTAGAAGAAGGGGACGGTGCCCCGAAGCTGGAGGGAAACCGTGTATCGAGGGAACCTCGATATTGAAGACCTCTTTTCACCAAACTGTTGTCAGGACCCAAGCAGGTTAGACACCGACTTCGAGGGTCTAAAAATAAAGTTGTACCGCCACAGTTTGAACATTTCTTGGAGAAAGTGGCTGGCAGTTCCATGAAGGAAAAAGAAGAGGCCTAAAAGGCCTAAGACACCGTGGGACACTATGAAGAAAAAAATATTCCTTGAAAAAGGAAGATTTTACAAGAAAAGAAAAGAAAAGACCGGCGGTACCGGTGGCGTCGGGAGATGGCCGCGACCACAAGAAAACTAAAGAAATAAAACAAGAATTTTCTGCGGTGACAGGAGGACGTCCTGCCGGCTCCGCGGAAAACGAAAACTGAGGAGAGGCAGTTGGGAAAGGCGGGAAGGCAGCATGCAGGCGTGGTGGGATGCTTCCAAAAGCTCTTTGATTGGACGCTGGGAAGCATTCCCGCGCAGACTCCGTCGGTACCGACGTACCCATATGTGAAGACTCATTCCTGCTTGTTCCTGGAGATAAATAGTTATCTCCAAGTTATAATGCCCTGTTCAATGTAATTTCAGTTTGTTCAATGTAAACCGCACTGATGCAGAATAGCGCGGTATATAAGAGAATGTAAATAAATAAATAAAATAAAGAGAAGTGTGTAACAGAGTCTGATTGGCAGACCCGAACTAAATCGGGGAGGTTTTGTGATGTTCATATCTCGGCTGAGAAAGTCCTTTGGTTCATTAGCGGAGTGTCATCAAGCCCCAGGTATCTTACACCTCTTAGTTGTGAAGACTTCCCAGTCCTGCTGCACTGCTTTGGGGTCCATCCTCCTTCACTTTATAGTGGATTGACCCGGTCTAGAAAGACAGCCAGCTCTGAAATTTTGTGTTGCACATTGTTCCATTTAAAGATCAAAGCAAAGGGGAATCCCCATCTGCACTAACTGTATTAACTGTCAAAAACAAAGACAGACAAAATAAATCCCAGGCCAGAGAACACTCCTGGATAAGGGGAGGGGGGATCTGGACTCCTCCAGAGGTACCCAAATACTAAGGACAGGACCACAAAATTGCTTTAGTACCCCTCCCCAGCTGCATCCTTGCTTTACTAAGCACCAAGTTCTCCAAATGGGTCCCAGGAGCGATACTGGATTATCCAGACCAGCTGCACAGGATGCCCATCTACCATCTCCTGGAGACAGAAACTACTGAGTGTAGCAAGCTGCACAGTGCTCTAAATAGGACAGAGATCCCAAGCATTTGTTCTGTCTCCATTTGCTAGTAGAAGTGCATAACCCATATGTCTTGGCTGGTCTGGTGAGTGATTAGGAATTCTGGCGGGTGATTAGGAATTCTGGCAAGTTACAGGTCTGCACCATGCCATAAAAGCAATGATACTGTCACTAGAAAAATTGGTTCTTCTATCTCCATCTACTGCTGTTGTTAAGTGCCGTTGAGTCTGTGTCGACTCATGGTGACCCTCTGGATAGTTGTCCAAAACTGTGTTTGGTCTTCATTCAGGCGGCTCATTGTTGATAGAATGGCACCCATAACTGCTGTTATTTTATTGATCCATCTCATTGCTGGCCTTCCGCTTTAGCGCTAACCTTCTACCTTGCCAAGCATGTCTTTCTTTAATGATCTCTTCTTGCATGATCTGTCCAAAGTATGACAGGGTGGAATAATCCATGTGTCTGGACTGCTCAAGCAAGATAAGAAATTGTTATACTGCGGTATTTACAATATACAGGGCTGGCCCAAGGGTTTCTGCTGCCCTAGGCAGAGGCATTCCTTCCCGCAGCATCTATCTTCTCACCTGGGAGAGGAGGGCGGCATGGCAATTCCTCCTTTCCTTGCCACGGCAAGCCTTAAGGCAGCCGCACACATGCTCATCGTCTGCCGCTCCTGCCCCTCCTCTGAGGCAACTTCTCAGCGGGGGGCAGGAGCAGCATAGCATGACTCACACACGGTCGCTGCTACTTTTAAGGCCTCCTGCAGTGACAGCTGTGCCACAAATTAAGGGAAGGGTCGGCATGCTGCCCACCAGGATCTGCCACCCTAGGCGACTAGTTCACATAGTGGACTGTACGGCCCTGATAGTACCATTTATATAAAATACAATATGCTAACACATAGCATTTTTTGACGAAAACTGCTTTGGATCTCAGTTTGGGAGGGGGGGGAAGGTGTGTAAGTATAAGAACACAAAAGAACAGAACCTGTTGCATGATGTGTGTGATTGCACCCGTGGTTGTCACTGGGATGGACTTCACCAGCACAGAGGTCTGCGCCGCTGCCTGTGCCACATGCTGAAGCAGGGTGTGCTGTGGCTGGGAGGTCTGCATCTGCAGCTGGTGCTGTTGATGTGTCTGTGCCGGGTGACTCACAGACAGCAGAGAGGTCAATGGCAGTTCCCCAGAACTGACTGTGGCTGTCGAAGCCATCTGTCTCGTTGCTTTTCCTGTGAGAGTGGGGTATAAAAAGGGTTACTGTGGGGCACAACATTGCAACACACATCATCTAATCTTTTCATTTAAATTTAAAAAAAATAGCAAAGTATTTTGTTAAAAGATTTTGTGCTTTGGTTCATAAAGAAGTTAAAAATGAACCTACTATAGAAGACTAGGATTTCCATTCAGAACAGAAATTAGAGTGAACTTTTATTTACTAAAGCTTTTATTCAGTCTATTTTTCACTTCTAGGGTTTAAATGCTGGTTTTAGGTGACAAGCACCCATTAGTTTCCAGTCATGTTCTAGAGTGAAGCAGTCCAGTCTTTTCCAGATAGCGTAGTTTCTCACCTGTAACAGGTGATCTCCGGGAACAGCAGGAATTTCGTCTTCACATTTGGGTGTCATTGGTACCGACGGAGCCTACGTGGGAACGCTCGCCAGCATCCAATAGGAACGCTTTTGGGAGCATCCCTCAGCACATGCACGCTGCCTTCCCACCTTTCCAACTGTCCCTCTTCAGTTAAGTTTGTAGCTGAGTGAAAGGATAGAGGGAGAGAGGAAAGAGACAGAGAAATACAGAAACAACTCCTAGGGGAGGTGGGGAGGTTGTGAAGACTAAATTCCTGCTGTTCCCAGAGATCACCTGTTACAGGTGAATAACTACGCTATCTCCAGGAACAAGCAGGAATGTAGTCTTCACATATGGGGACTCCCTAGCTGAAGATGCCGGGGAGATGGCCCCAGGAAGCTGCCACCAATAGTGAGCTGCCACCTATGGATCTCTGGCATCCTACCAGGGTTGGTGGGTAGGAGCTGAATTAAGTCTGAAAGAGATGTTGAAGAACAGCCTGGCCAAAGAAGGCATCCCGACGGGAAGCTTTATCTAGACAGTAGTGGGCTGTGAAGGTGTGCACCGAAGCCCAGGTGGCTGCTAGACGGATGTCATTGATAGACACAGGGTGAAGGTTAGCCAAAAGAGGCTGCCATGGCTCTCACATTATGTGCTGTGACATGGCCTTGAAGAGGAAGAGTAGTTACTCACCTGTAACAGGTGTTCTCCAGGAGCAGCAGGAATCAGTCCTCACATATGGGTGTCATTGGCGCCGATGAAGCCCCAGCGGAGCATTTCCCCAGCTTTCTATGAAAGCCTTTGGGAATGCAGGCACGCATGTGCGCTTCCCTTCCCGCCTAAAGGTGCCATCTTACCTCAGTCAAATGACAGCTAAGAACAGCACACAAAAATGAAAAATAAACTATGGACAACTGCAAATCCAAGGGGAGGAGGGAGGGTTGTGAGGACTGATTCCTGCTGCTCCTGGAGAACACCTGTTACAGGTGAGTAACTACTCTTTCTCCAGGACCAAGCAGGAAGTCAGTCCTCACATATGGGTGACTCCCCAGCTCTGGGCTACCGAGGAACCAAGGCTGAACAAGAGAACTCCCTCTAGTCTCAGCAGCAAAGAAAGTCTTTCCAACAGAGGGCAGGAGTTGCCTAAACCTCAAAGAGATTCTGGAGTACTGCCTGGTCAAAAGCACTGTCCCTACGGGACTCCCTCTCCAGGCAGTAATGGGCTGCAAAAGTCTGGCTTGAAGACCAAGTTGCAGCCCTGCAGATGTCTACCAAGGGCACAGAGCAGAGATGAGCCACTGAGGCAGCCATTGCCCTGACACGATGGGCCGTGACCAATGTTCCCTCTAATTTTCTGTAGGCTGTGTGCGCATAAAATATCAGCTGTGCAGCTTTTGAAGGAAGATTAAATTTTTGTGCACCACATAACGACACTCGGAGTTATATACTTCAAAATTTGACTACACGTCAGAATACAGTATGTACACCACATTGATTGCACTAGAAAATATTGTAGAACTTGTGAAAACCGTAAATACACAACAACTTTTCAATTTTAAGAAAGTCTGTGTTTTTTTCTATCAGAATCAGAACCGTAATTTTTGTGCGCTCTGTTGTAAAGCATGTGCGCTCACTCGGCGAGGTGTGTGCGCGCGCACACGAGCACAGCTTAGAGGGAACACTGGTCGTAACCCTACCCTGCAAAGGAAGGTCAGCCGCCTTGTAAACCCAGGTGATACAGTCAGCCACCCAGATGGACAAGGTACACTTGGACACAGGCAACCCCAATTTATTGGGGTCAAAGGACACGAAGAGCTGAGTAGCCCTTCTATGCCCCTGCGTACGGTCAAGGTAGAAGGATAAGGCCCTCCTACAGTCCAAAAGCTTTCTTACTGGATGCTGGGGAGCGTTCCCGCGCAGGCTCCGTCGGTACCGACGATGCCCATATGTGAAGACTCATTCCTGCTTGTTCCTGGAGATTGTGGGTACTGTTTGTAGGCAGTGCCCTTCCTCGGGTAAAAGGGCTTCTTACACGAGCCCTTCTTTTTATGAGAAGGGGCAGAGGTCTTTCTCGACAGCCTTGTCCAAGAGAGCTGCTCGGTCTCGAGCTGAACGGCCTTCTCGGTCATGGCTTGCCAAAAAGGTTTTCACCTCGGCAAGGGACATCGACCAACTTGTCCTGAACCCATGGCTTGAGGTCCGATGACTGCAGCCATGCCTGGCGTCGAGCCGCGATGCCGGCTGCCGCAACTCGGGCCGAAGCCTCAAAGCCATCGTAGGAGGCGCGGGACATGAACTTCGAGCAGTCCCGAATCCCCGAGGACAAGGACTTAAATCTCTGCAAGGGTTCCCAGGAGAGACCAGCAGAGAATCCAGCCAACTCCTTGGCCAGATCCCGCAAGTACATGCCCATGTACAGCTGGTAAGACTGGACACGGCAAGCAAGCATCGAGCCCTGAAAGTACTTTCTACGGATGCCATCGAGGTTTCGGGCCTCCCTGCCAGGAGGCACCGCGGAGTGCATCTTCTGGCTCTTCAGACGATGCATGGCCGATTCCACAACCATGGAATGGTGAGGTAGCTGTGCCTTCTGAAAGCCAGGGCTCTTCCGGAGCCGATAGATCGAATCGACTCGCTTGCTAAGAACCGGCGCCGAGGCCGGTGCCTCCCACATACGGAAGAGGAGCCGTTCCAGCATCGGAGGAACCGGGACAGTAAAGGCCTCCTTCGGAGGAGAGTCATACTGCAGCGCCTTGAGCTCTTCAGCTCGAGGCTCTTCCTCGGGGTCCGCCGGAATAGCCAAGGCAGTGGCCATATCCTGGACGAACTCCGAGAACCAGGTGTCCTCCGAGGGGGACCTACTCCGGGGCTCAGACTGCGGTGAGTCCGAAGGAACGCACCGAGTCTTAAAGGTATCAGGAGACTCCTCATCCTCCGTCTCCCAAGCCGACTCGTCCGAGGAAGAGTCGGGGTCCGACCCCCGCGGGGCCCTGGAGCACCTGCCCCGACGCTGGAAGCACCGGCGTTGACGCCCTCGGTCCCGAATGGGAGGTCGAGGGAGACCGCGACCGAGGTCGACTCCGAGCCACGATGGACTTGAGTATCGGCTCGGTCTCCGGGGTGGACTTCGACGTCGATGTCCCGGTGGTCGGGGCAGATGCGCCAGACAGGCTGGCCATCAGTACCCGCTGCTGCTCCATGAAGGCAGACATTCTGCTCTCCAAGGCTGTCATCCTGAGACTCAGCTCGGGAGACGCAACAGCCACCGACTCAAGCCCCGCCGGGCCCGACGTCGGCTACCTGGGAGGAGAGTCCATGAGGACTACGGGGCTTACGTGTCCAGCAGACTCCGGCTCCACATGAGGAACTTTGGCAGGCTTCTCCAGTTCCACAGGCCTGGGGCGACGGTCGGGGGTCTTAGATCTGGCCCTCGAAGAGCCAGTGACCTCCTCCAACGACGCCCTCGCGAGCCGTTTCTTCCTCTTGCGTTCCAGGTCGGGGGACCCCCTGTCCGAGGAGCTTCGACGGCGCTCGGGATCGGAATCCCGAGATGTCGAGGCCTCAGACAAGGTCTGGGCCCAGCCGGAGGCTGAGTCCGAGAAAAGCCTTTCTTTTTGCTGCTGGCGACTTCGTAGTGCCTTGGAAGACATTTTTCCACAGGCCCCGCACGACTTAGGATTGTGGTCGGGGCCGAGGCACTGAAGGCAGCAATCGTGTGTGTCGGTGAGAGACATTAGTTTCTTACACCGATCACACTTCTTAAAACCACTGGAAGCCATCGGGGAAAAAAGAGTCCCCGCGAGGTCAAAGGACCAGCCTTCCAGGGAAAAAGAGAAAAAAGGGCGTGAACGCCAGCCACGAAGGGCAAAACCGAAAAAGAAGAATCGGGCTCGATACCGGTGTACCGAACCTGGCGGGAGGGGAACCGGCGTCGATCCGGTAGAAAAAGAGCAAAAAAATCGCTGAAAAATCTAATTTTAACCGGGAAAACTGGACACACGTCCGGTGGGCTTCACGGAAAAAAAGAGACTGAGGTAAGATGGCACCTTTAGGCGGGAAGGGAACCGCGCATGTGTGCCTGCATTCCCAAAGGCTTTCATAGAAAGCTGGGGAAATGCTCCGCTGGGGCTTCATCTGCGCCGATGACACCCATATGTGAGGACTGACTTCCTGCTTGGTCCTGGAGAAAGACTCTTACTCTCATAAGTAAAAGATATGCATTGTGCAATCCATCTAGACAGAGTTCTTTTGGAGACTGGAAGTCACAAATGACTAGAATCAAAAGCAACAAAAAGTTGAGAAGACTTTCTATGATGCTGTGTTCTTTGTAGGTAAAAAGCCAAAGCTCTTTTACAGTCCAAAGTATGAAAGTTCCTTTCTGCATTAGAAGCATGAGGCCTCCGAAAGAATACAGGAAGGTAAATTGATTGATTTAAATGAAACCACCTTTGGCATAAAATGTGGATGAGTTCTGAGAACAACCTTATCATGGTGAAACCTTGTATAAGGAGGATCAGCCACTAAAGCTTGCAATTCACTAATGCGACGTGCGGAGGTGATTGCAATGAGGAAGATGACCTTCCAGGATAAAAACTTTAGGATTGTAGTGGCTAAAGGTTCAAAGGGCGGTTTTATGAGCTGTCCGAGAACTAGATTTAAATCCCATGCCACCAGTGATGGCCTGATAGGAGACTTTGTTAATAGAAGACCTCACATAAATCTTGCTATGAGTGGATGAGAGGAAATTGGCTGTCCATTTAGAGGCTTATAGGAAGAATTTGCTAAATGAAGTAGGTACTCTAGTACCGATTCCAAAGGTATCATAAGTGGGTTTAAGCCCTTTTGAGAACACCATATAGTAAAACGTTTCCACTTGAAGGCGTAAGAACATCTTGTGGAAGGTTTTCTGGAAGCCTGAAGGACATCCTTTACCTGTTGGGAAAGGTTAAGATCCTGCAGGTCTAGGCTTTCAGCAACCAGGCCCTGAGATGCAGGGACTGGGGATTCGGGTGCCATAGCATCCCGTTCAATTCAGAGAGAAGGTCTGGAGCACACTCTAAACTCCAGAGGTGCAGCTTGAGAGAGATGTAGAAGCAGGGGATACCACGTTTGTTGTGGCCACCATGGCGCTATGAGGATCATACGACCTCTGTCTCTCTGAAGCTTGAAGAGTGTTTTGGGGATGAGGGGAATGGGTGGGAAGCCATCAAGGAAGTCCTGACCCCAGTGAACAAGGAAGACATCCCTTGCCTGGCAATTTTGAGCTGGAATTCTGGAACAGAACCGGGGAAGTTTGGCATTCAGTGGACTTGCAAAGAGGTCTATCTCTGGGGTTCCCCAGATGTAAAATATCTATTACCTGGTCTAGGTGGAGAGACCATTCGTGAGGCAGCAGTACTCTGCTGAGTTTGTCTGCCCAAAGGTTTTGAACGCCTGGAAGATATACCACGAGAAGATGAATTTGATGCTCTTTGGCGAGGGCCCATAGTCGTAAAGCTTCGTTGTATAATGACAGAGAGCCTGTTCTGCCCTGCTTGTTCACGTAGAACATGACTACTTGATTGTCCGTTTAGACTAGGACTGTGTCTTGTAGCTGAGCTGGGCATGGAATACTCGAAGAGCTAGATAGATTGCTCCGAGTTCTAGGAGGTTTATGTGAAGACAAGCCTCCTGTGGAGTCCAGGTACCCTGGGTGGAGAGATGGTGCAGGTGTGCTCCCCATCCCACCTGTGATGCCTCTGTTAGGGTGGCCTGGAATGGGGGTTGTTGGAAAGGTGACCACACTAAAAGATTCTCCAGTGATTGCCACCATTGTAGGGACAAGATCAGTTGTTGTGAGTTTGATATCTTGTCTGACAGATTTCCTGTGGCCTGTGTCCACTGTGTGGATAGTGTCCACTGGGCAGCTCGCATGTGGAGGCGAGCATAGGGAACTACATGAACTGTGGATGCCTTATGTCCCAGTAACTGCAGCAGTTCTCGAGCAATTAGGAAGGACTTTCCCGCTGCTTGAGAAGCTAGTTGCATTATGCGAAGACAGCGGGGCTGTGGGAGGAAAGCCCTTGACTGTCTGGTATCCAAACAAGCTCCTATGAGCTACAGGGTCTGAGAAGGAACAAGTTGGGATTTTGGGAAGTTTATGAACAATCCCAAGTATTGGAGAATTCGGATTGTGTGAGACAGTGCAGAGCTGGCTTCTGGAATCGTGGGGGCTCGAATGAGCCAGTCGTCCAAGTAAGGGAAGACAAATATCCCCAGGGTTCACAGGAATGCAGCTACTACTGCCATGCATTTCGTGAATACTCTTGGTGCCGAAGCCAGACCAAAAGGAAGAACCCTGTATTGGACGTGTTTTCCCTTGAAAAGGAATCATAAGAATTTCCTGTGATCTGGATGGATCAGAATATGAGTATATATATATCCTTTAGATCTAGAGAGCATAGCCAATCCTGACTTTGAAGGTATGGCAGAAGAGTTCCCAGAGAAATCATTTTGAACTTTTCTCAGAACAGATATTTGTTCAATTCTCTGAGGTCTAGAATGGGTCTGTGTCCTCCTGTTTTCTTTGGGATAAGAAAATAGGGGGAGTAGAACCCTGTACCCTGTTGGGAAATGGGCACTTCTCCTCTATTGCTTCCTGAGCAAGGAGTGTTGAGACCTCCTGATCCAGTGGATTGTCTGGAGAGGTTTGGGAATTGAACTGTCTTACGAACGTAGGAGGGGGCATGCTGTGAAAATGAAGCTTGTACCCCTCCCCTACAATGGACAGAGTCCAATTTTTCTGCTGTTATTTGGTGCCATCTTTTGACAAAATGACACAACCTGCCTGAAATGTTTAGGGGTTCTGGACCCTTCAGAGGCAGGAAAGCTAAGCTCTCTAGGAAGGAGTCAAAGCCCTTGAGGGGGCTGAGCCTGTGGAGCTGGTTGAGCTCTCAGGCCTTTTGGCTTCTTTTGTCTGGATGGTTGCTGTTGTCCCTTTTGGGCAACTTGACCCTGAGCTTGCCCTTGCTGGGTATTGGATGGATAAAACTTCCTCTTTTTGCAGAAAAAGGGTTTTTTTATACGGTTTCTTTTTGGCTGGAGTGGCTGTAGATTTTGACAATCTGTCTAACGTGAGATTGTCAGTATCTATCTCATTAGCTTTTTCCTGCCAATTCTTGCCAAAGAGGTTCTCTCCGGTGCAAGGGATGTTTCCTAATTTGTCCTGTACCCAAGTCTCCAAGTCTGATGCCTGAAGCCAGGCAATCCGACGTGCACCAATGGCAATACCATAAGTTCTGCTGATGCATTCAAAGCAGTCAAAGGCTGCACGATTTACAAACTTAGAAACGTCTTGAGCATGCTTGACAAGAGTAAGGAAGTCTTGTCATTTGTCATCAGGGAGAAGGGGGCTCATAAGCTCCAAGTCTCCTGTGACTTCTTTGAGGAACATTCCCATATATAAAATATATGAGCTCATCCTAGCTGAAAGCATGGAAGCCTGAAATGTTCGACGCCCAAAGGCGTCAAGAGTCCTACATTCACGACCTGGAGGATTGGATGCATGTCTTTTTGCACTTTTCATCCTACGCATGGCTGATTCCACTACCATTGAATGGTGTGGCAGCTGAGTCTTTTGAAAACCAGGACATGGTGGAACTCGATACATGGTATCAAGTCTACTAGAATGAGGAGATGTGGTCAGAGGTGTTTCCCACATTCTGAGCATCAAATCATGAAGAATTTCATGAATGGGCAGGGTAGCTGCCTCTTTAGGAGCCTTAGGGTATTGGAGTATTTCCAATTCCTTTACTCTAGGTTCTTTTTCAGGAGCTACCGTGATTGATAGGCCTCGGACCACATCACAAATAAAATCCTGAAAAGACATGTCCTCCGGAGGAGACATTCTGCATTGAGGAGAAGAGGAGTCTTCCGGAAAAAGCACTCTGGTTCCGACCGAGTTATCTGAGTCATCTGAAAGAGTAGTTACTCACCTGTAACAGGTGTTCTCCAGGAGCAGCAGGAATCAGTCCTCACTTATGGGTGACATTGACGTCGATGGAGCCCCCGTGCGGAGCAATTCCCCAGCTTTCTAAGAAAGCCTTTGGGAATACTGCATGCATGCGCGGTCCCCTTCCCGCCTAAAGGTGCCATCTTGCTCAGTCCAATGACATAGCTAAAAAACAGCACACAAAAATGTAAAAATAAACTATGTACAACTGCAACTCC
Source organism: Ichthyophis bannanicus (assembly GCA_033557465.1). Taxonomy (NCBI): domain Eukaryota; kingdom Metazoa; phylum Chordata; class Amphibia; order Gymnophiona; family Ichthyophiidae; genus Ichthyophis; species Ichthyophis bannanicus. Next base: position 88,606,310 of record CM066035.1, on the reverse strand, counting down.
CAGGGAAGGACGGAGGGCTGTGGGGACTGATTCCTGCTGCTCCTGGAGAACACCTGTTACAGGTAACTACTCTTTCTCCAGGACCAAGCAGGAAGTCAGTCCTCACTTATGGGACTCCCCAGTTTCAGGCTACCGGGGGCCCAGAGCTGAAAAAATGAGCTCCCTCTAGCCACAGCATCAGAGAAAGGATTTCACTGAAAACACACCCCCACCGGGAGCCCAACCAGAGGGCTGGAGGGTAGGAGTTGCCTAAACCTCAAAGAGATTCCAGAGCACTGCCTGACCGAAAGCACTGTCCCTACAGGACTCCAGCTCTAGGCAGTAATGGGCCGCAAAGGTCTGGCTTGAGGACCAAGTTGCAGCCCTGCAGATGTCTGCCAATGGTACAGAGCGCAGATGAGCTACTGAGGCAGCCATTGCCCTGACACGGTGGGCCGTGACCCGATCCTGCAAGGGAAGGTCAGCTGCCCTGTAAGCCCACGTGATACAGTCAGCCACCCAGATGGACAAGGTACGCTTGGAGACAGGTAACCCCAAGTTATTAGGGTCAAAAGATATGAAGAGCTGAGTAGCCCTCCTATGCCCCTGCGTACGCTCAAGGTAGAAGGATGAGGCCCTCCTACAGTCCAGGGTATGCAGGGCTGTCTCAGCCCGGCTGACATGGGGCCTAGGGAAGAACGTTGGAAGAACCACCTCCTGGTTGAGATGGAAAGAGGAGACAACTTTAGAGAGGAACTTAGGATGAGTCCGAAGGACTACCCTGTTCCTATAGAAGAGAGTGTAAGGCCTGTCACAGACCAGGGCTTGAAGCTCACTCACCCTCCTGGCCGAGGTCAGGGCCACAAGGAACAGAGTCTTCCAAGAAAGGAAGCGGAGAGGACATGTAGCCATCGGCTCAAAGGGTGGGCGAATCAGTTGCTGCAAGACCACATTCAATTCCCACTCAGGGGCCGGTGGACAGATTGGAGGTTTGAGCAAAAGCAAGCCTCTGAGAAACCTGGACACCAAGGGGTGAACAGACAGAGTGCCCCTCCACCAGTGAGTGGTGAGCTGCTAGAGCAGAGAGGTGGACCCGAACCGAATTGGACTTAAGGCCTTGACTGGACAAGTGTAGCAGATACTGAAGCACTAGCGGTACAGTGCAGGCAAAAGGATCCTCCTTGCGCTGCTGACACCACATGGAGAGCCTTTTCCACTTCAGGGCATAGGTTTTTCTGGTGGACTGCTTTCTAGAGGCCAAGACCACCTCCTCCACTTCTCAGGGTAGGCCCCAGGGAGCCAACACTACCCTTGCAGCCTCCAGGCCATCAATTTGAGAGATTTGAGATTGGGGTGCAGAAGGGAACCCTGATCCTGAGAGAGAAGATCGGGTTGCAACCACAGAGGTAGTGGTGTGTCCACAGCTAGCTGGAGCAGAAGTGGAAACCAGGGCTGCCTCGGCCACCTGGGAGCTATCAGAAGTACCGAGGCCTTGTCCCTTAGAATCTTGAACAAGGTTCGGGCCACCAGAGGCGTGGGAGGAAACGCATACAGGAGGCCCTGGGACCAAGAAATCAGGAAGGCATCCGCTGCTATCCTCAAGGGATGCGGTTGCCTGGAACAGAACCTGGGCAGTTGCTGGTTCAGGGGACTGGCAAAGAGATCTATGGATGGAAGTCCGCATCTCAGAAAAATATTTTGAACCACCAAGGGGTGCAGTTGCCACTCGTGGGGTTTCAGAATCCTGCTCAACCTGTCCGCCAGGAAGTTTTCCTGGCCAGGGAGATAAACAGCCTTGAGAAACATGCTGTGTTTGAAAGCAAAGGAGCAAAGGGCCTGTGCCTCTCGACACAGGAGCCTGGACCCCGTGCCTCCCTGCTTGTTCACATAGAACATGGCCACTTGATTGTCCGTCTGTACCAGAACAGACTGATGAGCCAAGGCGTGAGAGAAGGTTTTGAGGGCTAAGCGAATAGCCCGGAGTTCCAGGAGGTTGATTTGCTGCGTGGCCTCCCATGGAGACCACAGGCCCTGGGTGCACCTGTCTAAGCAATGGGCACCCCAGCCCTGCAAGGAGGCATCTGTGGTCAGTACCACTGTGGAAGCAGGTACCTGAAAAGGCACCCCCTGTAACAAGTTGTGGGGTTGTAGCCACCACTGTAGGGAGTGCAGGAATGGCTTGGACACCCGCACTTTGTCTGCAAGGCTTCCTGTGGCTTGCCGCCACTGAGTCTGGAGACACCACTGCGCAGGTCACATATGGAGGCGAACATTGGGGGTCACATGCACCGTCGATGCCATGTGGCCCAGGAGCTGTAGACAGTCTGGCGGAGACTTGTGGCCTGCTCAGAAACTGGCTGGCCAAGTCTATGAGTCGTTGAGCCCTGTCTCTTGGTAAGTAAGCCTTTGCTTGCAGGGAGTCCAACCTTGCTCCTATGAACTCGAGGTTCTGGGAGGGGAGCAAAGTGGACTTTGTGAGGTTTATGACAAAGCCGAGGTGCTGAAGGAGGGAGACAGTTCTGAGGGTGGCTTGCCGGGCCTCCTGGGAAGTCTGACCCCGGATGAGCCAGTCGTCCAGGTAGGGGAAGACAAAAACCCCCTGGTTCCTTAAGTAGGCCACCACCACCGCCAGACACTTGGTAAAGACCCTGGGGGCGGAGGTCAGGCCAAAGGGTAGTACTCTGTACTGGTAATGGTTTCCTCCCACAATGAACCTGAGGTACTTTCTGTGGTCTGGATGAATGAGGATGTGAGTGTACGCATCCTTTAGGTCTAAGGAGCATAGCCAATCACCCTGCTGGAGGTAGGGAAAAAGTGTTCCAAGAGTAAGCATCTTGAACCTTTGTTTCTCCAAGAACTTGTTGAGATTCCTGAGGTCGAGAATAGGTCTGAGGCCCCCGGTTCTCTTTGGTACAAGGAAGTACCTGGAGTAGAACCCGTGACCTTGCAGGTGGGGAGGCACTGGCTCCACTGCCTGCTCTAGAAACAGACCATGAAGTTCTTGAAGGAGGAGGTCTGTGTGCAGAGGAGGTCTTGGAGGCTCTCCGGGGAAGTAGGTTGGAGGCAACTGCTGGAAATGGAGCATATAGCCCTTCCCTTGTGGACAATGCTCAATACCCAAACATCTCCTGTGATGGGTGGCCATCGGTGGGCAAACAGGACTAGACGACCTCCTGTGCAGAGATGGGACAGCAGAGGTGGAAAGGTTATGCTGTGGGAGTCAAAAACCCCCTCCCTGCTGAGTGGGAGCAGGAGCCGGAGGCTTGGGGGTCTTCTGCCTACAGGGCCCATGTCCCTACCCCTTGGCCTGCTGACCCTGCTGGGGAGGCCTGATACTGAGGGAAAGGTTTGTAGGCTGCCGCCTTCCTACCGGAGCCCTTCTTCCTCTGAGAAGGGGCAGAGGTTTTTCTGGACAGCCTTGTCCTAGTGAGGTGCTCAGTTTCGAGCTCAGCCGCCTTCTCAGCCATGGGCTTGCCAAAAAGGTTTTCACCTCGGCAAGGGACATCGACCAACTTGTCCTGCACCCAGGGCGCGAGGTCCGATGACTGCAACCATGCCAGGCGTAGGGCCCCGATGCCGGCAGCCGCTACACGGGCCGAAGCCTCAAAGCCATCGTAGGCCGCTCGGGACATGAACTTAGAGCATTCCCGGATACCCGAGGACAAGGTCTTGAACCTCTGCAAAGGTTCCCCGGAGAGGCCAGCAGAGAACCCGGCAAGTTCCTTCGCCAGGTCTCGTAGGTACATGCCCATGTACAGCTGGTAAGACTAGAAACGGCAAGCAAGCATCGAGCCCTGGAAGCACTTTCTGCCGAAAGCATCCAGGTTCTGGGCCTCCCTGCCAGGAGGCACCGCAGAGTGCATCTTCTGGCTTTTCAGATGATGCATGGCCGATTCCACCACCATGGAATGGTGCGGCAGCTGCGCCTTCTGGAACCCAGGGCTCTTACGGAGTCGATAAATGGAATCGACCTGCTTGCTCAAAACCGGCGCCGAGGCCGGTGCCTCCCACATCCGGAAGAGGAGCCGTTCCAGCATCGGAGGAACAGGCACAGTAAAGGACTCCTTCGGAGGAGAGTCATACTGGAAGGCCTCGAGCTCTTCAGCTCAAGGCTCCTCCTCGGGGTCCGCGGGAATCGCCAAAGCCTTGGCCATGTCCCTGACGAACTCCGAGAACCTGGTGTCCTCCGGAGGGGACCTACTCCGGGGCTCGGACTGCGGTGAGTCCGAAGGGACGCACAGAGTCCAAAAAGTATCGGTGGACTCCTCATCCTCCGTCTCCCACGCAGACTCATCTGAAGAGGAGTCGGGGGGCTCCGACCGTGTGGGCCTTGGTGGCACCCGCCCCGACGCCGAAGACACCGATGTCGACGCCCTCGGTTCCGAGCGGGAGGTTGAGGGAGACCGTGACAGAGGATGACCTCGAATCTTCATGGTCTCGAGTATCGGCTTGGTCTCCGGGGTCAATTTAGACGTCGATGTCCCGGTGGTCGGGGCAGATGCACCAGCGAGGCTGGCCATCAGTACCTGCTGCTGATCCATGAAGGCAGACAATCTGCACTCCAAGGCTGTCAGCCTGAGTCCAAGCTCAGGAGACTCAGCAGCCATCGACTCGGGCCCCGGCAGTGCCGGGTCCGACGTCAGCTCCCTAGGAGGAGAGTCCATGAGGACAACAGGGCTTACGTGTCTGGTGGGCTCCGGCTCCACACAAGGCATTTTGGACGGCTTCTCCTGCTCCAAGAGCCCGGGACGGCGGTCGGGGGTCCGAGACCTGGCCCTCGAGGAACCAGGGATCTACTCCGACGCCGCCCTCACGAGCCGCTTCTTCCTCTTGTGTTCCCGATCAGGGGACCCCCTATCCGAGGAACCCCGGCGATGCTTGGGATCAGACTCCCGAGATGTCGAGGCCTCGAACGAGGTCCGGGCCCAGTCAGAGGCGGAATCAGAAAAAATCTGTTCTTTCTGATGCTGGCGGCTTCGTAATGCCTTAGTGGACATTTTGCCACACGGGACACAGACCTTAGGATCATGATCCGGTCCGAGGCATCGAAGGCAGCAGTCATGTGTGTCGGTGAGAGACATTAGCTTCTTGCACCGATCACACTTTTTGAAACCACTGGAAGCCATCGGGGGAAAAAGGGCCCCCGCGAGGTCAAAGGACCGGCCTTCCAGGGAAAAGACAAAAAGGGCGCGACCGCCTGCCATGAAGGGCAAAAAACGAAAAATAGAAGACGGGCTCAATACCGGTGTACGGAACCCGGCGGGAAGGGGAACCGGCGTCGAACCAGAGAAAAAAACACAATGAAATCGCAAGAAAAAACATCAATTTTTCCGGGTGACACGGACAGATGTCTGGTGGGCTCCACGGAAAAAGAAAGATTGAGCAAGATGGCACCTTTAGGAGGGAAGGGGACCGCGCATGCGTGCAGTATTCCCAAAGGCTTTCTTAGAAAGCTGGGGAATTGCTCCGCACGGAGGCTCCATCGACGTCACCCATAAGCAAGGACTGACTTCCTGCTTGGTCCTGGAGAATCGGAAGATTCGAAGCATCTCTGATCCCGATGTTCATGCAAAGCAAGGTATCTGTACTGATCGAAGTTGGCACCGAGTTGGTCCGGTACCGATCTGTCGATGTCTGAAAAAGGCGGCATGGGCAGAATTCCCACCGGGGCCCGTACCGTCGATGCTGGTACCAGCACCGGTATTGGTGTCGATAGCGGTGTCAACGGTACCGCAGCTGTAAGGAGAGCTGCAAGACTGCATTCGATAGCGAGGAATCTCTGGTCTATCGACGCTGCCGATGCCTGGGTGTCAGTACCAGTAGAAGAGGCCGTAACCCCTGAGCATGGCAACAGTAGTTCTGCCGAGGTTGAGGCCTCGAGAACATCCTGGAGCCCCGTTAGTGCTTTGGAGGCCGAAGCCTCACGCTGGTGCTGTTTTGCCGGTATATTTTCCTCAAGGGCAATGCCAATGGCTTCTCGATGCTTGCAAGGAGATCTACCCTTTGAGGACCAGCTTTTATGTTTATTACCTGAGATCCATGGGAGGGAGATGAGGCTCTGGAAGACGTCAACGCTATGGACATCGCATCTGAAGAAAAGAGGTTCCGAGCTTTGCAGCCCGGTTCTGTCTTCCTCTTTTAGTCATCCCCATACAAGAGGAAGGAGAATAATCAGGGCCTAAACATTTGAGACACTAGTCATGGGTGTCGATAACAGAAATGGTACCGCCACACTTAGCACATTTTTTTAAACCTCTAGCTGGTTTTTCCATTTTTTAGGAAAATGGGGCCTAATGCCCAAAATGGCGCCTAGCACCAAAAAGAAAGTTTCTGAAGAGAAAAACAAGTTTAAAGAAGAAATTTTCTGTGGTGACAGGGTATGTGACCTGTCAGCTCCACGGAAAACGAAGAACTGAAGAGGGACAGTTGGAAAGGCGGGAAGGCAGCGTGCATGTGCTGAGGGATGCCCCCAAAAGCATCCCTATTGGACGCTGGGGAGCGTTCCCGCGCAGGCTCCGTCGGTACAGACGATACCCATTATATGAAGACTACATTCCTGCTTGTTCCTGGAGATTATGGTTTCTGCCAATTTTCTGGTGTTTACTGACATAAAACTAGAAACTCTGAGGAAATCTGATAAATACACTTACCCTACCCCAAAAAACTGATTTAGCGGATCCCTGTTTGTAACACAGCTAGCACTAGTTCAACTGAGAAACAAGGACAAAATGGTGCAATCAGGGTTACCTTCCAGCCACCAGACCCCATTCCCCCTACAGATATACCTACCTGCCGTAATGTACTCTGCAACAAGTTCTGATTCAACCACTGCAATGGAAGGACTCTCAGGGGACTGGCGCTTCTCCTGGGCCATCTGAATGGGAACAGCCATCTGGCTCAGGTCTATAGTGGGTTGTCTAGGTTTCGATTCCAACTTGTCTTTAACTGGTGGGGGGCGGGGGTGGGGGTGGGAAGAACAAAGCACATCTGAGTCACTGAATCTGCTGAAAGCGAACAGACAGAATCAAAAGAAATGGGCAGAAGTTGTTCAAGAATTCTAATGTAGCTACTCTTTAAAAGGGAAAGTATTCTGTATGAAAGAACTGCTAGCTATTTGCAGAATATAAATATTCTTTAAGTAGCTGGTGTTCACTCATTTCTTTTACTAGAAAACATTATTTCTAAAATCTGTAGCCAGGATACAACCACTTCTGTATGTGTTAAAATTGGGAAATAGGGCTATTAGTATTTTTTTATAGTTAGTTTTGAATTGACTAATTACATTAGTACAGTAAAAACACCATTAACTGGCATTCAACCAATCTGAATACACAAAAGGCATCCCACAGAATATCTTAAAAAAAAAAAAAACGCTTTCATTTGTTTTGTAAGGTGAAATTTTACTTGCCTAATAATTTCCTTTCCTAGGGTTCTGTAAAACCAGTGGGTTATGTTCCCCTGCCAACAGATGGAGACAAACCTCCAGTGGCACTACTTGTAACAGTGCTGGTGCAGATAGGGGCACCCTTCAGTATTTAGTAACAAAGCATATACCGAACCATGGAACCAGCAAACATCCTGGAACCAAATCCAGCATCCTTAAAGCAGGCTGAGAAGAAATGGGGTGCCCAGGTGGTGGTAAATAGCTCAACTATATTATAGGATAGCAGTAAAATTGAGCACAATTCTGTGAAGACAAAACTGTAGAGATAGCCAGAGCACAATGGGGTGTATCCAGGACTGGTCTAGTAGGATTCCAGAAGAGGAAATGCAAGTTTCTCCAGGGCCATGTGCCCATGAGGGAAGGGTTAGGACAGCCGTTATAGTTGGTGATTTGATCATTAGGCATGTAGATAGCTAGGTGGCTGGTGGATGTGAGGATCGCCTGGTAACGTGCCAGCCAGCGCCACCTAGATAGCACAGTTACTTACCTGTAACAGGTGATCTCTGGGAACAGCAGGAATTAGTCCACACATATGGGTACGTCGGTACCGACGGAGCCCGCGCGGGAAAGCTCCCCAGCTTCCCAGCAGGAAAGCTTTTGGGGCCTCCCACTGCGCATGCGCGCTGCCTTCCCGACCAACTCTCCTCAGTTCGAGTTTTAAAGCTGAGACAATAGAGAGAGGAAAGGAAAGAGAGAGATAGATACAACTCCTAGGGGAGGTGGCTGGGTTGTGAGGACTAATTCCTGCTGTTCCCAGAGATCACCTGTTACAGGTAAGTAACTGTGCTATCTCCAGGAACAAGCAGGAATAAGTCCTCACATATGGGGACTCCCTAGCTAAGATGCCGGGGAGATCCCCTGAAGGGTATGAGACCCTGAAAGGTTCCTCATCTTCCTATGGATCTCAGGCATCCATTCAGGGAAGGTGGGCTGGAGTTGTTCAAGAATGGAACAGGTGTCTGAGGACAGCCTGACCAAACAAGGCATCCCGGCAGGAGTCCTTGTCCAAACAGTAATGGGCTGTAAAGGTATGAACCGAGGCCCAGGTGGCTGCTCGACAGATCTGGTCAATGGATACAGAGTTTAGATGAGCCATAGAGGTGGCCATGGCCCTCACATTGTGAGCGGTGACATGGCCCTCCAGAGAAAGGTTCTTACTCTGGTAAGCAAAAGAGATACACTGAGCAATCCAATTGGAGAGTGTTCTTTTGGAGACTGGAAGTCCTAAATGAGAAGGATCAAAAGCAACAAAAAGCTGAGAAGACTTTTGATGTTGCTGTGTCCTGTGGAGGTAAAAGGCAAGAGCTCTTTTACAGTCTAGAGTATGAAGGTTCCTCTCTGCACTGGATGCATGAGGAGCTGGAAAAAAGACAGGTAAATATACCTCTTGATTAAGATGAAAAGGGGAGACCACTTTAGGCATAAAGTGGGGATTGGTCCTAAGGACCACCTTATCATGATGGAACCTTGTATAAGGTGGATTAGCCACTAGGGCTTGCAGTTCACTAGGGCTTGCAGTTCACTGATACGGCGAGCTGAGGTGACTGCAATAAGAAAAATAACCTTCCAGGAAAGAAATTTCAAGGAGGTAGTGGCTAAGGGTTCAAAGGGTGGCTTCATAAGCTGACCAAGAACCAAATTTAAGTCCCATGGAACCGGAGGAGGTTGAATGGGAGGTTTAGTTAAGGTTAGGCCTCTCATGAATCTTGCAATAAGAGGATGAGAGGAAACAGGTTGTCCATTGATGGGCTTAAGTGATGCCGCAGTAGCACTCAAATGGACTCTTACTGAATTCGTTTTGAGTCCTGCATTGGAGAGATGCAGGAGATATTCCAAAAGAGAATTCAACGGGAGTGCTAGAGGGTTAAGACCCTTGTGAGCACACCAAATGGAAAATCTTTTCCATTTAAAAGCGTAAGAACGCCTAGTGGAAGGTTTCCTAGAGGCGTGTAGGATATCCTTCACTTGCTGTGAAAGATTGAAGTCTTGAAGGTCTAGGCCTTCAGTAACCAAGCTCTGAGGTGAAGTGACTTGGGGTTTGGGTGCCACAAAGTCCCCTCCTCCTGAGACAGAAGGTCTGAAGCCGCTCCCAAGTCCAGGGAGGGGGCTTGGGAGAGATGCAGAAGTAGAGGGTACCACACTTGGCGTGGCCAGCATGGAGCTATGAGAATCATGGACCCTTGATCTCTTTGAAGTTTGAACAGAGTTTTGGGAATCAAAGGAATGGGTGGAAAGGCATACAGGAAGGCCTGACCCCAATGAAGGAGGAAGGCATCCTTGGCCTGAACTCCCTGACACGGAATTCTGGAACAGAACCGGGGAAGTTTGGCATTCCACGGACTTGCAAAGAGGTCTATGTCCGGGGTTCCCCATTTCTGGAAGATTCTGAGAACCTGATCCATGTGCAGGGACCATTCGTGTGGAAGCAGAACTCGACTGAGTCTGTCTGCCCAAGAGTTTTGGATTCCTTGAAGATATACTGCCAGGAGATGGATTTGATGCTCTCTGGTGAAGGCCCATAATCTTAGAGCTTCGTTGCAAAGCGACAGAGAGCCAGTCCCTCCTTGTTTGTTTATGTAAAACATGGCTACTTGATTGTCCGTGTGAATAAGGACTGTCATGTTGCTGAGGAGGGTATGAAAAACTTTGAGAGCCAGAAAGATTGCTCGAAGTTCCAAGTGGTTGATATGAAGGGTGGTCTCCTGTGGAGACCAAGTACCTTGAGTGGACAGATCTTGAAGATGAGCTCCCCAACCTGTTTGGGAGGCATCTGTTGTGAGGGTTGCTTGGGGCAGCAATGGTTGAAAGGGGGCCCCCAACAACAGATTTTGAGTGGATATCCACCATTGGAGAGACCAAAAGAGACGTTTGGAGTTTGCTATTTGGTCTGAGAGAGCTCCTGATGCTTGAGTCCACTGGGTGGATAAAGTCCAGTGAGCTGCTCTCATATGTAGGCGAGCATAAGGCACCACATGCACTGTGGAGGCCATGTGGCCTAATAGTTGTAGCATCTCTCTGGCAGTCAAGTGGCTTCTGGACTGAGTCTGAGAGGCTAAGTGCACTAGACGTTGGCAACGGGCCTGAGGCAGATAGGCCCTTGCAGTGGTGGTATCCAACCAGGCCCCTATGAATTCCAGGGCTTGAGTAGGGGTGAGTTGGGACTTTGGCAGATTGATCACAAGTCCCAGATATTGTAGAACGCACCTGGTGCGATCCAGGGAAGTCTGAGCCTCGGACTGAGATGGAGCTCGGATGAGCCAGTCGTCCAGGTATGGGAAGACAAAAATTCCCAGGGCGCGTAGAAATGCAGCTACTATTGCCATGCATTTGGTAAATACCCTTGGAGCAGAGGCTAGACCGAAGGGAAGTACTCTGTATTGGAAATGTTTTCCCTGGAACAGAAACCGTAGGAATTTTCTGTCGGATGGATGGATGAGTATATGTGTGTACGCATCCTTGAGATCTAGAGAACAAAGCCAGTCCTGACTCTGTAGGTATGGAAGGAGAGTACCTAGAGAAAGCATCTTGAAGTTCTCCTTGCATAGAAATTTGTTCAATTCTCTGAGATCCAGAATAGGTCTGTACCCCCCTGTTTTCTTGGGAATGAGAAAATAAGGGGAGTAAAAACCTGACCCCTGTTGAAGAAGAGGAACCTCTTCTATTGCCTTTTGAGCGAGAAGAGTGGACACCTCCTGACCCAACAGGTCTAGGAGAGATGGGGGAGAATTGAAACATCTCACCTTGGTATGGGGAGTAAGGTTGGAGAAATGTAGTTTGTAGCCCTCTCTGATGATAGAGAGGGTCCATTGTTCTGAGGTGATTTGCTCCCATCTGGGAGCAAAATGAGTTAACCTTCCTGGAATGGTGAGAGGTTCTGGATGTTTTAGTGTCAGAAAGGTTAAGTTCTCTAGTTTTAAGTCAAAAACCCTGAGGGGGTTGGGACTGCTGGGCTGTAGCAGCCCCTGCAGGTTTTGCCCTGGCCTGTTTAGGCTGCTGACGCTTAGGAGTAAAGCGAGCTGCAGAAGATTGTTGGCCAGTATTTGTGGCAAATCTGGCCTTCTTGTAGAAAGGCTTCTTGAAAGATTTTTTCTTGACAGGGGTAGAGGTAGACTTAAAGTCTATCTAAAGCAGCATTTTCTGCATCCATTTGAGTGGCTTTGATTTGCCACTCCTTACCAAACAGATTCTCACCTGTACAGGGCAAATTTCCCAACCCATCCTGGACCCAGGGTTCTAGGTCAGAGGCCTGGAGCCAAGCAATTCTGCAAGCCGCTATGGCAATACCTGAGGCTCTGCTAGCACCTTCAAAGGAGTCAAAGGCTGCTCTGTTGGAGAACTTTGAAATATCTTGGGTATGCTTCAGCAAAAGAAGGAACTCCTCCTTTCTATTCTCTGGGATAAAGGGGAGAAAATGGCGTATTTTTAATGCAATTTCCTTCAGAAACATGCCCATATAGAGGCTGTATGAATTGATTCTGCCAATAAGCATACTTGCTTGGAAGATTTTTCTACCAAAAGCATCCAGAGTCCTACATTCTCTTCCTGGAGGAGTAGAAGAGTGTCTTTTTGTACTCTTGATCCTTTTCATTGCTGACTGCACCACGATGGAGTGGTGAGGGAGCTGAGTTTTTTGAAACCCAGGAGAAGGGGGGACACGATACATGGTGTCCAGACGACGAGAATGTGGAGATAGGGTGAGAGGAGTCTCCCATAAGTCCATCATGTGTTCTTGAAGAATTTCATGGATGGGCAAGGTGACTGCCTCTTTGGGAACCTTAGAGTATCCTAAAATGTCTAACTTTTTTGCTCTAGGTTCTTTTTCAGAGGATACTGAAATAGAAAGACCTTTAGCTACTTCAATGATGAAGTCTTGAAAGGATAAATCCTCTGGAGGAGACATTCTCCTTTTTGGAGAAGAGGGCTCCTCAGGTAGAGTAAGGGATACTTCAGCAGAGTCATCTGATGAATCAGAATCATCAGAAGACTCGAAGTATCGTCTGTTTGCTTCCAGGGATCGATAAGCGTATCGACCGGTATCGACATCGGGGGAACCCGGAACCGGATCGGTATCGGGAAACACCCCGGAACCGGGAACCGGTATCCTGGTCGATGTGGATACCCTGGGTACCGGTATCGGTTGTGGTACCGGAACCGGAGTCGGTACCGCAGGGTGCGGTACCGAGGGCGTCGCAGCCTTAATAAAAGCCAAGATGGCCTGCTGCATGGATTGAACTGTGTGATCCATAGACGCCACGACTATCTGGATGTCGGTACCGGATGATTGAGCCGGTACCCCAGAGCAGTCTAACAGGTGATCGGTCGAGGCCGTGCCATCGATGTCAACCTGTAACCCCATAGGAGGAGCTTTGGAAGCTGGAGCTTCCCGCCGGGGTTGTTTGGCTGGGGCAGGGTCCTCAGGGTCAAGCCCAGGGGTATCTCGATACTTAGAGGGAGATTTGCCCTTTGAGGACCTGCCAGAGGAATGTTTGGTTACCTGAGATCCATCAGGAGAGGAAGACCTGAAAGATGTCGATGCTGGAGTATCTGTAGAAAACAGCATGTGAAACTTGGCTGCCCGGTTCTGTAAGCCACGTTTGGACATCAAAGAACAGGATGGGCAATCCGGAATGGAATGGTCAGGCCCCAAACATTTAAGACACCATTCATGAGTGTCTGTGACTGAAATAGTACCGCTACACTTGGTGCATTTTTTAAAACCAGAGGCTGGTTTCTCCATGAGGGAGAATTTGTGAAGGCCTAGAGGCCTCACAGAACACACCAAGTGGGGAAAAAATAAGATTTTTTTTTTTTTTTTTTTTAAAGAAATAAAGGAAAAAAGACCGGCGGTACCGGTCTGGAATCGGGGAAGGCAGACACGCGGCCAAAGAAATAAATTAAAATAACAACTTCTTCAGCGGTGACAGGAACACGACCTGCTGGCTCCGCGGAAAAAGAAGAACTGAGGAGAGTTGGTCAGGAAGGCGGGAAGGCAGTGCGCATGCGCAGTGGGAGGCCCCAAAAGCTTTCCTTCTGGGAAGCTGGGGAGCTTTCCCGCGCGGGCTCCGTCGGTACCGACGTACCCATATGTGAGGACTTATTCCTGCTTGTTCCTGGAGATAAGGTCTTAGATAGTGCTGGGAAGGAGTCTGCTGTCTTGGTACATGTCAGTACCAATGACATAGGAAAATGTGGTAGGGAGGTTCTGGAGGATAAATTTAGGCTTTAAGGTAGGAAGTTGAAATCCAGAACTTCAAGGGTAGCATTCTCCGAAATGCTTCCCGTTCCACACGCAGGACCCAAAAGGCAGGCAGAGCTCCGGAGTCTCAATGCGTGGATGAGACAATGATGCAGAGATGAGGGTTTTGAATTTGTTAGGAACTGGGGAACATTCTGGGGAAAGGAGGGGCTCTTCCGAAGGGATGGGCTTCACCTTAACTGGGATGGAACCAGGCTGCTGGCATTAACCTTTAAAAAGGAGATAGAGCAGCTTTTAAACTAGATAATAGGGGAAAGCCGACAGTCACCCAAGAGTGCATGGTTCGGAAGAATGTATCCTTGAAGGATACTACCAAAAGCAGAGAGGTTCCAAAAAAGAGTAAAGTAGCCCAAATGCCGAGTATGGAGCAGGCAGAGCTTAAAGATCCCAAATTACCCATGCCTACCAATAGCCAAATTAATATGAATAAAATACAGTCTCTAAAATGCTTGTATGCAAATGCTAGAAGTTTAAAAAATAAGATGGGAGAGTTAGAATATATAGCACTAAACGAGAGGTTAGATATGATTGGAATATCAGAGACATGGTGGAAGGAGGACAACCAGTGGGACACTGTGATACCTGGGTACAAACTATATCGTAATGATAGAGCTGATCAAATTGGTGGAGGGGTTGCGCTCTATGTTAGAGAGGGCATTAAGTCAGAAAGGATTAAAGTTTTGCAGGAAACAAAATTTGCTGTAGAATCTCTATGGATTGAAATTCCATGTAAAAAGGGGAAGGCGATGACAGTAGGGCTGTACTATCGATCGCATGGCCAGAATGAACAAATGGATGATGAAATGCTCAAAGAAATCAAGAAAGCTAACAAAAGTTACAGCACAGTAATAATAATGGGTGATTTCAATTACCCCGGTATCGACTGAGTCAGTGTCACAGCAGGACATGTTAGGGAGATAAAGTTCCTAGATGAAATAAATGACTGCTTCTTGGAGCAGCTAGTTCATGAACCGACCAGAGGGGAAGCTATATTAGACCTAGTCCTTAGTGGAACACCAGATCTAGTGCAAGAGATAAGGGTGTTGGGGCCACTTGGCAATAGTGATCATAGCATGATCGCATTTGATTTAATTAATGGAGGAGGGATAGTAAGGAAATCCACAGTACTACCTTTTAACTTTCGAAAGGAAGACTGATAAAATGAGGAAAATAGTTAAGAAACAACTAAAAGGAGCAGTTGCAAAAGTTAAATACTTACATAAAGTTTGGGTGTTGTTGAAAAATACTATCTTGGAAACCCAGACCAGCTGTATTCCATGCTTCAAGAAAAGTGGAAGGAAGTCTAAAAAACTGCCAGCATGGTTTAAAGGTGAGGTCAGAGAGACTGTTGTTGCCAAAAAAGCATCTTTCAGGAAATGGAAAAAAGAGCCAAATGACAAAATCTGGAAACAGCACAAGCACTGGCAAGTCAAATGCAAGACATTGATAAAGCAGGCAAAGTGAGAATTTGAGAATAAACTTGCTGCGGAAGCAAAAACGCGAAATAAAGACTTTTTCAAGTACATTTGTAGCAAAAAACCTGTGAGAGAGTCAGTTGGTCCATTAGATGATAGAGGGGTTAAAGGGGCACTAAGAGGCAACAAGGCGATAGCGGAGAGACTGAATGAATTCTTTGCTTCGGTCTTTACTGAGGAAGATGTAGGGATGTTACCCATGACTGAAGTGGCATTTAAAGGTGCGGAAGAATTGAAGGAAATATCGATACATCGGGAAGATGTATTACAACTATTAGATAAACTGAAGAGTAGCAAATCACCTGGGCCGTATAGTATACATCCAAGGGTATTGAAAGAACTGAAATATGAGATTGCAGACCTGCTATTAGTAATCTGTGAACTTTCATTAAAATCATCTGTAATACCTGAAGATTGGAGGATTGCCAATATAACGCCAATTTTTAAAAAGGGTTCCAGAGGTGATCCGGGAAACTACAGACCGGTGAGCCTGATGTCAGTACCGGGAAAAATGTTAGAAACCATCACGAAGAACAAAATTACTCAGCATGTAGATAGTCATGGCCTAATGGGAGACAGCCAACATGGCTTTAGACAAGGAAGATCTTGTCTTACTAATCTGTTATGCTTTTTTGAAGGTGTGAATAAACAGGTGGACAAAGGTGAGTCGGTTGATATAGTGTGTGTATCTGGACTTTCAGAAAGCCTTTGACAAGGTCCCTCATCATAGACTTTTGGCAAAACTAAAGAGTCATGGGATAGGAGGCAGTGTACTATTGTAGATCAGGAACTGGTTAAAAGATAGAAAGCAGAGGGTAGGGCTAAATGTTCAATTTTCCCAATGGAGAAAGGTGAATAGTGGTGTACCCCAGGTATCTGTGCTGGGTCCGCTGCTTTTTGACATATTCATAAATGACCTGGAAAAGGGAATAACGAGTGAGGTTATCAAATTTGCAGATGACACAAAACTATTTAAAGTTGTTAAAACCCAAGAGGATTGTGGAAAATTGCAAGAGGATCTTGATAAATTGGAAGACTGGGCATCAAAATGGCAGATGAAATTTAATGTGGACAAGTGCAATGTTATGCACCTAGGGAAGAACAACCCAAACCATGGTTACACGATGCAAGGTTCCACATTAGGAACCACCACCCAGGAAAAAGATTTAGGCGTCATTGTGGATAACATGTTAAAACCCTCTGCCCAGTGTGCAGGCCAAGAGAGCAAATAGATTGCTAGGTATCATAAGGAAAGGAATGGAAAATAAAACAAAAGATATTATAATGCCTCTATATCGTTCCATGGTGAGACCGCACCTTGAACATTGTGTGCAATTCTGGTCACCGTATCTTAAAAAGGATATAGCGTTTAGAAAAGGTTCAGAGAAGAGCCACCAAAATGGTAAAGGGGATGGAAGGATACTCCTATGAAGAAAGGCTAAAAAGGTTAGGGCTCTTTAACCTGGAAAAGAGATGGCTGAGGGGAGATATGATAGAAGTCTATAAATTAATGAAAGGAGTGGAACAGGTAAACATAGATCGATTGTTTACATTATCAGAATATAGAAAGACTAGGGGACATGCAATGAAGCTACAGGGTAAACTATTTAAGACAAATAAGAGAAAATATTTTTTTCACTCAACGTGTAATCACACTCTGGAATTTGTTACCGGAGGATGTAGTAAAGGCTGTTAGTGTAGCTGGGTTTAAAAAAAGGTTTGGACAAGTTCCTGGAGGCAAGGTCCATAAACCATTATTAAGAAGGGACCCAGGATATCAATGCTTGACCCAGTACAAGTATTGTGGAACCTGTGTCCTTTGTGGAAACTGCTAGGTATGTATGGCCTAGATTGGCCACTGTTGGAAACAGGACACTGGGCTTGATGGACCTTGGTCTGACCCAGTATGGTCTTTCTTATGTTCAAGTAAAAATTTAATCTTTCGGATCATCCTGCTATACCAGTGGGAAATGCCAAAGCTACATCTATACCGTAGCTCTGAACTGAATGCTGCACTTGCCCTGGCATGGATATCCAACCGGTAATGCTTAACGAATGTAGAAGGAAAACCACGTCGCTGCCCGAAAACTATCGACTGGGGCATGCAATTCTTTTTTTTTTAATTTATGGAATTTATCAACAACATATTCAAACAATAACACTTGAAAAGGAAAAAAGGCATGAACAGGAAAACCAAACAATTATATAATAGAGAGAAAAATGACAATGAAACAAATTCACAGTCTACTGCCTCACTAACCCTCCCACTAGAAATAATCCAAGACAAATGAAATAAAATTAACTATTCATAGTATGTGAGGATAAAATGACACTGCCTAGTACCAGACCTAACTAAATCCACAAAGGAAGAACTTCATTATACCTTCCCCCCCTACTAGGGGACAGCAGTCAGACAAGAACTAATAAAGGTGGCCAGATTGGAGGGGACATAAAAAATATAGGAAACAGGTTGCAATTATGCCAAACATTTGCATGGAAATTTCAAGAAAAAACCCTGCAACTAGATCAACCCAGGCCTTAAGATCAAAAAAATCCCTCCTCCTTCTCTGAGTATCTCATGCTACTACTTCTCCGAGTATCTCATGTTAAATCAGGGAACATACGAACAATCATGCCTTTAAACAAGACAGCTCTCTTTTTAAAACGCATTCTAAGCGACCATTCACGATCAGAAACAAATGCCAATGATATTAACAGAGTTGCAGGGACAATTGTATCAGAAACAGAAGTATCCAACAACTCAGATACATTCAAAAAATCCATAGCACCAGTCCCTTCAGGAGTTTTTGCACCCAATCCCATTACTTTCTTCCCAGGTGGTATATAATAAATCTTGGAGAGTGGGAGATGGGACTCAAGCGGAACCCCCAGGACTTCCAAAAGATATGTCTTGAACATGTCCCACGCAGAGATCATAGAGGACCTAGGGAAGTTCAATAATTGGAAATTGGTGGCCTAAGTTGGTTCTCCAACAGCTTGATTTTAAATTTACATCCATACAAATCTTTAACAGTAGTAGTAAGTTGCTCCTCAATCTGCAAAACCTTTCTATCAGAACTAGCCAGCTGAGATTTTATAACTACTACATTCTCCTGGCACTGCAGAACAGACAAATCATTGTCCAGAATAAGCTGCAAAGTTGCATTTGTTTGTGAGACTAAACACTCACCCATTCTCGTTAAGGCAGTCCAAGTGAAATCCAAAGTAATATTATCTGGACGCTCAAGGGAGAAGGGAGCCATAGCACACAGCTCTGCCCAGGCCCTGACAGACCTCGTCGAGCCTCCAGGCTCCCCTGATACAGATGGAATGTTTTGGGAGTTGCCCGACCATGCTCCCTGAACCACTCCTGTCGCCATAGCCGATGACCCCCGGCAGCATAACCCCTGCCTGACTCAACTTGGGTGCACACTATACCTCATTTGGAGTATAATGTGCAATTATGGAGACCGCACCTTCAAAAGGATGAGAACAGGATGGAGTCGGTGCAGAGGGTGGCTACTAAAATGATTAGTGATCTTCATTATAAAGCTTATGAGGACAGACTTAAGGATCTTAATATGTACACCTTAGAGGAAAGGCGGGATAGAGGTGATATGATTGAGATGTTTAAATACCTCCGTGGCATAAATGTTCAGGAAGAGAGCCTCTTTCAATTGAAAGCAAGTTCCGCTACGAGGGGACATGGGATGAGGGTGAAGGGAGATAGATTCAGGACTGATATGCAGAAATATTTCTTTACGGAAAGAGTAGTGGATCCGTGGAATAGTCTCCCAGTGGAGGTGGTAGAGATGAGGACAGTAACTGAATTCAAAAAAGCATGGGACAAGCACAGAGGATCTCTAAAGGTAAAAAAGGGGACTGTTGTAGTTGTTGATATGGAAGGACAGACTAGACAGGCCATGTGGTCTTTTTCTTATTTATTTTTTATTTTATTTATTTACATTCTCTTATATACCGCGCTATTCTGCATCAGTGCGGTTTACATTGAACAAACTGAAATTACATTTAACAGGGTATTATAACTTGGAGATAACTATTTTACAGGGAACATGGGCTATGGAGGGTTAAGTGGCTTGCCCAAGACCACAAGGAGCACCTGTAGGACTAGAAACCCCAGTCCTTCCGGCCCAAGGTTGCTGTCCTCTAGTGGGATTTGAACCACCGACCTTCCGGTGGTTCAAATCCCACCGACCTTTTCTGTCATATTTCTATGTTTATATGTCTTCCCATTGGAGACGCCGCCAACCCTACTTCGGGTCCTGCGTCCCCGAGTGAGCTCAAGTTTAGAAAGTTTGCAGGTAAAACAGGAGGGCGCTGAAGATCCAGAGTGAGATCGCATTCTGAGGAAGATGCCAGACTATCCAGTCCCAGTGTCGACAGCCAGGTTTCCTCCGATTTCTCCCCAATGCCCTTCATGGAACCGCACAAAAGAGTCCATCGGATCAGTCACAGAGGTAACAGAAGACGGGGCCTGCAACGGCTGGGGAGGATTCCCCCATAGTTTCCCCTTCCTCTTGGGCATCGCAGAAAGCAGTCCACCTAGCTGCCAGGTCAGGCAGCCATCTTGGATCCTGAGAACCACAAGGGCTTGCAATTCTGAAATGCGTCACACCAAGCAGATAGCAACCAAAGAGTAGGTCTTGAGGAATAGATACCGAAGTGTTGCCCAAAGGAAGCTGTTGTAAGGTAGAGTAGTACATGTGTTATGTAATCCCATTTACTACTGCTCTGATGTAATGAAGAGTGGTACATGTTTCCCTCACCTCTGTTCAACCTTGCATTGTAATGTATTGTATTGTACTGTGACCGCTTTGATTGAAGGAAAAGGCGGGATATAAAACCTGTTTAAATAAATAAATAAATAAAATAAAACATCAAGGTTTGAAGCATGGCCCCAAGGTGGAACAGTTCGCACAGAAGGGTGCAAATGTCATACGTCCTGAAGGTACAGAGATACACTGGGGGTGGGAGGCCACAGAGCAGGCAGCCACAGGGCCATGAAAACGCATTAAGGCCACCACCTGCAAGCTCAAGGAGCTGAGAACAAGACCTTTGTCAAACTCATTCTGAAGAAAGACAAGCAGGAAGGACAAATCTGCTCTACAAAGAGAATGGTCAGGTTGACACCATGACTTAGAGAGAAATCGGACCCTAACATGTCATGCAGGTAGAACCACACCTCTTTCAAAAGAGTGGAGATCATCACAGATGAGTAACACTTATGCTTCAGGCACCTCCTCTCAAGGGCCAAACTGTAAGCGAGAAGTGAGCAGGATTGTCCATCTGGATGGGCCCTTGACACAAAAGCCCCCTTCTCCTGCATGAGCTAGAGGGGCTGACTTGCTAGAAGCTTCACCAGGTCAGCAAACCAGGGGATTCCTCAGCCAGTCCAGAGTTAGCAGAATCACCAGGCACAGATGATCCTCTATCGGCAGAACATTTGCCTGATCAGTAGCCATGATGGGAACATCTACTGGGGCTTTAGAGGCCACGGCTGCACCAGGGTGTCGATGTCTATGGAGCAGACCTCCTTGTGATGGCTAAATAACTTCTCTGCCTTGGCTTGGGTATTTATTTCATTTGGCTGGATTTTTATACCGCTTTTCACTGGGGCAAAGAGGTATACATTTCAACAACAGTTTGTACAGAGAACTTATATACATATACAATTTGAACACTAATAACTTATTACATAGAACGGAGGAACTTATTTACATTATGAGGTATGTAGTTGGGGGCATTAGGAGGGGAAAGGGGATTGTATATATGAACATGCTGTTTTCTGTTGAGGGAAGGAAGGGGGAGGGATAGGGAAGGGAGAGATATGGGGGGGGGGCAGATTATGTGATAGAGCCAAAGTATTCATTGAATAGATAGGTTTTGAGAAGTTTTCTGAATGTGGAGAGATTGCTGGTAGCTCGAAGAGTTCCTGGAAGAGTTCCAGGTTGTTGGAGCATATAATTCAAATGCCCTGTTGCAAGCATTCTGGGTGCTTTTGATTTTCTCATGTGGTATAATTGGCATGTTTATTGTGTATTGTCTTCTTGTCTTGAATGTGCTGGAGGAATTCAGTAGTGACTGGAGGTAATGTGATGACTGGTTGTTGATGATTTGGAAGGTCAGGAGTAGGATTTTATAGTGTATGAGGCTGAGTAATGGAAGCCAGTGGAGTTGTCTTAGAATAGGTATAATATGATCATACTTTGATGTTCCTTGAATTATGTGTGCCGTAGTGTACAGTGTCATTTGGAGAGGAAGCAGTGTGGCTTTAGGCCATCCTTGAAATACAGAATTGCAATAATCAAAATACGGTGTTATGATTGCTTGAAAGGCAGCACGGACGTTGGATGGGTCTAATTGATGGCGGAGGTGTCTGAGTTCAGATTTTATGGTATATTAGTTTTATTACAACATTTATATGTGGTTTCAAGGTAAGTTGCTAATCAATGGTAATGCCCAAGTATTTGACTTTTTGTTGTACATTCACACTTATGCCATTTAACACTACTGAAGTTGGCATTTTGAACCTGGAATCCTTGGTTATAAACAGTATTTCAATTTTCTTGTAATTAATTTTTAGAGAGGAGTTTGACAACCATAGTGAAATGTCTATAAAGCATAGTTACTCACCTGTAACAGGTGTTCTCCAGGAGCAGCAGGAATCAGTCCTCACATATGGGTGACGTCGGCACCAACAGAGCCCTCGTGCGTAGCATTTCCCCAGCTTTCAAAGAAAGCCTTTGGGAATGCAGCGCGCATGCGTGGTCCCCTTCCCGCCCAAGGGTGCCATCTTGCTCAGTCTGATGACATAGCTAAAAGACAGCAAAAACAGAAAAATAAATCATATGACTGCAACTCCAAAGGGGAGGAGGGAGGGTCGTGAGGACCGATTCCTGCTGCTCCTGGAGAACACCTGTTACAGGTGAGTAACTACGCTTTCTCCAGGACCAAGCAGGAAGTCAGTCCTCACATATGGGACTCCCCAGCTCTAGGCTACCGAGAACCCAAAGCTGAAAACATAAGCTCCCTCTAGAGCCTCAGCATGCAAGATAAGAATCTTCTCTGAGAACGCCCCCGAACGGTAGCCCAACACAAGGGTCGGAGGGTAGGAGTTGCCTAAACCTCAAAGAGATTACGGAGTACCGCCTGTACAAAAGCACTGTCCCTGCGGGACTCCCTCTCGAGGCAGTAATGGGCCGCAAAAGTCTGGCTTGAAGACCAAGTAGCGGCCTGGCAGATGTCTGCCAACGGAACAGAGCAGAAATGAGCTACTGACGCAGCCTTCGCTCTGACACGGTGGGCCGTGACTTGACTCTGCAAGGAGAGGCCGGCTGTTCTGTACGCCCAGGCGATACAGTCTGCTACCCAAATGGATAGGGTACGCTTGGAGACAGGGGACCCCAGCTTATTAGGCTCAAAAGATACGAAGAGCTGAACAGTCCTTCGATGCCCCTGCGCACGGTCAATGTAGAAAGACAATGCCCTCCTACAGTCCAGGGTATGCAAGACCATTTCAGCCCGGCTGGCATGTGGCCTGGGAAAGAATGTTGGAAGAACCACCTCCTGATTGAGGTGGAAGGGGGAGACAACCTTTGGAAGGAACTTAGGATGAGTCCGTAAGACCACCCTATTCCTATAGAACCGTGTATACGGTCTATCAGAAACCAGAGCCTGTAGTTCACTCACATGCCTGGCCGAGGTAAGAGCCACTAAGAACGCCTTCCAAGAAAGGAAGCGCAAATGACAGGTAGCCATTGGCTCAAACAGTGGGCGAGTAAGCTGTTGTAAGACCACATTCAAATCCCACTCAGGGGCTCGTGGACGAATCGGAGGCTTGAGCAAAAGCAGGCCTCTGAGGAAGCAGGCCACTAAGGAATGGACCGACAGAGACTGGCCTTCCACCAGTGAGTGGTGCACTGACAGAGCACTGAGGTGAACCCGAACAGAGTTGGATTTAAGGCCTAGGTCCGACAGGTGAAGCAGATACTGCAGCACTACTGGTACCAGGCACGAAAACTGATCCTCTTGGCGCTGAGCACACCAGGTGGAGAACCTACGCCACTTGAGGGCATAAGACTTCAGAGTGGATTGTCTCCTAGAGGCCAAAACCACCTCCCTCCACTTCCCTAGGGAGAGGTAAGGGGGCTAGAACTACCCTTTCAGCAGCCAGGCCATCAAATGGAGGGACCGGAGATTGGGGTGCAGGAGAGATCCCTGATCCTGAGACAGGAGATCGGGTTGCACACCAAGAGGAAGGGGAGTGTCCACCGCCAATTGCAGAAGGCGTGGAAACCACGGTTCTCTCGGCCATCTGGGGGCTACCAGAATCAGGGAGGCCCTGTCCCGAAGAACCTTGAATAGGGTTCGGGCCACTAGAGGCGTTGGAAGAAACACATACAGCAGGCCCGTAGACCAAGAGATTAGGACGGCATCTGCTGCTATCCGCAGAGGATGCGGTTGTCTGGAACAGAACCTGGGCAGTTGACGGTTCAGTGGACTGGCAAAAAGATCTATGGTTGGAAGACCCCATTTTAGGAAGATCTGCTGGGCCACCAGGGGATTCAAATGCCATTCGTGAGGCTGTAGAATCCTGCTCAACCTGTCTGCCAGGTAATTTTCCTGATACTGTTAAATTACTCTACTGTAACCAACTCACTCAGAAGAAAACGGGAGGGTAATACTGTATTCTGTTATAATTTCAAAAAATTAGCTATGAAATCGTCTCAGACTTATCGGCAGCCTATTGCTGGAACTTTGAAGAATCAGGTAACCAGTGGCGCCTATTGGCATCAATGACTGATTTCTGCTCTTTTGTTAACTTTTTATACACCCCTCTCTCCATGTGTTATATATTTGAATCATAAGTCTCTGCTTATAGTGAAACAAACACTTAGCTCCTCCGTTGCTTCTCAGATTATATCTGCGTCTCTTGTGCTTTCCCAACGCCTCACATTCAACGTTGTTATCGCGTTTCTCTCTGTATTCTGAGGTTCATCAGGGGATCAAGACATTAGCCGAGTGTTTAACTAAAAAAGAAATCTTAATTAAAAACTTTTCATTCTACTGTTTGAGGCTCAAATCCTAAACAATATCTACTCTTGTATGAATGAATCTAAAAAACTATACCCCTACCCAAATTCAGCCAAACTTCCACACAGCGTATTGGAGCGCTTCACAATCTTGTCCGAAGCGCGCTCCGGGATGTAACTTCACCCTTCATTGAAAAAACGCCGCGCATGTGCAGAATGTACTGCACTCTCCAATTTATGTCCCTCCTTTCAAATTGAAAAAATTACTAGCAATTATATACAGTTTCTCCACTCTATTTCCATGTTCAATCCTTGTGGGGTCAAGGTATTCAAACGAAAAATCCACCGTTGTTCTTTTATTATTAAAGATTTTGTCAATGATTTACCACCCATCGGTGTCAGCACCTGTTCGATGCAGAAACAATTTAAATCATCAAAAATGTGGTTCAGTTCCTGACAATGAGACACTAATGGTGCCGATAACACTCCATGTTTTAAACGACTCCGATGTTCTATTAATCGTGTTTTAAATGGCCTATTCGTTTGACCTATATAGAACAAATTGCAAGGACAGACTATTGCATAGATGACATTATGGGAATTACATGAGGTCTGCTGTCTCAACAGATACTCTTTTTGATGGCAGGTAAATTTATTTAGTTCCACCGTAACCGGGCAGATGGAACAATGACCACATCTATGGTGTCCTGCAGTTTCCACTTTGTTAGATGTTTGTGATAATGGCCTTAAACTTGTCGGGCTTAATCTATCTTTCAAATTCATGTTTCTTCGCCACACACATCTAATAGTCTTCTGAGTCAAACTCGGTATTGTGTGTAAAACTGGAAGATGTTTCGTCACAATTTTCTTTATTTTAAAACTCAAGGGTGAATATTGAGTAATAAAATTAATAACATTGGGGTCTGCTTCTTCTTGATTTCGTGATGTCTCTAACAACATTCCCAGATCATTGTAGAGCGCACGACGATATGCTCGTGCTATAGTCCTACTGGGATATCCCTGGGTTTGAAAATTGTTAGCCAAAATCTTCGACTTGTTTAAAATCTTTCATCTCTGAACAGTTCCTGCGATAACGTAGGAATTGAGAAAAGGGTAAACCCTCTTTCAATCGAAGTGGATGA
Source organism: Ichthyophis bannanicus (assembly GCA_033557465.1). Lineage (NCBI taxonomy): Eukaryota > Metazoa > Chordata > Amphibia > Gymnophiona > Ichthyophiidae > Ichthyophis > Ichthyophis bannanicus. Next base: position 88,580,961 of record CM066035.1, on the reverse strand, counting down.
GCACTTTGGTAATGCAGTAGTGTATTCCTATCTATTGCTTTACGATATATTGAGGTCTGCCAACCCTCCGCTGATTTTATTATCTTCAAATCCAAAAAGGTCATTACTGTATCATGGATATTGTGGGTGAACTGAATATGAGGGTTTTGTGCATTCAACCAAATAGTAAACCGTTGAAATTCTTCTTTTGAACCCCACCACAACAAAAAAATATCATCTATAAAGCGTAACCATATTTTTACATTAAGTTGAAATGGTGAATTATTCCAAAGTCGATTCTCATAATCTCCCATAAAGAGGTTAGCGATGGAGGGAGCACACGTCGCCCCCATCGCTATTCCTGATGTTTGCTGAAAAAGCTCTTCCTCAAACAAAAAATAATTTTGAAATATCGTCAATCTTGCCAATGCTGAAAGAAATTGTATCTGACCATCGGACAGGTCACCCCTGCCTTGTAATGCCTTCACTACGGTATCTAATGCTTGTGTCTGAGGGATACTTGTATACAGCGCCGATACGTCCAATGTGGCCAATCTTATATTTACATCCGCTGCCCAATGAGACGTAGATTCCAACAATTTTATAAAGTGGGACGTGTCTCTAATGTATGATGGTATATCTATTAAGAGAGGACGAAGGTATGAATCTATGAATATAGAGAGTGGCTCCAACACTGAACACCTAGTCGACACTATAGGTCGTCCCGGTGGATATTCTACATTTTTGTGAATCTTAGGGACTATATAAAAACGTGCTTGAATAGGATGAACCACATTTAAGAATTTAAACTCTTTCCGAGAAATCAACTTAGCATCCAGGGCCTGCGTGGTTAAATTTAACACCTGTCGTTGTAGCTCTCCCGTGGGGTCCTCTTTTAAACTTCTATAAGCTGTCATATCATTGAGTTGACGTCTAGCTTCCAAAAGATATTGATCCCTATTCATTACCACCACTGCCCCACTGTTTGGCTGAATTTGGGTAGGGGTATAGTTTTTTAGATTCATTCATACAAGAGTAGATATTGTTTAGGATTTGAGCTTCAAACAGTAGAATGAAAAGTTTTTAATTAAGATTTCTTTTTTAGTTAAACACTCGGCTAATGTCTTGATCCCCTGATGAACCTCAGAATACAGAGAGAAACGCGATAGCAACGGAGGAGCTAAGTGTTTGTTTCACTATAAGCAGAGACTTATGATTCAAATATATAACACGTGGAGAGAGGGGTGTATAAAAAGTTAACAAAAGAGCAGAAATCAGTCATTGATGCCAATAGGCGCCGCTGGTTACCTGATTCTTCAAAGTTCCAGCAATAGGCTGCTGATAAGTCTGAGACGATTTCATAGCTCATTTTTTGAAATTATAACAGAATACAGTATTACCCTCCCGTTTTCTTCTGAGTGAGTTGGTTACAGTAGAGTAATTTAACAGTATTGGGAGCAATTCGATTACTCTGGAAATTAGACCCATAATTTTTATAGGTAATTTTCCTGGCCAGATAGATAAACCGCCTTGAGAAACATGCCGTGCTTGACTGCAAAGGTGCACAGAGCCTGTGCTTCCTGACACAGAAGCCTGGACCCTGTGCTTCCTGGTTTGTTCACCTAGAACATTGCTACTTGGTTGTCCTTCTGAATCAAGACAGACTGGTGAGAGAGGACATGAGAGAAAGTTTGTAGAGCTAATCGAATAGCTCGCAACGCCAAGAGATTGATCTGCTGTGTGGTCTCCCAAGAGGACCAGAGGCCCTGAGTGCATGCCCCCTGGCAATGTGCACCCCAACCCTGAAGAGAAGCATCGATCGTCAGCACCTGTGTGTGTGGCAGTGCGTGGAAAGGCACCCCTGTTACCAGGTTGGGGAGATGCAGCCACCATTGCAGGGAGGCCGCTAGAAGCTTGGACACTCTTACTTTGTCTCTTAAGTCTCCTGTGTCCACTGAGCTCTGAGGCACCACTGAGCAGGCCGCATATGCAGACGAGCATTTGGAGTTACATGGACTGTGGATGCCATGTGGCCCAAAAGCCTCAGGAAATGTCTGGCAGAGACCAGAGATCCCCTGTGGAACTGCTGGGCCAGAGCCATCAGTCTGAGCCCTGTTCTCAGGCAAATAAGCCATTGCTTGTAAGGTATCCAACCTTGCCCCTATGAACTCTATGTCTTGTGAGGGGAGCAAAGTGGATTTTGCGAAGTTTATGACAAAGTCCAGGTGCTGGAGAAGAGACACAGTGCGAAGAGTGGCCTGTCTGGCCTCCTGTAGAGACTGACCTCTGATGAGCCAGTCGTCCAGGTATTGAAAGACAAAGATGCCCTGGTTTCTGAGATAGGCCGCCACCACCGCCAGGCATTTGGTGAAAACCCTGGGTGCGGAGGTCAGGCCAAATGGAAGTACTCTGTACTGAAAATGATTTCCTCCCACTACAAATATGAGATATTGTCTGTGGTCTGGATGAATGAGGATGTGAGTATAAGCATCCTTTAGGTCTAAGGAGCATAGCCAATCTCCCTGCTGGAGGTAGGGCGCAGTATTCCAAGGGTAAGCATCTTGAACTTTTCCCTCTCCAGGAACTTGTTGAGATTTCGCAAAATCTAGGATACGCCTGAGGCCTCCTGTCCTTTTTGGTACTAGAAAGTACCTGGAGTAGAAGCCCCGTCCTCTCAGGTGGTGAGGCACCGGTTCCACCGCCTGCTCCTGTAGAAGACTTGCCAACTCCTGAAGGAGGAGGTTCCTGTGCAGAGGGAGTCTGGGAGGCTCCCCTGGAAAATATGAGGGAGGTAACTGGTTGAAATGGAGCAAGTAGCCCTTTTGAACTATGCTCAGTACACAGGTATCCCCTGTTACAGCTGACCATCTGTGGGCGTACAGGGTCAGCCGGCCTCCTGTTCTGAGTGGAGCCAGCTGTGGGGGAGAAGTTATGCAGTGGGAGTCAAAATCCCGCTTCCTGCTGTGCAGGAGGCGGAGCTGGCAGCTTGGGGGTTTTCTCCCTATGGGGCCCATGTCCCTGCCCCTTGGCCTGCTGACCCTGCTGGGGAGCTGTAGAGACCTGGAAATGAGGGTAGGATTTGTAGGCAGAGGCCTTTTGTTCAATGTAAATAGTTAAACTTAACCGTTCATTGTAAATAGTTGAATCTGATTGTTCAATGTAAATGTATACATCTGTGTACAATTGTTAAAATGTTCCTTGTAAACCGCCCTTGATCGCTGGAAGGGGCGGTATAGAAAAAATATAGATAAATAAATAAAAAGGTTTTTTCCCCGAGCCCTCCTCCTTCTGAGAAGTGGCAGAAGTCTTTCTGGACAGCCATGTCCTGGTGAGAGTCTCAGTCTCGATTTCTGCAGCCTTCTCAGCCATGGGCTTGCAAAAGAGGTTCTCACCCCGGCGAGGGACATAGACCAACTTGACCTGGACCCATGGCTCGAGGTCCGATGACTGTAGCCAGGCCTGATGGCATGTACCGATGCCGGCCGCAGCTACTTGGGCCAAAGCCTCAAAGCCATCATAGGCTGCTCGAGATATAAACTTCGAGCACTCTCAAATCCCCGATGACAAAGCCTTGAACCTTGTGATAAGGAAGCTTATCATAGCTCAGGAAGGAGCTATAGTAAAGGTGAAGTGACTCTGAACAAGCAACCTGTCAGTTCTGGTAGAAATAAGAAAACAGAATTTTCCCATAAAAGACTACCAGTCCCAGAATGCACCAGGTTTCCAACAGCCATTAGAGGAGCTGAAGTGGGGAAACGTGTGTTCAATCAGGAGGGCTATGAGGTAATCCCCAAGCACTCATCTCAAAGGGCAGGGCCTGATTCAGCACAGCTGCGCTGTGCTAGAGTGGAGCACTCATCTAAGCAGAATAAAGGTAGAGTTTATTCTACAGAGAATCATCCTCAGAATCATCTTGATCTTGGAGATCCTCATCTTGGACAGCTTCATCATCTGGAGGATCATCATCAGAAGCAGAAGCCAGAGCGGACGGACAGAGAGGGCAAGAAACCCTTTGGAAGAAAAAGAGAAAAGCATTTGGGAGGTCTAAAGGAGTCCAGAGCAGTACGTATACTGGGAGACATTCAAAAGGCAAGCTTACACCATTGGACTGGGGAAAGCCAGAGGAATGGTGCTGCAGGGCTAGGAATCTCCAGATGGTACCTGTGAGGGAGACGGCTGCACGTGGAAGGGACCCTAAGACCCGTGCCAGAAGGTATGTGAAGAGAGACCCAGTGTCCAGGGATCTGGATTGGAAGGCTGGACATAAGAACTGGACTACATACTGGCCAGGCTATTTAGAGAGGAACTCTAACAGCAATGGAAGCTCAGGTGTGAACACTGATCTATGCCCTAGCTATACCCTTGAAAGACAGCAGGGAAACAGGTATTCTCCTGAGAGTGCTCCATTGAGAAATTCCTCTGTGCCAATCCATGATATTGAACCCATGATTGTTGAGGAAGGGGGAGAGGTTATAGATCCAGGCTATGAATACATGGATTGCTCTCTGTCTAAACTCCTTTGGTAATTTGCTGTTACAAAGTACAACAACCATCACAAGGAAATACAAACTTGTTCTTTAATCTACTCAGAAAAGCTCCTGAGTAGGATTTGAGCCACGCAGCAGAAAGAAGCCAGCTAAAGGGTTTCAGCTGGGTAACTGCTAGCAATTGAGCCTTACCTAATTGCTTGGGAGCTCTGAGGGAATCACTTCTGAGTCTATGTATGAAGATATAAGAAGTTAACCTGAAAAGAACAGTTTTTCCCTTCTTTGTGGGTTTTGCTTGTTGTTTGATGCACTGCTAAGAAAATATTAGCTAGAGCCTACAGAAAAGACCAGTTTGTTACCAACCAGGTCTTTATTCTTTTGATTTGATTGCCTGACAAGTTCAACTGTTGTTTTCCTGATTTTGTTTTTCTAAGTTTAACACTGAAAGCAAGTATCCTGTTTTATGTGCTACCAAGCATATCTGTGTTGGGAGAAATAACCCCATAAATAAATATCTTATTGGCTTTACACTCAAGCACAACTAATTATTGTGAACGGCTGTGTCTGGTGTGAATGGACTACATTTCCCACAATACCTTGCAAATCATATTAATATATGCCTTTGCCAAGACTGTGAACATTCTCACCCAGGCACCCGTCTGACAACCTCTGCAAAGGTTCCTATGAGAGGCCAGTAGAAAACCCAGCAATCTCCTTCGCCAGGTCTCGGAGGTACATGCCCATGTACAGCAGGTAGGTCTGGACATGGCACACCAGCATAGCGCCCTGGAAGCACTTTCTACCGAGGGCATCCAGGTTCCAGGGCTCCCGGCCGGGGGGCACTGAGGAGTTCATCTTCTGACTCTTCCGACGATGCATGGCCGATTCCAAAACCATGGAGTGGTGCAGTAGCTGTGCCTTCTGGAACCCAGGGCTCTTACGGACTCGATAGATGGAATCGACCCGTTTGCTGAGAACCGCGCCGAGGCCGGTGCCTCCCACATACGGAAGAGCAGCCGTTCCAGCATCGGAGGAACCGGTAAAGTAAAGGCTTCCCTCGGGGGGAGAGTCATACTGGAGGGCCTCAAGCTCCTCGGCTCGAGGCTCCTCCTTGGGATCCGTGGGGAAGGCCAAGGCCTTGGCCATATCCCTCACAAAGTCCGAGAACCGGGTATCCTCCGGGGGGGGGGGGGGACCTTCTCTGAGGTTCGGACTCCAATGAGTCCGATAGGACGCACCGGGTCCGAAAAGTGTCTGGGGACTCCTCGTCCTCCGATTCCCACCCCGACCCCTCCGAAGAGGAATCGAGTGGCTCCGGCCGGGCGGGCACCGGTGCCATCCGCCCCGACGCCGAGGGTACCAGCATCGACGACCTCGGCCGAGGATCGACTCGAGACCGCATGGACTCAAGGATCAGCTCGGCCTCCGGGGTCAACTTGGACGTCGAAGTCCCGGTGGTCGGGGCAGATGCACCGGTCAGGCTGGCGATCAGCACCCGCTGCTGTTCCATGAAGCAGCCAAATTGCTCTCCAAGGCCGTCAACCTGAGTACGAACTCAGGAGACTCAGCAGTCCCCGACGGCGTCAGGGCCGACGTCGGCTCCCCCGGAGGAGAGTCCACGAGGACTACAGCACTCACGTGACTCGGGGACTCCGGCTCCACATGAGGTAATTTTGCAGGCCTCTCCGGCTCCGATGACCCGGGACGGCAGTCGGGGCTATGCGACCTGGCCCTCGAGGGACCAAGAGTGTCCACAGACGCCGCCCTCGTGGGTTTCTTCTTCCTTTTGTGTGCCCATGAGGGAGACCCCCGCTCAGAGGAGCCCCGACGATGCTCGGGGTCAGATTCCCGAGACATCGAGGCCTCTGACGAAGTCCGGGCCCGGCCGGACGCAGAGTCAGAGATGATCCTTTCTCGCTGATGCCGACGGCTCCTCAACGCCTTCGAGGACATTTTGCCACACGGGCCACAGGTCATCGGGTCATGATCGGGTCCGAGGCAGCGGAGGCAGCAGTCGTGTGTGTCGGTGAGAGACATCAGTTTCTTGCACCGATCACACTTCTTGAAACCGCTGGCAGCCATGGGGGGAAAAAGGGCCCCTGCAAGGTCAAACAACCGGGCTGCCAGTGAAAAAGAAAAAAGAGCGCGAACGCTAGTCTCGAAGGACAAAAAACGAAAAACAGATCCGGGCTCGATACCGGTGTACCGTGCCCAGGCGGGAAGGGGAACCGGCATTGAACCGGCAAAAAACAACAAATCTTCAAAGGAAAACTACTTTTAACCGGGTAACTAGGACACACGTCCATTGGGCTCCGTGGAAAAAAGAAGACTGAGCAAGATGGCACCCTTGGGCGGGAAGGGGACCGCGCATGCGCGCTGCATTCCCAAAGGCTTTCTTTGAAAGCTGGGGAAATGCTCCGCACGAGGGCTCCGTCGGCGCCGTCACCCATATGTGAGGACTGACTTCCTGCTTGGTCCTGGAGAAAGCAGTTTATTATTCCATCATATTCTGGTTTGTTGGTATCAAATGGTGCATAAATCATTATATCGTCTGTTTAGATATGAAAGGTATTATTATGTGAGTGGATAATAGGACATAGTGGTTGTAGGTAAATACTGAAGAGTAGGGCTGACAGAGGAGCCTTGCGGGACACCTTGGGTTTGTGAAAAGGGGAGGGATGAGTTGTTTCTGATCTTGACTTATTGTCAGTCAGAGGTATGAATGAAACCATGTCAGAACATTGCCTTGGATTCCAATGGACTAGAGTCTCTGCAGGAATGTGTTGTGATTGATGGTATCGAAAGCAGCTGAGATAAAGAAATACAGGGATGAATCCTTGGTGTGGTTTCTGTGTTCGTTTAATCAGTGCATTTAAGAGCAAAGTGAGGAGCGTTTCAACTCCGTGGTGGAGTCTAAAACCGTCCTGCTGTGGGTCCAACAGGGCATGGGTGTCAAGATAGTCCTGAAGCTGCTGTTGAATGATTTTTTTCAATTATCTTAGACTTGCTATGGGTCTATATGCTGCAGGATCACTGGGGTCGAGGCTTGTGTTTTTTAGGGTGGGATGGATGAAGGAGAATTTGAGTTGTTTGAGCATGTATCCCTGTTGGAGAAATGATTGGGCAATTCTCAAAAGACTTGGGTTAAGCTCTTCTTTGGAAGTTCTGATCCAGCATACTGGACATGGGTCAAATGGGGACGTGGTTGAGTTTGATGTGGCAATGGTATGTTCAATGTTTCCTTTGCTGATGGAGCTAAAAGCGGACCAAGTGGTGCTGGTATTAATGGCAGGAGGTATCTGTAAAGGTAGCAGTTGTGTTGAATTGTTTCTTTGATAGTGGTTTGCAAGATCCTGAGGATGAGGGACAGCATTCACGGGTGATGAAATGGAGGTTTTAGTAGATTCCTTACTATCTCAAAGAGCTGCTTTGGTCGGTTAATTGATTATGATTTTTGTGTAGAATAATCTTTTGCATTTGTCTGTTTCAGTTCGTTAGTATATTAATAGTAACGTGTAGTAATTTAAGTCTTCTGTTAGCTTTGATTTTCTCCACTTGCGCTCTGTCTTCCGTTATTGCCTTCTGTTGAGTACCATTATGTTTTTTTGAAGTTTGTTGGAGGATTATTGGCGGTTCTTCTGCTGTATTACCAATGACCTGATTCCAGTTTAGTACTAGGGTGTCAATGTCAGTTGATTATGTCCCCAAGAGAGGGAGTACTTCATCTGTGAAGAGTTTTTTTTAATCAAAGAGTTTGAAGCGTCTTGGAGTTGGAGTCAGATAGGCATAGCTGTTTGTGGTAGAGCATGATAGCTGGGAATTTATTATTGAATGGTCTGACCATGGGACAGATAGGAGGGTAGGAGGGAGGAGGAGTGAGATGTGAGCAGGTTTGGAGTTGGTGAAAATGAGATCCAATGTGTTACCCTTTTCATGTGTTGGTGCTTGCACAATTTGGTTAAATTCCATTGAGAACATGGCTTCTAAGAATGCTGCAGCCTGTTTGGGGGGGGGGGGCAAGTTGAGGGGAAGTTTAAGTCACCGAGGAGTATGAGGTCCTTATTTGGGCATGAATTTTCAACTAAGATCCCCAGAATATTAGATGATGCAGATGGGGATCTGTATATGAGATGGACAGTCAATTTCTTGTTTGAAATAAAGATATGGTCTATTCCCTCAGTGCTGTCAGCATTGAATTTGTTGAAGCTGAGTTGGGTTTTTGTTATTATGAGGACTCCCCCAGCTCTTGTGTGTGAACGTCCACAGTGGAATATCGAGTAGCTGTGGGGTTTCAGCTGATTTAGAAGTATTGTGTCTGTTTCAGTGAGCCATGTTTCAGTGACAAAGAGGACATCTAAATTATTGGTTGTGGTGTAATCATTGATTACAGGTATTTTGTTGCAGACTGAGCGTGCATTGATGAAAGCACATTTCAGGTTGTGTGTGCTGGTGGACTTGTATGGTGTGGTAATGATGGGGGGGTGTTGGTGTCTTGGAATTTGCATTAGGTTGTGAATGTTTCTTTGTCTCAATGGAAGACCTATATTGTAGGGACCATAAGGTATGGTTAAGGGAGTGAATGTGGGTCTGAAAGAAAATGTTTCAGATGTGTAGCAGAGTGCAAGGATTGCCAGGACAGTGTAAGTTAAGGCATAGATGGAAAGCATGTTTGAATGCTGTTGCAAGGTGTTGAGCTGTAGAGTATCTTTGATATAGTTGTGTGATACGGTGGGTTTATTTTATGGTAGGCTAGATAGTGGAATGCTTAGTTACGGGTACCTTTTGGTGGAAGTGGATGAACTCAAGGTTCCTCAGGTTTTGATGGCTCTGTAGAGGAGTGGATTCAACTAACCATGCTTTCAATTTTTGTGAGGTGCCTGTTTTGTTGCTCCCAGTTGTCTGATGCGATTGTTTATAGTTGCTTCTGCCTTGTCCTGCCTTGGCTGTTGATGATGGTATCCCTTCACCCAGTTTCACACCTAAGGGCCACGCCAAAGGGCCCTCTGGCAAGGCCCTCAGGGGCAAGCATGCCTGCTAGTGCTTACTTTTTAAAAGTTCAGGCTTGCTGGTAGTCATTAGATCCATGCAGGGATGTCCCCAACAGTCAAGAATGAGCAGGAAGGCCACTAGTACCAGCTCCCATTTCCCTGGATCGAGGATGTGCCAGCTGAGATAATGCACTTAAGACATTCGACTCCTGCAATATGCTGCATGCCAAGAGGGCAAACAGATGGCACTGTGCCCAGAGAGACTCATCTTATGGGCCACCTCTGCACTTTTGGTGACACCCCCCCCCCCTCCCCGCCAGTTCACATATGCCATCGCATTATCTGAAAATCCCCCGACTGTCCAGCCCTGTAACAGGGCCAAAATGTCCAGAGGGCTAACCAAATGGCTCAGACTTTCAGGCAATTGTTTGGTCAAGACATCCCACAGCAGGACCACTGTCCCTGAACTGACCATTCCAGGCAATGAGCTCCCCACCCAAGAGGCTGGCATCAGATGTCATTACCAGCAACTGCATGCAGGACTTCAAAGGGTGTGCTTTTCCACAGGTTGAAAGGCTTGGACCACTAGATCAGACTACACACCAAAGGGTAAAGGAAACATTTGATGGTGAAGTCCTGTGTGCAGGGGGACCGGCAAAACAACAGCGACTGCTAGAGCAGCTGCATGTGGGCTAGAGCTCATGGAATTAGCTTGATTGTGGCCACCACTCTACCAGCAACTGGAGATATGTTCCAGGTCCTGGGTGAATGCCATGTCTTGAAGCTTCCTAGCTGAGACAGCAGTTTGGCCTGCTTCAAAAAGGCTTGATGGTGTTTCTTCCCACTTAAAAGAGGTTAATGTCTTTTTCTCTTAAGGGACAGCTGAGGAACAGGCAGGGACTTTAATAGGTCTCTCTCTTTTACTTCAACAGGTACCGAAGCTCCTCCAACTCAACAATGGCTGGGAAAAATTGTATTGTCAAAGCCATTGCCCTCGTTACAGCTTCTGCTTCTGTCCAGAGATCTCAATGCCAGATGAAGGACTGGTTCCATCTGCAGGATGCCTGCATGCTGAAGCTCTCAGGAAACAAGTGGAGGAGCTCAGAGAAGAGGTGGCGCGGCTGAGGAGCATTCAATATGGTGAGAAGTACATTGATGAGATGCTTCTTCAAACATCCATGTTCTCCAACAGAAGTGAAGATGGGAGCCTACAAAACGATGAGTTTCACAAGAGTCAGCAGGGCCTGCAGAACCACCTATCCAACGCCTCCAGACCTTGAACTGAAGAACCATTATGCAGTCCTAGAAGTGGAGGAGATGAAAGCATCCAGGAAAGAGAAGAACTACAGCTCAAGCAGCCCAAAGCTGCAAAATCAGAAAGCAAAGGATAGTGGTGGTTGGTGACTTCTGAAGGATACCGAGGCATCTAACTAGATTTGATGTCTAGAGAGGTCTGCTGTCTGCCAGATGCCAAAATCAGAGATGTTACAGAGAGTTCGCCAAGTCTCATCAAGTCTACTGACTATTCCTGATGTTGCTCATCCATGTCAGCACAAATGATACTACCAGGTATGCCTGAGCGTATCAAAAATGACTCCATGGCTCTGGGACAGAGGATGAAGCAGATAGGTGCATGCAGGAAGTAGCCTCTTCAATCCTCACTCTGTTGAGGGTAGCAGGCCAAGGCAGAGAAGTTTGCATCCTGGAGATCAATGCATGGCTGTGTGGATGATGTCATCAAGACCGTTTTGGTTTCCTGGACCATGAGATGATGTTCCAAAGGCTGCAGAGCAAAGATGGTGTTCATCTGTCCAAGTTGGTGTTCATCTGTCTTCAGTAGCAGACTGGCTAACTTACTGAAGGAGGCTTTAAACTAGATTCATTGGGGATGGGTGAAGAAAGCCCCCAGATAAATGAAATATTAAATACCTCTATAGAAATGGGTAAAAGGGGCAACATCTGGAAATCGGTGTGTATAAATGCCTGTAGCATGGGAAATAAGATCCCAGATGTTGAGGCTTTAATAAGAGAGGATGGTGGTTTTAGTGGTGGTTATGGAGACATTGTTCACATACTGCCATGACTGGAATGTAATTATACCAGGCTATACTTTATTCAAGAAAGATAGGGTAGGAAGAAGGGAAAGCAGAGTGACACTATATGTAAAAAATAATATTAACACTATAGAATTACAGAGCTTAAAAGAGAGCGAGGAGGCACTGTGGGTTAAACTAGAAAGAGGGAAAGAGAAATCCATTTGCATTGGCATGATATACAGACCCCCTCACAGGGAGAAGATGTGGAAAGAAATTTAACAGAAGACATACGCAGCATTGCTAGCAAAGGGGAAGTGCTAATGATAGCTGATTTCAATATGCCGGATGTGGACTGGCACATCCCTGCTGCGGTGTCATCTACAATTAAGGAGATCCTGGATTCTGTACAGGGAGAACTATAAAGGCAACTGGTAACAGAACCCACATATGAAGGGGCCATACTGGACTTGGTACTTACCAATGGTGAAAGTATTTCCGATATTACAGTTGGAGATCAGCTCGCATCCAGTGATCACCAGATGGTGTGGTTCAGTATTAGGACTAGGGCTGATAAATCCATTCAAAAGTGAGGGTCTTAGACTTTAGCGGAAAAAAATTAACTCTGCCAGAATGGGCCAATACCTCAAGGAGTCGTTAGTGGGATTGGAATAGCTGGGGGATGTAGAAAAACAGTAGGCAAAAATGAAAGGGGATATTTTAAGGGCGACAACCCTTTTTGTTACAAAGGTAAATAAAAAGAAAAGGAGGCCACTATGGTTCTCAAAAGAAGTAGCTGAAAAGGTGATGAAAAAGGGGGAGGCCTTCATGAAATACAAGAGATCAGAGATAGGAAGAAAGGCACCTACATTTGGAAAAACTTAGAGAAGCTAGCACAGTAGTCAGGAAAGCAAAGATATAAAAGAAGAAATAGTCAATGCAATAAAATCTGGGGATAAGACATTTTTTAGATATGTTAGTGAGAGGAGGAAGGGAAAAAGTGGTATTGTCAGAGTCAAGGGTGAAAGAATATGTAGAAGCTGAGGAGGATAAAGCATAGTTACTCACCTGTAACAGGTGATCTCCGGGAACAGCAGGAATTTAGTCTTCACATATGGGTATCGTCAATACCGACGGAGCCTGCGCGGGAACGCTCCCCAGCGTCCAATTAGAAAGCTTTTGGGAGCATCCCACAGCGCCTGCGTGCTGCCTTCCCGCCTTTCCCAACTGCCTCTCTCCAGTTGAGTTTTAAAGCTGAGACAAAGAGAGAGAGAGAGGGAAAGAAAAGAAAAGAGAGATGCAACTTCTAGGGGAGGTGGGTGTGTTGTGAAGACTAAATTCCTACTGTTCCCGGAGATCACCTGTTACAGGTGAGTAACTATGCTATCTCCAGGAACAAGCAGGAATGTAGTCTTCACATATGGGGACTCCCTAGCTACAAATGCCAGGGAGAGACCCCAGAAGTTGTGTGCCCCTGTGAAAGGGCTCCACTTCCCCCCAAAGATCTCTGGCATCCTACCATGGATGGTGGGTAGGAGTTGATTAAGTATGGAACAGGTGTTGTAGAACAGCCTGACCAAACAAGGCATCCCGGCGGGAGTCCTTGTCTAAGCAGTAATGGGCTGTGAAGGTATGAACCGAGGCCCAAGTAGCTGCTCGAAAGATGTTGTCGATAGACACAGAACGTAAATGAGCCATTGAGACTGCCATGGCTTTCACATTGTGAGCTGTGACATGGCCTTCCAGAGAAAGGTTCTTACTCTGATAGGTAAAAGAAATGCACTGTGCAATCCAACTGGACAATGATCTCTTGGAGACTGGAAGTCCCAAATGAGAAGGATCAAAAGCAATAAAGAGTTGAGAGGACTTTCTATGTTGCTGTGTCCTTTGTAAGTAAAATGCAAGAGCTCTTTTACATTCCAAAGTATGAAGATTCCTTTCTGCATTTGAAGTATGAGGCCTTGGAAAAAATACAGGCAGGTAAACTGCTTGGTTTAAATGAAAAGGTGAGACCACCTTTGGCATAAAGTGTGGATGAGTCCTAAGGACTACCTTAACATGATGGAACCTCGTATAAGGAGGATCAGCCACTAATGCTTGCAACTCACTAATGCGACGTGCTGATGTGATTGCAACGAGAAAGACAATCTTCCAGGAAAGGAATTTCAAGGAGGTAGTAGCTAGAGGTTCAAAAGGCGGCTTCATGAGCTGTCCAAGAACCAGATTTAGGTCCCATGCCACCGGTGGTGGCCTAATAGGAAGCTTAGTTAGAAGAAGGCCTCTCATAAATCTCACTATGAGAGGATGAGAGGAATTTAAAGGCTTGAAAGAAGCTGAAATAGCACTTAAATGGACTCTGAGCTAGTCTTAAGCCCTGTATTAGATAAATGAAGGAGATACTCTAATAATGATTCCAGAGGTATCGCCAGGGGGGAGTCAAGACCCTTCCGTGAACACCATATGTAAAACCTTTTCCACTTGAAAGCATAAGAGCGTCTTGTGGAAGGCTTCCTAGAAGCATAAAGGATATCTTTTACTTGCTGAGACAGGTTAAGACCATGAAGGTCTAGGCTCTCAGCAACCAGGCCCTGAGATGCAGAGAGTGGGGATCGGAATGCCACAAAATCCCGTCCTCCTGAGACAGGAGATCTGGAGCAGATACTAACTCCGGAGATGGAGCTTAAGAGAGATGTAGGAGCAGAGGGTACCACACCTGCCGTGGCCAATGTGGAGCGATGAGAATCATATGGCCTCTGTCTCTCTGAAGCTTGAATAGGGTTTTGGGAATTAGGGGAATGGGTGGAAAGGCATACAGGAAGTCCTGACCCCAATGGAGGAGGAAAGCATCCCTGGCCTGAGAACCCTGAGCCTGAATTCTGGAACAGAATCGGGGAAGTTTGGCATTCAACGGACTTGCAAAGAGGTCTATGTCCGGAGTTCCCCAAATTTGAAAAATTTTGCTACCTGGTCTGCACGAAGAGACCACTCGTGTGGAAGCAGAACTCGACTGAGTCTGTCTGCCCAGGAGTTTTGAATGCCTGGCAGATACACTGCAAGATGAATCTGATGCTCTCTGGCAAGGGCCCATAGTCGCAAAGCTTCATTGCAAAGCGACAGAGAGCCTGTTCCTCCCTACTTGTTCAGATAGAACATAGCTACTTATTTAACAACTTTTATATACCATGCTATTTGTTATCAGTGCGGTTCACATATAACAAGGGTGCACAGTCAGAAGACTGTTCTGTGCTTACATTGTAACAGGAGTTTAAACTTGGCGCTTACATTGTAACAGGAGTTTAAACTTGGAGCAACAGGGTAACTATAAACATATGTACAAAATACAATTAGATTAGGTTTGTATATACAAGAAGGGCTAAGGCAAGCTCAAAATACTTGTGACAGGGTAAGGTTTGTGGACATTGGTGAGTGGGTGAGCAGAGGCGGGGTGGATGCTTGAGCAAAGTGAAGTAGGAAAATGTGGTGTTTGATTGCCTTACGGAACTGAATAAGGTCTTTGATGGATCTAATTTCTGGTGGAAGTTCGTTCCAGCATTTTGGGGCATAGAAGGCGAAGGTTCTTTTCCTGGTCGTCTGGGTGCACTTGGACTCTTTGGGGATAATCAAGGTGTTGTCGGTTACTGACCTTCTGATTCTGTTTTTCGGGGTGAGGGTGATAAGGTCACTGAGTGTCGTGGGGGCTAGGTTATTGATGATTTTGAAGATGATGAGAAGGATTTTGTATGTTAACCTGCAATGAATTGGTAGCCAGTGGAGTTCCTTAAGTATCGGGGTGATATGATCTGATCTTGCTAAACCACAGAGAACACGTGCAGCCGCATTCATAGCAAGTTGCAGCGGATTAAGGGTGTTCTTGGGGAGTCCATACAGGGCAACATTTGCGTAATCAAAGTGTGGTAGAATGAGGGCCTGGAAAATGGTCCTGAAGTCATTATGAGGTAACATGGGCCTGAGGTGCCTTAGCGTTCTAATTTTATTGTAGACAGATCTGGTGGTGTTTCATATGTGCTCCTTAAAGTCGAAATGCTGGTCCAGAGTAATCCCTAGGTAGCGAATGGAAGGTTTACTAGGGAGTTCCGCATCTCTTACTCTTAGGGAGGATGGAGGTGAGAAATCTTTGTTCCTTGATATGAAAAGAACTTCCGTCTTCTTGAAGTTTATGCGGAGATTTTGAGATAATAGCCAGTCAGTGATGGCGTTGAAACAATTGATAAGGCTGGAGAAGTCTGGTTGTTTGATTTTGAATGGTGTAAACAGCAGGACGTCATCTGCATAGATTAGAGTAGAGATATTGAAGGAGCGTATGATGTCACATATCGGCTGCATGTAGACACTGAACAGCAGCGCGGATAAAGAGGAGCCCTGCGGAACACCTTGGTGTTGGTGGAAAGGTGCAGATGTGGTGGAACCAACTCTGACATGCTGCCAACGATCCGATAGATAAGACCTACACCATTCCCAGGCGAGGCCACAGATGCCCTTCTCCTGGAGACGAGTGAGAAGTTGATTGTGATTAATGGAGTCAAAGGCAGCGGAGATATCTAGGAAAATGAGAGCGAAGCCATTTTCAACCTTGTCCAATCCTCTATTCAAAGTGTTGGTTAGGGTGGTGAGGAGAGTTTCTATGCCGTGAGACACCCTGAATCCGTGTTGACAGGGGTCGAGAGGTGACACCTCATCAATGTGGTGTTGAATCTGCCGCTGGACAACCTTCTCTATTATCTTGGATAATAGAGGTATACTTGAGATTGGGTGGTAGGAGTCAGCCTTTAGTGGGTCAAGTCTGTTATTCTTCAGAAGTGGTCTTATTGATGTTTGTTTGAGGGATGCGGGGAAAGAGCCTGTTGCAAAGGAAAGTCCAATGATGTTGATTAGAATTGGACTAAGTTCAACTCGCAGAGTTCTGACCCAGTATGCTGGGCAGGGGTCACTTGGAGCTGTAGAGGTGTTGATGATGGCGATGAGATCTTGGATGTTTTTCTCTGTTGGAGTTGTGAACATTGTGATAGGTGGAAGTGAGGTGTGCGCGTAGCAGGGAGTGGTAACTGAAACTGTGTTGGTTATGGAAGTTTTGGATTGGAGGTAGTCAGCATATGACTGGGGGGAAATAGGATCGAGTTGGGTAGGTGAAGGTTCCTTAGTTAGGGATTTTGCTAAGCTGAACAGGTCTCTAGGTTTGTTTAGAGAGCGGAGAAGGAGTTTGGCATGGTATTCGCTCATTCTGAGGTATATGGTTTCGCGGTGGAGTTTAAGGTTGGTTAGGTATGTTGCTTTGTCAATTTCGGAGCGGGATCTTCTCCATTTCCTTTCAAGTTTCCTAAGGGAGAGAAGAGATGACCGAAGATCTTCTGTAAACCATGGAGCTGGGTGTCTCCTTCTTTTAGATCTCTTGGGGGCTAATGATTTGTCTATGGCTGGCAGTTGAGCATATGTTTTCAGCGTGACGTTCCAGTTGGTGATTGCTTCATCAAGGTCAGGAGGCATTGGTTTGAGCTTAGGTAAGGCGAGTTTAACAAACTCTTCTTTATCAAGTGGTCAGAAGTGAGAAGTAGTTCTGGATTCTGTACTGGAGTCATTGGAGGAGAGATGAGTAAGATGGGCAGGTATCTGGAACGTGATTAGTTTGTGATCCAACCAAGGGATGGGGGTGATATCCATGTTTAGGTTGGCCTTCTGGCTGGCAGCAGAGTGGGGAGCGAAAATTAGGTCCAGCGGATTTCCTTTAAGATGGGTGGAGGTGTTCACTATTTGCTCAAACCCAAGTGTTTGCATAGCTTCTAGGAAGGCGTCTGCTTGGATGGACTGCAGGGAGGGTAAGTTGAAGTCTCCGAGCAGCCAGTTGGGGTTGCGAGGGTTAGTTGGGTTGCAGGCTAGGTCAATAAAGATAGAGATGACCTCAGGTGGAGGAGAGGGGGATCTATAAATGAGGTTTATGGTGATATCTTTATTGGCAATGGTGATTTATGTCCGCGTGTATGGTGCTCTTGGCTGTGAGTAGTTGAAATCCGAGTTTGGTTTTTGCAAGGATAAAAACTCTGCCACCTTTCCGGTTGGCCCTATGGCAGGTATGAATGGAGAAGTTGGGGGGGATTAGTTGGTTTATGAGGGCTGTATCAGTGTCCTTGAGCCATGATTCTGTCACCATGAGGAGATCCAGGCCATGGACAGCTATCAGGTCAGGGATGACCGGCCATTTCTTGCGTACTGAGCGTACTTGATTGTCCGTCTGAATTAGGACTGTCTTGTAGCTCAGCTGGGTGTGGAACACTCAAAGAGCAAGGAAGATTGCTCTGAGTTCCAAGAGATTGATGTGTAGATGGGTCTCCTGTGGAGTCCAGGTGCCTTGGGTAGAGACCTTGCAGGTGAGCTCCCCAACCCACCTGTGAGGCGTCTATTGTTAGAGTGACCTGGTGTGGGGGCTGCTGGAAAAGGGATCCCACCAACAGGTTTTGGGTTGATTGCCACCACTGTAGGGACAAAATAAGGTGTCTTGAGTTTGCTATTTTGTCTGATAGGCAGCCTGATGCTTGAGTCCACTGAGTGGATAGAGTCCATTGGGCTGCTCTCATAAGGAGGCGAGCATAGGGAACCACATGCACGGTAGATGCCATGTGGCCTAGTAATTGTAACCTTTCCCAAACAGTGAGATGAGTTTTTAACACTGCTTGGGAAGCTAACTGCACAATGCAAAGGCAGCAGGGCTGTAGAAGATAGGCCCTTGCCTTCCTGGTATCCAGCATAGCTCCTATAAACTCTAGAGACTGAGTGGGAGTTAGGTTGGATTTTGGGATGTTTATGACCAGGCCCAAATACTGAAGTATACGCATTGTGCAAGATAGAGAAATTCTGGCCTCTGATTCTAAAGGGGCTCGAATGAGCCAGTCGTCTAAGTAGGGGAAGACGAATATTCCTAGAGTGCGAAGAAATGCTGCCACTACAGCCATGCATTTCGTAAACACCCTTGGTGCTGAGGCCAGGCCAAAAGGAAGAACCCTGTACTGGTAGTGCTTCCCCTGAAATAGAAACCGAAGGAATCTTCAGTAAGTTGGATGGATGAGAACATGGGTGTACGCATCCTTGAGATCTAGAGAACAAAGCCAATCCTGACTCTGAAGGTATGGCAGAAGAGTTCCTAGAGAAATCATCTTGAACTTCTGCTTGAACAGGAATTTGTTCAATTCTCTGAGGTCTAAAATGGGTGTGTCCCCCTGTTTTCTTTGGAATAAGGAAATAGGGGGAGTAAAACCCTGTACCCTTTTGGGAAATGGGTACGTCTTCTATTGCCCCATGGGCAAGAAGTAAATTGACCTCTTGACCTAACTGATTTTCGAGTGAAGTCTGAAACTTGAACCCTCTTAGAACTGTAGGAGGGGGCATGTTGAGGAAATGAGGCTTGTACCCCTCCTTTACAATGGAGAGAGTCCATTCTTCTGCTGTTATCTGCTCTCATCTGGGGGCAAAATGACATAACCTTCCTGGAATGGTGGAGGGCTCTGGCCCATTGAGGGCCAGGAAGGCCAAGTTCTCTAGACGGGAGTCAAAGCCCCAGTGGAGGCTGAGTCTGTTGGGCCGGTTGAGGCTTAGCAGACTTTGTTTTCCTTTGTTTTGGTGGCTGCTGTCCCTTTCGGGCAGACTGACCTGTAGAATGTCCCTGCTGGGTATAGGAGGGGTAAAACCTCTTCTTTTTAGAGAAGAATGGTTTCTTGTAGGATTTTCTCCTTGCAGGATCAGCTGTAGCCTTGGAAAGTCTATCCAAAGTGGTGTTATCAGCATCCAGCTCATTAGCTTTCTCTTGCCAATTTTTGCCAAAGAGATTTTCGCCTGTGCAAGGGATATTCCCAAGTTTGTCCTGTACCCAGAGTTCTAAGTCAGATGCCTGGAGCCAGGTCAATCCTACGAGCACCTATGGCAATGGAAGAGGTTCTACTTATGCACTCAAAGCAGTCAAAAGCTGCATGATTAATGAACTTGGAAACATCTAGGGCATGTTTGACAAGTGTAAGATAATCTTGCTTCTTATTATCAGGAAGGAGAGGGCTCATAAGCTATAGATCTCCTGTAATCTCCTTAAGAAACATGCCCATGTATAAGATGTAGGAACTAATCCTGGCAGACAGCATAGAGGCCTGGAAGGTTCGACGCCCAAAGGCATCAAGAGTCCTACATTCACGTCCTGGAGGATTAGATGCATGTCTTTTTGCACTCTTGATCCTTCTCATAGCTGATTCCACCACCATGGAGTAACTGAGTCTTTTGAAATCCAGGATAAGGAGGTACTCCATACATGGTATCAAGCCTATGAGAATGAGGAGAGATGGTAAGAGGTGTTTCCCACATTCCTAACATGAGATCATGCAAGATCTCATGAATAGGCAAAGTAGCTGCCTCCTTGAGAGCTTTAGGATATTGTAAAATCTCCAACTCCTTTGCTCTGGGTTCTATTTCAGGAGCCACTGTGATGGACAGACCTCTAGCCACCTCCCGGATGAAATCCTGAAAGGATATATCCTCTAGTGGAGACATCCTGTGTTTAGGAGAGGAAGGCTCTTCAGAGAGAAGTGCTCCGGTACCGACAGAGCTGCCAGAATCCTCAGACTCCTCGGAGGATTCAAAATATCTCCTGTCTGGGTGCTCTTGGAAAGCACGATACCGGTACCGATCGAAGTCGGTACCGGAGGGGTCCGGTACCGACCTGATACCAGAGGAAACAGCATGACTCTGTCGGTAACGCAGCCGCCGATGTCTATGCTGTCGGTGCTGGAACCGGTGTCGATATCGGTTGAACAGTCTGAAGCGGTCCCGAAGGCACCGAAGCCGCAAGGAGAGCCGCCAGATTGCATTCAATAGCCAAGAACCTCTGGTCTATTGACGCTGCCGATGCCTGGGTATCGGTACTGGACAAAGCCGCCGGTACCCCAGAGCATGGCATCAGTAGTTCTGCCGAGGTTGAGGCCTCGAGAACATCCTGGAGCCCTGATAGTGCTTTGGAAGCCGAAGCCTCCCGCCGGGGCAATTTTGCTGGTACAAGTCCCTCAAGGGCAAAGCCAGAGGCATCTCGATGCTTAGAAGGAGATCTACCCTTTGAGGACCGGCCAGATTTATGTTTGGCTACCTGAGATCCATGGGAGGAAGACGAAGCCCTGGAAGACATCGATGCAATGGATGCTGCATCGGAGGGAAAAAGGGTGCTAAGCTTAGCAGCTCGGTTTTGCCGACCCCTCTTCGACATCGTCCCACAGGCAACACACTCCGAGATGGAGTGGTCAGGACCTAAACATTTAAGGCACCACTCGTGAGTGTCGGTGACGGAGATGGTACCGCCACACTTGGAACACTTTTTAAAACCCGAGGTGGGTTTTTCCATTGTGAAGGAAAAAGTTGGGCCTAGTGCCCAAAATGGCACGTGGCACCCGACAGAAAAAAAAAAGACTACAAATTTTTATTTTATTTTATTTTTTTTATTTTTAAGAAAGAAAGAACGAACCGGCGGTACCGGTATAGCGTCGAGGAAGGCAGATGCTACCACAAAAAAAGGAAAAAAGATGGGATAATTTCTGCGATGACAGGAAAAACGACCTGCTGGCTCCGCGGAAAACAAAGAACTGGAGAGAGGCAGTTGGGAAAAGCGGGAAGGCAGCATGCAGGCACTGTGGGATGCTCCCAAAGGCTTTCTAATTGGACGCTGGGGAGCGTTCCCGCGCAGGCTCCGTCGGTACCGACGATACCCATATGTGAAGACTACATTCCTGCTTGTTCCTGGGAGATTACCATGATCTATGCCCCAGTTAACCTGCTCTCACCTGACAAGCTCAATGACAAAATGCCTCAAAGACATGAATACATGGCTCACCAATAATAACCTGACGGTCAACTTGGACAAGACAGAAGCTATGCTCGTCACAAGGGATCTCACATTCAACCCACCCCAGGCAATCAGTATCCTAAAGAAGCCAATAGCAATAAAAGATGAAGTAAGGTACCTGGGCATACCCTGGACAAAGCTCTTAACTTGCAAATGCACATTAGCAAAACTTCAACTAAAGCCTATCACTGATTACAGACCATCAGGAGACTTAAAACAATCTTCAACCAAGACTACTTACGCAAGGTATGCCAAGCAATTTTAACACCAATTCTGGACCATGGAAACTCACTATATCAAGGACTTCCAAAACAGACTATCCACCCATTACAACTGGCCCAGAATACTGCAGCACGTAACATCACGAGCACTGCAAAGTTGGAATACATCACACCCATACGACGACAACTACATTGGCTCCCAATAATTGCAAGGGTGAAATACAAGTCAATCCTGAACATATTCAATGTCATCCACCACTGTTCAGCAAACATGCTCCAGGATTTAATAATCAGGGAAGTAACTAGCAGACCTAGGAGGTCCAACAATGGTAACAGACTCAGCATGCCAGCAGGATGATATAAAACAAAACAAGCCACGTCTAAAAGGGCTCCCTCACTATCAGCTCCTGCCCTATGGAATGCCCTTCCTCAGGAACTAAGGGCTCTAAATGTCACCAAGGACTTACGCAAGTCTCTCAAGACTCTCCTGTTCATGGAGTCCTACGGCCAAGTAACGTAATTTGCCAAGCACTGGTCTCCACTGCAATCGGCCCACCAACAACCACACTCAGATGAGAACTAAATGTAGATAGTCTGTATGTTTATATGTATATCAGACCCCCTTTTCTGTTAAATGTATCCCTACAATCTGTGTTAACCACTTTGATTGAAGGATAAGGTGGTATACAAAACTGGTTAAATAAAATAAAACAGATGAAGTGGACAGCCTTTTGGAGGTGCAAAGCTAGCCATTCTGTGAACACTCTGGGTGACCACAAGAGGCCAAATGGAAGAACCCAGTACTGGTTATGATAATCTTGGAAGGGTAAAAAAAAAATACAGGTATTGCCAGTAATGGGGATAGGTGGGAATGTGTATGTATGTATCCTCAAGGTCCAGAGAGGCAAACCAGTTGCCAGGATTTTGGCTAGAGAATTCATTCTGAATTTCTGCTTCCTGAAGTACAGACTCATTCCTCAAGTCTAGGATAGGTCATATCCCCAAAAAAGCCCAAAGGTATAAGGAAGAAATATGAGTAAAGCCCCCTTACCCATTGTGAAACAGGAACAGCCCACACTGCTCCAACACCAAACAAGGAATTCGCCTCTGACTAGAAGAGAAGAAGAATGTGTTGACAGCATGGCCTGCAAGGAGGTGTCAGTGGTGGACATGCGAGAAATTCTAAATGATATCCTTGGCTCACAATCCTGAGCACCAAGTGATCAGTAATAACGGAGTGTCTCGAATGGCTGAAGAATAGTAGTCTTCCTCCTATCAGACAATAGTCAAAAGCCATGGTTGGGCTTAAAGGCAGGTAGTATAGTAGTGTGCTGCTTTCTCTTCCGAGGTCTTTGATGCTGTATATACACCAAGGTGCCTGATGCTGGGGAAAAGACTTCACATAGGGCAGCTATCGCCTTCTTGCATAGAAATTACTAGGGGTAGTTCCTCTTGAAGTAGGGCTGTGGAGCAATTCTACAGCTTTCAAAGAAAACCTTTGGGATTGCTACCACGCATGCGTGGTCCTCTTCCTGCCCAAGCGTGCCATCTTGCTTAGTCAGGTCCCTTAGCTTGAGCCATACCAAGCAGATGGCAAGGGAAGGACAAAAATTCAGCAACTCATCAGGGGAGGTGGGAGGATAGTGAGGATTGATTCCTGCTGTCCCTGGAGAACACCTGTTACAGTTGAGCAACTACGCTTTCTCCAGGAACAAGCAGGAAGTCAGTCCTCACTTATGGGACTCCATAGCTACAGGCTACCGAACCTGTAACCAAAACATGCCCCTGCGAGGCCATAAGCAGAAGCAGAAGCCGAAGCCCGAAGGAACCAGAGTCCTCGGGTCGAAGCTCTCGGTAGCCGTGAAGAAGGGTCGGAGGCCAGGAGTTGCTTATACCCTGAACAGATTACGGAGGACAGCCTGGCCAAAGGTGCTGTCCTGGCGGGACTCCCTCTCCAGGCAGTAGTGGGCAGCAAAGGTGTTCGTGGAAAACCAGGTTGCCACCCAGCAGATGTCCATCAGGGGTACGCAGCAAGGCCGCCTTGGCTCGAACCCCGTGTGTGGTGACTTGTCGATCCAGAGGGACGCCCACCTTCGCATGGGCAAAAGCGATGCAGTCCGCCACCCAAACTGAGAGGGTGTGCTTGGTGACTGCTTGCCACCTGCCTATTGGGGTCGTAGGTCACGAAGAGCCTGTCAGATTTGCGATGAGTCTGGGTATGCTCCAAATAAAAGGCGAGGGCCCGTTTGCAGTCAAGGGTGTGGAGAGCCGTTGATGCCTGGTTGGCGTGTGGCCTCGGGAAGAAAGTTGGCAGCACTATCTCTTGGTTGAGATGGAAGTCCGAAACAACCTTAGGTAGGAATTTAGGGTGGGTACAGAGGACCACCCTGTTCCGATAAAACCTGGTGTAAGGGGCGCCAGCCATGAGAGCCTGCAGCTCACTGACTCGGCGGGACGAGATCAGTGCCACCAGAAGGCCACCTTCCAGGACAGGTGCTGGAGTGAACACGTTGCCATCGGCTTGAAGGGTAGACGGGTGAGCTGCATAAGTCCCATTCCACCGGAGGGGGACGGATGGGTAGCTTGGATAGTCACCCGCTTCATGCGGGGTCTTCTGCTAACAGCTGCCCCGAGAGGGGTTTTCCCTCGATAGGGAGATGATTAGCTGAGATGGCGCTCTGAGAGAGTTCGAATTCAGCCTTTCCCTTGAAAGGTGGAGGTGGTACTGGAGAACCCCACCAAACAGGACACGAGAAGGGGTCGACTGGTGTTTCGAGCACCAGGCGGAGAAGCGTTTCCACTTAAGGGCGTAAGCCCACCTAGTGGAGTCCTTCCTCGAGGCGAGGAGGATCTCCTCGACCCTCCTCGGAAGGGCCAGAGAGACCCATTCAGTCGCCAGGCCATGAGGGATAGGGAGGTTAGGTTCGGGTGCAGCACCTGACCCTCCTACTGTGTTAGCAGATCCCTGGCAGAGCCCAGGGGAACTGGAGGCTTCATCGACAGCCGGAGCAGGAGCGGGAACCAAGATCCCGATAGGTACAAGTTTCCGGGGAGGTGTCCCCATCGGACTCCCAGTCCAAGAAGTCAGTTGAGGAGTCTGAGCTGGGCAGGTCGCCCTGTCCAATGGCCGGTGGCCTGGTGCTAGAGGCCCTGGATGATCTCGCCTCCGAGGAACAGGAGAGCGAGGGAGACCGATGTCAAGGACACTCACGAGGCCCGCGGCTCTACATGGGGCCCTGTGATGCTGATACTGGGGTCACTGTATCTGGCGTTGAGGAGGAGAAGGGATCCTCATCGGGATGACCCTTGGTTGATCGGACGCCTTTGCATGGTACCCTTGGTCGGGAAGAGGACCACGCATGCATGGTAGCAATCCCAAAGGCTTTCTTTGAAAGCTGGGGAATTGCTCCGCGCGGGATCTGTTGGTGCTGACGTCACCCATAAGTGAGAACTGACTTTATGCTTGATCCTGGAGAAGTTTATATTTCATTAAGGGCAGGGTGAGGACCACCATTCGGACAGACAGATTTCAATATAAAATGGGAATCTTCTTCGGCACCTCTGTGGTTCCTAAGTTTAAGATCTTAACTAGCTTAAAGAGTAACAAGATAGGAAGCATCCTCAATCAGATCCTGTTAAGGAGGCTGTGGCTCCAGGGCTTCCAAGGTGGTTGATGCCTCATCAGAACTCTCAATGTCCAAATCATAGGCTAAGGAAATTTTACTTACTGAGCTTGCATCATCCCGGGGAACCATGGAGCCTAAGGTGACTGTGCAGAAGGTTTTGGGCTCCTGAGTGAAAAGGGGACAATCCCTCCAGGCAGTGGAGTACAGCTGAAGTTGGGTGAAGGCATAGGAACAGCAGTAGTCCCTGAAGCTCCAGCTGTGCTCTGTAGCATTGCTGCTGTTTCAAGAAACAGGTGTTTTGGTTTGCCCCTGAAGCTGGAATGACATTAGGGAAGGCCTCTGGTTAAAGGGCCGATTCTGAACAATCTAACTCGGAAAGACACCATGTAGAAAGGGCAGTCCCAATAGGTTGCAACTGCTGAACATTTACACTCACCGCGGTATGTTTGCCCATTCCAAGACCGTGGAAAGGACTTTGCTGCTGTGCTCTGAGGCACAGAAGCCATATATTTAGTTGGGCATGCTTTTGATGTGGAGGGTTTCTCCCAACAGAGGCCTTATCGTGCATAACTTGGGGGTGGTGAGGAGGGGTTGGGGTGGAAGAACAGTCCCAGTCTTTTGGGCTGCAAGCTCCTTTGACTCAGCTGCTGATTCTTTAGACTTTTGTTTGGCAGGTTCCTCCCTTTCTGCATGCAGTCGTGGTTCAAGGGAGGGAAGTAAAACAAAGGAGCAGACTTGCTTTGGCAGCACAGTCCCCTGAGAGAAAGAGGGAGGATGGTAGGAACCTGATGACACTAGAATAAAATATATGAAAACTTGTAGTGATAAAGAGGATTACCTCAGTTGTTGTTGGTTTAAAGGATTGCTGAATTTGTTGTAGAAAAAAAACATGTGAGAAGAGCAAAACCATGTTTGAGGGATCTCACTGAGAACTTCACTGGGGAGGGCAGGAGCAGCATCAGTTGGCGTGCAGCCCCTTACATGCTCAAGGAGTAAGCACTGCACACACAGGGATCCCTTCCAGAAGACATCACCATCAAGTGTCTGCATCTCCCCTGCTTGTCAACAGAGAAACGTCTCTCAGGCTTATGGAGATTTGGCAGGCTATGGACACCACTTCCTCCTACTCTAGTTTTTTCTAATCTCAATCTTTGTGTGTATAAACTCTTAACAATGTATCTACAGTACCTTCTATCCATAATTTCTACACAACTCATACTATCACCTGGAATTATTGCTTTCTTCCTCCACTCTATTTTCATACATACTTTACTGAATATCGTAAACCACCTTCATATACTTGTTATGGAAGGTGGTCTAGAAAGAATCTGAATAAACTACTACTCCACAGATATTTTTAAGCAGTGATATGAAACAATCCCTAAGAAATTTATTTTAATAGATTCAAAAACGTGCACAACGGTAGCATTTCCTCTGATTAGACGCCCTCTCCTCATTATATGGACATCTCCCCTATACAAACCTGTTGTCTGCTGAAGTTCCAGTAGGGCTTTGATTGTAGATGTAGCTGACTGTGATTCGCTGCTTATGTCCTGATAAATAATTGCAGGGCTGGTCTCCATGGCAATCTCATGTTCTGACCAATCCTGACCCCTGGAGGTGATCACATGGACAACAGGCTGGGAATCTGAGATATCAGAACAAACATGGAAATTAAAGGAATTGGTCTAGCTGCGTTTATGCCCCATCCACCGTTCTCCTAATTCCTCACTTCAGTAAGTCTAGGAGAATAAAGGCACAAATAACCAGGACAGGCTCAAATACTGACCCCCAAATTCAGAACATGTAGAAAGAAACTCGAGACAAGGAGAAATTTCATGCTGGGGAGCCTTGAAGAAACAGCAGTGCTAAAAGGAGACATCTAGGCAACAAAGTGAAATGACATCTCGTATCTACCATTGAGAGTAAAATTAAATGCACATTACAGAATTAGTAGTAGAGTGCTAGCAACCATTCTGGTTCGGAAGCAAGATGCAATATCTTACACTGGACCAACAAAAGCAAAAAAATATTGTAATACATGAGTTGTCAAGGCCAAATAAACTTCATCAAATGCAACTTCAAGACTTCACGTAATTGTGACGTCATCAGACAGCGCGCCTACGTGGGAATGATCCTCAGCTACTAGTGGAAGCTTATGGGCGTTCCACCGCACCTGCGTGCCATCTTACCACTTGCTGCCATGCCGCCATCTTTAAGTAGTCTGATACTATAGCTATAGCAGAATACAACTCCCAGAGGAGGTGGGAGCATTGTGAGGACTAATTCCTGTTGCCACGGAGAACACCTGCTACAGGTGAGTAACGACCTTTTCTCTGTGGACAAGCAGGAATAAAGTTCCCATATATGGGACTCCCTAGCTACAGACTACTGTAAGCACATAGGAAAGCAGGCAAGACCAAATGGGGCAAGTTCAGGGTGCATAATGGCAACAGGACTTAGTAACAGCATACAGAACTACTGTATGTACAGTAGAAATTGTTCTCCTCCCTTTTTTTTTCAGTAGCCTGAACAGAACAGAATAGGCCTAGAGGGAATGGAGTTGGATTTTAATCCCTAAACAGATTCCAAAGTACAGATTGTCTGAAGTTACTGCTGAGTCAGGAATCCCCATTCAGTAGTGGGCTGCAAATGTGTGGACAGACCACCACGTCGCAACCTGCAGATTTCTTCCCTGGAGACAGAGCGCAAGATGGCCACTAATGCAGCCATGGCTCTGACATTGTGAGCTGTGACATGACCAACAAGGCTTAGGCCTGCCTGGGCATAAGCGAAAGCAATGCACTCTGCAAGCAAATTGAAAGAAAGCATATGGAAATGGCAGCCCCTAGCTTGCTGGGGTCAAAAGAAAAAAAAGCTGGATGGACTTTTGTCCGCTCCAAGTAGAAGGCTAACTAAGTTGCAGTCCAACATGTACAACAACTTCCTCTCTGTGGGCATGAGACCTTGGGAAAAATGTTCATAGAACTGACTAATTCAGATAGAAGCCTGATAATATTTTTGGAAGGAATTTAGGAAGAGTACAGAGGACCACTATTATGATGAAATATGGAGTAAGGTGGATGAACTATGAGAGCCTGACGCTCACTCACTCTGCGTGCTGAAGTGATCACAACCAAAAACAAAACCTTCCAGGTCAAGAACTTCAGAGCAGGAATTGCATGG
Organism: Ichthyophis bannanicus; assembly: GCA_033557465.1. Taxonomy (NCBI): domain Eukaryota; kingdom Metazoa; phylum Chordata; class Amphibia; order Gymnophiona; family Ichthyophiidae; genus Ichthyophis; species Ichthyophis bannanicus. The sequence continues at coordinate 88,552,561 of CM066035.1, read as the reverse complement.
TTCAAAGGGACATTTCATGAGAACATAAGAACATAACATATGCCATACTGGGTCAGAACAAGGTCCATCAAGCCCAGTATCCTGTTTCCAACAGTGGCCAATCTAGGTCATATGTACCTAGCAGTTTCCCCAAAAGCACAGGTTCCACAACGCTTGTACTGGGTCAAGCATTGATATCCTGGGTCCCTTCTTAATAATGGTTTATGGACCTTTCCTCCAGGAACTTGTCCAACCCTTTTTTAAACACAGCTACACTAACAGCCTTTACTACATCCTCCGGTAACAAATTCCAGAGTTTGATTACACTTTGAGTGATAAAATATTTTCTTTTATTTTAAGTGGAGGAGGTGAAAGCATCCCTGGAAAGGGAAGAACCAGAGCTCAAGTATCCCAAAGTTGCAGAATCAGTGAACAGATGGAAACGAAGGGTAGTGGTGGTTGGAGACTCTCTTCTGAGGGGGTACTGAGGCATCCATCTGCCGAACAGACTTGATGTCCAGAGAGGTATGCTGTCTGCCTGGTGCCAAAATCCAAGATGTTACGGAGAGTTTGCCGAGACTCATCAAGCCCACTGACTATTACCCAATGTTGCTAATCCATGTTGGAACAAATGATACTGCCATGTATACCTCGGAACATATCAAAAGTGACTTCATGGCTCTGGGACAGAGGGTGAAGCAGTAAGGTGCACAGGTGGTGTTCTCTTCAATCCTCCCTGTTGAGGGTAAAGGCCAAGACAGAGAGGCTCGCATCCTGGAGATGAATGCATGGCTGCGTGGATAGTGTCATCGAGAGCGTTTTGGTTTCCTAGACCATGGGATGCTGTTCCAAGGGTTGCAGAGCAGAGATGGCATCAATCTGTCCAAGAAAGGTCAACGCATCTTCAGTAGTAGACTGGCTAATCTACTGAAGAGGGCTTTAAACTAGATTCATTGGGGATGGGTGAAGAAAGCCCCCAGGGAAGTGATACATTAAATACCTTTATGGAAATGGGTAACAGGGGTAACATATGGAAAGCAGTGTGTATAAATGCCCGTAGCATGGGAAACAAGATCCCTGATGTTGAAGCTTTGGTGGGAGTGGCTGACTTGGATTTAGTGGCAGTTACAGAAACATGGTTCACAGAAAACCATGATTGGGATGTAACTATACCTGGCTATACTTTATTCAGAAAGGACAGCGTAGGAAGAAGGGGAGGAGGAGTGGCACTATATGTGGAAAATAATATTAACGCCTTTGAATTACAGAGCTTAAAAGGGAGAGACGAGGCATTGTGTGTTAAACTAGAAAGAGGGAAAGAGAAATCTATTTGCATTGGTGTGATATACAGACCTCCCTCACAAGAGGAAGAAGTGGACAGAGTTAATTGAAAACAAACGCAGCATTGCTAGGAAAGGGGAAGTGCTATTGATAAGAGATTTCAATATGCCAGATGTTCATTGGCACATTCCTGCTGCAGTATCATCTAGAAGTAAGGAGATCGTGGATTCTCTACAGGGAGAACTATTCAGGCAATTGGTAACAGACTCCACACGTGAAGGGGCCATACTGGACTTGGTGCTTACCAATGGTGAAAGTGTTTTTGATATTGTAGTGGGAGATCATTTTGTATCCAGTGATCACCAGATGGTGTGGTTCAGTATTAGGACTAGCACTGTTAGAATCCATTCAAAGGTGAGGATCTTAGACTTTAGGAAGACTAACTTTGCGAAGATGGGCCAATACCTCAGGGAGTCGTTAGTGGGATGGGAACAGCTGGGGGATGAAGAAAAACAGTGGGAAAAACTGAAAGGGGATATTTTAAGGGCAACCAACCTTTTTGTTAAAATGGTAAATAAAGGTAAAAGGAAAAGGAGACCGCTATGGTTTTCGAAAGAAGTAGCTGAAAAAGTGAAGAAAAAGAGGGAGGCCTTCATAAAATACAAGAGATCACAGAGAGAGGAAGACAGGCATCTGTATTTGGAAAAACTTAGAGAAGCTAGCAAAGTAGTCAAGAAGGCAAAGATTCAAAAGGAGGAGGAAATAGCCAAAGCAAAAAAATGGAGGGATAAGACATTTTTCAGATATATTAGTGAGAAGAGGAAGGGCAAGAGTGGTTTTGTCAGACTCAAGGGTGCAGGGGAGGAATATGTAGAAGCTGATAAGGATAAAGCGGAATTGCTTAACAAATAGTTTTGTTCTGTGTTCACAGATGAAGAACCAGGAGCAGGACCTCAGAAAACACCCACAAATAGGAACAGAATCGAGGGACATCTTGAACAATTTTCAAAAGACTGTTTGGGAGAAACTATCTCAACTTAAAGTAGACAAAGCGATGGGACCGGATGAGATACACCCTAGAATACTGAGGGAACTTGGGGACGTTCTAGCAACTCCAATGACTGACCTTTTCAATGCCTCGAAGTCGGGAGTGGTGCCAAAGGACTGGAGAGAGGCTCATGTGGTGCCTTTACACAAAAGCGGAAGTAAGGATGTGGTTGAAAACTACAGGCCGGTTATTTTAACTTCGGTGGTGAGTAAATTATTGAAAACGCTGCTGAAAGAGAAAATAGTGAGGTTTCTGGAGTCCAGCGGATTACAGGATCCGAGGCAGCATGGGTTCACCAGAGGCAGGTCTTGTCAGACAAATCTGATTGATTTCTTTGACTGGGTGACCAGGGAGTTGGACCAAGGGAGAGCTCTAGATGTGGTGTATTTAGATTTCAGTAAAGCCTTTGACACTGTTCCTCACAGGCGACTTATAAACAAACTGAGCACCCTAGGGATGGACCCTAAAGTTACTGCTTGGGTTAGAAATTGGTTGGGTGGTAGGCGACAAAGAGTACAAGTAAATGGAGCTCACTCTGAGGAGAAGGATGTTATCAGTGGTGTGCCCAAGGGATCTGTCCTTGGTCCGATTCTTTTTAACATCTTTGTTAGTGATATAGCGGAAGGGCTGTCAGATAAGGTTTGCCTCTTTGCGGATGATACAAAAATCTGCAATAGAGTAGACACCCAGGAAGGTGTAGATAACATGAGGAGGGATCTAGCTAAGCTTGAAGAATGGTCTAGAATTTGGCAGCTGGGATTTAATGTTAAAAAATGTAAGGTCATGCATTTGGGCTGCAGCAATCCAAGGGAGCAATATAGTATAGGGGGTGAAGTTCTTTTGTCCACTAACGAAGAGCGGGACCTAGGCGTGGTTGTGTATGATGATCTTAAAGTAGCTAAACAGGTAGAAAAGGCGACGGCAAAAGCTAAAAGGATGCTTGGGTGCATACGGAGAGGAATGGCTATCAGAAAAAAGGAGGTGATAGTGCTTCTGTATAAGTCTTTGGTGCAACCTCATTTGGAGTATAGTGTGCAATTCTGGAGACCGCACCTTCAAAAGGATGTGAACAGGATGGAGTCGGTGCAGAGGGTGGCTACTAAAATGATTAGTGGTCTTCATTATAAAGCATATGAGGATAGACTGAAGGATCTTAATATGTTTACCTTAGAGGAAAGGCGGGATAGAGGTGATATGATTGAGATGTTTAAATACCTCCGTGGCATACGTGTTCAGGGAGAGAGCCTCTTTCAATTGAAAGCAAGTTCTGCTACGAGGGGACATGGGATGAGGGTGAAGGGAGATAGATTCAGGAGTGATATGCGGAAATATTTCTTTACGGAAAGAGTAGTGGATCCATGGAATAGTCTCCTAGTGGAGGTGGTAGAGATGAGGACAGTAACTGAATTTAAAAAAGCATGGGACAAACAGAGGATCTCTAAAGGTAAAAAGGGGACTGTTGTAGTTTTTGATATGGAAGGAAAGACTAGATAGGCCATGTGGTCTTTTTCTGTCATCATATTTCTATGTTTCTATGTTATTAGTCTTAAATAGTTTACCCTGTAGTTTCATTGCATGTCTAGTCTTTCTATATTCTGATAACATAAACAATCGATCTACGTTTACCTGTTCCACTCTGTTCATTAATTTATAGACTTCTATCATATCTCCCCTCACCGTCTCTTTTCCAGGTTAAAGAGCCCTAACCTTTTTAGCCTTTCTTCATAGGAGTATCCTTCCATCCCCTTTACCATTTTGGTGGCTCTTCTCTGAACCTTTTCGAATAACACTATATCCTTTTTAAGATAAGGCGACCAGAATTGCACACAATATTCAAGATGCGGTCTCACCATGGAACGATATAGAGGCATTATAATATCTTTTGTTTTATTTTCCATTCCTTTCCTTATCATACCTAGCATTCTATTTGCTCTCTTGGCCGCCGCTGCACACTGGACGGAGGGTTTAAAAATGTCATCCACGATGACACCAAAATCTTTTTCCTGGGTGGTGGTTCCTAATGTGGAACCTTGCATTGTGTAACCATAATTTGGGTTGTTCTTCCCTAGTTGCATAACTTTGCACTTGTCCACATTAAATTTCATCTGCCATTTTGACGCCGTCTTCCAATTTATCAAGATCCTCTTGCAATTTCCCACAATCCTCTTGGGTTTTAAAAACTTTTAATAGTTTTGAGTCATCTGCAACTTTGATAACCTCACTCGTTATTCCCTTTTCCAGGTCATTTATGAATATGTCAAAAAAGCAGCAGACCCAGCAGAGATCCCTGGGGTACACCACTATTCACCTTTCTCCAATGGGAAAATTGGCCATTTAGCCCTACCCTCTGCTATCTATCTTTTAACAAGTTCCTGATCCACAATAGTAAACTGCCTCCTATCCCATGACTCTTTAGTTTTGCCAAAAGTCTCTGATGAGGGACCTTGTCAAAGACTTTCTGAAAGTCCAGATACACTATATCAACCAACTCACCTTTGCCCACCTGTTTATTCACACCTTCAAAAAAACATAACAGATTAGTAAGACAAGATCTTCCTTGTCTAAAGCCATGTTGGCTGTCTCCCATTAGGCCATGACTATCTACATGCTGAGTAATTTTGTTCTTCGTGATGGTTTCTACCATTTTTCCCGGTACTGACGTCAGGCTCATCGGTCTGTAGTTTCCCGGATCACCGCTGGAACCCTTTTTAAAAATTGGTGTTACATTGGCGATCCTCCAATCTTCAGGTATTACAGGTAGAAACATAGAAATATGACGACAGAAAAAGACCACATGGCCTATCTGGTCTGTCCTTCCATAACTACAACAGTCCCCTTTTTACCTTTAGAGATCCTCTGTGTTTGTCCCATTCTTTTTTGAATTCAGTTACTGTCCTCATCTCTACCACCTCCACTGGGAGACTATTCAACAGATCCACTACTCTTTCCGTAAAGAAATATTTCCGCATATCACTCCTGAATCTATCTCTCTTCACCCTCATCCCATGTACCCTCGTAGCAGAACTTGCTTTCAATTGAAAGTGGCTCTCTCCCTGAACATTTATGCCACGGAAGTATTTAAACATCTCAATCATATCACCTCTATCCCACCTTTCCTCTTAAGGTATACATATTACTTGTTCTCTGTAAAACCAAACAGTTTGTTCATTATGGTATGTTGTTATATTGTAAACCGCGCTGATGCTGAATAGAGCGGTATATAAGAGCCTGTAATAAATAAATAAATAAATAAATATTAAGATCCTTAAGTCTGTCCTCATATGCTTTATAATGAAGACCACTAATCATTTTAGTAGCCACCCTCTGCACCAACTCCATCCTGTTCACATCCTTTTGAAGGTGCGGTCTCCAGAATTGCCCACTATACTCCAAATGAGGTCGCACCAAAGACTTATACAGAGGCATTATCACCTCCTTTTTTCTGCTAGCCATTCCTCTCCGTATGCACCCAAGCATCCTTCTAGCTTTTGCCGTCGCCTTTTCTACCTGTTTAGCTACTTTTAGATCATCAGACACAACCACACCTAGGTCCCGCTCTTCTTTAGTGGACAAAAGTACTTCACCCCCTATACTATATTGCTCCCTTGGATTGCTGCAGCCCAAATGCATGACCTTACATTTTTTAACATTAAATCCCAGCTGCCAAATTCTAGACCATTCTTCAAGCTTAGCTAGATCCCTCCTCATGTTATCTACCCCTTCCTGGATGTCTACTCTATTGCAGATTTTGGTATCATCCGCAAAGAGGCAAACCTTACCTGAAAGCCCTTCCGCTATATCACTAACAAAGATGTTAAAAAGAATCGGACCAAGGACAGATCCCTGGGGCACACCACTGATAACATCCTTCTCCTCAGAGTGAGCTCCATTTACTTGTACTTTTTGTCGCCTACCACCCAACCAATTTCTAACCCAAGCAGTAACTTTAGGGTCCATCCCTAGGGTGCTCAGTTTGTTTATAAGTCGCCTGTGAGGAACAGTGTCAAAGGCTTTACTGAAATCTAAATACACCACATCTAGGGCTCTCCCTCGGTCCAACTCCCTGGTCACCCAGTCAAAGAAATCAATCAGATTTGTCTGACAAGACCTGCCTCTGGTGAACTCATGCTGCCTCGGATCCTGTAATCCGCTGGACTCCAGAAACCTCACTATTTTCTCTTTCAGCAGCGTTTCCAATAATTTACTCACCACCGAAGTTAAACTAACCGGCCAATAGTTATCAACCACATCCTTACTTCCGCTTTTGTGTAAAGGCACTACATGAGCCTCTCTCTAGTCCTTTGGCACCACTCCCGACTCCAACGAAGCATTGAAAAGGTCAGTCAGTGGAGCTGCTAGAACGTCCCCAAGTTCCCTCAGTATTCTAGGGTGTATTCCATCCGGTCCCATCGCTTTGTCTACTTTAAGTTGAGATAGTTTCTCATGAACACAGTCTTTTGAAAACTGTTCAAGATGTCCTTTGCTTCTGTTCCTATTTGTGTGTGTTTTCTGAGGTCCTGCTCCTTGTTCTTCATCTGTGAACACAGAACAAAAATATTTGTTAAGCAATTCCGCTTTATCCTTATCAGCTTCTACATATTCCTCCCCTGCACCCTTGAGTCTGACAATACCACTCTTGCCCTTCCTCTTCTCACTAATATATCTGAAAAATGTCTTATCCCTCCATTTTATTGCATTGGCTATTTCCTCCTCCTTTTGAATCTTTGCCTTCTTGACTACTTTGCTAGCTTCTCTAAGTTTTTCCAAATACAAATGCCTGTCTTCCTCTCTCTGTGATCTCTTGTATTTCATGAAGGCCTCCCTCTTTTTCTTCACTTTTTCAGCTACTTCTTTCGAAAACCATAGCGGTCTCCTTTTCCTTTTACCTTTATTTACCATTTTAACAAAAAGGTTGGTTGCCCTTAAAATATCCCCTTTCAGTTTTTCCCACTGTTTTTCTACATCCCTCAGCTGTTCCCATCCAACTAACGACTCCCTGAGGTATTGGCCCATCTTCGCAAAGTTAGTCTTCCTAAAGTCTAAGATCCTCGCCTTTGAATGAATTCTAACAGCCCTAATCCTAATACTGAACCACACCATCTGGTGATGATTTTAATGAAAGTTCACAGATTACTAATAGCAGGTCTGTAATCTCATATTTCAGTTCTTTCAACACCCTTGGTTGTATACTATCTGGCCCAGGTGATTTGCTACTCTTCAGTTTATCTAATAGTTGTAATACATCTGCCCGATGTATTGATATTTCCTTCAATTCTTCCGCACCTTTAAATACCACTTCAGTCATGGGTAACATCCCTACATCTTCCTCAATAAAGACCAAATCAAAGAATTCATTCAGTCTCTTCCCTATCGCCTTGTCGCCTCTTAGTGCCCCTTTAATCCCTCTATCATCTAATGGACCAACTGACACTCTCACAGGTTTTTTGCTATGGATGTACTTGAAAAAGTCTTTATTTCGCATTTTTGCTTCCGCAGCAAGCCTCTTCTCAAATTCTCCCTTTGCCTGCCTTATCAATTTTATTTATTTATTTATTTTTCTTATATACCGCGCTATTAAGATCAGTGCGGTTTACATTATAACTGAACAATGCAACAATTTATTACATAACACGATGTGCTTACAAAGAACAATCAAAAGGGGAGAACGGGGGAAACTATTTATAAGATATATACACATAAAATTTACATAGAGTTATATACAACTAATACTTAAACTCTTCATGTGATCATAGCTAGGTCGGGTAGGGGACAGGATACAGCCATAGGGGGAGGTGCGGCTAACCGTTTTCATGTTGGGTTAGGGCGTTGGGATAGTCAGAGCAGGGGGTGAATGCCTGCGACTTGTGTTTTTCGGGACTGGTTTCAGGATAGTAGATTTGAAACAGATGGTGTTTTATTTCTTTTCTGAATGTGGTGAGGTTTGGTATGGATCGAATCCAGGTGGGAAGTTCATTCCAGGCTGTCGGAGCATATATCGAGAAAGCTCTATTAGTAGTTGTCTTTGTGTACCTTGTGGTAAATTTGGGTACTATTAGCATGTTGAGTAGTGCAGGCCGTCTTATTCTGTTTTCAGGGATATTGTTAATCAGATTGCTGATAGGTGTGGGAGACTGGTTGTTCAGTGCCTTGAAAGTCATGACTAGTACCTTGTATTGAATTCGGGCTTGTAGCGGTAGCCAGTGTAACCTCTTTCATTACTGGCGTTATATGTTCCAATTTTGATACACCTGTTAGAACCCTAGCAGCTGAGTTCATGGCCAGCCGAAGCGGGCTGAGGGTTGCCTGTGGGAGGCCATGGAGGATGATGTTTGCGAAATCAAGATGTGGGATTACTAGGGCCTGAAATATCGTTCGATAGTCCGAAAAATCGAGTAGTGGGCGGAGGTGGCAGAGGGTTCGTATCTTGTGGTAAACTGATCTTGTAACAGTCTTTACGTGGGTTGTCATGTCTAGACGCCGATCTAGAGTAATTCCTAGATATCGGATTGTGTCTCTTGTTTTGAGTTCAGCGTTTTTAACTTGCAAGTAGGGAGGTGTGACGAACTTCTGGTTCCTAGTGACAAAGAGGACATCGGTCTTGCTATGATTGATCCTCAGGTTTTGTGTGAGGAGCCATTCAGCAACTGCATCAAAGCATCTGATGATAGGGGAGAAATCGGGCTGCTCAATAGTGAATGGAATGTATAGTAGTATGTCGTCAGCATACACCAGGCATTCTACATTTAGGGAGCGGATCAGAGAGCAGATAGGCTGCATATAAATGTTAAATAGTAAAGCAGACAGGGATGATCCCTGGGGTACTCCCTGCTTCTGTAGGAAAGGCTCAGAGGAAGTGTTGCCTGTTTTTACTTGCTGCCATCTATTGGTTAAGTATGATTCGCACCATTGTAGTGCAGTATCCTGTAACCTTTTTTCTTGGAGACGTTGTAATAGTATCTTATTGTTCACAGAATCGAAGGCGGCTGCAATGTCGAGAAAGATAAGGATGAAGCCTTGGTGTATATTATCAATTCCTGTGATTAGTTTGTCGAAGAGGGTAGTTAAGATGGTATCTACCCCATGCGATTCTCTGAAGCCATGTTGAGCTGGGTCGAGAGGTGACTCAGTGTCAACGTGTTGCTGGATCTGTCGCTGGACTATTTTCTCGATGATCTTGGCAAGCAGGGGAATACTCGATATGGGTCTGTAGGATTCGACTTTGGATGTATCAAGGCGACTATTTTTTAGTAGGGGCCTAATTGATGTATGCTTTAAACTTTGTGGGAAGACGCCTTGCATTTGACTTGTCAGTGCTTGTGCTGTTTCCAGAGCTGTGCAAGAACCACATTGAGGTCCCAACACACCATAGGATGTTTGTAGGAAGGCTTCAAGAGAAGCAACCAACCCCCATGAAGCGAACCACTAAAGACTGGACTAAGATGGACTTCCCCTCCACACCTCGATAAGCTTCAATTGCACTGGGGTGTACCCTGACATAGTTGGACTTAAGTCCAGACTCTGAGAGGTGTCGAACATACTCCAGCAGTTTTTGTGTAGGACAGACAAAAGGATTTAGGTCATGGCACTCACACCAGACCACCTCCATTTACAGGAATAAGACTTCTTCACTGAAGCCAAAAAGACATTGGTTACACCAGTGGTCAAATTGAGCTCAGACAACACTAGCCTCTCAACATCCATGCCAGAAGGGCCAAGGACTGGATGTTGGGGTGCAACATCATTCAATCTTCCTGCAAAATCAGATCCAGCACATGACCCAGCCAGAGTGGCTCCTGACTGGAGAAGGAACCAAGGCTGTCTGGGCCAGTAAGGAGCGATGAGAATCATTGTGCCTCTCTCTGTTTTGAGCTTCAGGAGTGTCTTTGCAATGAGAGGTACTGGAGGATAGGCATACAGAAGACTTTCCTCCCCAGTGTAGTAGGAAAGCATCTGAGGTTAGTCTGCTGTGTGACCTTATCTGGAACAGAACCGATCCATCTTGGCATTCTGTGGAATGGCAAACAGATCTATCGAGGGCATGCCCTATTACCAAAAAATGTGGGCCGCTATCTCCTTGTCCAGGGTTCATTCATGTCAGTGTTTTGTTTGCTTGGCAGGTCTGTAGCTCTCAATTCCATCCCATGAATAAACATAACATAACATGTGTGATGGCACACTTCCACAATCTGATTGCTTCGCAATACAGGATGTAAGAGTCTGTTCCTCCCTGCTTGATATAGAACACTGACTTCATTGTTTATTTTATTATTTAACCAGTTTTGTATACCACCTTTATCCTTCAATCAAAGTGGTTAGCAACACAAATTGTGGTTCTACATTCAACAGGAGGGGGAGGTGTGACAGGATGTACATACAGACTATAGGCAATTAGTTCTTAGTTCTCATTTGGGGGTGCAGGCTGTTGATGAGTCATGTGTGGCAGGAGTGGAGGTTTTTGATCTGCTTATGTTACTTGTTCACAGAACTCTGTGAACAGGAGGGTTTTGAGGTATTTTTGGAAGTCCTTGAGGTTGTTTAGGGCTCTTAATTCTTCAGAGAGGGAGTTCCATAGAGCAGGCGCCGAGAATGAAATAGCTCTACTGGAAGTTGCTTGTTTTGTCTTATGGTATCCTGCGGGTGTGCGGAGTCTGTTACTGCCATTAGTTTGCTTGAGTCTGCTGCTAGTATCCTTGGTTATCATGTCTTGAAGGACGTCTGCTGAGCAGTGATGTATGACTTTGAATATGTTTATAGTTGTTTTGAATCTCGCTCATGCAATTATCGGTAGCCAGTGCAGTTGTTGAAGTATGGGTGTGATATGTTCGTATTTGGCAGCGCCTGTAATGTGTGCTGCAGTGTTCTGCACCAGTTGAAGTGGGTGGATAGTCTGCTTGGGTAGACCTTGATATAATGAGTTTCCATAGTCCAATATTGGGGTGACGACCACTTGGCATATGGTATGAAAATGGTCCTGGCTGAGGATTGGTCGGTCTCCTGATGAGCTTTAATTGGTGGTATGCCTTCGCTGCAGTTTTGTTTATGTGTGATTGTAGGTTCAGATTCTTGTCTAGGGTGATTCCTATGTACAATTTGGTTGGCCAGTCAATCCCAGAAAGCCTTTAGAGCATTTGCTAAAGGCCTTAGCTCCAAGAAGTTGATCTGGTATAGGACCAATTGCCCCAAGTGTGAAAACCATCAAGATGAGTTCTCTAACGAGAGTTAGGATGTGTCTGCTGTCAAAATCTTTGGAGGTAGAGCAATTTGGAAGAGGAGACCTTTGATCAAATTGTGGCGGACTGTCCACCATTGCAATGACTGAACGAGAGGATCGGTGACACAGACTATCCCTGAGTTGACCTGTGGCCTGGGTCCACTGAGTCTGCCTCATATGGAGGTGGGCCAAAGATGTTATGTGCACAGTAGAGACCAAGTGGCCTTGTACAATTAACATCTTGCGAGCCGTTACCTGACGACTCACTTGAGTCTCCCACACCAGTATCAACAATCAGAGGAGTCTGTCGTGCAGAAGGAAGGCTCTTGCCTGAGTCAGCTCGAGCAGGGCTCCAATGAATTTCAATTGTTGGGTAAGCTGCAGGAGGGATTTCAGGTAATTTATGACGAACCCTAGTAATTCCAACACCTGAATGGTCAACCTTGTTGATTCTTGAATCCCTTCCGGAGTAGTATTCTTGATCAGCCAAATGTCCAGATAAGGGATGACAAATACACCCAGTGTCCAGAGGTAATAAGCAACTACTGCAAAGCATTTCAAGAAAACGCAAGGTGCTGAGTCTAGGTCAAAAGGCAACATTCTCATCCTGGGAGGACAACATTTCCAATACAATCAGATACTTCCTGTGAGTGGGATGTATCTGTATGTAAGTATATGCATCCTTCAGACCCAGGGAGCATAGGCCATCTCCTCTTTGAAGAGAAGAAAGCAGGGTGCCTAGAGAAATCATTTCTGAACTTTTTTCTTACCACATATACGTTCAGATCTCTTCTGTCTAGATTAGGAAAGTATCCCCCTGTTTTCTTTTTTTGGGGGGGGGGGGGTGATCAGGGAATACCTGAAATAAAATCCTCATGGCACAAGCTCGATCGCAAGATCTGTCAAGAGGGTGGTGATTTCCCTCCAAAGCAGTTCCCGATGCAGAGGGTTGAGGTGACGCACCCCCTGGGGAGCAATTTGGAGGTAGCTCAACCAAATGTAATTTGTAACAGCTTGGACGATCTGCAGAGCCCATGTGTCTGATGTTATGAGGGGCCACCTTTGTGCAAAAAGAGTGAGCCTTCCCTAGACCGGAGGGTCTTGCATTGCAGTTATTGGTAGAGTGGCTATGCTCCAAAAGTCCGATGTCAATGCAGCTGACTTAGAGGACCCAGCCTACTGTACAGCCAAAAGCAACACAATCCAATCCTCGAGAGCCTGCAGAAGGCATTTCTCCATGGCTGTCAATTTCAAAGGCTGTGGGACTTCAGCAACTTCAGCCAATGTACCCGGAATCTTAACAAGGTTATCGGCGGGTTGGTCTTGGCAGGCTATTGCTGCCCCTCTAATGCTTTTTGTTAAGTTTTCCTCCCTTTGGAGGAGCTTAGAGGGGCACTCTCGTGGATCCTCATTGTTCGAAGTCAAGCCTTGAGGGGCTCAGACACAGTGCACCAAAGTCTTCACTCAGTGCTCAGCATAATCTCCTTTAGACAATGATGAAGATGAAGCTGAATCTTTCCCTCATCCTTGCATGGAGATCGATTGATGGCCGATACTCTGGGGCACTATGAATGCTCAGCTCTGAGTGGACTCGAGAACTCATCCATGTCAATGCACTGTCAGCATCTGATGCAGCCTTTGAAGCCATTGAGACTGGTGCCCGTCAATGCCATTGTCAATGGATCAAACCTGTGAGCACCAAAAAGTGATTTGCGCTGCTTCTCTCCATCCTTGAGTCCTCCTTTTTGTCATCTGCAAACACAAATTACAAGAAGAGGGCTGATGATTGGGTACTACGCACCAACTACAATTTTGAAAAGAGCAGGGCCTGGCTGGTGCACTGGCAAATCAGAGGACAGAGATGGCGCAGAATAGATAAATTTAAAACCACCAAAAAAAGGAAGAGAGAAAAGTAACCGTGTCAGCAAGCAATTACAATAAAACAGGCGGCGATAAGATCTCCGAAGAGGAAAAAGAAATTATCAAGGCAGACACACATCACACTACATCTGTTGGACTCAGTGGAAAAACAAAGACTAGTTCAAGATGGCGCCACAGCAGCAGGCAGGAAAATGTCGCATAGGTGCAGTGGAAGCTCCCAAAAACGTCCACTAGTAGGTGGGGCGTGTTCCTATGCTGGCTCTGTCGGATGACATCATCCATACATGAGGGCTTCATTCCTGCTTGTCCACAGAAAATCGATGTCTAATCACTGAAGGTGGCATTTTACTTACCAGTTAATGTCCTTTCCTTCAGTTCTGCTAGACCAGTACAGACAAGTGGGTTGTGTACTCCTACCAGCAGATTGGTGAAGACAAAGAACCAATGAAAAACCCAGGTTTCAATAACACTCCCATGTCTCTATCCACCTCAGCCACCAGAAGTCTCTTCAAATATTCATCCTAAAGCATATGGGAGAACATGGCAAGTCTCACACAACCTCAATGGGGGCAACAATGAATAATTAAGAATAGAGAACTATATACAGGAAAACAAACAGAAGGCTGACAGTTGAAGATGAACCTGCAGAGTCAAGTGTAAAAATAATAGCAGACCCAAGGATACCACAGCTGAACAGAGCAAACAGTTCCAGAGGCAGGCCCTGGACTAGTCTAGCAGGACTCAAGGAAAGGACATTAACTGGCAAATAAACTGTCACCTTCCAAATCACCATGCTAGACTAGTACAAATAAGTGGGACATATCAAAGCTACGACTCCACTGGGCAAGAAGATGACAGCAGCTCGCAAAATCCTTGAGTGAAAGGCAGAGTCTGCCCACACATGGACATCCAAGCAGTAATACTTGACGAAGTGGAAAATGATGCCCATGTTGCTGCCTGACAAAAGTCTGCAGGGGCTATCGCGCTCTGCTCCGCCAACAAGGACGCTTGCGCAAAATGAGCATGTAAAACCTCTGGAACCAGCCAGATCCACCAGAGATCCAGTGAGAAAACGGCCTCTTTAATCCAGCACCCCAAAGTCGACCTAACTGCCATGTCATCCTTGCCCAGGCCAATAAACAGCATAAAAAGATAGTCTGACTTACAAAAGGAATTTGTAACCTCCAAGTACCAGAGAAGCACTCTCCAGACATACACAAGGCAAAGATCCTTATCCTTTCTCCCGACATTATTCCTTAGAGGACGATGATAGGCAAACCGCCTGGTTCACAAGAAAGAGAGAAATCCCCTGAGGCAAGAAAGGCAGGCACAGGCCAAATGGAAATGACCTCCTTTGAAAAAGACAGATAACCATCTCAGCAAAAACAGAGCCTGCAGTTCGGAAATCCGCTTCGCGGAACAAATTATGAGCAAAAAGACAGTCTTGAGCATCAAATCCTTCAAGGTAGCATGCTTCAGTGGCTCAAAGGGCGCTGACATCAAGGCCCTGAGCACCAGAGACAGATCGCAGAAGGAACCACAGGCTGGAGAGGAGGACGCAGATGCCAAACTCCCTAGAGATAGTGCGAGACATCCAGGTGCAAGGCTAGAGACTTACCAGCCAGCAGACCTCGAAAACAGGCCAAAGCTGCCACCTGAACTTTCAGACAGTTAAGGAAAAGGCCCTTTTCCAGGCAATCCTGTAGAAAGGCGAGCAGAGATGGCACCTTGGCCGCCTCAGGAGCCAACTGCCAAGCACAGCACCATCGCTGAGGTGCATGACCAGCACATATGCTATCTTGGTAGACTTCCTCCAGGCTCCAAGCAGAGTAGAGACCATCGCCAGAAAGTAGTTCTTATGCACTAGGAGTCTCCTTTCAAGAGCCACGGGATAAGCGAGAAGAGAACCAGGTCCTTCCAGGATGATTGATCCCTGCTACAATAGGCCCCGAGACAGAGGCAATCGAAGAGAAAGCACATACAGGAGCCGCATCAAGTCTCCGAACTACACTCTCCACAGCTAATTCGGTGCCACCAGAACCACCCTGCGCAGGTAGCGTTCTATACACCGAATCATACACTCCACCATGGGTCACAAAGGAAACACGTACAGCACGCACTGACTTGGCCAAGGCATCGAAGCCCTCGGACCCCGTCTCCATCAGCAACTGAAGAAGCGGAAAACTTGGGCATTGGAGCTGGTTGCCACCAGATCCATTTTGGGGCAACGCAGTGACACAGATTCAACTGAAATGCCTCAACAACTACCACTTTCCAGGGTCCGGAGAGTGCCAGCTGAGGAACACCATGATATTGTCTGAAAACACTTGAACTGCCCGGCCCTCGAATAGAGACCGGAAACGTAGAAGAGCCGACCTGATGGCCCTTGTCTCAAGGTGGTTGATGGATCACACAGCTTCTCTGCAGTTTCAATGACCCAAGGCCATACGGTCTTGGCAATCTGTTGTCAAAAGGATCCAGGAGAAATTGTCCAGCAGCACACACTTCCACAGATGACAGGGCCGCTGCTGCTGCCGCCACTACCACAGGCTGACCTTCACCATCATCGGGAGTGGGAGCCTGCGCTCAAACTCCTGAGAACTCGGGGACCACCAAGTCAGCAAGGACCACTGGAGTGGTTGCATGTGAGCAAGAGTCCACCACACCATCTTTATGGTCGTCACTATCAATCCAAGGAACTGAAGATAATCCCAGATTCTGGGAGCTTGCTGCACACAGAACAGCGCAAGGCAATCCAACAGTCTTGAGTTTCTCCTCTGGCAGGGAAACTGCCCACTCTATAGTGTCGAAACATGTTCCCAGGAACTCCAGGGATTGAAGGACAACAGCTGACTCTTTCCCTGATTGATCACCCAGCAGAGGCTTTCCAAAAATACCACCACTTGGAATGCCACCCGAGATGCTTCTGAAAGTGAATGGGCCTAGATGAGCCAGTCATCCATATATGGATGGACACATCCTAGGCGCCACAGCTGCTACCACTATGACCCTTGGAGAATGTCCTCACATGGTGGATAGCCTGAAAGGGAGGGCGGCAAACTGATAGTGAGAGCCAAACATGCACATAGATACCTTTGCTGATCCACCCAGATCGTGATATGAAAATAAACCTTGGTCAGATCCAAAGAAGTCAATACCTCCCCCCCTTGGTGCACTCCATGAATCACAGAATGCAAGGTTTCCATCCGGAAGTGCAGGACACATGCAAGTGCTTGTTGATACCCTTAAGTTCCAGAGCGGGCCAAAAGGAACCATCCTTTGACACCACGAAATAGATGGAATATCTGCTCTTGCCCTGCTTGTCCAGGGGAGGATGGGTACCACTGCCTTTAGGAGCAGCAACCTTTCCAAGGTGGTCCGCACAGCAGCACTTATGATCGCAGACCCACAAGGAGAAATGACGAAGGTATTCGGAATTAGCTCTTCTCATTCCAGGACACAGCTGAACTGAATGGAGTCTAATACCATTGTCAAGCTGTCATTACGTCCATACTGGACTACTGCAATTCCATTTTCAATGGTCTACCGAAACAAACTACCCAGCCTCTGCAATTAGCCCAAAACACCACTGCCCAAATCACCTCTGCTTCTGCGAAATTAGACCACATAACACCTCTCTTATAACAGCTCCACTGGCTCCTAACTACCTCATGGGCCAAATACAAGACACCTCTGACCATCTTCAAAATCCAACACAACATGTTGGCCTACATACTACAGGACCTAATTCACACAAAGCCCAACAGGTCACGAAGACAGAGCACCATAGACATCATTCAAACACCCACCCCATTCACCAAAACCAATAATTCTCTCTCTAGCAGCACCAGCCATTTGGAACTTTCGTCCAGAGACACTAAGGACTACCATGGACTTAAAAGACTTTAGGAAGAAGCTGAAAACCTTCCTCTTCATGGAACACTTCAGTGAGCTCTCCTAGCACTCCATATTCTGGACTACCCCCATAGCCTAATCCCCCAGTTCCTTGTCATATGCTGTCTGGTTAAATGTATATATGCCATAATCTAAATAAGTTATGCTTGCTAGTATTTCCTGCATGCCACCCTTACTTATACCGCAAGTTCTCGGTAATGTTTCTGAGTTTTACAGTAAACCGCTTAGATTTTATGATAAGGCAGTATAAAAAAAACCTGTTAAATAAAATACACAGCGATCATGTGTAACCAGGGCCCAATCCTGAAAGAAATGGTGAAGCCTGCCACCAACCAAAGGAACCAGGGAATGGGCCTCTAAACTTTCATTGCACAGCCCAGGAGGGTCCTCCTCTGGAGGGGACAGAGTCCCTGGGGCCATGCACTCAACAAAAGTAGAGAACGAGCCCGAAGCTAGAAAATAGAGGGAAAGAAAGATAGATTATCCAGGTTGGTAACAATGAGAGTCCCTTGATCCCCAAGGGTTCAGACCAGCACATCCTTGGTGGATGCGCAAAGGCAGACAAGAAAAGGGCACCTGTCTACTTCACAGTCCTCTTGGACCTGTCTGTCAAAAGGCAGTTAGATTTTCTGTCATCCAGGTCCTTCACTGGCTTCTCCAAATAAGCTCCAAAAAGAAGCTTCCCCTTAAAAGCCAGTTGAGCCAACCGAGCTTTGAAAAATGTGTCTGCTGCCCAGTGCCAGAGCCAAATCCAACGCCGTGACACCATCATCAGGGCACTATCCCTGGCCACCAAATGGTACCAGGTTATGCATAGCATCAGAAAGGAAGGCCATAGAAGACTTCAAAAGAGGGGTAGTATCACATCCAGCGGAAGTATCTGAATCCACCGGAGTAGGGCTTGAGATGTCAGACTGGCACATACTATCAGCTGAAGAACAACAGCCACCACAGCGAGCTGGTTCTTCAACACCACATCCACCTTTTGGTCCAGATAATCCTTCAAGGTTGATCCTCCTTCCACAGGAATGTTGGTCCATTTGGTAAATGCTATGACCTGTGCATCCACCTTAGGAATATCAGACCAGTCAATGCACTCCTCCGGGAGAGCCGAGCGCATCTTATACACTCTTAGCCCTTTAGGCAGGGGAGTTTGGAGAGTCTCATTCCGACCAGATCATATCCTTGATCACATCCGGGAACTGGTAGTGGATTTCCACACCTCTTGAAGGAGTGGGTGCACCTTCGGCTCGTGCTGCATACTGGGAGCATCAGTCAAGTTCAAGGTGGATGAGACCCTGGCATTTAATGACACCAGCTCCTCCTTCTAGAATAGGTGGATCATACCTGCCTCATCACAATCCTCTGAAGGCCAGAGTACTTCATCTACGTCAGAGCCCAGTGGGAAGCCATGTGAATCCAAATCAGTCAAAATCCCAGACAGCTCCCAGCTGTTCCCCATCTCCTGGGGGAGCCCCTCACCAGAGACGCTTAGCCAAAGGCAATCAAATAGGACTTCCATTCTCACCCTGCCCCTCAAGAGACTGCACCTGGCGGCACCCAGAGGCTGCAGGGTCTGAATTTCAATGCCAGAAGGACGAGGACTGTTTCAAAAAGGAAAAGAATTCCAAGGACCACAATCTGGAGTCCAGAAGCTCTCCTCTCAGAAACTACCCCCCCCCCCCCGACACCAGGTGGCATAGCCACCACAGATACCCTAGAGGATGAGTGGCGGCTCATAGCACGGTCAGCAGACGCTCTAGCTGGCTGGATATCCTTACCTATAGGCGCCATCCATCTCCTGCCCTGAGGCAGGCAAGGCCAGACTAACAGCATCCCCCTGGCTGAGAGAAGGGAAAGAAGGCCCCCTAGGGACGATTCCGAAGCTGCCATGCAAGAAGAGCAGAGCCAGGAATCCGGAGATGAGCACCTCACTTGCCACAAGCCAAACAATGTTTCCTGGAAGACGACAGAGTTAAGGCAAGTATCACAGAGCATGCCAAGGCCATGGTGGCTCGAAAGGGTACGTCATAACTGTGCTTTTACTGCAATGAGTGCTATAAGCGCTAGGATAGGACCGTTCATTAGGACTGCATGACCACCAGGCACACAGACAAAAATGCCACTAACGTGCAGAAAATGGCAGGAAACCCCCACACTGTGTCAATGATCACCAGCAGTCCACCCTGCATTGCGCCCCAGGCAGACTGAATCGGGAGGCCCAATAAGGACAATGACAAGGTCAAGCCTTGGCAATCATCACCTGAGAACCCCAAGCAGAGGATCCGTGCTGGGCTCAACTCTAATCCCCTGAAACTGTTTCACTGGTTTTGCAGCACTGTGTTTAAAGGTGGCTGGCAGGCAGATCCCTCTGAGATCCTTCTGCAATACATGGGAAAGAGCAGAGGGAACAGAGGAGGAGGGAGGGGGGCGCTGAGGTTGTGAGGCTGCTGCACTCTTCCAGATCCTTCCAAATTCTGGCTGCTCAACAGGCTCTTACGATAAGTACTTGGAGCTGAACCAATTTTTCCTCCTTCTATGGCTACCAAAAAGAATGCAGTCTAGTGGAGCCTCCCACATAATGCTTGAGAGTTACCCTCAAGGTGGTCATTCACAATCATTTAGTCAATCTTTTCCTCTCAATCTTAAGATTTTCTACAGAGCGGAGAAAATCCATCCACCTGCTGGAGACAAAGAAATACTGAAGAGAACTCTGGTGGCTGAGGCGGATAGAGGCATGAGAATGCGGTCATTGAAACCTAGGCTTTTCATTGGTTCTTTGTCTCCACTAATCTGCTGGTACAGGAACTCAACACACTTGTCTAGGCTGATCAGCAAGACAATATGAAAATATGATTTCAAACTAAATTTTAAAACAAAACACAAAACCCAACATATATCTTGCTTAGAATTCCAGCTGTAGTGGCAATTCCTTGGCTACCATAAACTGGTTGGTTGACAGACCATAAGAGGTAGCTAGCATGTAAATCAAAAAGGGCAACTTTCGAACTGCACACTAACATACATACTTGACTTCATGAACACCCTTTAAAGCCTCAGAGAATCCTATATAACAGCAAGCTGCCGAAGACAGTTTATCACCCTCCCCACCAGATTCCCTTGAGTTTCATACAATTATATATTCCCACCTTTATTATTTTAGCTTGGGTGGTTGAAAGCATATTTCTCCACATTTCTGCATGAGCTGCATCATTAGTTCTCAGTGGGGTTTCCACCTTAGCACAGCAGGGATTCTTCCCTCCAAGTTCCAACATTACTGTCCTCCTTTTAAACTACCGTGTTTTTTTTTGTCTTTCTTTTAAAAGACTGCAAAGACAGAGGATGATGGATCAAGTATTTTGAGAGCACCTTCAAGAGCGGTTTTCACTCTTTTCAAATCCCTGCACACAATAATGCATTATTGGTACCAAAACGAGAGACTAGCATTAATGCCTACTTAAGTACCTTGGGAGTTCTGCGAGGATTCGGTAGAGGAGGAACTGCTGTCTGTGTAGCTCTGAGGATCATCTTTTACTTCTTGGATGGAGGAGTTACAGGCTTCCGCTGCCCGGGAGGCTTGTTGAAGGGTCTCTGTCACCAGCTGCCTGGTCTGCTCACTTACCACAGTTGCTTGAAAGGTTACAGGTTTCGGCTTTATCAGGACCTAAGGAAGGGTTAACAAATTTCTTCAATAAATACAGCAACCTAAAAGGAGGGGTCTGCCAGACCAGTCCTGACAAGGCAACATACTTTAATAATCCATTACAGCACAGAAAAATAAGAACACATGGGATGAAATCTTTTGGGAGTGACCTCAATGTCTTATTCTCTGATGCCATCAGCTTCCAAAAGAAACCTCCTAAGCTGTGCACTCCAGTGACTAATCACAGGAAAGCTAAAATGTTAAAGCATACACCTGAGGTGAATGCTGGGTAGCTTGTTCCTCATGTGTACCTGTGTCTTGCCCTGCTGCCCATACACAATCTTTGTGGGGATAATTTTGGTGGTTGGCTGAACAGCAGATCCCAATCCCTTCGGCTGCGTAACGATCATCTTGGTGATGGGCCTCGTTGCCGTGATGATGGCTGGCTTGGTCCCTGCTGACATGGCCTGAAGCGTCTTCTCACCCTGTGGTGAAGGCAAACACTTACCATGTTAAGACTTTCATCTGTTCATATTAAACATGCCTGTAGTAAATACATCAAAAACTGAACCAACTGGTAAGGAATCTAAATTCAAGACAAAGATATTCCTTGTACAAAGAGGCTAGAGTGAGCAACAAATGTATTAGGAAGACCATTAGGGCAGAATAAAAGGGCAGTAGAAAAACAGTGAATGCTATTATTGGAGATTAGATTTCCATTTGTTTTAACTGCTTAGTGGCTTTAGAGATAGGTAACATATCAAATTTGAGAATAAATTAGTAATGACAAGGTTCATCATAAAAGAAGCACCATTACACCACATTCCCTAATTACATTCTCTCCAGATGCCTTGTTTATTAAAACATTCCTGTCCTTGCAACTGCAAACCGTTAAAAGGGATATTACCTTTCACTCCCTTACATGCTTTTGTCACAGTGCTGTCCAGAGAACTCGGCATTAACAGAACTCACAGATGCAAGTCTACACTGAGAACAAATAAGGGGTAAAAAAAAAAAACAACACTACATCAAGTAAAGGCTCAGGGGAGAGCAACAGAAGAATACCAGGGTGCCTCCCAACCCACTATCCATATAGGGAAATGCTAAACAGTTGAAAGATTAAAGTTTGAAGCTCACATACTGAATACACTTCATGGAGGGGTGGGAGGTGAAGTTCGTTTCTGCTCTTCCTCTAGCCAGAGAAAGTGTAGTTACTCACCTGTAACAGGTGATCTCTGGGAACAGCAGGAATTAAGTCTTCACATATGGGTACCGACGGAGCCCGCGCGGGAACACTCCCCAGCATCCAATAGGAAAGCTTTTGGAAGCATCCCACAGTGCCTGCGTGCTGCCTTCCCAACTCTCCTTCTTCAGTTGAATTTAAAGCTGAGACAAAAGAAGAGAAGGAGAGAAAAAGAGAGAGAGAGACAACTCCTTGGGGAGGTGGGTGGGTTGTGAAGACTTAATTCCTGCTGTTCCTGGAGATCACCTGTTACAGGTGAGTAACTACGCTATCTCCAGGAACAAAACAAGCAGGAATGTAGTCTTCACATATGGAGACTCCCCCGCTGAAAGATGCCAGGGGGATGACCCCAGGAAGCTGCAAACCCATGGAGAGATGGGTCATGCTTCCTCCCATGGATCTCTGGCATCCAAACCCGGGATGGCGGGTAGGAGTTGTACTAAGTCTGAAAGAGATGCTGGAGAACAGCTTGGCCAAACAAGGCATCCCTACGGGAGTCCTTGTCTAAACAATAATGGGCTGTGAAGGTGTGTACCGAAGCCCAAGTGGCTGCTCTACAGATGTCGTCAATGGACACAGAACGAAGATTAGCCATGGCTCTCACATTGTGAGCTGTGACATGGCCTTTGAGAGAAAGTCCCTTACTCTCATATGCAAAGGATATGCAATTTGCAATTCACCTAGAGAGAATTCTTTTGGAAACTGGAAGTCCCAAATGACTAGAATCAAAAGCAACAAAAAGCTGAGAAGATTTTCTGTGTTGCTTAGTTCTTTGAAGGTAAAAAGCCAGGGCTCTTCTACAATCTAAAGTATGAAGGCTCCTTTCTGCATTAGAGGCATGAGGCCTAGGAAAGAATACAGGAAGGTAAACCGCTTGGTTTAAATGAAAAGGCAAAACCACTTTTGGCATAAAGTGGGGATGAGTCCTAAGAACTACCTTATGGTGAAATCTTGTATAAGGAGGATCTGCCACTAATGCCTGTAACTCACTGATGCATCTAGCAGAAGTGACAGCAACTAGGAAGATTACCTTCCAGGAGAGAAACTTTAGAGCTGTAGTGGCTAAAGGCTCAAAGGGCGGTTTCATGAGCTGCCCGAGAACAAGATTTAGATCCCATGCCACCGGCGGTGGCTTAACGGGAGGTTTTGTTAAGTGTAGACCTCTCATAAATCTGGCTACGAGTGGATGACAGGCAATAGGTTGTCCATCCAAAGGCTTGCAAGAAGCTGCAATGGCACTAAGATGGACCCTTAATGAATTGGTTTTAAGACCAGAATTTGATAAATGGATGAGATACTCCAGTAGCGATTCCAGAGGCACCGAAAGGGGGTGAAGCCCCCTTTGGGAACACCATACACAAAGAAGCTTTTCCACTTAAAGGCGTATGATCGCCTTGTGGAGGGTTTTCTGGAGGCCACCAGGATATCCTTTACCTGTTGAAAAAGGTTGCTATCTGGAAGCTCTAGGCTTTCAGCAACCAGGCCCTGAGATGCACGGACTGGGGATTCGGGTGCAATAGTGTCCCGTTCTCCTGGGAAAGAAGATCTGGAGCATATCCCAACTCCAGTGGCATGGCTTGAGAGAGATGTAGAAGCAGAGGATAACACGTTTGCCGTGGCCAACGTGGAGCTATGATCATCATACGTCCTCTGTCTCTCTGAAGCTTGAACAATGTTTTGAGAATGAGGGGAATGGGTGGGAAGGCATAGAGGAAGTCCTGCCCCCAGTGGAGGAGGAAAGCATCTCTTGCCTGAGCGTTTTGAGCCGGAATTCTGGAACAGAACCAGGGAAGTTTAGCATTCTGTGGACTTACAAAGAGGTCTATATCTGGGGTTCCCCAGATTCAAAACACTTGAGCAATATGGTCTGAGTGAAAAGACCACTCGTGTGGCAGCAGTATTCGACTCAGTTTGTCTGCCCAAAGATTTTGAATGCCTGGAAGATATACCACTAGGAGGTGGATTTGATGCTCTCTGGCGAGGGCCCACATTCGCAAAGCTTCGTTGCATAATGACAGAGAGCCCGTTCCACCCTGCTTGTTCACATAGAACATGGCTACTTGATTGTCGGTCTGGACCCGAACTGTCTTATAGCTGAGCTGGGCCTGAAATACTCGAAGAGAATGGAAAATGGCTCTGAGTTCTAGGTGGTTTATGTGAAGACAAGCCTCCTGAGGGGTCCAGAGACCCTGAGTTGAGAGATCATGCATGTGAGCTCCCCAACCCAACTTGGATGCATCTGTTGTTAGGGTGGCCTGGAAAAGAGGCTGCTGGAAAGGAGAGCCTACTAGAAGGTTTTCCAGATATTGCTACCATTGAGAGGACGAAATGAGACGTGTGGAGTTTCTAATTTTGTCCGACAGACAACCCGAGGCCTCTGTCCGCTGAGAGGAGAGGGTCCAATGAGCTGCTCGCATGTGAAGGCGAGCATAGGGAACCACATGGACAGTAGATGCCATATGCCCCAGAAGCTGAAGCATTTCCCGAGCAGTCAGGAAGACTTTCATAGCTGCTTGGGATGCCATCTGCACTATACAAAGACAGTGGGGCTGTGGTAGGAAAGCCCTTGACTGTCTGGTATCTAGACTAGCCCTTATGAACTCCAGGGACTGAGAAGGGGTGAGCTGAGATTTTGGGAGGTTTATGACCAGTCCCAAGTAGCAAAGAATTTGCATCATGCGAGAAAGAGCGAAGCTGGCTTCTGGAACTGTTGATGCTCGAATGAGCCAGTCATCTAAGTAGGGGAAAATGAATATTCCTAGAGTTCTCAGAAATGCTGCTATTACTGCCATGCATTTTGTGCTGACTCTTGGGGCAGAAGCCAGACCGAAAGGAAGAACCTTGTATTGGAAGTGCCTTCCCTGGAAAAGGAATCAAAGGAATTTTCTGTGATCTGAATGGATGAGGATACGTGTATATGCATCCTTTAAATCTAGAGAACATAGCCAATCCTGACTCTGAAGATATGGCAGAAGTGTTCTGAGGAAGATCTTGAATTTTTCTTGGAACAGATATTTGTTCAATTCACTGAGGTCCAGTATGGGTCTGTGTCCTCCTGTTTTCTTTGGAATGAGAAAATAGGGGCAGTAGAACCCCATACCCTGTTGGGGTATGGGTACTTCCTCTATTGCTCCATGAATAAGAAGTGATGCGACCTCTTGACCCAAGAGATCAATGGCAGGGACTTGGGAATTGAACTGTCTTATGATTGTAGGGCGCATGCTGTGAAAATGAAGTCTGTACCCCTCTCGTACAATGGACAGAGTCCAATTTTTTTTTGTTATTTGTTGCCATCTTTTGGCAAAATGGCATAGCCTGCCTGGAATGGTAAGGGGTTCCAGACCTTTCAGGGGCTGGAAGACTAAGTTCTCTAGGAAAGAGTCAAAGCCCCTGAGGAGGCTGAGCTTGTTGAGCCGGTTGAGTTCTTGGAACTTGTGGCTTCCTTTGCTGTCTGTCCTGTTGCTGCCCCTTTTGGGGAACATGGACAGTGA
Source organism: Ichthyophis bannanicus (assembly GCA_033557465.1). NCBI lineage: Eukaryota > Metazoa > Chordata > Amphibia > Gymnophiona > Ichthyophiidae > Ichthyophis > Ichthyophis bannanicus. The sequence goes on along the minus strand of CM066035.1, from coordinate 88,526,869 downwards.
GCATGCTGGGTGTAAGATGGGTAAAACCTCTTTTTCTTGTTGAAAAAGGGTTTCTTGACTGACGTTTTCTTTGCTGGGCTGGCTGTAAACTTTGATAGTCTGTTCAAGGTAGTATTTTCAGATTCAATCTGATTTGCTTTGTCTTGCCAATCTTTGTCAAGGAGATTTTCTTCTGTGCAAGGGATGTTTCCCTGTTTATCTTGCACCCATTGTTCTAAGTCTGATGCCTGAAGCCAGGCAATACGACATGCACCGATTGAAATAGCAGAGGTTCTGCTAATACATTCAAAGCAATCAAAGGTTGCACGGTTCACGAACTTAAACACATCCTGGGCATGTTTGACCAGAATAAGAAATTCCCCTCTTTTGTCCTCAGGAAGAAGAGGGCTCATGAGCTCTAAGTCTCCTGCAACCTCCTTGAGGAACATTCCCATATAGAGAATGTAAGAGCTGATCCTGGCTGACAACATGGAGGATTGGAAGCATCGACATGCAAAGGCATCGAGCGTCCTTGATTCACAGCCTGGAGGATTGGAAGAATGCGTTTAAGCACTCTTAATCCTACGCATCACCGATTCCACTACCATTGAATGGTGTGGTAATTGAGTTTTTGAAAACCAGGACAGCTTGGAACTTGGTACATGGTATCGAGACGTCGGGAGTGTGGAGACACCATTAAAGGGGTTTCCCACATTCTTAACGTAAGGTTATGCAAGATCCTATGAATAGGCAGAGTTGCTGCCTCTTTAGGAGCCTTAGGATATTGAAGAATTTCTAATTCTTCTGCTCTGGGTTCCTTCTCTGGAGTCACCGTGATTGCAAGACCTCGAGCTACATCACACGTATGAAATCCTGGAAGGACATGTCCTCTGGAGGAGACATTCTGCGTTGAGGAAAAGGAGAGGGATGCTACAGAAGGAGTGCTCTATTACCGGCAGAATCAGAGTCATCGGAATCGGAGGACTCGAATTATCTCTGTGTCGGGTGTTCCTGCAACGCACAGTACCAGTATCACTCGAAGTCAGTATAAAGGTGTCTCGGTACCGATATTTCGATACCTGAAATAGACTCAATGCTCGGCATGGGAGGAAGTACACCGGCCGAGGCAGTCAGTACCGGCACCGATGTCGGTACCGATACTTGTGGAACAGTCTGTAGCGGTCTTAGCGGTACCGAAGCTGTTAAGAGAGCCGCTAGACTGCGTTCGATAGCGAGGATTCTTTGATCCATCGCTCCTGCTGATGACTGGGTGTTGGTACCGGTGGAAACGGCCACGACCCCAGAACATGGCACCAGTAGTTCTGCAGAGGTGGAAGCCTCTGGAACATCCTGGAGCCCCGTTAATGCTTTGGAGACCGAAGTCTCCCGCCGGGGCTGTTTTGCCGGTGAACTTTCCTCGAGGGCAACACCAGTGGCTGCTCGATACTTGGAAGGAGATCTACCCTTTGAGGACCGGCCCGTCTTAAAATACTTAGGTTTAGTTGCCTGAGATCCATGGGAGAAAGATAAAGCCCTGGAAGATGTCGATGCGACTGACATCGTATCTACGGCAAAAAAGGTACAGAGTTTTGCAGCTATGTTCTGCATGGCCTGTTGGTCATCTTTCTACAGGAGACACACTCCGATGGAGAATGGTCAGGACCTAAACACTTAAGACACCATTCATGGGTGTCGGTGACAGATATGGTACCGCCACAGTTAGAACATTTTTTGAAACCACTAGCTGGTTTCTCCAGTTTGAAGAAAAGTGGGCCTAGCGCCAAGAAGGGAGAGGCTCCTGAGAAAAAATATTTTAGAAAGTTTTTTTTTTTTTTTTTAAAGAAAAGAGAACCAGCGGTACCGGTAGGCATCGAATGAAGGCAGACGCGGCCACAAAAAACAAAAGAATAAGAATACATTTTCTGCGGTGACGGGGTATGCGACCTCTCGGCTCCACGGAAAACATAAAACTGAAGAGGGAGAGTTGGAAAGATGGGAAGGCAGCACGCAGGCGCTGTGGAATGCTCCCAAAAGCTTTCCTATTGGACGCTGGGGAGCGTTCCAGCGCAGGCTCCGTTGGTACCAATGATACACATATGTGAAAACTACATTCCTGCTTGTTCCTGGAGATGTTCATTACCATGACAGTGGAAAAGGTTCCTCAAAACAAAGTTCAAACGGCACCATGAAAGGGATGACACTCCACTGGGAACATTGGAAGTGATCCGAATGAGATGAAAATGAATTTTTTGGGGGCAGTTATATAATTACTATTATTATTAAAGACTTATAAAGCGCCGCAACATACGAAGCGCTGTACAAACATAGAAGAGAGACAGTCCCTGCTCATCAGAGCTCACAATCTAATAAGACAGAAAACAAAATAAGTCACATAATACAAATAACAAAAATTTACAGGACAAAGTAAGCAAATGCTGATAGAGAGATCAAGATAGGGTAAGACAGGAATGGAAAGCAATAGTGAAGTTATACTAATTAGACGGATTTACGGTTCTCATCTGCAACCAAAGCGCTGGCCAAATCTATCACAGATGCCCATCACTTGATTTCTGTTATCTTGGGGGGCAAAGCAAATGGTCCATAATTAAAGGCAAAGCTCCCTGTCTGACACCAAATTAGGCACAGTTTTCCGCCTTTTAGAAGCCTGGAGTTTGTGCTCCCTTATATTAACAGAGAAAACAAAAACTACACAATCCCTGTCGAACACTCACTGCACTGTTAACAAGATATTAGGAGACCGCCAGAAAGTGACATTTCACTTACCAGTTAATGTACTTTTCTTCAGTCCTGCTAGACCAGTACAGACAAGTGGCTTGTGTTCCCCTACCAGCAGATTGGTGGCGACAAAGAGCCAATGAAAAGCCCAGGTTTCAATGACATTACTTCGATGTCTCTATTCGCCTTAGCTACCAGAGGTCCCCTTCAGTATTTGTCCCAAAGCATATGGGAGAAACAGGGCATGCCTCACACAACCTCAATCGTGGGCAACAATGAGTAATCAACAGTAGAGAACTATGTACAGGAAAGCACCAACAGAACGCTGTCAATAGAAGATGAACCAGAAAAGAAAACTCACTCCATCAAGAACATGTGTTTTTCTTATAGGCAATCGCACAATGCTTGATTGTCAAAACAAGCCAGAGTCTCAGCATACACGGGCATGTGGTGAAAAGAGGACCAGAAATAAATCCGGACCACAGGCACCAGCAACAAGCCCAATAACACCAGTGACCTTGGCAAATACTTAAAGCAGCCAGCATAATCCACACTACGCACTTAATTATAAACAAAAAAACAAAGTGCAAAACACTTAGCTGTAAGAATTGTGCATAGATGTGTAACAGCCAGCCGCTTTCCCCGACGTTATCACAAAAGAGCCCTCATACGTTTCGCGAGAAAAACCTGCTTCCTCAGGGGATCCTAAAAGACAAACACACAACACCCTATTTTGTTTTATTTTATTTTAAAGACTGGCTAGTGGCTTTACAGAGGGTCATTGATGTATGAAGGGCAGTATTTTACAATGACTGTATTTGAACAATCACTGGTTGCCCGGTTTTTCTGAGACCTCTCTTGCCACTTTTGAAACTAGTTTTTGAGCGCTACATAAGAACGACAAGTCAGTCGAAGACTGCAGGATACTTTCAAGTTACGGTACAGAGTTTTGATATATTTTCATTAGTTTAGCTCTGGAGAGAGAGACCACGATTTAATGTTATTTTATTTTACTACAAAACACACCACCTAAAACTTAAAATACAGAATACTTAAAAACCACAACTCTGCCACAAATCTCTTACCTGCCGGCTAATCTTCAATAACGCCGTGCAGAAAAACGCCACCCATGTGCACTAAAACACCACTACCTCATTTTAAAGGGAATCCCCTCAGATGGCCAACAGAGACAATCCCCACCGAGGCTCCACCCCACCTCACAAACATACCGTCCAATCAATGCGAAAATTCAGGCCCTGAGGGGTCACCGTCCGCAACTGATAAATCCATTTCTACTCGCACATCAAAAGAATCTGTTCCTTACTCTTCCCATTACGTCCATGCAAAACCTGCTCCAAACAAAAACACCGCATGTCCTGAAAAGAGTGTTGAAACTCCATAAAATGAGGTACCAAAGGTGCCTCTCGAACCCCACTCTTATGCTCCAAAACTCTCTTACGAAAGGGTCAGCAAGTACTCCCCACATACAATAATTGGCATGGACAGCGAATTCCATAAACTACAAAAGAGGAATCACAAGACGTGCAGTTTTTCAACTTATACTGAATGCCATGATAATCAAATGGAGAAATCACACAAGACAGTTCACAAGCCGAACAATGTCCACAGATACTATGGCCTCCAGCAGTCACAACCCGCTCCCCTGACGAACTTAACAACTCGCGCAAATTTCTCTGGCTCTTGAGAAAGGACTTTCATATGTACCTATGACTTTCTTTGATTCTTTCCAGTTTCGTTTGGATTTGGAGGGTCTGATACGGAAGCTGCATTTAAAAATTTAAAAATATATTTAACCTAAAAATGATGAGCTTACTAAAACAGGATTCAGTGGAAACAGGGGAAAAGAGAGAAACCATCTCTCCCAACACGATTCTCACAAGAGATTTTAAAAAAAAAATTTAATAATACATATACCTGTAAATCAGGACATCAGTCTTCCAACGGTATAGTCTCATTAATTGCCGTTTCTAATAGTAACATAAGTAAAAAATTAAAAAAAGGTGTGCCCCCTTTTGTTTTCTTATCATTCTCACCGTACTGCCAAAATATTACGAAAACACTGGTATCTAATTCAGACTATGCCAGCTTTTCAGGATATGAAATTAACTATTGCTCATAGACGTAATGCAAATTTAAAGAATACCATCTGCACTGACTGAGAAGGCCTTTTTATCATCCCAGAAAGGCCATTATCAGTGTGGTGCATGTTCAGTATGTGCCCATGCACTTACAATTAAAAGCAAATTTGTCCATCCGGGTAATGGTCAAGAATTTTGTTTGGATGATTTTTCTAATTACAGTACGAGTCACGTCATTTATATAATAATCTGCCCATGTAAGAAACTTTATGTGGGAATGACTACTCGTCCAGTCCGTGTCAGAATCATAGAACATTGGAGTTGTCTTAAAAGAAGAGTGGTTGACAAACCCCTTGTCAGTCATTGGCAGGAATTTAGGCATAAGATCTCGGATCTAAAATTTTTTGTAATTAAAAAGATTAAAATGAATTGGAGAGGAGGGAATGTTGAAAAAACCATTCGTAGATTGGAAGAACGGTATATTTTTGAATTAAATTGCCTGCACCCGAGAGGATTGAATATGAATAATGATTTATCAGTTTTCTTGTAGAGATGTCCTGTGGTAGTGGGATTTTGTCTCCTTTCAGTATAATTTTTCTGGTAATGGTTTATGGAATTAATATGCTTTCTTTGTTTGTGTTTATTTGTGGGCTATTTAGTAAGTTTGGAGAATGTATTGAAGCAATAGTAACATTAACATATTTAGGGTATTAGAACGTTACATTTGAAGCTAAAGGTGTAACAAGTAGGCATCCTTACTGATTCATTCAGTCTGGAGTATGGTGTAGAAGAGTCTTATAAAACTTTAAACAACCGGTTTTGATAGAGTAATGTGAGTAGGAGGGGCTCTTTGTGTCTCCTGATATCTAAATATGTGTAAGGGTTTTTATAAAGCTACACGTGCAATTTGTATAGTGCATCTCTTCTGAGGATATAGTGTGAGTTGGTTTGGGTTGTCATGATATTTAAATATGCATGAGGTTCTCTATAACGTCATAGTGTATATATCCCGCGAGAATAGTGAAGATTGCATAGCGCAAGCGCCGGCGTTTTGTGTGATGTACCGGCGGGAATAGTGAATGCGCTGATATTGTATACTTCAATTTGTTCTGTAAGTCTGTTACATGGTTTATTTTCAAGGCTAGTTGATAGTTTTACATTTCAGACAATGTATAATTTGGATTCTTGTTTTTCACTCTTGATATTTTTCTCAGTATGAATGATGCACTGATGGTGGCTTATAGTCGCGTAGTTGTTTTAAGATCGTAGAGTCTTTAAAAAGTTACATGGTCCTTGAAGTACAATCAACATTGCGTTTCCAATGGGTATAATTTTCAGTTTGTCCATCAAAGATAATCTCTGAGCAAGAATTTAATAATGTTGGTGCGGTTTCTAAATGATGCAGACAATTTTGGGAAATTACGTTGTTTCCCGCGGAAGGTAGACTTACTTGTATGTTTGAGTATTTGAAAGTTCACTCTTACAGACTCTTCAAAATGTATTTCTTTTACATTGGGGGTGGCTGATATTGATATGTGCATGTGGATATTTTAGTGGAGGCTTCTACTTCTACTTTTTAACTTTTTATTTGTGTCACTATTAGAAATGGCATTTAATAAGACTATACAGTTGGAAGACTGATGTCCCGATTTACAGGTAGATGAAATCTTTTTCTGACATATCCTGTGATGATTGCGTTGGGAGAGATGGTTTCTCTCTTTTCTCCTGAATCCTGTTTTAGTAAGCTCATCAATTTAGGTTAAACACATTTTATAACCATGCACATGAATATGAGACTGTACATTTAGAAGACTGAAGTCCCAATTTACCAAGATGATCTCTGAGCAAGAATATAATAACGTTGGTGCGGGTTCCAAATACTGCGGATGATTTTGGAAATTACGTTGTTTCCCGTGGAAGATAGACTAACTTGTATGTTTGAGTATTTGAAAGTTACTCCTACCGACTTTTTCAAGTGTTGCTTTTTAACATCAGGGTGGATGATATTGATATGTGAATGAGGATTTTTTAGTGCAGGCTTTTATTATTTTTTACCTTTTTAAATTTTTTACTTATGTTACTATTAGAAACTGCAATTAATGAGACTATACCGTTGGAAGACTGATGTCCCGATTTACAGGTATATGTATTATTAAATTTTTTTTTAAAAAAATCACTTGTGAGAATCGTGTTGGGAGAGATGGTTTCTCTCTTTTCCCCTGTTTCCACTGAAGACTGTTTTAGTAAGCTTATCAGTTTTAGGTTAAATATATGTTTTTAACCATGCATATGAATATATATAATACCCTTCCTTTTTTAAAAAAAACATATTGTGACGATCGTGTTGAAGTTTCTTTTTTTAAAAAAAAAACATTTTATGTGTTTACCCCTGATTCCACTTGATTATGATTTGGAATATATTTTATATTGAAAGTTTATTTTCATATACTTTTAATTTAGGCATAAGAATACATAACATACAACTTTTGAATCCTCTTTTAAAGTAGAATCCTATGGAGGTTTTTTATTCTCTTATCTTTGTTTTTATATGTTGTCATAAGGTAGCGCCATCAGAACCCATGGAAGTAGGGGATTGTGAGCAAAATGTAAGGGAAACTGACAGCTCAGGTTCACACATGGGGGAAGGTTGCTATGAGCAACAGATGAAAACAAAGCCACGTGGTGTTAGGGAACGCCCGAACAGAAAGGGAGCACAGAATTCATTAGAAAATGAAGAGCACCTGCATGGGGGCGGAGCCCAGGCTAACACCAATTTGAACGTACTTAAAAATCACTTACCGGGAGGTAGAGAGAAAACTGAAGGAGAAAGTGGAACCGAGAGAGAAGTAGTAGGAATTACAAGGGCTGTAGTTGGAACTACGGGAGAAGCGTTAGAAACTGCTGAGCTTGAGAGCAGTGTCCGTGGAGGTGTGAGGACGGAGCCAAGGGGATTATCCAGAGCACAGGAGGTTGGTGATTCTCAGAGAAGCTGTTGGGAACAGCAGTGCACAGCCTCTCAGTATCCCCAGGAACGTTGCTGTGAGGCAAGCAGAGAGGGCAGTCCAACAGCCAAGGCTTTAAGATATAAATTACACAGGTACACTAAAAAAATTTTTTTTTAAACTGCCTCTAATGTTTCGATTGATTTTTACGTTTTTTGGTGCGCTGAATCCAAATCTGGTAACCAATTTGCTCCATCACGTACAGATTTTTTGCTACATTGGGTTAGCAGTTTGAGGTGAACGTTTCAGATTGAGTGCGATCGAGATAAAAGTTTCTTGGATGAATTCTTTATACTAATTGTTTAGTAGTTATTCAAATAAGAATAAAGAAAATTGTAACAAGGCAGCACATAAGAATAGAGTAATGTCAACAAAACACACTGTGATGGTAGCAAAATTGTCTGCACTTAAAACAGCCACATACATGTGCACAAACATTGAGCATATAAGAGCGAGGTTAGACACAAAGCAAAGAAATGTGCAAAAAATGTTGTACAGGTATGTATGTAAGAATAGAAAACGCAAACCGCACCATTGCAATACATGAAGACAAACACCCGATGGTGTGAAAATAAAATTCTAATAAATGATATCCGACACTGTGGTAATAACTAGCAAATTTTTATTTCAAAGTTTAGTAAAAACACGATATTTGTCAACACAGTTTAGATTTTAAAGTCATTCTTGGGTCAATCAATCTCCTGGTGGGCCCGTTTCTTCTTCCCCCGAATGCTTCTCTTGGTGCGCTGCTTGGCGTATTTTTCATCTGGGGTTTCCCGCAGCAGCAACCAGCAGAAATCAGCCATCATAGTGGTGTTCCATCTTCCTTGGTACCTTCTCTCTGCGTCCTTGATGTCCTGGTGAAACCTTTTTCGGGAAAGTAGTTCACATGGGAGTGCAAGAAATGGACTTTCTGGCTCATGTTACAGCCTTGTTCTTTGAAGGCATTGAGCATCCTGGCAACAATATCCTTATAGTTCTCATCCCGCCTGTTCCCCAAGAATTTGAGAACATCCTTGAAGGAATCCCAGGCTTCTTTTTCCTTCTCAGACATCGTTTCAGCGAATGCTCCCTCTGAAATGAGTTTCCTTATATCAGGGCCAACAAACACTCCTTCCTTTAGCTTTGCTTCAGAAAGTCGGGGGAACTTTGAGCAAAGGTACCGAAAGCACTCACCATCTTTTGGAAGGGACTTGATGAATTGCTTAATGAGACCCAACTTAATGTGGAGCGGTGGTAATAGAATTTTATCACGAGGTACCAAGCTCTCATGAAGAACATTTTTCTCACCGGGTCTCAAATACTCCCGAATTGGCCAGTCTTTTTTCCCCCCAGTGTAGGTCGTGGGCCCGGCTATCCCACAAGCAAAGGAAGCAGGGATATTTGGTGAAACCAGATTGCTGCCCTAATAACATGGATAGAATTTTAAAGTCTCCACAAATCATCCACTTATGCTCATCATAACGAATCTTCTGAAGAATCAGGGCCAAATTCTCGTATTTTTCTTGGAGAATAACAGAGTGAGCAATAGGAACTGAAGCGAATGTGTTGCCATTATGAAGAAGAACACCTTTTATGCTGTCTTTGGACGAATCAATGAACAGCCGCCATTCAGCAGGATCATACTTGAGTATAACTTTTCCATCACTCCGTATATATCGTTGCAAAATACCAAATCTTCCTCTTTGTGAAATACTTCAAAAATTGTGTCTCGCGATTGCGGTACCAATAAAAAATTGTTCCTGGTGACAATAGATTTTTCTGTTTAAGCCGAGAACCTAGCAGTTGGGCAGCATCTTTTGGGAGTCCTAAATCCCGGACTAAATCATTCAATTCAGCTTGAGAGAAAAGTTCAGGTTTCAGATCTGGTTCAGTTTCAAACTCGGAAGTACTGGACTCATCGGGAAAAGCCATCTGATGAGTCTCATCATGATCAGAACCGTCCACACAAATATGATCCAAAGATTTTGGTGGTTCAGGTACAGGTACTTCGTTGCTATGAGGCATAGGCCTAATTGCTGAGGGAAGGTTGGGGTAACTTATTATGTTCTTATTTTTTAAGTTGTATCCCTTCACAATGCTGCTGTAGTCTCTTTGTTCACGCCACATCATAGGTATTCTGAAACGAAATGCTTGTTTTTTACCTTTCATCCATAAGTGTAGATCTTCCTCACATGTCTTGCACACTTTGTGAGGAGCCCACGGTTTGTCTTGATCGCCTAACTTCAAACCGAAATAGGTGAAATATACTTTTTTAATAAATGCAGAAAAGTTCCTCTGCCGCTTTTTCACGGTATATTCCCCACAAATAAAACAAAAACTGTCCGGAGAGTTGACGCAACCTCTGGCTCTGTGAGCCATCACAAATACACAGCACTGCAAACTACAACTGTAGTGAACCACTTCGGAATAAAGCTGGATTACGACTGAGCAAACAAAAGGTAATAATGAACTTGCAAGAAACTGAAATTTGACAGGAACGTTCATGTCGCAACCACCGTGTTTGAGCGAGCGAACGAGGCGAGGCGAACAGGAAAGAACATGCGCCAGCGCGAGTACTGGATTTAGCCCCGCGCCTCCCAATTGTCCTGTTAATGTATAAAATGAATACAAAACACTCTAAAATATCATGAGGGAGTGTTTCTAGTTAGTTAACCATTACAACCTCTATTTTGGGCCAAGAAAATAAACTGCAGTCGGCTAAAAAGAAATTATGTGAACATTCCTTATATGGGTAAGAAATCTAATTTTGCAAGAAAACGTGACGTGATGGAACATTTTGGCTATTTTTCCTGGATTCAGCACCCCAAAATCTATAGGAATCAGTTGCAAAACTGGAGGCAGTTTTTTGGTAGTGTACCTGTGTTACCTAACACCAGAAGGGGAAAACTTTTACCCTGAAGCACATTTGAATGAGTCAGAGAAACACCGTGGAAAAGGGGCTTCAAAGCAGAGCTGTGCTTATCCGAGAGAGCAGGAAACAGCAGTGCCTAAAGGTAGGCGTATTTACCCTAATAAGAGAGGTTTGCAATACCCTGACTTTCTATGCACGTACCAAGAGCTCTGTAGTTCTCAGGAACCCAACTACAGGAAATACGGTAGTTACCCACGGGCCACTAGTATAGTGGGGGAGGAGAGTGTTTTAACTCCCCGACAAGAACCTTATAACTTTAACGGCAGTTGCGAGCCAGAAGTTTACTCAGATGAAGTGGAGATGCAGATTGAACCTCTTGGAGAATCTTTAGAGGAAAATGAGATGGACTGCACGTACACATTATCTGATTGTATAGCATCTCTATGTTAAAAGCAGCCAGAACTGTTTATGAGAAGAAACAGGTGCAAGAGTTCCGTGAGTAAAAGGAACTGTTTTCTGTTACTTTTTGTTTCCTGGTTTAATGCTGAAGAAAGCTAAGTTGTGTTGAAAGTATTTTTCTTTAATTGTGTTATCAGACGAAGGGTCTGACCTGCTTTAAGTTCCACTGTTATGAATCCACCCCGGACGGGGAATAAAGCCTGAGTTTAAACCTTACCCTCTGCTTCAACTACACTTCTTTGGCTAACGGTGAAAACTACAGGATCCAGAAGGCCTTGCTAAAGCCTTCATAGGAGCTCTAAAGCCATAAAAATACTGCTCCATCAAACGACCCAAGCCCTTTCTAGCCTCTGGGTACGTTAGTGGGTGACAATGTTTATCATCAAAATTTTTTTACTGTATAGTTTATGGTTTTACAATGTTTACTTTGTTTATGAGTAATGTATTTATTTATTTATTATTACGTTCCCTTCTATTGGCTGTGCTAGTCAAAAGTTTTTTTGATTAAATTAGATATACAGAATGAGTATAAGGTACAAATTTTTATGCTTTTATGTATATGTATTTATGGATATACGTATTATTGATTTTGATATTTTATTTATTTATTTATTTCGAATTGATGTAATTTTAACACTCTTGGTGTTTATGGTTGTTTCATGTATTTATGTTTTCATTTACGATGTATTTATTTATGGTTTGTTATGTTTTTAGCTTAGCCTGCCCCTGAAGAAGGTTGCGAAACACGGCCTGTGTCGGGCCTAGGCTAAAGGTGACCAATAAAAGAATTTCCTTCCCACTGCTGTCCACGGTTTGTTACTGGGCAGGACACCATCATATCCATTTCGGGGTGATCCTAACGGCACAGAATCAATTGAAATACCTCAATGACAATTCCTACTCTCAAGGATTCAGAGAGTCCCAGATGAGGAAGTCCACCTCCACACTGTCCACTCCAGCAATGTACTGGGCTGACAAGGCTAGGAGGTTCTTCTCCAGCCAGGCTAACAGGAGAGCCATCTCCAGAACCACCCAGGTGCCTCTTGTGCCGCTTTGCCGATTAACATGTAACACTTCCGCGGCGTTCTGTGAAAACACTCAAACCACCAGGCTCTCAAACAGAGGCCGGAAATGCAGAAGAGCCAACCTGATGGCCCTTGCCTCGAAGACGGTTGATGGACCACAACGCTTCACTGTGTTTTTGTTTTTTTTTAATTTATATTGTACAGCAACAGAGCCAACATAAAGCACTCGGAGAACAGAATTGTTCTATCCACTAACCATACAATAAAGGTCAACAGTATATCATTAAACAACTGTCTCATTGCCACTTTTACATTTTCCAAAGTGGTTGAGTAGATCTATCCTGAACTCCACCTCTTTCCCCCTCCCAAGTGTGTGCAATTCCGCCAATACATACTCAATTAGTAATGCTAGTAACGCTGGCAGGAAACATTCCAGCATGCATTCATGTTGAGGGTGCCCTTTAATGCAATAACGTATATGTCCCAATGGATGTGCTTAAGGCTGCGCCCAGCCTATCTCTGAGACCCAAATATAGATGAAGCACCTCATCCCCTTACTTGGTAGCCATATTCCCCTTTTTCATCTCCATTTCTTTCCATTTCCTATAGGCCCACCATATCTGTCTGTGCTTAGACATTTGGTGTTTATAAGTTGTTAAAGCATTTATTCTCTCAATATAATCCAATTTCTGCAAAAAGCATAGTTACTCACCTGTAACAGGTGATCTCCGGGAACAGCAGGAATTTAGTTATCACATATGGGTATCGTCGGTTCCGACGGAGCCTGCGCGGGAACGCTCCCCAGCGTCCCATTAGAACACTTTTGGGAGCATCCACAGCGCCTGCGTGCTGCCTTCCCGCCTTTCCCAACTGCCTCTCTCCAGTTCAGTTTTAGAGCTGAGACAAAGAGAGAGAGCGAGGGAAAGGAAAAGAGAGAGATAGAGAAATACAACTCCTAGGGGAGGTGGGTAGGTTGTGAGGACTAAATTCCTGCTGTTCCCAGAGATCACCTGTTACAGGTGAGTAACTATGCTATCTCCAGGAACAAGCAGGAATCTAGTCATCACATATGGGGACTCCCTAGCTTTAGGTGCCAGGGAGAGAACCCAGAAGTTGTTTGTCCCTAAGAAGGGCTCCACTTCCCTCATGGATCTCTGGCATCCTACCAGGGATGGTGGGTAGGAGTTGATTAGGTATGGAACAGCTGTTTGAGAACAGCCTGACCAAACAAGGCATCCTGGCGGGAGTCCTTGTCCAAGCAGTAATGGGCTGTGAAGGTATGAACAGAGGCCCAAGTGGCTGCTCGACAGATGTCGTCAATAGACACAGAGTTCAGATGAGCCATTGAGGCTGCCATGGCTCTCACATTGTGAGCTGTGACATGGCCCTCCAGAGAAAGGTTCTTACTCTGATAGGCAAAAGAAATACACTGAGCAATCCAGTTAGATAGTGTTCTCTTGGAGACTGGAAGTCCAAAATGAGAAGGGTCAAAATCAACAAAGAGTTGAGAGGACTTTCTATGTTGCTGTGTCCTTTGTAAGTAAAAAGCTAGAGCTCTTTTACAGTCCAGGGTATGAAGATTTCTCTCTGCATTTGATGCATGAGGTCCTGGAAAAAGAGACAGGTAGGTAGACCTCTTGGTTGAGATGAAAAGGCGAGACCACATTAGGCATAAAGTATGGATGAGTCCTAAGGACTACCTTGTCATGATGGAACCTTGTATAAGGTGGATTAGCTACCAGTGCTTGCAATTCACTAATGCGGCATGCTGATGTGATTGCAATGAGAAAGATAACCTTCCAAGAAAGGAATTTCAAGGAGGTGGTAGCTAAGGGTTCGAAAGGTGGCTTCATGAGCTGCCCAAGAACCAGGTTCAAGTCCCATGCCACCGGAGGTGGTCTAATGGGAGGCTTAGTTAGGAGGCCTCTCATGAATCTTGCTATAAGAGGATGAGAGGAAATAGGTTATCCATTTAGAGGTTTAAGAGAAGCTGCAATAGCACTCAAATGGACTCTTACTGAATTTGTCTTAAGGCCTGCATTAGACAAATGAAGGAGATACTCCAGTAATGATTCCAGAGGTATAGCAAGGGGGTTAAGACCCTTTTCTGAACACCAAATAGTAAACCTTTTCCACTTGAAAGCATAAGAATGTCTAGTGGAAGGTTTTCTGGAAGCACAAAGAACATCTTTCACTTGCTGAGAAAGATTAAGATCTTGGAGATCTAGGCCTTCAGCAACCAAGCCCTGAGATGCAGGGACTGGGGATTGGGATGCCATAACATCCCGTTCTCCTGAGATAGGAGATCTGGAACAGACCCTAACTCCAGGGAGGGAGCTTGAGAGAGATGTAGAAGCAGAGGGTACCACACTTGCCGTGGCCAATGTGGTGCTATGATGATCATGTGGCCTCTGTCTCTCTGAAGCTTGAAGAGGGTTTTGGGAATTAGGGGAATGGGTGGAAAGGCATACAGGAAGTCTTGACCCCAGTAAAGGAGGAAAGCATCCTTGGCCTGAGCCCCCTGAGCCGGAATTCTGGAACAGAACCGAGGAAGTTTGGCATTCCACGGACTTGCAAAGAGGTCTATGTCCAGGGTTCCCCAAAGTTGAAATATCCTGGCCACCTGGTCTGCATGCAGAGACCACTCGTGTGGAAGGAGAACTCGACTGAGTCTGTCCGCCCAAGAGTTTTGAATGCCTGGAAGATATACTGCCAGCAAATGAATCTGATGCTCTCTGGCGAGGGCCCATAGTCGCAAAGCTTCGTTGCACAGCGACAGAGAGCCCGTTCCCCCTGCTTGTTCAGATAGAACATGGCTACCTGATTGTCCGTGTGAATGAGGACTGTCTTGTAGCTGAGCAGGGAGTGGAACACTCGCAGAGCCAGGAAAATTGCCCTGAGTTCCAAGAGATTGATATGCAGACAACTCTCTTGTGAAGACCAGGTGCCCTGGGGGTAAGGGTTGTTGGAAGGGGCACCCCAGCAACAGATTTTGAGTGGACCTCCACCATTGGAGGGACGAAATGAGGCGACTTGTGTTTGCTATTTTGTCTGACAGGCACCCTGATGCCTGGGTCCATTGGGTGGATAAAGTCCACTGAGCTGCCCTCATGTGGAGGCAAGCATATGGAACCACATGCACGGTGGATGCCATGTAGCCCAGAAATTGTAACATTTCTCGAGCAGTTAGGTGAGGCTTTAGTGCTGCTTGAGAAGCTAACTTCACTAAACGAAGGCAACGGGTCTGGGGGAGATAGGCCCTTGCTCTTGTGGTATCCAGCAGAGCTCCTATGAACTCTAAACATAAGAACATAAGATATGCCATACTGGGTCAGACCAAGGTCCATCAAGGCCCAGTATTCTGTTTCCAATAGTGGCCAATCTAGGTCATACGTACTTAGCAGTTTCCCCAAGGGACACAGGTTCCACAATGCTTGTATTGGTTCAAGCATTGATATCCTGGGTCCCTTCTTAATAATGGTTTATGGACCTTTCCTCCAGGAACTTGTCCAAACCTTTTTTAAACCCAGCTACACTAACAGCCTTTACTACATCCTCCGGTAACAAATTCCAGAGTTTGATTACACGTTGAGTGAAAAAATATTTTCTTTTATTGAGTGGGAGTCAGACTGGATTTTGGGATGTTTATTACCAGCCCTAAATACTGAAGGATACGCATTGTGCAGGATAGAGAAGTCTTGGCCTCTGACTGTGTTGGAGCTCGAATGAGCCAGTCATCCAAGTAAGGGAAGACGAATATCCCCAGAGTACGGAGAAATGCTGCTACCACAGCCATGCATTTCGTGAACACCCTTGGAGCAGAGGCCAGACCAAAAGGAAGCACCCTGTATTGGTAGTGCTTTTCTTGAAAAAGGAACTTTCTGTGGGTTGGATGGATGAGTACATGGGTGTGCGCATCCTTGAGATCTAGAGAACAAAGCCAATCCTGACTCTGAAGGTATGGAAGCAGAGCACCGAGAGAAATCTTGAATTTCTCCTTGACAAGAAATTTGTTCAATTCTCTGAGATCTAATATAGGTCTGTATCCCCCTGTTTTCTTTGGGATAAGAAAATAAGGGGAATAGAACCCTATGCCCTGTTGATGAAGAGGCACTTCTTCTATCGCCCCTTGGGCCAGAAGAATGGCAACCTCCTGACCTACGAGGTTGATGAGAGGTGTCGGAGAATTGAACTGCTTCACTATTGTGTGAGGGGGCATGCTTGAAAAATGAAGATTGTACCCCTCCTTTATGATGGAGAGTGTCCAATGCTCTGCTGTTATTTGCCCCCATCTGGGGGCAAAATGACAACCTTCCTGGAATGGTGGACGGTTCTGGTCCTTCCAGAACCAGAAAGGCTAAGTTCTCTAGTTGAAAGTCAAAGGCCCTGAGGAGGCTGAGGCTACTGAGCCGGTGGAGGTCTAGCAGCCTTTGCTTTCTTCTGTTTGGGTGGTTGCTGACATTTAGCTGAAAACTGACCTGCAGAAGAAGCCTGCTGACCATAAGCAGGATAAAATCTTTTTTTTAGAAAAAGGTGTTTTCTTGAACAACTTCTTTCTAACAGGATCCGCAGTGGACTTGGATAGTCTATCCAAGGTGGAATTTTCAGCATCCATTTCATTGGCTTTTTCCTGCCAATCTTTACCAAACAGGTTCTCACCAGTACAAGGGATATTTCCCAATTTATCTTGTACCCAGAGCTCTAAATCAGATGCTTGGAGCCAAGCAATTCTACGTGCACCTATGGCAACAGCCGAGGTTCTGCTTATACATTCAAAGCAGTCAAAGGCTGCACGGTTGGAGAATTTAGAGACATCTTGGGCATGTTTGACCCAAGTGAGAAAATCCTGTCTTTTCTCCTCAGAAATGAAAGGACTTAAAGTCTGTTAATTATCTGTGACCTCCTTTAGGAACATTCCGATGTAGAGACTATAGGAACTGATTCTTGCAGCAAGCATGGAAGCTTGAAAGACTCTACGTCCAAAAGCATCCAGAGTTCTGCATTCACGTCCTGGAGGATTAGAGGCATGTCTTTTTGCACTTCTAATCCTTCTCATAGCCGACTCCACCACAATAGAGTGGTGAGGAAGCTGAGTTTTATGGAACCCAGGACAAGATGAGACACGATACATGGTATCTAACCTACGAGAATGAGGAGAGGTGGTAAGAGGTGTTTCCCACATCCTCAACATGAGATCATATAGAATCTCATGAATGGGTAAGGTAGCTGCCTCCTTAGGAGTTTTGGGATATTGTAAAATTTCCAACTCCTTGGCCCTTGGCTCTGTTTCAGGGGCCACAGTGATGGACAGGCCCCGAGCCACTTCTCTGATAAAGTCTTGGAAAGACATATCCTCTGGAGGAGACATCCTGCGTTTAGGGGAGGAGGACTGCCCTGGAAGAAGTATCTCTGCATCAACAGAACTTTCAGAATCCTCAGATTCTTCTGAGGATTCGAAGTATCGTCTGTCTGGATGCTCCTGCAGAGCCCGATACCTGTACCGACCAAGGTCGGTACCAGGAATAACCGGTACCGGAGAATCAGGGCGTTCAGTTACTATGTACCTAAATGCTGGAATGCTCTACCCCCTGACATTAGGGCTATTGCCGACCTATCGCAGTTCAGGAAGGCACTCAAATACCACCTTTTCCTCCAATACTACCCAACCACCAATGGCACCTAGACATCCCCTCTGAAGAGATTACCTACGTTCACTATGATAATTTTACTCATTACCATGTAAATATCTCATGTATATCATAATTGACCCCTGTTATACAAGTTACTCCTCACCATGTAAATATCTCATGTATATAGTTACCCCTGTTATCCAAGTTTGATCACCTGTTCGATGTAAAACCAAACAGCATGTTGTTATGGTCGTTGTGTTATAATGTAAACCGCGCTGATGCCAAATAGCGCGGTATATAAGAGATTGTAATAAATAATAATAATAATAAATCGGTACCGGAGGGCATCGTAGGACAGAGTACCGGCATAGCAGACACCGATGCCTATGCTATCGGTGCCGATACCGATGCCGGTGCTAGTGCCGGTACCGGTGGAGTTGTCTATCGTGGTACCAAGGGCGTCGATGCCGCAAGGAAAGCCGCCAGACTGCGTTCCATGCTCAGAATTCTCTGGTCCATGGACACCGCCAATGCCTGGAAGTCGGTACCGGTGGAGGCTGTCAGCATACATTTCATGCAGCTATGGACTCTGTTTAATTCAGTCTAAACTCTGACCCCTGGGTGACGTCAGTCTCTAGGACCTGGCTGCAGCCCCTCTTTGCTAAATCAAGAAGGGCAGACCTTAAAGGGAGTGGCCAAAGACAATAGCAGACCTCAAGGGGAACTGCTGGAGAGGCACTATAAAGGACAGACACACTTCCTGTCTCTCTCTCCCTCCTTCATCGGACAGGTTTGGACACTACCATGAGGCTCTGATGATCAACTCCCTTCACCCCTCCCCCTCTCTCTCTCTCTCTACCCACATGTTCTGGCCTACCATGCGGCTCTGACCCACAGGTTCTGGCCTCTATCTCTCTCACACTTCACACATGCACACACACAGATTCAATGATACACACTGAAACAGCTCTGTAACAATCACTATATACCTCTGTTCAATACCTATGTCTTAAGCCTATTTTTACATAAAAACCTTTCTCCAAGCCACACCTGTTTGCTTGTCTTATTATAATACCCTCCTGCGTCTGTGAAGTGAAATGAACCCAGGACCAAGCGGAGACTAGACCAGAGATTACATATTCAGAAGATTACAGAGGCCACCGGTACCCCAGAGCATGGCACCAGGAGATCT
Source organism: Ichthyophis bannanicus (assembly GCA_033557465.1). Classification (NCBI taxonomy): domain Eukaryota; kingdom Metazoa; phylum Chordata; class Amphibia; order Gymnophiona; family Ichthyophiidae; genus Ichthyophis; species Ichthyophis bannanicus. The sequence goes on along the minus strand of CM066035.1, from coordinate 88,507,893 downwards.
GTTGAGGCCAAGCCATCTAGAACATCCTGGAACCCCGATAAGGCTTTGGAAGCCGAAGCCTCCCGCCGGGGTAATTTTGCCGGTGCAGAATCCTCGAGGGCAACACCAGAGGCATCTCGATGCTTAGAAGGAGATCTACCCTTCGAGGACCGGCTGGATTTATGTTTAGTTACCTGAGATCCACGGGAGGAAGAAGCAGCCCTGGAAGACATCGATGCCACCGAAGCTGCATCAGAGGGAAACAGGGTACTGAGCTTGGCAGCTCGGTTCTGCCAACCTCTTTTAGACATCATGGCACAGGACACACAATCTGTGATGGAGTGGTCAGGACCTAAACATTTTAAACATCATTCATGGGTGTCGTTGACGGAAATGGTACCGCCACACTTGGTGCACTTTTTAAAACCTGAGGCAGGTTTTTCCATGTTAAGGAAGTTTTTGGGCCTAAGGCCCAAAAAGGCGGGTACACCTGAGGAAAATATAAAAATAATTTTATTTTTTTTTTAGAAATAGGAAAAGAAAGACCGGCGGTACCGGTAGAGCGTTGAAGGCGGCAGACGTGACCACAAAAAGAAATAAAGAAATTCTTCTGCAGTGACAGGAACACGACCTGCTGGCTCCGCGGAAAAAGAAAAACTGGAGAGAGGCAGTTGGGGAAGGCAGCACGCAGGCGCTGTGGGATGCTCCCAAAAGCATTCTAATTGGACGCTGGGGAGCGTTCCCGCGCAGGCTCCATCGGTACCGACGATACCCATATGTGATGACTAGATTCCTGCTTGTTCCTGGAGATTTTCTCCTCCACTAGGCACTTGTGCTTCTTTCCACACTTCCACCAACTTCAATCGCACTGCCAACCATAACTGTCCCCCCCTCCCCCCCAACATGTCATCCCCAAATCTAAGTGATCAGGAATCAAGTTAAGAAGCATATATCGTGAAGAAGGTTCTATCTTTACCTCAGTCACTGCTTGAAAGAATTCTTCTGCCAAGGTCCATACTTTCTACCTTCACTTCTTTCACACAACTCCACCATAAATGAAAGAAATCCCTTCCCACATCCCTTCCAACACTGCTGATTACCTCTGCCTCCCATCAGGCTCAAGCGTGTTGGGGATAAGTAGGTATGGTACAAAGCCTTATAGGTATTTTCCTGCAGACGGGCAGACAGGGCCACACGCAGAGCCTGTTCATAAATTCGTTCCCACCGCCCTTCTGTGAGGGGACCCCGTAATTCCTTTTCCCAGGTTTACCAGAACCGCAAGTTGGGGTTCACTCCTTCCATTCTCAGCTTATATAATCAGGACACTAAACCTTTACAAGTCTTACATGTCCTATATAGGCGTTCAAAAGCAGTTTCTGGTCGCTGTAAACACTCCTGCAGGAATTTACTTTCTAAGAAGGATGTCACCTGCACAGAGGAAGCAATCCACCTCCTAGAGACCTCATTCTCTTTCAACTCCTCAAAAGTGTCCCACCCTCCAAAACCATCCCCGTTCCCACCTACGTCGCCTAGAATTTTGTACACCTGGTGGAAAGGCACTATTCTCCTAAATGGGCATTTGGCGGCCTTCATCTCACCCACCTGCTACACATCGTTGAAAGGACTTCCATATTTTTTTTTTTAAAACTTAATGTTTATTAGTGTTTTCCAAAGCAAACATTGCAATACACCAAACATATCCAAATACTGAAGATGAATAAGAAGATAAACCCTCCTCCACCCCTCCTGCAATCATACATACAACGGTACAAGGATATAAGATATGCAATTATGTTTTTACCCCATCCTCCCGCATAGCCCCCCCCTCCCCCCACCCAGAGAACCCCCCCTCCTTTCCCCCCACAATCCCCTGTACAAATAACATCCGCAAAGCCGGGAGCGCCCTTACCCCTCCCACCCCCCCAATTCGCCCCCACAGTTATCTCATCACTCCCCGGAGGCTGCCAAGTGCTCTAGCAACGGTTGCCATTGACGGTCAAAGCGTTCCCCTTGATTTTTCCTTAGAGCGGTCAGACGTTCCATATGCAGAACTTTATATAATCGTGCTACCCAATGAGAAAGCTCCAGATGGCCCCTTTGTTTCCACTTCCAGGCTATTTCACACCTCGCTGCCACTATACAGGACCGCATAGGGCGGGACCATTTCTGCGACTGGTTGTCCGGCCAGACTCCCAAAAGAAACAAAGTAGGGCATAAGTCTAACCGGACCCCAAAAATAGTAGTCATCTGGTCCCGGACCTTCGTCCAATAGGAACGGACCCAGATGCATTCCCACCACATATGAAAATATGTGCCCCTAGCCCCACAACCCCTCCAGCAAAGAGCCGAAACCTCTGGGAACATCTTATGATATCGTTCCGGAGTGTAGTACCACCGCATTAATATTTTATAAGTATTCTCTTGAATCAAGGTGCATATCGAAGATCTGGACGCTGTTTTAAGGATAGCCTTCCACTCCTCTTCAGTCCAATTCAGCCCCAAATCTTTTTCCCATTCCACCATATATTTCAGTTTGGGTTCCACCTCCTGGGCCTTTCGCAAACTTGCATAATGTAAGCGTATCAACCCTCGAGAGGCATGGTGGCCCACCCACAAGGCTTCAAGATCGTTAAGTCCTTCGTCAATGCGTTCCCGTTGAATCCTTTGGCGCAGGTAATGTGTAACCTGCAGATACGCGAAAAAATCCCGCTTGTCTAATTGGAATTCTGCTTTCAATTGATCAAAGGACTTAACCTCATCGGCCTCTATTAAGTGTGCGAATTGAGTCAGCCCCCGTTCCTCCCAAACCTGAAATATCGTCTCTCGGCCCGGAACAAAGGCTGGAGTGGCTGTCAACGGTGAGAGCAAAGACGTCCCTGGGTGAACGTTTACTCTACGCCACCCTCGGACCCACTCTCCCAAAAGATGACGTATAAAGGGGTTGTGCGTCCACTGACCCTGCAAGGTACCCTTCGGTAACCAAGGTAAATAAGAAAGTTTATACGAGGGTACCGCTTGCTGCTCCAGAGCAAGAAACCCTTTCGACTGTACTGGTTCCCTCCACTCCATTACCTGCCGCATTTGCGCCGCTAAATAATAATCCGCTATCACTGGCATTCCCAATCCCCCTTTCTCCCGAGCCCTATACATGATAATCCGTGCAATGCGCGGGGGTCGGTGTCTCCACACAAACAAGAACAATTTCCGTTGAAGTTTATGCAAGACCGGTTGAGGAACTTTGATAGGTAATACTTGAAAAAGATACAGCAGTTGGGGCAACACCATCATCTTAAGCGTCGCTATTCTGCCCAACCACGAGATCCCCTCCTGATTCCATTTCTCTAGGTCTTTGCCTATCCGGTCGAGCAGCACCGGGTAATTAGCCCCGTATAACTCAGCAAGATTACGGGTTAAATACACCCCGAGATACTTGATCTTACTGGCTGCCCAACGGAATGGGAAACACCCTTGTAAATGCGCTGTTAATTGCCCAGACAGATTAACATTCAGTGCCTCTGTTTTATCCCAATTAATCTTAAAACCAGCAACCGCCCCAAAACGTTTCAACTCTGCCATAAAAATAGGCAAAGCCAATAACGGACGGGTAATAAAAAGCAGCAGATCGTCTGCAAACATTGCCAACTTGTGTGTTGTCGAGCCTACGGTTAAACCCGTTGCATCCGGATTCTGTCGCAAATGCTGCGCCAATGGCTCCATGGTTAAGGCGAACAGCAAGGGAGATAATGGGCACCCTTGTCTCGTCCCCCTCGCTAAAGAGAAGAACTCGGAGTGTCTACCATTTATTTTAACCGTCGCTACCGGGCAAGTGTACAAGGCCTTTATCCAGGACAGCATATTGGGGCCTATCCCCACCGCTTGTAATACCGCAAACATAAACCCCCATTCCACTCGATCGAAGGCTTTTTCAGCATCGATCGCTAATACAAGTAGCTCCTGCTTCTGATGCTGAGCAGTCCACATGGCCTGGATTGCTCTCCGGATATTGTCCCCCGTATTCCGCCCCTGAACAAATCCCGTCTGATCAGAATGAATAATTTTGGGCAGGATTGGCCCCAATCGGTTAGCTAATATCTTGGCTAGGATTTTCCCGTCCGTATTTAGGAGAGAGATGGGCCGATAGGAACCACAGACAGTGGGATCCCGACCCGGCTTTGCTATCACCGTAATCCCTGCCTGATTCATAGAAGGCGGTAACGGTTGCCCCTGGAGAACCGCATTAAATAAGCGCTGCAACAGCGGAGCCAGGGATGTCTGCAGTTTTTTGTAAAACAGCGTAGAGAAACCATCTAATCCTGGGGATTTGTTCAGGGGTAAACCCCTAATTACATGATAGATCTCTTCCAGGGAGATCTCTTTATTAAGAATATCACGATCGGAGTCCGAAATTACCGGGGGACTGCCGCCATCCTGAATATACTGGAACAGGCCTAGGGGATCTCCCACCGCCTCGCTAGTATATAATGTTTGGTAATACTGGCGGAATTGCTCTCTAATATCTTTAGCACGAAAAAGGAGCCTATCTCCCGGGCCCTTAACCTTTAAAATAGTCGAACGCCGGTCCCTATCCTGTAGTTTCCGTGCTAGCAGTCTGCCCGCCGTATTATGAAATTCATAATAGCGCTGGTTAATGCGACGTAATTGAAAATTAATTGTTTCCATCTGCAAGGAGGTTAATTCGGCCCGTGCATGTGCCAAGCGCACTTGAATCCGGGTTCCGGCCCCCTGCTTATGCTGGCGTTCCAACTCTAACTAGTTGGAGCAGCTGAGCCCGTTTTTCCCCTGCAACCTTCTTTTTGCGAGCTGCCCGTTGTATCAAAACTCCACGTAACACCGCCTTTAACCCATCCCATTGTATCCCCAAGGAGACGTCCCCAGTGTCATTCACCTCACAGTAGTGTCGAATTTCCTCCACTACACTCGCCACCACTGCAGGATCTTGCAGCAGACTTTCGTTAAGGCGCCAAAAGGACCTTCCACTCGTATCCCGTTCACCACCAAACTCCACCCATATCGGGCCATGGTCCGTCCAAGACATGGGTTCTATTCCCACTTTCAAAAGTTTGGAGAGCCACGAGGAGTCCCCAAGAAACAAATCGATTCTACTATAGCTATGATGGACTTGGGAATAATGGGTATAGTCATGCCCTTGCGGGTGGACCTGACGCCAAAGGTCCCACATCCCATAAGTCTGCATTAATCTGCATAATTGTACCCGTCTTTTAGTGTCGCCTCTAGGGCCCCCCAGGGATCTGTCCCACCTTGGGTTCAGCACTTCGTTAAAATCGCCCCCCATCAATAAAGCCCCATGAATTTTATCAGAAAGCCAGCCAGATAGTGTGGCCCAAAAATCAGTATGGGGGTCGTTGGGGCCATAAACATTCAAAAAGGTAACCGCTTGTCCCTGCAACTCGCCCCAGATTAACAAAACTCGCCCTGCCATACCTTTAATAACCCCCCCCAGTTGAAAAGGAACGTCCTGACGAACCATAACAGCCACTCCAGCTCTTTTATGTAGACCTTCAGCATTAAACCAAATATCTTTATAAGCACCATGACGCAGAAGGTGCTCATCTCTTGGTAACAGATGAGTTTCTTGCACAAAGATTACTTGCCAGCGTTGTTGCCTGATTTCTCGGAACAACGCTTTCCGCTTTTGGGGAGTGTTAAGGCCTCTAACATTAATAGAGCCTACCCTAAGTCCCGCCATCAAACATTACCGGAGACTCTAGCCTTGGCAGCCCCAGGATATGATCCATCCCCAACCTTTCCCCCCTCCCGCCATCCCCCCTCCCCCTCCCGCCATCCCCCCTCCCCCTCCCAACCCCCACCCCTCCCCCCCACCCGTCTTCTGTAGAATCCTTCCCCATCCATTCCCCCCCCTTCCCCCGAGATAGCTCTCCACAGGCCCAAATCCTGTGCCACCTCACCGGAGGAAGAGACATCCCTTCCGAGACACTTTATACATCCATTATACCGGCCCCCCCCCCCCCCGCCCTAAACCAATATAGCCCAGAAAACCAAGAAACCCCCACAATCAATCTACTCCATCACCCCCCCCCCTCACCCTCTCCAACTACTAACAAAACAGAACTGTGGGAAACAGACAGATGGGAACCCTGCAACCCCCCTTAATATAAACATATTTAATCCTCGAAAAGTGCAAGGGAGCCGGTGAGGGACCCCAGGCAACAGTGCTATCATGCCTCATAATAAGAAGGAAAATATAACAGCCAAAAACCACCTGAATAAAGCACACATTTAAAGTTATAGCCTCTACCAAACAGAACATCACACAGTCCAACCCGGAGATAAATAGGGAATGTGGAGCAGATCAGCTAAGTCACCCCCGACCGAAGGCCATGAAAATCACTGAACAGACTTTCATCCCCTCACCCCCAGGACCAAGATCTGCTCACCAAAGAAGTATTCCAAATCCAAAAAGCAGATCCACAAGTTCATGTCGACTGCAATGTCCCGCCCGCCTCAGTGTCCGCATTGGTAGGGAGATCTCCTGAAGTACGGCGAAGACGGTGTCCTTTCGTTGGCATCCGCTGCCACCGCAACTTGTCCAAAAGGGGGGACTGCTCTCGATCTGGATCGGAGGGTTCGGAAACAGTTCGCTTCTGAGGTAAATTGGGGGCTTTAGCCTTTTCCAAGCACTTCCAGGCTTCCGATAGTGATTTAGCTCGGTACGGCGCCCCTCCAACTTCAAATTGAAGCCCAAATGGAAAAAGCCATTTATATTTAACCTTTTCGCTGTGTAAGTACTCCGTAACCGGCCGCATCAGCTTGCGACGTAGTAGGGTCTGCGGTGCCAGATCTTGAAAGACCTCGATCGTGAAGCCATGCCAATGCAACTTTCCCCGCTTAGCCGCCGCTCTCATAATCGCTTCCTTTTGGGGGAAACTCGTCAAGCAGGCTATGAAATCCCTGGGCCTATTCCCTGGGGGGGCCCGGAGGGCCCTATGCGCCCTTTCAATCCCTATCTCCACTTTAGGGGCCAACGCGGCCTGATCTTCCACAATCAGCAAGGCCTCGCATATTTCTCGTACCACTGTGTTGGCTTGCTTGTAGCGTTCTTCCTCGGGGACCCCTCGTATGCGGATATTGCACCGTCGAGACCTATTTTCTAGGTCTTCGATTTTCGCCCACAAGTCCTCCGTTGTCTCCCGCCACTGACCAGTGATACCATGCACCGTCTGCGCTGCCGAGGCCATCTCATCCACGTGCTCCTCCAGAGCTTCAACACGATGCCCCAAGGCCTGCATGTCATGGCGAAAGTCTGTTAGTAATTCCTTCACCTCACTTTTAACACCAAGGACTTCCGTTTTTATCTCCCGACACCATCGTCGTAAGTCCCCTTTAGTGCAGTGCTCCTCAGCATTTTCCAATTCATCCTCTGTTTCCGAGTCCTCCTTCTCGGCCCTCTCCTTTTGAGTGCGTAAGGGCGCATAGTTTGACCGAAATTTTTCCAGTTTTTTCTTGGTCGACATCATCCACTCACTCACCGCACCCCCAAAATGCTCTTTTCCACCAGGGGGGGAGGCCCGATGCTAAAGAATATTGCTATTTATTCTATATCCCGAAGGGAGCTCCGACTTTAGACCGCCATCCCGATCGGTGACGTCACTTCCTCCGCCGACTTCCATATTTTTAAAGTGAGAACTGTAAAGGCACTCACTGCTCCACCTTCCTCCCTCCCCTGCATTCGCAGGCAGGGGACATTCCGTAGGCTTCCTCTTCGCAATGTAGCCTGTCCAACCCAATTTTTCCCATCAGCTTCCCCGCCCTTCCAATCAAAAATGCTAAAGACCTGGTCTGCCTTGTAAACAAGAAACCCCAATGCCCCTCTCTGGCGGGCCTGCCATAACACCTGCCTTGCTCCCAGGGGTGGCCTCTCTCCCCATATAAAGGAGAAAAGCTTCCGCTGAAGTTTCTTTAACTGACCCCGGGGAATCTCCAACGGTAATGCCATAAAATACAAGAGAAGCCATAGCAGCACACTCATTTTTACTACTGCCACCCTACCCAGCCAGGAATACCAACCCTTCCTCCACTGCTCCAAGTTGTCCATTAGGGTCTTCATAGGTGGCCCATAGTTCAGCTGGTATAGTTCCCACCTATTTTTGGTCACCTGAATGTCCAAGTAGCGAAAAGCTGTAGACATCCATTTAACTGGAAAGGATGACCAGAGCATCTTCATCTCTGCCCCAGGATGGACCCCCAGGACCTCAGTCTTAGACATGTTAACTTTATAACTGGAGACCCTACCTTAATTTTCTACCTCCTTTACTGTAGTAGCACAGATGATGACACCTGAGGGGCTTGTAAGGAATAAATACCATCATCCGCAAACAGTGATATGCAGTGTTCCCGAGAATTAACCTCCACTCCCCATATGTCTGGGTTATCTCTAATCTGTGCTGTCTACAATTCTATAACCATAACAATAATGGGGATAGTGGGCATTCCTGAGGGGTGCACCTTCCCAAACTGAACTCCTCCAAATATCCTCTATTTACCTGTATTCTAGCTTTAGGCTACCAGTATAGGGCTCTCACCCATCGTTGAAACAGAGGTCCTAATCCCATTGCCTCCAACACATGAAACAAATTCCCACTCCACGCAGTCTAATGCTTTTTCAGCATCCACTGTTAGGAGAATAGTTGCAACTTTTTCCTGCTACACGCACCAAATAAGATTGAGAATATGCCTAATGCTATCCTTGGCCTGCCTCCCTGGTATAAACCCGGTTTGATCTTGGTTTATCAGGAAGGGAAGATATGTCTGCAACTGGGAGGCCAAAATGTTTGCGAAAATCTTAGCATCAACATTTATTAGGGAAATAAGTCTATAGGAACCACACTGAGTGGCGTCCTTCCCTGGTTTGGGAAGGACCGCAATACTCGCCCCTGCCATGGACTTCGGTAGGCATCCACTTCCTCCCGCCTCACTGAAAAGTTCTACCAGCACATCTGTTAACTCTAAACAGGGTTTTTTAATGCCAACTCTGTTTATTAGCAAACAAACTGTACAAACACAGGTGAGTGGTGTGTCTTACACCAATCAGTTGGAAGTAACAAAAACGTTTTTAGTTATCCATTCCTTTTCCTCCATCTCCCCCATCCCTCATCAAATTAACAGAACTGTGTATCTAAGCATTACAAACGAATCCCTCATACAAGTACTACCAACCGCCCATTTACAATTTTTCCAACATATTTCCAGTTTCCTACGGGTAACAAGGTATCACTCCACATTGTCTATTCAAAAGATGATGCTTCCAATTAATGAACCTGATAGGTCAAAAGTTCTAACTGCACCATACTAACACTGATGGCGTATTTAGGAACAATCCTCTCTCCCCATTACTATGTTCCCACTTACCAAGTATTGGGATCCTTTCGACAGATAGGTTATTTACCAACTTGTTCTCCTCCTCCTTTACCCAGCTAGCAGCTGCCTTTCGGTGCCCATATCCACATACCTTGCTGCCCAACCTCCAAAGCCAAATCCCCCCCTTTCCTACTTCCCCTCCTTTCCCTCCCTTTCTCCCCAAGGGTCATACGATGCCTATCCACCCTTTTGTGTTTGCCCCTGCCCTTCACAAGGTGAGCATATCATTCCAAACCCTAGGAGAAAAGGCATTCAAATATGGTTCACAAGTGATGAGGAATTTATCCTCTTCTTCCCTCCCTTTTTTGTCCTTATCCATTCCTATATTATAAACTGATGTAAGGCACTCCACCATTCCCAATATCCTTGCCCCATTGGATCACACTAATGCCGCAAAATATATAACTTGGCGATCAAACAGGCCTTTCGCACCATCAGTCTACCCCCTGCCCTCCTTACCCCTAGTGGCTCCAGTGCATCCAGGACCGCAAACCCAGGTGTGAGAGTCAGCTCCTGGTCCAGTAACCGCTCAACATAGGACTATATGTCTGCCCAAAATCTTTTTATTTTCCCACATTCCCAGAACACGTGTCCCAATGCTGCCATCTCACAAGCACACCATGGGCACTTTGCATGTTTGGCAAACCCCACTCCCAGGCCTGCCTTGGAGAGAAATATGCCCTTGCCAAAATTTTAAAGTGTATTTCTCTCAATCAGGCTCCCTCGGCCAATCCTGAAATACGCGACACCGCCACTTCCCAAGCAAATCCCTCGGTCCTGTAGGGCTGGTACCCCTGCAATTCTACATGCAAATCTCTGGCCTGCTCTGCAACTCAGGCCTGAACCAAACTGCACCAAACAAGATGGATTCTTCACTTCGCTTTTGCTGTGTTCAGCTATAAGCCTGTCTTCCAAGCAAATGCTGGATCAGCGTTTCTAAGTGTGCATGCATACAGAGGCTATTGTCCGTGGCTGGCCTTGGACACTTGTACATGCCCAGAAGTTACATACTGTTGCTTCTGCCTGACTTTTACCATGGCTCCTTTGTTTGCAAGAAGCTGCTCATCATCGACCTTCTGATTCGCTGAGAATACCTCAGACTGCCTGGTGCCCACCAATCATCGGACCTATGACGGAGGATTCACACACAGAATTCTGCATTCTGCGCTGAAAAAGTTCTAGTTCTAAGTAGCGGTGAGAGAAGGAGTTGGGGGTTTTTTCTCCCCACCTGGACATAGACTTCTGCACCGGTCCTGCTGCTGTGCACTGCGTACCTGATTCCTGAGCCCTGAGCCTTTCGCCAGACGTGTGGGCTAGGCCGTCCTTCACAGGTCTGAGATAAGACTTTCACAGATACCTCCGGTTCGGACTTACTGCGGCTCGCCTCTGAAGGGGCTGGAGCCGGCATTAGCTAACAGCTGCATCCTTGGACGAAGCTGTCTCTGCCGACGGAGCTAAGGTACCGCCTTATCTCTCTCCTCCTGGAAGGGCAAAGGGGTTAGCAATATATTTCTTACTTTTCCTAAGTGCAGAGCGAATCAGTGACGTCTGGTTTACTAGTCTGTAATTCTTACGTTGTCCAAGTGTACATCTGTACCATAACAAATGTCTACCTCATTTTTCTAATTAGCGATATGTGTGTTTGTATATTTTTCTATTTGGTTGCCTATAATAAAGTCTAATATATATCTGCAGAACAGAATTCTTTCGTGGCTCATTGCCAGAATAACTTCCGAACCTTGGGCTGTATATTAGTAGCTATCTCCCCTAGACAACAACAGAGAGTCTAACTTATTTTTGTGCTACGAATATACCCGACAGTCCACCTTCCATTTACTAATCCATTGCCCATATGGTCTTACTTGTGGGAGGTCTCATATCTTTTTATAGTATTGTGCCACTGAGAGCTGTGTTCGGTCTTCACATTTAAATCAAGTTTCAAATTTATTGAGTACCTCTTGTTTTAGACCCTGTCTTCCCAAAGAGGAGAGACAATGCTGAAACGGAATGTATGAGAATTGTTGTCCCCTTGGCAGTCAACAGCAGTCCTGCAAGTCCTCAATCAAGAGGCGTTTACCTTCCTCATCAACGACATGTCTAATTTGTGTTATTCCCTGTGAGGCCCACACCCGGAAAGACCATGTATCCGACCCTGGGAGGAAGGCTGTTGTTTCCCTGAACCAGGAGATACCCAGTGACACCCAAAGGCATTCCAACAGCCTACAAAGTGTTCTCCACCCAGCACATACCCCTTTTATGAGTTGGCTATCACGTACTGGTGGAGGCAATTGAGCCCCCAGAGTGTATAGCAGAGATATCAAAGCCATGAGTGCAACCACAGCAGACTCCTCTTCTCTAGGTGTAAAGACCATTTGTTCCCCTAGCCAGTCACGAACATGGCAGAGAACACCAGCCAGATTATACTGCGATATGTCCAGGAGGCACATCCCCCCCTTCTGCCAGGGTCCCTGTAACTGAGCATTCATCAATCGAGGCCTCTTCCCTAGCCAAAGGAAGCTCTGCAAATGTTTTTCTATTGCCTGTATGTCTCAACAGCACATCAGTAGTGGCAGTAATTGCAAAACATACAAGACCCGGGGAAATACTATCATTTTATATGCTGCGATCCTACCCAACAAGGACAATGGGAGAGGGGTCCAATCTCTTAATTTATCCTTTACCCAGTTAATCGGGGGGGGGGGGGGGGGAGACATTTAAACCGTAAAGGCGATTTGGGGCAGATGGAAGCCAAATGCCAAGGTACTTAAATGTATCTTCTGCCCACTTAAGTGGAAATGGCCTCAGCCAATTACTACAGAGGTTATCAAGAACATCCAGGGCTTCAGATTTGGATCTATTCAACCTCAGCCCCGCTACCTCCCCAAACGTCTCTGATAGTAACCTAGGCAAAGCCTCCAATGGGGAGATCAACAACACGAGTAAGTTGTCCACAAAAGTTGAGACCTTGAACAGTCTTTCCTATTTCCACCCCAGGATATCCTCCCGTATATGCATAAGTCGGAGAAGAGGGTCCAAAGATTGGACATACAGCAATGGCAAGAGGGGGCAACCCTACTTTGTGCCCTTTTCCAGTTCAAAAGAAGAGGTATTGTCCCCATTCATCCCCACTATCACCTTGGGATGGTAATACAGAGCTCGGAGCCCTCTAATAAATTCCTCTCCTAGTCCATATGCCTCTAATGTCTCAAAAAGATAGTTCAAAATACCCTGTCAAATGCTTTTTCAGCTTCGAAACTTATGAGGAGGGCAGGGACCTATCCCTATGTATCTTTTCCAATGATGCAATAATCCTCCGCAAGTTACTCACTGGATATCTCCCCAGAACAAATCCTGCCTGACAGGGGTGTACCAACTCTGAGAGGCACATAGCCAAACGCTCTGCCAAAACCTTGGCAAATAGTTTTACGTCCATTATTTAATAGATTGGGTGATAGGACTCTAAATGTGGGTCCTTGCCTGGCTTGGGCAATACCACTATGCGTGCTGTGTTGACATCTGTGTAAACCGCGCTGATTATAAATAGAGCGGTATATAAAAGATGTTAAATAAATAAATAAAATAAATAACTTGCCAGACGTCAACCAGACATTGAACATATCCGCCATTGGGCTTACTATCTTAGCTATTAAAATTTTGTAATACTCTGCTCTGTATCCATCCAGCCTCAGGGCCCTGCACAAGGCCACACTATTTATAGCCCTGAACACCATCAGTCGAGAACAGGGCTCCCAAGCACTCCTGGTGGGAGGGGGTGAGACAGGGGAGCTCCACCCATTTCAAATAGGCCTGAATTTGCGCTGATGATGACTCTATCTTCCCATAAAGGGCATGATAAAACGTCTCAAAAACATCTCCAATTCCCTTGGTATCCTTATGCAATACGCCCGGTTTATCCCTGATCCCAGTTATATAGCAGGATCCAAGATTCTCACCCAGACATCTCAATAGCAACTGTCCCGACTTATTCCCATATTGATATAGGCGGTACTAATAGTATACGAAAGATTTTTTAGCTTGCTGGTGTAACACTGTATTTAAAGTGGCCTGAGTGGCTAAGAGCTGTTTTGTTTGCTGCATTGGGGTGACTCCTCCATAGGCGCTGTTCCCGGCCCACCTGCTGTTCAAGGCAGAGGATCCTTGCAGCCATAGCTCTTCAACACCAGGCCCCATACACTATTATGTCACCCCGCAATACCACCTTAGCTGCCTCCCAAAAATGTTCTGGGGTCTCGGCATGTCCCCCATTATAATGGCAGTAGTCCTGCCATTTTTCTAGTAGATAGTAGAGTGGAGGAGTGGCCTAGTGGTTGGGGCAAGGTACATCAGGCTGGAAGGTCGGGGGTTCAAATCCCACTAGAGGACAGCAACCTTGGGCCGGAAGGACTGGGGTTTCTAGTCCCACAGGTGCTCCTTGTGGTCTTGGCAAGCCACTTAACCCTCCATAGCCCATGTTCCCTGTAAAATAGCTATCTCCAAGTTATATTGCCCTGTTCAACGTAATTTCAGTTTGTTCAATGTAAACCGCACTGATGCAGAATAGCGCGGTATATAAGAGAATGTAAATAAATAAATAAAATAAAATAAAAATATTTCCGAAATCCCTCCTCTTTAAACAATTTCAATGGGAAACACCATAGACCTCGTCTAACCCGGGACTCCCTCCATGTAAAATCCATCCAGACCAGAGTATGGTCAAAGATCTCATTTGGGCCTATCTCCGCTGTCTCAATGTATTGAAAGATGGTGTCCGTACAAACTATGGCAACTATGCAGGCACTAGCGTTATGCTGGAGATGCAAATATAATCATGTTCCTGGGGATGCAGGACCCGCCAGCCATCAATAAGGTATAGGCATTTAAAGAAATGGCCTAGGTGCCGGGACGTGTATCTCCTACCTCCTCCTGTCCCTCCTGAAGTATCTATGCTGAGGTCCATAGCCCCATTCCAGTCACTGCCCAGAATCTAAGGGTAATCCGGTAGGGCCTTCAATTTTTGCAGCTAATTTTGCAAAGAATTTCGGGTCAATTATGTTTGGGGCATAAACTGCTCTGAAGATCACTCCCCCTCCCTTCAACTCTCCTTCCACTAGTACATAATGACCCTTAGAATCCACAACTTCCTGGATGCACTGAAACCCAACACCCTTCGCTATTAGTATAGCCACACACCCCTTGTGTCCTTGCGCAGGCGCCCCATAAACTTGTTCAATGTGTCCCCCCCTTCATGTGGTTTAGGTCTTCTATCAATTGATAGATTTCCTGAAGCATTATAAATCTCCCCCTGATGTCTCCGCAGGGCCCCCAAAACCTTCCCTCTTTTAATGGGGCTAGAAACCCCACATATGTTCCAACTTAATACTCTCAACGTTCCCTCATACCACTGGATAACGGTTTCAAAATCAAAACCTTCATATTTCCTTCATGAGACGCACCCAGCCCGGGACCCCCTTAGACACCCCCACCTATAGGCCAGCTCCTCCTGTACTCCCCCTTTTTTCCTATCTTCCTCTTAACTAGGGCTTGTATTGGACCCTTCCCCCACCCTATCCACCTACCCCATCCATCTGGATGGTTAACCAATTCCCCCCCCCCCCTCTCCTCCCTCCCTCTCCAGTGCCCCCTTCCTCTTATCCCTTCCCCCTCCTCCCTTCTTCCCCTCCACTTCTCAGCTCTGGAAGTTACTTGCTGATGTTAGGATCCCCAGTCACCACTCTCTTGTGTTTATTCTCCCAATGACCCACCCTATCACATATGCCTTGATCTTTATTATAGCCCAGCCCCCAGGCATACCTCTTCTTAAACCCCTCTCTCACAGGGAAGCACGTTACATTCAGCCTAATACAAAAATCCCATGCAGAAACAAAAACGAAAAAAAAAATACTGAACACAGTGCAACTGCCAATGTTACAGCAGTCACACCAGCCCCATGAGCACCAGGGCAGTCTTCCCCAGCAGCCCATCATTCCACAGAGTTCTCCTTGCCAGCTCAAGTCCCATAATTTCTCTGCAAAAGCAGGTCATGTGCCTGTCCATTTTAACTGTAGAATCCTCCGATCTAGTCACCCCCATAAATGCCACTTACCATATGTCCACTGTTTGTTATCAATTCCTGGTGGCCCTGTCACTTTCCTCTCTGCCTCTTTCCTCTCATTGCTGGTTGCTTGGTTTCAGGACATATACTGAGTCAAGTATTGCTGTGTTGCCGTAGGGCTTTCAAAAGTCTGTGGGGCCCCATTGATAAAAATCCTTATTTTAGAATGATACAGCACAGAAAATTTGTATTTGGCCTCCACCAGTCTTTGGCACATTGCTGCATAGGCTCTCCATTTAGCACTCAGTTCTACTGAATAGTCCTGGTATGCTGAAATTTTTGTATTTACACACACAGTGGGGCTATGGCTGCGCATCTCTCGAATAATTTGTTTCCTTCTTCAGGAAATTAAGGAAATGGGCTATCACCACTCGTGGCCTTGTGTCTGAGACCCACAGTTTCCACCCCTGGTGCACCCTTTCCATTATTAGTGGTTTACAGTGCTCATTCAGCTCCAGTGATTTGGGCAAAAAGGTTTCCAAGTAGCCGCGGAGCTCACCATCTTTCACTGACTCCGGTATATGTATAAAGCAGATGTTTTTCCTTCTCCCCCAATTCTCCAGATTGTCAATTTTTGCGGCCTGTTTCCCCACCAGTTCTTTAAGGTGCTGGATATTCTTGTCCACACTGTTTTGTCTGTTCTCCGTCTGGGAGATTCTTTTTTCTACGCCTTGCAGTACGGTGCCCAGGGCCTCCAAAGACCTTGTCGTCATATCCAACAGACCTGTGATTTCATCAAATTTTCCCGCTAGTGCTCCGACCACCACAGAGGTTACATCCTCTACTAGGTGTAGCTTGTCCTGGGGAGCTTGGTGATGGCAGTGGGTCAGCCATTTTGACTGGCTATGCTGGGTTTTTCTCCCACTCCTGTCTAACAGTTTTCATTTCTCCGTGCAGATATTTATCGCTTCCCTCGTTATCCGGGCAGTCTTCCACTCCTCTGTTGTGTTTGTTGTGGGGAAAATTTTACTTTATTTTGCCACAAGGGCCCTTGTAGTGGCTGAGGATCCCGGAGAGAGCACAGCACACGTCTCTCCTCTAGATGGGATTTATAAAAGTGGGCAGTGAGCCCATGCAAGCCCAGGGCTTTGCCTTCCTTTAAGACTTGTATCGCTGCCTGGACCTCAGCTAAAGAAATCTCTCTATATAGGCAGTCTCCTCCACTGGCAAGTGAGGTATAGTACAGGCCTTCAAATATTCCTTTCCCCATATCTCCTCCCTCCTACACTCTCAGAGGTGTATAGGGTGATATAGAACTTTCAAAACATCTCTCGGATCTCAGATTTAAATTTCAGTTGCACCTCATCCCGTATTTTTTGTATTCGCTGATGATTCTGCCGCGCCTTCAGCTTCTTTGCCAAGGCCCGCCCAGCTGTATTATTCCACTCAAAATAGTGCTTTTGTAAAGTCAGTGGGCTACTCCCCTCATCTGCAACTGAAGAGGTTCTTGTCAGACACCTTCTAGAGCTCTCAATGTTCTCTTGGTGGGAGCATGGAAGTGAACATTCTGCAGCTGTTGTAGTTTCGCCCTCAAGCTACTTTCCTATTTTTCCCTCTGTCATTTCTGGTGGGTTGCTAGCCCAATAAACTGCCCCCATATTACAGCTTTAAGACCATCCCAACAGGAATGTTACTTGTTTTCAAAGTCAGATTGTCTTTCCAAGGCCTTCCAAATCTGTGCATGGGCTTCCCCCCTTGTGTCAACAATCCCTCATTAAGCCTCCAGAATTTCAGTCCTTCGCTCTCCTGTCTGGCTTCTAAGGTCATGCCAACTGGGGCATGGCCTGACCATACCCTCACACCAATTTCTACTTTAGTTGCCCAGGACAAAAGCTCTGCCTTTATCCAGAGCATACCAATACAGCTGTAAGTGTTGGGGGGGTTAGAGTAGAAAGCTCTACCTCTACACATCCATCAATTCTAGACTTCTCAGGACACCCAACATCTGCTTCCTTTTCCTCCCCAACCACTCCTCTACCATCCTTGGAGTTGTCCAAGGATTGACAGTGAGGTTGAAATCCCCTTCCAAATCAGTACCCCCTCCTCTAGGTCTTCCATTACTTTTCCCAAACATTCATAAGATACCCCTTGTTCCTGATTGGGGGTGTAAATGTTAATAAAATTATACTGCACCTTCCCAATCTTGTCTTGCACCAAAATGTATTTCCTCTGGACATCCCTTTTTACCACATTGATAACCACCCCCAACCACTTAGAAAATAAAATACCCACCCCGCCCTTTTTCGAAAAACTAGCACTAGAGGCCAAGAAAACGTGTAGGAATGTCTTACTACTCAAAGAAGCGTTTAAGATAGGTCTCCTGAATCATAAAAATATGTCAGTACGAAGACTGTCGCCTTCTTTGACTAACAATGATTAACAATCATTATAAATCATCTGTAATACCTGAAGATTGGAGGATGGCCAATGTAACACCAATTTTTAAAAAGGGTTCCAGGAGTGATCCTGACGTCAGTACCAGGTAAATTGAAGAAACCATCATAGAGAACAAAATTACTGAACATGCAGATAGTCATGGCTTAATGGGAGACAGCCAACATGGCTTTAGACAAGGAAGATTTTGTCTTACTAACCTGTTGTTTTTTTTTTGAAGGTGTGAACAAACAGGTAGACAAAGGTGAGTCGGTTGATATAGTGTATCTGGACTTTCAGAAGCCTTTGACAAGGTCCCTCATCAGAGACTTTTGGCAAAACTAAAAAGTCATGGGATAGGAGGCAGTGTACTATTGTAGATCAGAAACTGGTTAAAAGATAGAAAGCAGAGGGTAGGGCTAAATGGCTAATTTTCCAATGGAGAAAGGTGAATAGTGGAGTACCCCAAGGGATCTGTGCTGGGTCTGCTGCTTTTTAACATATTCATAAATAACCTGTAAATGGTATAATGAGTGAGGTTATCAAATTTTCAGATGACACAAAGCTATTTAAAGCTGTTAAAACCCATGAGGATTGTGGAAAATTGAAAGAGACTCTTGATAAATTGGAAGACTGGGCATCCAAATGGCAGATGAAATTTAATGTGGACAAGTGCAAAGTTATGCACCTAGGAAAGAACAACCTGAACTATGGATACATGATGCAAGGTTCCACATTAGGAACCACCACCCCAGGAAAATTATTTAGGTATCATCGTGGATAAGTAATGGAAAATAAAACAAAGGATATTATAATGCCTCTGTATCGTTCCATGGTGCGACCACACCTTGAATATTGTGTGCAATTCTGGTTACTGTATCTTAAAAAGGATATAGCGTTATTAGAAAAGATACAGAGAAAAGCCACCAAAATGGTAAAAGGGATGGAAAGATACCCCTATGAAGAGAGGCTAAAAGGTTAGGACTCTTCAACCTGGAAAAGAGATGGCTGAGGGGAGATATGATAGAGGTCTATAAATTAATGAACGGAGTGGAATTGGTCAACGTAGATCGATTGTTTACGCCATCAAAATATAGAAAGACTAGGGGACATGCAATGAAGCTACAGTGTAACCTATTTAAGACTAATAAGAGAAAATATTTTTTCACTCAACATATAATCAAACTCTGTAATTCATTACCGGAGGATGTAGTAAAAGCTGTTAGTGTAGCTGGGTTTAAAAAAAAAAAGGTTTGGACAAGTTCCTGGAGAAAAGGTCCATAAACCATTATTTAAAAGGACCTGGGATAACACTGCTTGACCCAATACAAGCATTGTGGAACCTGTGTCTTTTGGGGAGACTGCTAGGTACTTATGACCTAGATTGGCCACTGATGGAAACAGGATACTGGGCTTGATGGACCTTGGTCTGACCGAGTATGGCATATTTTATAGTCTTATGTACTTCTGCCAGGAGTTCAGCTTGTGCACGTTCAGCGACACCAATATTTATATCAGGTTTCATAGCTAGATTTGTTCCAGACCCCTGCCATCCATTCACACACTGGCACACACACTTGCTAGCTCGCTCACCTTCCCTCTCCCTCCCCCTCCCTACCTTAACCCTTACCCTTACAAACCGGCTTCCAAAACTAGTTAACTATATATTGGAGTAGTGACCCCGCTACCACATTGCTGACCCTCCCCCTTCTATTCCATCTCCTTTTTCACCATCCCGTCCTTCTTCCCCTCAGTTTTCACCCAGTATTCTTCCATATATGCTCATCCCTTTACACCTCTTAGCACCATTGCTGACTCCATTCCATATACATACAATCCTCCCCCCAACTGTACCTCCCCCACTCTCTGACAGTACCCACAAAAAGCACATCAGACAACCCCCTCCCCTTAAAAGCTATCTTCCATCATCTACTCACCTCCCAATTAAACATACCAATTACAAATATTCAAACAGAACAGCATGAACTCTCAATAAATGTTCAAAAACTCTCCGGTTCTTAGCTCCGAGAGAAACTTAAGTTGGTAAGTCATCGCCATAATCTTAAGGAGCACTTTCAGGTTGGAGGCCCGCCTCTCCCTCCCTTCTTTTGTTTCTTGACTTTTGCTATGGTCATCCAATTCTTGCTCTGCACTTTCTCCGATGGGTGGACTGGTTGTACATCTTGCAAATCAGAGAGGTCCGCTGCCACTAGGGACTCAACCACCTCCGCCACTGTTTTTGCTTGTCAGGTTACTCCATTCACTGTGAATGATAGTCCAATAAGATATATCCACTTTTATTTAATCTTTTCTTTGCACAGCCATGCTGTGACTGGACCATAGCTTTTCCATTTTTATAGTTTTCCGGTAAATAGGTCAGCAAAAACTGCTACTGGGTGTCCCTGACACAGGAACTTGCCCACCTGTCTCATTTTAGCGGCAACCTGCTCCTTTACAGAATAATTGTAAAAACATGTTAACAATGTCCCTGGGGTGTTCAGTCTACTGGGGTCCAGTGCCCTATGTAATCTCCAGCGCTGTGGACTCCTTTTCCCTTCACCCAAAGGGCCTGGAAGACTGATAGCTACTGCCATGCAATCCTGGCAATCTGGCCCTTCGGGGACACCTTTGATGCAGAGGTTATTCCTGCGGCAGCTGTTCTCCAAGTCCTCTAATTTTAGGATAATTTGTTGCATTACTTCCTCCATTTTATCTGTGCAGTCCTGCATATGCTCATGTTCCACTCGATATTTGTCTACTTTCCCCTCCACTACTACTTCTCATTTACCCAATTTGTGTAAGTCAACTCTCAAACCTCCCACCATTTCACCCAGCTCAGTCCATACTGCACCAATTTCTTGCTTAAGGTCACTCAACCATTGCTGCATCTCATTTTTACTTACAAGCACCACTGTACCAGTAATGTCCTTTTTGGCAGTGCTGCTCTCTTCTTCAGTGTTCACTCTACCAGTTTTTTCCCACCACCAGTGACATTTTGAAGGTTGTAGCATCTCGGCCCTGGTACACAATCTACTGCTTTCCGCCAGGTATGGGTCATCCCACCAAAGCAGGGTACTACCTCCAGTGCAACGTAGCTCTTATATCCTTTGATTAGGCACGGGGAGGCTTAAAAATCACCTCTGGGATGGTCTATCCGGTGGAGCTGAAAGCTCAGCTGTCCATACAGTAGCATGATGTCACTTCCTCCTCCCCCCTGTGGTTTTGACAGCCCTAGGCAGTACGGCCTTGGCATTGGGCTCCCCAGCCAGAGATACTAACATCCATCAGCAGAATCCAGGAGAAATTGTCCAGCAGTACACCCTTCCTCAGGTGACAGGGCTGCCGCTACCACCACAGGCTGGCCTTCACCCTCAACGGGAGTGAAAACCTGCGCTCAAACAATTAAGAACTTGAGGACTATCGAGTCAACAAGGACTGCTGGAGTAGAACAGTGCCAGGCAATCCAACAGTCTTCTTTTTCCTCTGTCAGGAAAACTCTGCCCACTCAAGTGTCGAAACGTGTTCCCAGAAATGCCAAGGCCTTGAAAGGCAAAAGCTGGCTCTTTCCCAAATTGATTACCCAGCTGAGGCTTTCCAAAAAGGACACCACTCGGGATGCCACCCAAGATGCATTTGAAAGGGAACGGGTCTGGATGAGCTAGTTGCCCAGATAGGGATGGGCACAGAACCTTTGGCACGGCAGCATTGCAACCGCCACCACCATGACCTTTGAAAACATCCTTGGGGAGGTGGATAGCCCAAAAGGGAGGGCAGTGAACCGATAGTGAGAGTCAAGCATGGCAAAACGCAGATACTTCTGCTGATCTGCCCATATCGGGAAATGAAAATATGCCTCGGCCAGATCCAAAGAAGCCAAGAACTCCCCTCAGCGAACTGCAAGGTTTTCATCCAGAAGTGCAGGATGCACAAGTGTTCATTGACCCTCTTGAGATCCAGAAGGAACTGCCTCCTTTGGCACCGCAATACAGATGGAGTATCTGCCCTTGCTCCACTTGTCCTCAGGGACAGGCACCACTGCCTTTAGGTGACGTAACTTGTCCAAGGTGGTCCACATAGCAGCACCTTTGATCACAGACCCACAAGGGGAAATGACGAAGGCATCAAGAATCGGCCTTTAGCACCCAGTGATCCTTGCTAACTCTGACCCATTCCTGAAAGACGAGGCAAAACCTGCTGCCCACCGAAGGAACCAAAGAATGGACCCCCCGAACCTTCATTGCACAGTCTGGTAGGGTCCTCCTCTGGAGGGGACCAAGTCCCTGGGCACACATGCTCCACAGGAGGACTGAGAATGAGCCCAATGACCTGAAGCAGAGGGGAAGAAAGGTTTTCCAGGTCAGTAATGGCGATAGTCCCAAGACCCCTGGGAATCCAGCCAATGCACCCATGGTGGTTCGGCAGAGCCTGACAAGAAAGGGGCACCAGCTCACCTCACAGGCCCCTTGGACCTGTTTTCTGGGAGGCATTAAGATTTTCTCACCTAGGTCCTTCACCAGCTTCTCCAAATCAGCTCCAAAGAGAAGTTTCCCCTTAAAGGCCAGTTGAGCCAACCGGGCTTTGGTGAATGTGACCGCTGCCCAGTGCCACAGCCAAATCCAATGCCATGACACTATCGTCAGGGCACCATTCCTGGCTGCCAAATGTACCAGGTGATACATGGCATCAGAAAGGAAGGCCATAGCAGACTCCAAAGGAGGGGTAGTATCAGGCAGAAGAGACTGAATCTATTGAAGCAATATTCAAGATGTCAGGCTGCCACATACTGTCAAGCTGTAGAATAGCCGCAGCCACGGTGAAATGGCTCTTCAAGGAATCCACCTTGCAGTCCAGGACATCCTTTAAGGCCGATCTGCCTTCCACAGGAATGGTGGTCAGTCTGGTAACAACCGTGACCTGTGCATTCACCTTGGGAATGTCAAACCTCTTAATGCGCTCCTCCTCTGGGAGAGCATAGATCATCTTATACATCCTTAACCCTTGATGTAGGGAGTCAGGGGAGTCCGACCAGATCATATCCAGGGATGGGAAGATGGCAGTGGATTTGCACACCACTTGAAGCAGCAGGTGTACCTTCAGCTCCTGCTCCATGCTGAAAGCATCCGTCAAGTTCAAGGCTGATGAGACCCTGGCAATCAACACCGCCAGCTCCTCCTTCCAGGGTAGGCAGATCAGGCCAACCTCTGCATAATCTTAAGGTGGGAGCATTTGCTCATCCACATCAGAGCAGAGTACCAAGCCATCTGAATCTGAGGCATAGTCAACATCTCGGATAGCTCCCAGCTGTTTTCCCTTGCCAGGGACACTTAGCTAAAGGTAATCGAACAGGGCTTCTACTTTCAGCCTGCCCAGCACAAAACTGTGTCCAGGGGCACCCAGAGGCCGCAGGGTCTAAATTACCATGTCAGAAGGACCAGGCCTCATAAAAAGGAAAAGAATCCTGGGGAGGACAATCCAGAGTACAGAAGCTCTCCTCTGAGATAAGGCTCACCAACACCAGGAGGCATAGCTGCCACAGACCCCTCTAGATGACAAAGAGAGGCTCACAACATGGTTGCCGGTACCTCCGGCTGGCTGAATATCCTTATCCATAGTGCCGTCACCTCATGACCTGAGGCAGGTAAGAGCAGACTAACCGCATCCACCGGCTAAGAGGGGGAAAGAAGGCCCTCCAGGGGTGACAGTAGCTGCCATGCAGAAAGGGTAGAATCCAAAATCCAAGGATGAGGCTCCTCGCTTGCCACAGGTCAAACAACATTTCCCAGAAGACGACACAGGGAATTAGGGTATAATCAAGAGTGTGCACTAAGGTTGCATCGACCCACAAGCAGGCGTCAACTGCACTTTAATATTACACACGTTAAAGGCGCTAGGAAAGGAGGACACAGAGCCGCTTTGGGATAACACACATTAGGATCTCGTGACCACCAGGCACACAATAGGCAAAAATGTTACATGTGCAGAAAAACATTGTGAAACCAACAGAGCACCAATGATCACTAGCAGACCACACCAAATTTTATCCTTCATACAGAACCAGGAGCCCCCAAATAAGGACAATGGATGACATCAAGTCTTGGTACTCACCCTGTTAGAAGCCCAGGTGGAGGATCTGTGCTGGACTCAGCTCTACTCCCCTGAAACTGCTTCACTGGCTGGCTTTGCAGCACTGTGTGTAACGTGGTTGGCAGGCAGATCCCTCTGAGAGCCTTCTGTGGTCTTCAGGAGAGAGGCGGGCGGGGGGGGGGGGGGGTGCGCTGAGGTTGTGTGGGATTGCTGCACTCTTCCAGATCCTTACAAATCCTTCTAATTTGTGGCTGCTCAACAGGCCTTTTGCATGATAAGAGCATAGAGCTGAACCAATTTTCCCTCCTCTTATGGCTACCAACAAGACCACAGCCTGGTGGTGCCTCCCACATTGCGCTCAAGTGAGAGTCACTTTTCTTTCCGTTACCTTGGTGTTTTCTTTGACTCAAACTTAACTTTTCATGATCACATCTCCCACGTCACTAAGACTTCCTTTTTCTTGCGCCAAATTCGTGCTATTCGCCCTTTCCTCACCCCTCCTGCACTCGCTACATTACTTCTATCTCTGGTCATGTCCCATGTTGACTTCGCTAATTCTCTTTTTCTTGGTCTTCCGAAATCTCAACTTCACCGACTTCAACGTATCCAATACACTGCTGCCCGCATTGCCACTCACTCCTCTGCTCGCGATCACGTCTCACCCCTCCTTTCCCATCTCCACTGGTTGCCTCTACCTTTTCGTTCCCAATATAAATTACTTATGCTGGTACATCGGGCCTTTCATACCAACACTTCGCAATATCTGGCAGACCTTATCACTTATCACACCCCCAGGCACACACCTCGCTCATTTCACCTTAACCGTCTCACTCTCCCTTCCCCCTCTCTTACACACCTTCAGTCCACCCGCTCCTCAGCCTTCTTTTTCGCAGCCCCCGCCCTCTGGAACTCTCTTCCCCCCTCCCTCCGGCTTGAGCCCCACTATCCCACTTTTAAATGTAATCTGAAAACCCACCTCTTTTCCCTCGCCTTTGACCTTCCCTCCCCTTTTGTGTAAGCTCTCTCTATTGAGTTTTGTGCTGCGCTCTTTTCTCCTCCCGCTTTCCTATTTTGAGATTGTAATTTCCTTTTCCTCTTTTCTGGCCTATTGTTTCCTGATTGTTTTTATATTGTAAACCGCTCTGGTCCCCCTGAAGGGCGGTATATCAAGTTTAATAAACAAACAAAGCATTCGCCAAATACGCTGCCCCCAATTCCAGCCTGGCTGCCTCAGAGGCTAAGAACTGTCCCTGCCCCACCGGTTCTATGATAAGGTTTCCAACTTCCGGTCTTGCATTCTTGAGGGCAGTGCTCCCTTCCACCGGAATGGTGGTTTTCTTGGTGACTGCCAAGACCACTGCATCAACCCTAGGGGAACAAAGGATCTCCTTCTCTTGTTCAGGAAGGGGCTAGAGTTGGGCCATGGTCCTCACGCCCTTCAGAGAAGCCTCTGGGACCTCCCACTCATTTTGAATCACCTGCTTGATCACTGATCACTCTATGCACTGGAAAAAATGATTGTGGCATTCAGATCACCTGAAAGAGTGGATCCTCCAAAGAGTCTTCCTCCTTTGAAGCCCCTGCATCCATGTTCAAAGTCCGTAAGACTATGCTATGAGTGCCGGCCACTCTTCCCAGCGAAAAAACATGAACCAAGAGGAGTCCTGTGGGATTTCTCTCCTTCTTCCAACTACCCTAACTCTTCCATATCTGGATCGTCCCCAAGGTCTTTCTGGTCTCGAGGGGAGGGAGCCTGCCTCCTCCCAGGGGTCCTGGCTCCAGTCACCTCTTCACAGAGACAGACTCATACTCCACTGTCTCTTTTCTCTGACGGCCCAGTTGGGTCCAGATCCTGCTGCTTCATGCAGAAAGCCTTATGCATCAGCAACACAAATTCTGGAGTAAAACCAGACATCAGTGGCGCATCCCCCAGAGATCCCCTAGACATAGAGGGACAAGGGGAAGGCAGCTCCATGCCTTTCTGCTCCAGTACCTTGAGGCCCTGCAAGTCAACCTCCTAGAGTACAGGCGGAGACCCAGGAACCCCCAAACACAATCCGGTCGAGGCTTGCACACTCCCCCCAGCTCCAGTGGGGGTCCCCGCTCCCTCTAAGAGATGGTTCCTCCAAGGAATGTGACGCCGCTTCACAGCCACGGCAAAACCCTGCCGTGGAGATGGAACTGCGCCTGGAGCCGCATGCCAGACATATGGCATTGTAGCCTGCAAGGGAAAGCACTCACAAGCCAGTTTCCCAACTGCAGAACTATGGCTATGCAGACTATCTCCTTATACTGACAGCTCTGCTTGCCCAGGATCCTCCTAATATTATTATTGGTATGCCAGTTTTACTTTCACTTTCAAACTCCTGCACTGAAAAAAGGAAGAAAGCCCATAAAAATAAAAAAATGCGATAGCAAATTCTTCTCCCGCATCAGACACATCTTTCGCCCTTGAGACCCTGAGAAAATGGACCGATTCCCACCTGCAGAAAATTGCCTCAGGGCCACCACGCAGTTAGCAGTGGCAGCCTGCCTCAATTGGGGCTAACGAGAACCGGCAAATTCCCCACAGCACCTTAAAACTGTCCAAATCCCTCTGATCTTACCTTGAGCAGTTTAAACTCAGCAACTTGATGCCTGAGACAAAAAAATGAGATTTCCCTTATTCCCGTGTGAAGCCATTGTCACCCGTTAACAACTAGACCACCACAGAGTGCTGCTCAGGGCTTCCCTTGTGCTGACAGTGGCTCCTCACCTGCTCAAAGTTCAGGGGCCACTGATTCTGCCTTTAACCGGCCAATCATGTCCCCTCATCATCGGGAAGGTCAAGTGTTTCATGCAATTGCCCCTTTGTACTTCTATTTTTTGTTTTTTATTTAACTTTGTTAAGGCAGACAAATAGCTCAATCCATATTCCAATTGTAGAATTTATTCCTAAAATAAACTGTGTTCCTTATTTGTCCCTTCAGTGAGACCAGACTCTGGGAACAGCTCTCTCCAGCTCCCTTGGAGACTGAATTTACTGGGGCTGGTGTGTGGTGCCAGCTGCCCAAGAACACTGATGTCATCAGAGATGACATGCTCAGTCTCTAAGCTGCTGGTGAAAGCTGACAACCCAGAGGTTGGAACTGCACTGGAGGGACAATGAGAAAATCATCCTTATCCTTTTTGAAGTGGTATAAGATGCATGCAGCACTGTAGAGATGCTCTTAAGATAGTCCCTTATTACGTGGGGCTTACGATCTAGCTTAGACACAGAGGACAAAAGATGAAATAACGTAGTTACTCACCTGTAACATGTGTTCTCCAGGGACAGCAAGAATCAGTCCTCACATAAGGGTGACGTAAACGGAGTCCCCATGCGGAGCAAATCCCCAGCTTTCGAAGAAAGCCTTTGGGACTTCATCATGCATGCGCGGTCCCCTTCCCGCCCAAGGGTGCCATCTTGCTCAGTCAAATGACATAGCTAGAAAGACGGCAAAAAGATAAAAATTAATCAAGGACTACAACTCCAGGGGAGGAGGGAGGGTTGTGAGGACCGATTCCTGCTGTCCCTGGAGAAAACCTGTTACAAGTGAGTAACTACGCTTTTTCCAGGAACAAGCAGGAAGTCAGCCCTCACATATGGGACTCCCTAGCTATAGGCTACAGAGAACCCATAACTGAAAAATAGGCTCCCTCTAGAAGAGCCGCAGCAGCCATGACAGGTGTTCAACCGAGAACATAACACTCCAGTAGCCTCACACCAAAGGGTCGGAGGATAGGAGCTGCCTAAACCTCGAACAGATTACGGAGTACAGCCTGGCCGAAGCACTGTCCTGTTGGGACTCCCTATCCAGGCAGTAATGGGATGCAAAGGTCTGGCTTGAAGACCAGGTTATGGCCCGGCAGATGTCTGCCAGAGGAACAGAGCGGAAGTGATCCACTGATGCGGCCTTAACCCTGACCCGGTGGGCCATGACTGGACCCAGCAACAGGAGGATCGGCCGCCCTGTATGCCCAGGCGATCCAATCCGCCCCCCAGGAGGACAACGTATGCTTGGAGACCGGCATCCCCAGCTTATTGGGGTCATAAGAGATGAAGAACTGAGGAGCTCTTCAATGTCCCTGTGTATGCTCCAAGTAGAAGGCTAACGCCCTCTTACAGTCCAGGGTATGCAAAACTGCTTCTGCCCGACTGGCATGGGGCCTGGGAAAGAAGGTCGGAAGCACCACCTCCTGGTTGAGGTGGAAAGAGGAGACCACTTTCGGCAGGAACTTGGGGTGCGTGCAAAGTACCACCCTGTTCCTATAGAACCGTGTGAACGCTCTATCGGATACCAGAACTTGCAGCTCACTCACTCGTCTAGCCCATGTGAGTGCCACCAAGAAAAGCGAAGATGGCAAGTAGCCATCGACTCAAAGGGTGGGCGAGTAAGCTGCTGCAAGACCACATTCAGATCCCATTCGGTCGCCCGGGGGGGGGGGAGGGGGCAAACCGGGGGTTTCAGCAGAAGCAGATCTCTCAGGAACCTGGACACCAAGGGGTGTACACAGAGGTTGCCCTTCCACTGGAGAGTGGTGTGCTGATAAAGCACTAAGGTGAACTCTGACAGAGTTTGACTTGAGGCCTAAATCGGAAAGGTGAAGCAGGTGCTGCAGCACCACAGCCACCTGGCAGGAGAATGGGTTCTCACTCTGCTGAGTACACCATACCTCAAACCTATGCCACTTAAATGCATAGGTTTTACTAGTCGATTGCCTTCTAGAGGCCAGCAGCACATCCTCTTATCTTTTTTGGGAGGAGAAGTGGTGCAAGGACTACCCTTTCAGCAGCCATGCCATCAGGCTGAGGGACCTGAGGTTGGGATGCAGAAGTGAGCCCCCATCCTGCAACAGGAGAGTGGGCGGAAATCCCAGAGGAATTGGAGTCTCCTCCACCAGTTGCAGGAGGAATGGAAACCAAGGCTGTCTCGGCCAGCAGGACGACCGAGGCCTTGTCCTGAAGGATCTTGAATAAGGTCCGAGCCACCAGTGGTGCAAGAGGAAACGAATATAGGAGGCCCACCGACCAGGATATGAGGAAAGCATCTGCAGCCACCCTGTGTGGGTGCGGCTGTCTGGAACAGAAACAGGGCAACTGGTGATTTTGAGGGCTCGCAAACAAATCTATGGATGGTCGACCCCAGCACTGGAAGAGTTGCTGGGCTACATTGGGATCCAGTTGCCAGTCGTGCGACTGGAGAATTCTGCTTAGCTTGTCTGCTAGGAAGTTCTCCTGACTTGGTAAGTAAACTGCCTTGAGGAACATACCCTGGCTGACTGCGAAGGAGCATAGGTCCAGGGTTTCCTAGCACAGGATGCGAGAGCCTGTGCCCCCTTGTTTGTTCACACAGAACATCGCTACTTGGTTGTCTGTCTGAATCAAGACAGATTGATGAGCCAGGGTTTGGCCGAAGATCCAAAGAACTAGGCAGAGCACTCAAAGCTCTAGGAGATTGATTTGTTGTGTGCTCTCCCATGGAGACCACCCACCTTGAGTGCAGACCTGTTGGCAATGCGCACCTAATCCCAGCAGGGATGCATCCACAGTCAGCACACTTGAGTGTGTGGGAGACTGAAAGGCACTCCCCTCTAGAAGGCTGTGTGGTTGAAGCCACCATTTCAAAGACTGTATCAGGCAAAGGGACACTTTGATGTTGTCTCCGAGTCTGCCTGTGGCTTGCGTCCACTTGTCCTTGAGGCACCACTGAGCTGTTCTCATGTGAAGTCGAGCACTGGGTGTCACATGCACTGTGGAGGCCATGTGACCTAGCAGGCGTAGAAAGTGTCTTGCTGAGATGTGGGATCTGCGACTCACTTGCTGCACTAGGGCTACCAGTCTTTGAGCCCTTTCCTTTGGTAGATAAGCCCTTGCCTGAAGGGTGCCTAACCTTGCCCCTATGAACTCCAGTCCCTGAGTGGGAACCAGAGTGCACTTTGTGTAGCTGATCACAAAGCCCAGGTGCTGAAGCAACTGGATAGTGCGGGACGTGGCCTGTTGGGCTTCTAGAGCTGACTGGGCTCTGATGAGCCAGTCGTCTAAGTAGTGAAAGACAAATACCCCTTGAGTCCTTAGAAAGGCCGCCACCACTGCAAGGTACTTTGTGAATACCCTGGGTGCCGAGGCTAGGCCAAAAGGCAGCACTTTGTATTGAAAATGGTTTCCTCCCCCTACAAATCTTAGATATTGTCTGTGGTCTGGATGAATCAAGATGTGTGTATACGCATCTTTGAGATCTAAGGAGCATAGCCAGTCTCCCTGGCGGAGGTAAGGCAGCAATATTCCAAGGGAAAGCATCTTGAACTTTTCCCTCACCAGGAACTTGTTTAGGCTTCGCAGGTCGAGGATAGCTCTTAGGCCTCCAGTTCTCTTTGGTATCAGAAAGTACCTGGAGTAGAAGCCTGTGTCCTGTAGGTGGTGAGGCACCGGTTCTACCGCCTGATCCTCGAGAAGACCTGCAAGAAGAGGACCCTGTGAAGAGGGGGTCTGAGAGGCTCCACTGGAAAGTAAGAGGGAGGCACCTGGCTGAGATGTAACCGATAGTCCATTTGGACTATCTGAAGAACCCAGGTGTCTGTTGTAATAGCTGGCCACCTGTGGGCATACAGGGTCAGCCTTCCCTCTGTGCAGGGCCTTGCATGCTTTATGAGAGAGACTATGCTCTGGGGAGTCAAAAGCCCCCTCCAGGCTGGGCCGGAGCCAGTGCCTGGGGCTTGCGGGCCTTGCCCTCATCCCTTGGCCTGCTGCCCCTGCTGGGGAGGCCTGATACGTGGGGTAGTTTTGGTAAGCTGATCCTTTCCTCGGGAAAAAGGGCTTCTTACTTGAGCCCTTCTTCTTAGAAGGGGCAGAAGTTGTCTTCTCGATTCTTGTCCGTGTCAGGTACTCGGACGCGATCTCGGCAGCTTTCTCAGTCATGGGCTTGCCAAAGAGGTTTTCACCTCAGCAAGGGACATCAACCAACTTGTCCTAAACCTATGGCTACAGGTCTGACTGTAGCCATGCCTGGCGTCGTGCCGAAGCCGTCATAGGCTGCTCGAGTCAAACTTCGAGCACTCTCGGATCCCAGTGGATAAAACCTGGAAGCACTGCAAAGGTGCCTCAGAGAGACCAGCGGAGAACCCGGCAATCTCCTTTGCCAGGTCTCGCAGGTACATGCCCATGTACAGCTGGAACATCTGGATTTGGCATGACAGAATCGAACCCTGGTAACACTTTCTGCCGAAAGCATCCATGTTGCGGGCCTCCCGGCCAGGAGGCACCGAGGAGTGCATCTTCTGGTTCTTGAGCTGACGCATGGCCGATTCCACAACCATGGAGTTGTGTGGCAGCTGTGCCTTTTGGAACCCAGGGCTCTTGCGAACTTGATAGATGGAATGGATTTGCCTGCTGAGGACCGGCATCGAGGCCAGTGTCTCCCACATTCGGAGCATCAGCCATTCCAGAATGAGGGGCACCGGTACAGTAAGGGCTTCCTTTGGAGGAAAGTCATACTGGAGGACCTCGAGCTCCTCAGCTCGAGGTTCCTCCTCGGCATCTGCCGGGAATGACAAAGCCTTTGCCATGTCCCAGACGAAGTCCAAGAACTGGGTGTCCTACAGGGGTGACTGTCTCCGAGGTTCAGATCCCGAGGAGTCTGACAGGACATACTTGGTACGGTGGGTGCCTGGGGACTCCTCATCCTCCATCTCCCAACCAGACTCCGAGGAGTTGTCGATTGGCTCCAGCCTCGAGGGCTTTGGTCTCGACCACCCCGACGCCTAGGGAATCAGCGTCGACAACCTTGGTCGAGGATTGACTCGAGACCTTATTGTTTTGAGGATCGGCTCGGCCTCCAGGGTCAACTTGGACGTTGAAGTCCCGGTGGTCGGGGCAGAAGGACGTGTGAGACTGGCCATCAGCGCCCGCTGCTGGCCCATGAAGGCAGACATGCTGCACTCCAAGGCCGCCAACCTGAGACCGAGCTCAGGAGGCTCTGCAGTCCCCGACTCGGGTCCTGACACCATCAGGCCCATCGTCGTCTCTCCCAGAGGAGAGTCAACAATGAGGACAGTGCTTACCTTCCTCGGCATCCCTGCGTCCTTTTGAGGGAGTTTGGCAGGCCTCTCTGACTCCGAGAATCCGGGGCGGTGAGCCGGGCTCCGTGACCGAGCCCATGAGGGACCAGGCCATTCGGAGCTCTCAGACGACACTGCCCTCACAGATTTTTTCACCCTCCAGTGTGAAAGGGAGACCCCCTTTCAAAGGACACCCGATGCTGCTCTGGATCAGGCAGCTCCCGAGAGGTCGAGGCCTCTGATGAGGTCCGGGCCTGTGCGGTTGCAGACTTGGGAAAAATCCTGTCATGTTGCTGCTGCCTGCTCCTCAATGCCTTGGAAAACATCTTTTTGCACGGGCCACAGACCACGGGGTCATTGTCAGGCACGAGGCATCAGAGGCAGCAGTCGTGTGTGTCAGTGAGAGACATTAGTTTCGTGCACCAATCACACTTTTTAAACCCACTGGCAGCCATTGGTGGAAAAAAGGCCCCTGCAAGGTCGAAGGACCAGGCTGCCAGCTAAAAAGAAAAAAAAAGAACGGGAATGCTAGTCACTAAGGACAAAAAAGAAAAAATAGACCGGACTCAATACCGGTGTACCGAGCCGCAGGCGGGAAGGGGAATCGGCAAACCGGCAAGCAGAAAAACAGTTTTTCAACTTTTATCACTTTTTCCATGGGAAAACTAGGACGACATCTGTTGGGTTCCGTGGAAAAAAGGAGACTGAGCAAGCCGGCACCCTTGGGCGGGAAAGCACAGTTACTTACCTGTAACAGGTGATCTCTGGGAACAGCAGGAATAAGTCTTCACATATGGGTACGTCGGTACCGACGGAGCCTACGCGGGGACGCTCCCCAGCGTCCAATCAGAAAGCTTTTGGGAGCATCCCTCAGCGCCTGCGTGCTGCCTTCCCGCCTTTCCAACTGTCTCTCCTCAGTTGAGTTTTATAGCTGAGACAAAGAGAGAGAGAGAGGAAAGAAAGATAGAGAGATACAACTCCTAGGGGAGGTGGGTGGGTTTTTATTTATTTATTTATTTTTATTTAAAAGTATTTCTAAACCGTCTTATCCTAAAAATCAAGGCGGTGTCACAATCAAAACAATCAGATGAAGTGCTGGGGGGGTCATGCAGTGTGGGGGGAGTAGAGTGCGGGGGGGGGATCATGCAGGAGGAATAGTGTGAGGGGGCAGTGGTGTGAAGTGTGTGTGAGGAGGGGGATTCTAGATTAGGGTGAGCTATGTACAGTGTGCGCTATAATACAGCATGTTCTATAATACAAGGTACTGTCCAGATAGGGCTTGAGCTAGATCCTGTGCCGATATACAATCTCTTGTCGGTGTCTTATAATCTCTCGTCGGGGTCTTTGTTGATCAGGCTTTGCTTGATTATGTGATGTGTCCATAATGTTCTATGAACAAAGTTGTCTTCAGCTGTTTGCGGAAGTCTTTGAGGTCCGTTGTCGATCTCAGATCATCTGGGAGGGAGTTCCAGATGGTTGGGGCTGCCAGGGAGAGGGCTCTCTCTGTGGTGTCCTTTCGTGTTTTTCTGAAGTCTTTTGGTGTATTGACTCTGTTGGAGGTTCCTCTTCTTCTCGGGCGGGTGCTGGTGTCTGGATGAATGAGGGTGTGCAGGCTGTTTGCTGAGATGTGGTGCTTGATTTTGAATATGTTCATTATTGTTTTGTATTTAATACGTGAGCTGATTGGGAGCCAGTGTAGATCTTTGAGAACCGGGGTAATGTGTTCATGTCTTGTTGAGCCAGAAATTATGCGTGCGGCGGTGTTTTGGGCTAGTTGGAGCGGTTTGAGAGTTTGCTTTGGTAGGCCAAGGTAGATGGGGTTGCAGAAGTCCAATAATGGGGTGATGAGCGCTTGGCATACTGTGCGGAAGTGTTCTGTGTCGAGGAGGGGTTTAAGCCGTCTGATGATTCTCATTCTATAGTATGCATTCTTGACCGTTTTGTTGACGTGAGACATGAGATTTAGTTTGTTGTCCAGGGTTACTCCCAGGTATCTTACTTCGGATTTCATTGGAATGGTTGTGTCTGCTATTTTGATGTCCGGTGGGTGAATGAAGTTGGGGTTGCGAGTGATTATTAGAGCCTCTGTCTTGCTGTAGTTGATTGAGAGGTTGTTGTTCGTGCACCAGTTTGTCATTTGTGTTAGGCAGTCAGTTATTCTATTGTAGTCTGGGTTGTCGGTAGAGATGGGTGTGTATATCATGATATCGTCTGCATAGATGGTGTATTGAATGTTGTTCGCTTTCAGGATGTCGCATATTGGCTGGATGTATATGTTGAACAGAAGGGCCGAGAGGGCGGATCCTTGAGGTACTCCTTGGCGGATTTTTATGGGTTGAGAGGTGTTGTGGCCTATCTTGACTTGTAGCTGCCTGTCGGTGAGGTAGGATTGGAACCATTTTTAACGTTGGTACCGTGAAGCCCAATTTTCTTTAGTCTTTCAAGGAGGGTTGGGTGGTCAACTGTGTCGAAGGCGGAGTAGATGTCGACGAAGATCATTAGGATGCCGTTAGTGTTGTTGTCTATGACTCTGATGATGATGACTATGAGGTATCAGCAGTGTTTCGACTCCATGTTGGGGGCGGAAGCCGTGCTGGTTGTCGTCTAGAGGAGCATGGTTGTCAATATGTTCCTGAAGTTGTTGTTGCACTGCTTTTTCTATGATTTTTGCCAGGAAAGGTATACTGGATATTGGTCTGTATGCTGCGGGGTTGCTCTTGTCGAGGGTTGTTTTCTTCGGTATTGGGCGTACTGTAGCCAGTTTTAGTTGAGCTGGCAGGAGACCCTGGGTGAGTGAATTGAGCACAATGTCGTGTATGATGTGGATGAGGCTTGATTTGGTGGCCTTTATCCATGATACTGGGCAGGGGTCCGTGGGGGCGGTGCTTGTTCTGATTGCTGTGATGATGCGGGAGAGCTGTTCTGTTGAGGGAGGGTAGAAGGTGTCCCATGTCGTAGGGTATGAATCAGGCTGGGTTGAAGAGCTGGTTTCAGTTGGTTCTGTGGAGTGAAATTTGTCTTTGATGTGATCAGCAAATTTTTGCGGGTCTATTTGTATTTCCTCCTCAGTTTTCTGCTCCTTTGTGAGGATTTTCACTATATCGAAGAGCTCCCTGGGTTTGTTTATGGATGTGTTTATCATGTTTGTGTGGTATTCTTTCTTGGATTGGTTGATGTGTTCGGTGTATAGTCTTTGGTTGTGAAGACTTATTCCTGCTGTTCCCAGAAATCACCTGTTACAGGTAAGAAACTGTGCTATCTCCAGGAACAAGCAGGAATGAGTCTTCACATATGGGGACTCCCAAGCTAAGAGGCCTGGAGCCCTAGCATGTTAGAATTTGAAAACATGTTACACCTCATATGTCCAGGCATCCTGAGGATGGAGGGTAGGAGTTGAAGAGAGGAGCTGTAGGAACAGCTGACATAAGATAGGACTTACAGGTAAGGAGTCCTCGTATGTATGATAGTCATCATGCAATATATTGAGAAAAAACAATCACAATATGGACCTCACCTACTGGATTACAGGAAGTAGAGAGCCTGACGGAATCTACTGGGGATCCAATAGAGGAATCTTCAAGCTGACCTCCTTGGAATGAAGGTGAAGGTCAAAAACTGGAAGTGACAGGTGACCCCAGGATTCAACTGGGGTAGTACACAAACGGTAGGTCTTTAGTGGGAAGCTTTATGGAAAAAGCTGGAAACTCTTTTGGCTACAGAAGTAATCATAGTTAGGAGCAAAAGAGGAAGACTGACCGATTTGGACAACTGGCCTAGTTCTTGAGGGAGAATGGGTATGAGAGAGACCCCGTATACCCAAGGAGGACAGATGTCTGAAGAATGAAAAAAAACAAAAAACAAACCTCAGATCTACTGAAGGTCCACCATGTTCTTCCTAACTGATGAAAGGTAGGAAGAGATTGGGGCATAGAGCTTCAGAGATACCTGAACCTAGGGTTATGGTAAGAACTGTGAGCACCACAGTAGAGGTTTTGTGTATAATAGTCTAACATACTGTGGCATAGAATGAACATGTGCAGCCCTACTGTCTGGAACATACAGGAGGGAAAAACACCTTAATGAACACAGTTAGAAAGATAAGTATGTGGAAACATAATTACCTATAAGGAAGTATCTTGACAGATACACACACATATATTTATGTATGTATGTATATATATATATATATATATATATATATATATATATGTGAAGATACATATATATAGTGGGGTATATATATATACACATATGTTTATGGCGAGATTCAGGGGGCATAACATATGTACACATGGCTAACAGACATATGTATCTAGAACGTATATAGACATATGCAAATATAGGTTTAAGAAAAAATGTCTGCAGATAAGCAGACAGAGATATGTCTATATGAATCTTCACATGGGAGATGTGAAAAGGAACGATTCATCTAGTAACAAGAAGGTGGAACCTACTTGAGAAGATATAGAGAATCTGTTCCCTCTGGTTAAGATGGAGCAGAAATGCTATCCAGTGAAATAACCAGGATGGTTGCATGGAAAAACAGAGGATAATATCAGTCTGTAACCAGCAAGTCCTGAGTTCAGTAGGACTCTAACATGGTGAATGGACAGAAAACGCAGAGGATAAGATACCAGATGACCCTCTTGGGGAACAAGGGGGGGTATCATGCGTTGTTTAGTTAAAGACGTGCTGTCCATGAAGGATTAGGATACCATGAGGACAAGCTGCAAGGAAAAAGAGCATATTTCCTGAAGGAATTAGGTGACTCTTTAGACTGTCACGTACAGAAGGCCTATGTCCTTTATAAAAGGAAATAGAAGGGTGAAAAGAACCCTCACAGTCATGAGGAATGACTGAAGAAGCCTTTTTCAACCATATAGGACAGTAATTAGAAAAAAAATCCCCATGCTCTCTAGCAAAAGCCCATAGTGGAAAGCTTCTCAGAAGGATTGCAGAGAGCATAATGCAGGAGAATTGGGAAATAAAACTGGTTGTTGAAGAAAAACCAGCTGCCACTTCAACCGTGTTGCCAACTCCAGGGATTTGGAGATGGTAAAGAAGTGGTAAGGATTATCCAAGATAGCTGAAGCACTATCTTGGAAGCACTACTAAGGCTAGACAAAAAGTAGTGGAAGACCAGCCTGGAACTTGTAGAAAAGTACCAGTAGTCCAATCATTGGAACTCCTGCATGGGCAGCTGCTGAATAGAACAGCAGGGGGAATCTTTCTGTTCTTAACAGAGAGAATAGACAGAACAAGAGGAGAAAATCCTGATCATGTCTGATGAGCTGTCCAAATGAAAGAAGGGAGGTTACTCCAGAGAAAAAACTCTACACTGTACAGGAAAGGAAGACTGGAAGGGCTTAAGGGAAAACTTTCCAGAGGTACAGTACCACTCTTACAGGGGAAGCCCTGGAAAAGGGGGTAAAGGAAAAAAGGAGCTGAAGGGAGACTTGCCATATGGTAAGTCTGTAGAAGGAAATATTCATGGTGGTACAGAAAAAACTATCATGAGATAGTTGGCAAACCTCTCTTCATGAAAGGAAGAGGAGGAAAACCCTGTGACCCATAGACATGAATATCCTGACAGCTCAGCATACCTAAGAGGAAGTGGATGTCCAGGAAACAGGAATCCAAGTGCAGAGTTTGAAATGAAAAAACAGTGAAAAATCTTCTACTGAGAAGTAGTAACTGTAATTAGATCCCTAATGAGGGTTAATTTTCCTGGCTTGAGTTCGGATCCTTCAGACCAGGGCGAGGTATCCCTTGTTTGGGAACATCTGTATGATGGGCAGGAGAAGAAGAAAATCATCTTCTTTTAGGAAAAGAAGGTTTGGTAGGGCATTTTCTACCTGCTGGGGCAGGAGAAGGTTTAGGATGGCCCTCAGAAACAGGGAAGTCAGTGGAGCAATGAGCAACCTGACGTAAAGACTCCTTATTGAAGAGATTTTCTCCAGTACAAGGAGTATTACCCAGTCTTTGTTGTGCCCATCTGTTCAAGTCTGAAGCTTGGAGCCAGGCTTTACGTCGTGCTCCTATGGCTATAGCAGAGGTTCTGCTAACAGACTCAAAAGAGTCTAGGGAAGCACGAGAAAGAAACCAAGAGATATTCTGGCTATGACTAAGAAGCAAGGAATAGTCTGCAGCCTTTGGCTCTGAAAGAAAAGGAGTCAAGAGAGATAATTTCCTTGTGACCTCCTGAAGGGATAGACTCATATAAAAAATATATGAGAGAATCCTTGTAGCCAGCATAGATGTTTGGAAGGCTTGATGACCAAAGGCATCCAGAGTTCTAGATGCACAACCTGGCGGGAAAGAAGAATGCTTCTTCTTGCTTTTTACCTTCATCATTGCTGATTCCACTACAATGGAATGATGGGGAAGTTGAGTCTTTTGAAACCCTGGAGAGGGGGGCACCTGATACAGAAGATTAGTTGCTGTAGAAGGTGAGGAAGCCCTTAAGGGTGTTTCCCATATTCTCAGAAGAAGATCCTGTAAAGAATGATGCAAGGGAAGCATTATATTTTCCTTCTCCCCAGAAGAGCCTTGTGTAGGATCATAGCCAGGGATAGGAATAGCAAGGAATGTTGCCATGTCAAGGAGAAAATTCTGAAAAGAAGGATCTCCAATGGGAACAATCCCTGGACAGGCTAAACTTGAAGAAGTAGCCTGGGCACCAGAGGAAGTACTTGTGTGGTGCAGGACAGGATCCCTAATGGATGGATACTGGGACTGGCGGCTATGACCTGAGACAGTCAGTATTGCATCGCCCATGCCAGGTATCGACTCCAAACTGGGTATAGAAAGGAGCGTTCCTGGTGAAAAAAGCATGGAAGGAGCTGGTCCCGATGGTACTGCAGGTACCGGCATCGATACCGATACCGGTAGCTGAGCCGGAATCGAAGGCGATACCGACATCGAAACAGTCATCGGAGGCTGCTCAAGCGGTACCGAGGTAACCAGAAATCCTTGGTGATTATCCTCGGTACCGCGCATCCGGAATCACTAAGTGTCGGTTCCGGGACGCGTCGGTACCCAGTCTTCCAGACTAGATATCGATTCTACAGTCGGCATCGAAGGAAGTGAGTCTATCGATGCATGTCTAGAAGGTACCGACGTCGGTGGTTGTATCGGCGGTGCTGCCGATACTGGAAAGTCAATCTGGGACGTATCGGTCTGTCCCGAAGGTACCGAGAACGCCAGATGACGATCCCTGGTGAGGAGTGAATCGCTCAACACCAGTGCCGATGCCGGGGTATCGGTACCGCTCGAAGCGGATGCCACCACCAAGCATGGCTCAGGTATGTTCTGTGAGGGGTGAGCCCCAGGAACAACCTGAAACCCCTGAAAGGCTTTGGAGACCGAAGACTCCCGCCGGGGTTTTGAAGCCAATGGGGTCT
The DNA here is from genome assembly GCA_033557465.1 of Ichthyophis bannanicus. Taxonomy (NCBI): domain Eukaryota; kingdom Metazoa; phylum Chordata; class Amphibia; order Gymnophiona; family Ichthyophiidae; genus Ichthyophis; species Ichthyophis bannanicus. Next base: position 88,468,449 of record CM066035.1, on the reverse strand, counting down.
TGAGGGCAAGGCCAGAGCCGTCATCATGCTTAGCATGAGACCTACCACTCAAGAATTGGCTAGTCTTAATAGACTGTTTGTGGGTTACCTGATCCTGTAGAGAAGAAATGGTTGGTGCCCTGACACTGGAAGGGAAAATGGTATCGAGGGAAACTCGAAATGGAGAATTTCTTCTCATTATATTGTAGCCTGATGGCTCCGGAGGAAAAGGGTCAGGACCCAGACAAGTTAGACACCAGTTATTGGAGTCTAAAAAGAAAACTGTATTTCCACAGTTAAGGCACTTCTTAGGAGAAGGCGGCTCCATAATGGAGAGGCCTTACAGGCCCAAAAAATTTAAAACAGAAACTGAGGGAAAAAAAGTCCCTGAGTTTGGGAAAAAAAGGCGGTACCGGTGGAGTCGGGGGAACAGCCGCGACCACAAGAAAACAAAAAGTTAAAGAATTAAGAAAAAATTTTCTGCGGTGACAGGAAGACGTCCTGTCGGCTCCGCGGAAAAACGAAAACTGAGGAGAGACAGTTGGAAAGGCGGGAAGGCAGCACGCAGGCGCTGAGGGATGCTCCCAAAAGCTTTCTGATTGGACGCTGGGGAGCGTTCCTGGGCAGGCTCCGTCGGTACCAACGTACCCATATGTGAAGACTCATTACTGCTTGTTCCTGGAGATAGGGACCGCGCATGCGTGATGCAGTCCCAAAGGCTTTCTTCGAAAGCTGGGGATTTGCTCCGCATAGGGACTCCGTCGACATCACCCTTAAGTCAGGACTGACTTCCTGCTTGTTCCTGGAGAATAGATTTACCTGCTAATTGTTGTTCCTTGAACTCCAGTGCAGTCCCACACTTCTGGATAGTGTACCTCTTCTAGCAGCTTGGAGACTGAGCATGTCATCTTTTGATGACACCAGTACTAATGCAGCTGGCACCGCCTACCAGCCCCAGTAACCAAATGACAAAGCAGACTCACAGGAGCAACAAATAAGTAGTTAAACTTGATCAAACAATTCTATGTCTAAATAATCTGGCACCCCCCCCCCCCCCTCATCAGAGGAGATACCCCCTTACCCCAGAATGAGGAGGCTTACCTGTGGCCCACCTGGGCAACAACGTCCAGCAATGAACATGAGACAGACAACACTTCCATCTGTCCTCAATGCCGTCCTCCCACTGAGCACCTGGCACCCCTGGCCTGTGATAAGGAAGCTTATCATAGCTCAGGAAGGGGCTATAGAAAAGGTGAAGTGACTCTGAACAAGCAACCTGTCAGCTCCGGTAGAAATAAGAAAACAGAATTTTCCCACAAAAGACTACCAGTCCCAGAATGCACCAGGTTTCCAACAGCCATTAGAGGAGCTGAAGTGGGGAAACGTGTGTTCAATCAGGAGGGCTATGAGGTAATCCCTAAGCACTCATCTCAAAGGGCAGGGCCTGATTCAGCACAGCTGCGCTGTATTAGGGAGGAGCACTCAAGGCAGAATAAGAATAGAGTTCATTCTACAGATGACAAGCATAAGCATCAGCTTCTCCATGATCAGCTTCATGATCACCTTCGATATGCAGAGAAGGATCATCAGTTTCATCTGAAGAATCAGCAGAAGCAGAAGCCAAACCGGACAGATAGAGAAGGAAAGAAACCCTCTGGAAGGAAGAGGAGAAAAGCCTTTGAGAGGTCTAGAAGAGTCCAAGGCAGTACGTATACTGGGAGGTATTCCAAGGGCCAGCATAGACCATTGGACTGGAGAAAGCCAGAGGAATGGTGCTGCAGAACAAGGAATCACCAGAGGCTACCTGTGAGGGAGACGGCTGCACGTGGAAGGGACTCTAAGACCTATGCCAGAAGGTATGTGAAGAGAGATCCAGTGTCCAGGCATCAAGACTGGAAGGCTGGACATAAGAACTGGACTACATACTGGCCAGGCTATATAGAGAGGAACTATAGCAACAATGGAAGCTCAGGTATGAACATTGATCTATGCCCTAGCTCATAGGTGTCAAACTCTGGCCCGCGGGCCAAATTTGGCCCGTAGTGTAATTATATTTGGCCCGCGAGGCTATACCAAATGACTACTAGAGCTAGCCCGCCGGTATTATACAGCGCATTCATTCATCGCTAATACTACAAATCCCATAATGCCTTGCTGTTGTTTTGGCGCGTCAATCAGGACAGGTCCCAGAAACGCCCTTTCCTGTGTGACAGAAGTCATAGCGATCTCAAGCTACAACTGTCACTGTGGAACCCCTTCCCAAAAATGGCAAAAAGAAAGGCAGACAACAGGAACTTTCTGGACAGGTGGGAGACAGAATATTTGTTTACATATGTAAAAGACAGACCTGTTTGTCTGATTTGTGGAGTCAACGTGGCTATAACTAAGGAGTATAACATTCGACGACACTATGAAACAAAACACCATGACAAGTACAAGGACCTGGACATGACTCAAAGGAGCCAGAAAGTGGAGGAGATGAAAAGAAGTTTGGTTTCACAACAGAATATGTTCAAAAAAGCCACATCACAAAGTGAGGCTGCTGTAAAGGCTAGTTATATTGTGGCAGCAGAGATCGCAAAATCAGCCCGGCCCTTTAATGAGGGAGAGTTTGTGAAAAAGTGCATGTTGAAAGTTTGTGACATCGTGTGCCCAGAGAAAAAGCAAGCCTTTTCAAACGTGAGCCTGAGCAGAAACACAGTAGCTGATCGCACATGTGATCTTGCCACCAATCTGTATGACCAGCTTTTGGAAAAGGGAAAAGATTTCGTTGCATTCTCCCTTGCTGTGGATGAGAGCAGCGACGCATCTGATACTGCTCAGCTGTCAGTCTTCATCCGTGGAGTGGACTCAAATATGTGTGTTACGGAGGAGCTATTGGGATTCAAATCAATGCATGGCACAACCACAGGAAAGGAAATTTTTGAGGAGGTTTCCAAATGCGTAACTGAAATAAAGCTGCCGTGGGATAAACTCGTGGGATTAACGACAGATGATGCGCCAGCGATGTGCGGTAAAACAAGTGGACTGGTGGGCAGGGTCCGGGAGAAGATGCAGGAAGAGAACTGTGCAGGTGAACTAACTGTTTATCACTGCATCATACATCAGGAATCATTGTGTGGCAAAGCCCTAAAGATGGAACATGTTATGACCACAGTAACACAAGTAGTTAACTTTATAAGAGCCAAAGGTCTGAATCACCGCCAGTTTAAGTCTTTTCTGGAGGAGTGTGGTTCGGAATACGCAGACGTGCCGTATCACACAGAGGTGAGATGGTTAAGCCGAGGAAAAGTACTGAATAGATGTTTTGAGCTGCATGAGGAAATATGTCAGTTTCTGGAAAGCAAAGGGAAGGACACAGCAGAGCTTCGGGAGAAAAGGTTTCTGTGTGAGCTGGCCTTTCTGTGTGACATCTCGAGCCATCTCGATGCGCTGAACCTGCAGCTTCAGGGGCGGGGGCGCATCATCACAGACATGTACGCTGCAGTGAGGGCTTTTAAAACTAAACTGTGCCTGTGGGAGAATCAGATGCTGCAAGGAAACCTTGGCCATTTTCCCTGCTGCCAAACCATGAAAACGCAGTTCTTTACCAACTTGTTCCCATGCGCACAGTTTGCTGAAAAACTCAGTGTACTCGGCGCTGAGTTTAGCCGGCGATTTGCCGACTTTGATGTCCAGAAATGTAGGTTTGAACTGCTCAGTAATCCCTTTGCAGTTAATGTGGAAAACGCACCAACCAACCTCCAAATGGAGCTAATTGAACTCCAGTGTAATGACACGCTGAAGTCAAAGTATGATGCTGTGGGCGCCGCCCAGTTTCCACAGTTCATCCCTGACACAATGCCTCAGCTCCGCACCCAAGCTGCTCAGATGCTCTCCATGTTCGGCAGCACTTATCTATGTGAGCAACTTTTCTCCTCGATGAAGATGACCAAAACATCTCACAGGAGACGTCTGACTGATGAACACCTTCGCTCGATACTGAGGATTTCCTCAGCTCAAAGCTTGAGCCCAGACATTGATGAACTATCATCCAAGAAGAGATGCCAGGTATCTGGCTTGGGCACATCAGATTAGATCAGTGTGCAGCAAACTGAGCAATAATTAACGTTTTCTTTATGCACTTTTTCTTGCTACTCCAAGACATGGGCTTGAATGGTTGATTAATTTTATTATTGTTATTTTATTTTAAAAATTATTTATTATTATTTAAATCTTATTTAATAAATGAATGTCATTGATGTTTTTTTTATTTGAAATTGGTTTTTGCATATCTGAACTATTAAGTTATAAATTGTATAGTAATAAGTGTTGCTTCATATTCAATGTTAAAGCAAATCTTGTTTGGGTCCATATTAAAAGGTTCATTTGTTCAATGCTGGCCCGCGACTTTGTTCAAGTTTTACATTTTGGCCCACTGTGTATTTGAGTTTGACACCCCTGCCCTAGCTATAACCTTGAAAGACAGCAGGGAAATAAGTGTTCTCCTGAAAGTGCTCCATTGAAAGATTCATCTGTGCCAATTCATGATAGTGACCCTATGCTTGTTGATGAAGGGGAAATAATAGCAGATCAAGATATTGTTTATATGGACTGCTCTCTATCCAAACTCCGTTGGTAACTTTCTGTGATAAAGCACAGCAGCCATCACAAAGAAAATATAAATTTGTTCTTTATTCCACTAAGAAAAGCTCCTGAAGCAGGATTTGACTCACACAGTAGAAAGCCAGCCTGCTAAAGGGTTTCAGCTGGATAACTGATAGCAATTGAGCTGCACCTAATTGCTTGTGAGCTAGGAGAGAATTACTTCTGGATCTGTGTGGAAAGTAATCAGAAGTTAACCTTACAAGAACAGTTTCTTTCTTTCTTTGTGGCTTTTCGTTTGTTAGAGATATGCTAAGAAAACATTAGCTAATTGCCTGACAAGTTTGAAGGTTGTTTTCCTGATTTTGATTTTTGACTTTGTTTTACCAAGTTAAACACTGCAAGCAAGTAACCTAATTTATGTGCTACCAAGCATATCTGTGCTGGGAGAAATAACCCCATAAATAAAGAAGTATCTTATTGGCTTTAACACTTGTGCACAACTAAACTATTGTCAGCAGCTGTGTCTGGTGTGAACAAACTACATTACCCACAATACCTTGCAAAAATCATATAAATATATGCATTGTCAAGTCTGTGAAGATTCTCACCCAGGCAGCCGTCTGACAGGCCTCTTCCATAGCCAAGAGGAACAGCTTCAGGCTCCGGTCACAGACAACCAGCACTCGAGGAGGGATCCAGGACTGGACTAGAGTTCCTCAAGGAACAACAATTAGCAGGTAAGTCTAATTTGATCTTCCTTATAGTCCCTCCAGTCCAATCCCGCACTTCTGGGATGTAACAGAGCAGTTAAATTAACGGGAAGGACCTGCCAAACCGCCTGAAGCATTGCTTATCCAAAGCAGGCATCCCCCGCCACCTGTACATCCAGGCGATGCTGCTTAGCAAAGGGTATGAAGCGAAGACCAGGTTGCCGCCCTGCAGATTTCTACCAGTGGCACCAAACTATGCTCAGTCCAAGAGGCCGCTTGAACCCTATGGAATGTGCCCTAAACCCCGCCAGCATACCCTTCAAAATGTATGCTGACGTGATCGCTTCTCTGATCCATCTAGAAATAGAGGCCTTGGCCACCTCCCCTCTGCGTGGCCCGCCAAGCAGCACAGAAAGACTATCCAATTTGCGGAAGGATGCAGTTCTCTTCAAATAACGCCTCAGGATGCAGCAAACATCCAAGAGGCGCAACTGGGGGCCGGTGAAGATGTTCTCCGCCTGCGTTCCCCAGAAATGGTAGGGAAACACTGATTCACATGAAATACCGATACCACCTTGGGCAAAAAGGAAGGTACCCGACGCAGGACCACCTTCTCCCTTGAAAAAGAAAAAAATGGCTCCTGGAAAGATAAGGCCTGAAGCTCAAAAATCCTGCACGCTGAGCATATTGCTATGAGAAAAACTGTCTTAAGGGTTAAGTCCTTCAGCGAAGCCCAGCTCAACAGTTCAAAGGGCTCTCCGATAAATTCTAACACCAAGTTGAGATCCCAATGCGGCACCACTGACCTCCGCAGAGGTCGCAGCTGGGCCACCACCCTCAAGAATCATACGACATCTGGGTGCGTATCCAATGAAACCCCCTTGACCCTTCCGTGATAACAGGAAATTGCCACCAGTTGTACTTTCAAGAAACTAGCCGATAAGCCCTTATTGAAACCGGCCTGCAAGAATGCTATGATGTCAGGAATGGTAGCCGTGGACAGCAGAGCCTGACGGTTTGCACACCATGCCTCAAAGACACAACAGCCTGGATATAGGCTAAAGAGATAGACCGCCTTCCTTGCCTTCAGCAAGGTTGATATCACAGGACCCGAACAGACTTTCTTCTTCAATCGCGCCCTTTCAAGAGCCATGCCGTAAGTGAGAACTGATCCACCTGAGGCATGTGCACCAGCCCCTGTGTCAAGAGATCCTCTTGAGGCAGAAGACGCCATGGCTGATCCACCAGAATTCATACCAAGCGTCTTGGCCAATCCGTGGCAATCAGAATGACCAATCCCCAATGAGCTTCGCTCCTCTGCACGACCCAGTCGATGAGAGCCCACGGAGGGAAAACAGAGAAGTCCCTCCACAGACCACTTTTGCACTAGGGCATCCAGGCCCTCTGACATTCTCTCTCTTTTTCTGCTGAAAAAGCAGCTCACTTTGGCAATCTCGAACGTTGCCATCAGGACCATGACTGGTGTGCCCCATCGACGCACCACCTGGGTGAACACCTCCTGGTTGAGCACTCACTTGCTGGGGGGTCCACACGCACTCGGCTCAGGTAGTCCATCATCGCGTTGTCAACTTCTGCCGATAATGTCCATCTTAACAACACTTCAGCCTCCTCCTCCTCCAAGGCTGCGTTGCCCATGCCTCTCTGGCGATTGATGTAGGCTACCATGGTTGTGTTGTCCAAAAGGAGCCGGACTCAATTCCCCTGCAACTATGGCTCGAAGCTCCAGAGCACCAGGGCTACTGCCCGCATCTCCAGCCTGCTGATCAACTAAAGAGCCTCCTGCGTGCTCCACAGTCCTTGAGCAATGTGTCCCTCACAATAGGCTCCCCAACTGGACAGACTGGTGTCTTTCATCAGCGGGATCCACGGTGGTGACTCGAGAAGCATGCCCCCTTCCAGATTCCCCCGGCAAAGCCACCATTTGAGTGCTCTCTTAGCTGCTCATGGGCAGGGGAGCTTCTGGGACAAGGGATGCGTCTGGTGCGACAACTGCTGGAACAAAGCCCTCTGCAGGGGACACATGTGCACCCTTGCCCACAGTACCAGTTCCAGAGTGGCTGCAATGGTCCCCCAATGCCAGGCCATCTGTTCTTTTAACCTCAGAAACTGTCGCATTAATCTTCGTAGCCCCTGTGTGCGCTGATCCGGCAGGAAGACAGTTCCTACGCGGGTGTCGAAGCGTGCTCCCAGGTACTCCAGCTCCTGAAACGGAACCAAATGACTCTTAATCATGTTGACCACCCAACCAAGACTTTTCCGGAACTGCACTATCCGGGACGTTGCTTGTTCGCTTTTGTCTCTGGACTTTGCCCAAAGCAGGCAGTTGTCGAGGTGCGGATGCACCGGAACCCCATCCTTGCGAAGGTGGTGATGGTACGAGGCGCCGTTGCTAGACAGAATAGCGAAGTCCGAAACTGGAAATTCCCCATCGATACCACAAACCAGAGGAATTGCTGGTGTTCTGGTTGTATGGGGATGTGCAAATACGACTCCGTGAGATCTAGAGATGTCAAAAACTCCCCGATTCTTACCGAGACTATGACAGATCGTAACGTCTCCATGTGAAAATGGGGAACCCACAGACACCGGTTCACTCATTTGAGATCAAGGATCAGGCAAAAGGAACCTTCCTTTTTGGCACCATGAAGTAAATGGATCGCAACCATAGTGGTCTCTAGGAACAGGCATCACGGCCCTGAGCTGCAAAAGCAGCGTCAGGGTGTCTCTCTTACCGCTGCCGCTTTGCCTCGTGCCTTGCAGGGAAACTGAAGGAGTTGCCACTGGACAAGCTAACTGGAGGGCATACCCCTCTCCTGGATGACCTCTAGTACACATTGGTCGGAAGTGATCTGGGCCCACTAACTTGACCAGATCCTCCCTGAACAGCAGTTTCCCTCTAAAGGGAAGCTTGCTAAGACAGGCCTTGGAAGAACTGTCCACCACCCAGTTCCGGAGCCAAAGATAGCAGCGAGCGGCTATCACTGATGTCATGCTCTTAGAGAGCCCTCTAATGAGATTGTAATGGATATCTGTGAGATAAGCCGCTCTCGATTCCAATCTGGCTGCCTCCCCTGCCTGGTCTGTCGCTGACTCCCCCTGTTGTTGAACCCGCTGCAACCAGTGGAGGCAAGCCCTAGCCACCTAGACCCCGCAAATGGAGGCCTGTAGCAAGAGAGCATTAATATTGAAGGCCTGCTTTAACAAGGTGTTCAACTTCCTGTCTTCAACATCCTTAAGCACCGCACTACCATCAACCAGGATCATTGTCATCTTGGTAACTTCTGAAACCGCCGCACCTACCTTAAGGAAGCTCTCGATCCTGATCTGGCAGCGGATACAGGTGTGACATGGTCCTCACCCCTCTAAGGCCAGCCTCTGGCAGATCCCACATCCTGAATCATCTGCCTGACTACTCTATGCATCGGGAAAACCTTCTGTGTCTTCCGCAACGCTTGGAGTAGCGGGTCCTCTAGCGATTCGTCTTCAGCTGGAAGACTAGTGGGCATATTAAGAGCCTTGAGGGATTCCACGATGAGCGCCTACAAATCCTCCCGCAGAGCACCCATACAATCCGTGCTTGATCTTCCTGTTCCAGGATCTCTCCTTCCAGCTCTTCGTCCAAACCATGTCCAGGTCCTCTCCCTCCGGACCTTCAGACAATGGAGACTGCTCCTGCAACTCCTCCGAGGGCCTGAGCCTCTGAAGCCACTGCTCCCAGCTCGCTCTTTCGGGTCCACTGTCCTTTTGGCACTGTGCTCTGGTGCCGATGAACCGCCTGCTGCTCCCTGCTGGCGCAAGCAGAATGCCTTATGGAGAAGAACAAACTCTGGTGAGAACATACTCTTACATCTTCCAGGCTCTGTGATGTGGAGGATCCGGGGATGGCCTGGGAGCAGGAAGTCAACTCTAGGGGAGCAAGCATGGAACCCACAGAGTCCTGTGCCTCCTGAGATAGGGAGAAAGTCCTCGCCTAGCTTGTCTTGTCATGCAGGTTCTGTTCCATCATAAGAACATCAGATCATAAGATATGCTATACTGGGTCAGACCAAGGTCCATCAAGCCGAGTATCTTGTTTCCAACAGTGGCCAATCTAGGTCACAAGTACCTAGCAGTTTCCCCAAAAGACACAGGTTCCACAGTGCTTGTACTGGGGCAAGCAGTGGACATCCCAGGTCCTAATGGTTTATGGGCCTTTTCTCCAGGAACGTGTCCAAACCTTTTTTAAACTCTGCTACACTAACAGCTTTTACTACATCCTCCAGTAATGAATTCCAGAGTTTGATTACACGTCGAGTGAAAAAATATTTTCTCTTATCAGTCTTAAATAGGTTACCCTGTAGCTTCATTGCATGTCCCCTAGTCTTTCTATATTTTGATGGTGTAAACGATCTATGTATGTTTACCCATTCCAGTCCGTTCATTAATTTATAGACCTCTATCATATCTCCCCTCAGCTGTCTCTTTTCCAGCTTGAAGAGCCATAACCTTTTTAGTCTCTCTTTATGGGGGGTATCCTTCCATCCCCTTTACCATTTTGGTGGCTCTTTTCTGTATCTTTCCTAATGCTGCTATATCCTTTTTAAGATACGGCGACCAGAATTGCACACAATATTCAAGGTGCGGTTGCAACATGGAACGATACAGAGGCATTATATCATCCTTTGTTTTATTCTTCATTCCTTTCCTTATGATACCTAGCATTCTATTTGCTCTCTTGGCCGCCGCTGCACACTGGGCGGAGGGTTTCAATTTATCAAGGTTCTCTGCAATTTTTCACAATCCTCATGGGTTTTAACAACTTTGAATAATTTTGTGTCATCTGTAAATTTGATTACCTCACTCGTTATTCCCATTTCCAGGTCATTTACGAATATGTTAAAAAGCAGCAGATCCAGCACTGATCCCTGGAGAACTCCACTATTCACCTTTCTCATTTGGGAAAACTGGCCATTTTGCCCTACCCTCTGCTATCTTTTAACCAGTATCTGATCCACAATAGTAGACTGCCTCCTATCCCATGACTTTTTAAGTTTGCCAAGTCTCTTATGACAAATGCCTGCGGCTGAGACCGCCCCTCATCAGGTCCCACAAACCAGGCACTGCAGTCTGGCTGGCATAATTGAAAAAGCAGTGGACTGGTCTCTAGGTTAATTTCCCCCCCGCCCCCCAGACTCTGAGGCTAAGAAGGAGACCCACCTACTAGAGAACTAAAAGGGAATGAAAACAACTTCAGAAACTGCTACAAAAACTGGGGGGGGGGGGGCGCACTTTTTTTTTTTTTAAGAGACAAATTAAGGTATGTTAAACTGCTCTGCTCAATTCAATTGAGGGCGAAGAAAAAATATTTGGCCATTGCCGAGAGAGAGGCCTCTATCTTCCCGTGCAGCTAACTACTCCCCCACCATGCGGTTTCAAGCCTCTGACAGTCAAACCCAGCCTCCAGTGAAAATCACCAATACTGCCCGGCCCTCAAAGAACACCCCGGACACCGCGTGCACCTCCGATCCACTTCTGATGCCCCATTGTGTGTGCACTGCTTCTTCTCACTTGCTCTCGCTGTGCTCAGCCGGAACTGCGGCTTCTGCATCGAGGGATCCTCCGGGCACTGTCTGCCAGCTCAACTGCGTCTGCCCTGCAGCTGCTAGGTAGCTCCTCACCCGATAATGGGTTCGGGAGCCGCCAGTGTCCCGGTAGGTTAAATAGTCCCCGTAGCACCTTTGCTCACCAGGGGGAGGGGTGTCACTCCTCCGTTGCTTTTTCTTTCCTTTTGGGGTTTTATTTTTTTATAACTTCACTAAACCAAATAAACTCTGCAATAAAAGAATTTTAGAGAAATAAAGATAAAGCTAAACTGCTCTTTAGTTGTCTCTTCAGTAAGTCCAGCACCCTGGCTCACTACCTCCTCCAGTTGCTTGGAGACTGAGCATACTGGGGCGGGTAGGCGGTGCTGCCAGCTGCATAAGTACACTGGTGTCATCAAAAGATGACATGCTCACTCTCCAAGCTGTTTGAAGAGGTACATTACCCAGAATAAGAAGCAAGAGATTATACAAAAATTATTACAGAAAAGTGGTTAAAATCAAGAAAACTAACATTAAGGAGATTCAGAATTAAAGATTTAAAAGCAGTGCCAAAGAGGTGAGTTTGAAGACTTGCTTGTAATTCAGGAGTCAAAGTTTATTCCAGGTGTAAATAGCAACAAGACAGAAGGCATGGAGTCTGTAGTAGAGAGGAGCACAGATAATTTTCCTGATAGATGAATTCAAGAGAAAGAGTGTAAGGAGAGAGAAGATAGATAAGATGTTGCAGAGTGAATACATCTGTAGAATTAATGCTCTAAAAGAAGGGTTAAAAGCATTTTACAGACCCCCTTCTCTAAAGGCAGAGGTTGTAAGAACAGCAAAGCCTCTCATACACTTAGGCTCCTTGATTGGTCTGCTGAGATAGAAAGTAGAGGGGGCATTACTCCTTTCAGCCTGCAGACTCAGTAAGGGATCATAGGCCATAGCAGGCTCAGCGACACGTCCTGAAAGAAAAAGCTGTGGGATGAATCTAGTACACGCCAAATACTTTCTTCTTTAATTTATAGAACCAATGCTCACAGACAAGGTACTGCATTATACCATGGATATTTGGAAAAACTGCCCTAGAAAACACAGAGGGGGGGTGGGGAGCCTGATGGGCAAAATAGTAAAATACTTACTCCAGCATTTAGCAATGTGGTGACAACATTTTTGCCTGGGAGACCCTGAATAGTTGTTCCTTTCCCCGTCGTCTTCTGTACAACAATGACATTGGGCTTGGATGTTATTGGGATGGTGGTTATCTTCGTTGTAGTTCCTTAAAGAAGATACAGGACATTACACACCAGAGACGTTTAAAAAAAAACTGAAACACTGATTTTACAGCATTCTACTTTAGTTTTCTAAAAAAAAAAATATGCATATGTGCATACATACAGTACATACAAAAAGAGCAGTTCTCTCTCTCACACACATTTTGGGCATATTGATTTTACAGGATAAAAAAACACTTCACACATCCCATAGGTTATTATCAATGGCAAACATTTTTTTCAATTTTTAACACATTAATAAGGAGTGCGCACAATCGCTCTGATCCCACATGCCAGCAAGATTCTACTGAAGATTAGTCAAGAGACTACAACCATACCTGGAACAAGAACTACCTGAAGTGCAAGCAGGGTTCAGGAAAGGGCGAGGAACGAGAGACATCATTGGGGATGTGAGATGGATCCTTGAAAAGACTAAAGAATACCAAAAGGATATCTATTTGTGCTTTATCGACTATAGCAAGGCTTTTGACTGTGTAAACCATGAGAAACTCTGGGCCACATTAAGAAGCATGGGTATACCAGAACACCTGATCGTACTCTTGCACAATCTGTACATTGATCAGGAAGCAACAGTTCGAATGGAACAAGGAGAAACAGAATGGCTTAAAATAAGCAATCCCCCTACCTCTTTAATTTATATGCAGAACAAATCATCAGAGAAGCAGGATTGTATGAAGACAACAGAGGTGTGAAGATTGGTGGAAGACTCATCAACAACCTTCGCTATGCTGATGATACCACATTACTGGCTGAAAGTGAAGATGATCTGAAACATTTGCTTCTCACAATCAAAGAACATAGTCTCAAAATGGGCCTGCACCTTAATGTAAAGAAGACAAAGATCATTACAACTGGCATAATCAACAGGTTCATCGTTGAAGGAGAAGAAATTGAAATTGTGAACGACTTTAACCTACTTGGATCAACTATCAATAAAGAAGCAACAAGCAGTCAAGAAATCAGACGATGCATTGCTCTTTGCAGAATGGCTATGAAAGACCTAGATAAGATTCTCAAGAGCAGAGATGTCTCTCTCCATACAAAGATTCGACTTGTTATTGAAAATACCATGGCTTGAACATCATATGGATGTGAAAGCTGGACAGTGAAAAAGACAGACAGGAAGAAAATTGATGCCTTTGAATTATGGTGCTGGTGGCGAATACTGTGTATACCATGGACTGCCCGAAGAACAAACCAGTCAGTGCTAGAGGAAATCAAACCTAAGCTTTCTTTAGAAGCTCAGATGACAAGACTTCGACTTTCATACTTTGGACACATCATGCGAAGAGAGAGATCATTAGAGAAAGACATCATGCTTGGCAAGATAGAAGGTCAACGCAAAAGAGGAAGGCCAGCAATGAGATGGATTGATACAATAACAGCAGCTACGGGTACCAGTCTGTCAACAATGAGCCGCTTGACTCAAGACCGAACACAATTTAGGATAGCTATCCAGAGGGTCGCCATGAGTCGACTCCGACTCGACGGCACTTAACAACAACAACAACAAGGAGTGCGCAATACACACACATGCCAGCACCTTGATACTTTTTTAAAGTCATCTGCTCACACTGCTCTGACTCTAAATGTACCAAGCATGGCATTAAGCCAGGCTTCTGATGGCATCCAAAAGTAGAGTAGTATTTATGAACATTGTCAGAACTTCTGTGGCTTGATACTATGGCAAGTTCAGAAGCATCAAAAGAGCAGAGGATGGACTATGCCAGAAGAATCTCTAATTACTTGTAGGACAATGCTCTTCAAATGACTAGGGTGTCTAATTGTGCATTCCAGAGGCAGCTAGCACTGTAGCACATGTACGACATTGCTGGCATTTTTCTTTTCTATCAGCATTTTTCAACATCTGCTGTATTTTGAACAAAAGCAATTTAAGGAAGATAAAAAAAGAAAAATCCAGCAAGGCTACAAAAGGAAATTTGAGGAATATGCTATGGCATTTCTCCCCTGCCCCACAAGGCAGGTCTGTGCAAGCTCCATCTTGGAAAACAGGATGCAAACTTCTCCTCTGCTCTCTCAGCTTACTAGCTGCCTATATTTGTACATAGGCTGATCCAGTTCTAGCTTTGCATCTCCCCTCATCTCTAATAAGCACAGGTCAACAAGTTCATATACAATGAGGTAAATTAGGACTGAATTAGCCAGCTGTTATTAAAAAAAGATCTAAATTACGCTGTTGGCATGACAGTTTACATGTGTTGCCAAAATATTCTATAAAATGAAAAGCAGCCAGCTGGCAACTCTCATCCCACGTCTTCAAGTTTAAAGTTAAAGTGAACACTTAGAGAACTGAGCTAAAAGGACTATAAGAACTTAATTAGCTTTCTATTAGAGAGCCAGTACGTGATGGTGATAGACATAATCCCTATCTTAACACATCAACAGGACCCATACAAGACTACTAAGCAGCCTAAGTGAACGTTCAACCTTGTACTCTCTCCACCATAAATATATACAACTAAACTTCTGAAAATGAATACTGGGTATGACAACATTCTGTATTTATATTGATTTCACATAAAAAAGAACTGACAATTTAAAAACACCACAATAAGAGGCATTCAAAACAGTCCGACTCACTTATTGAGACATATAATGAAAAGTAAACTCTACGATAAGGGACCATCAGAATTGAGCAGAATGAACTTAGACCTCACATTGGAAGCTCAAAAGATTCAATCAGCCCAATGTTTTTATAAGCATTTAAAAGATAATGGTCCCTTTAACTTTTCTACATGTCAAATTTCTGGCACAGCACTAATTCAATAGCAGTATCAAATTTTATGGCTCAATACTGCTAGTAACTTATCTTAAAGAGATGTCATCCTCTTGTCCTGCAACGCCACCACTAACTTCGCTAAGAGAGCATAATTTCTCATCCCAAGTCTGCCACACTCAAAACCTGACCTAGTGCCTTTGGTTTTGACAAGCCTGCATCAGGGGCTTGGCAGAAGTTGCTTACAGTAACATTCCCAACTTTTCCAGTTTTAGGAAGTGGCCACCTTTAGAAACGTTACATGAGCAATTTCTGCCAAGCCCTGCACATCAAACCTCAACCCCCACTAAAAAACTATATTTATATATATTATATTAAAGATATCAATAATAATACACTAGGAATAGGGGCCCAGTCATCGACTGACTACCTTGAGTTGCCTTGCTGATTATCACTGAGTGCCATTGTTCACAAAGTGCCCATTGATTAGCAGCTTTGCAGGCTGCAAGAATGCCCTTGATGTTCTGAAGACAAAACAGGCCTCATGGTTGGCGGAGAATGTTTTGCATATTGATAGCTTGTGTAAACTATGGTTCTTTGCTCTTCTCTTTACCGTCCAAAGGTTGGTCAAGCAATATATTAAAACTGTCTAATAAAAAAGGTATCAACTTACAAAAACTGTTCATTAAGAGTAGTTACTCACCTGTAACAGGTGTTCTCCAGGAGCAGCAGGAATCAGTCCTCACATATGGGTGACGTCGGCGCCGACGGAGCCCTCGTGGAGCAATTTCCCCAGCTTTCAAAGAAAGCCTTTGGGAATTGCAGCGCGCATGCGCGGTCCCCTTCCCGCCCAAGGGTGCCATCTTGCTCAGTCTGATGACATAGATAAAAGACAGCAAAAAAATTAGCAAAAACAAAATCATAGGACTGCAACTCCAAGGGGAGGAGGGAGAGTTGTGAGGACTGATTCCTGCTGCTCCTGGAGAACACCTGTTACAGGTGAGTAACTACTCTTTCTCCAGGACCAAGCAGGAAGTCAGTCCTCACATATGGGACTCCCAAGCTTAAGGCTACCGGAGACCTCAAGCACAAAAATGAGCTCCCTCTAACTCAACAGCACAGAAGTAAGGAATCTTCTCTGAAAACGCCCAACACCAGGGCCGGAGGGTAGGAGTTGCCTAAACCTCAAAGAGATTATGGAGGACTGTCTGTCCGAAAGCACTGTCCCTGCGGGACTCCCTTTCCAGGCAGTAATGGGCCGCAAAAGTCTGGCTTGAAGACCAAGTAGCGGCCCGGCAGATGTCTGCCAACGGAACAGAGCGGAGATGAGCAACTGACGCAGCCTTCGCCCTAACACGATGAGCCGTGACTCGACCCTCCAACGAGAGGCCGGCTGCCCCATAAGCCCAAGCGATACAGTCAGCAACCCATATGGACAAAGTACGCTTGGAGACAGGTAGCCCCAACTTATTGGGGTCAAAAGAAATGAAGAGCTGAACAGCCCTCCGATGCTCCTGCGTACGGTCAAGGTAGAAGGACAAGGTCCTCCTACAGTCCAGGGTATGCAGGACCATTTCAGCCCAGCTGGCGTGCGGCCTGGGAAAGAAGGTCGGAAGAACCACTTCCTGGTTGAGATGAAAAGGAGAAACCACTTTTGGAAGAAACTTAGGGTGAGTCCGTAAGATTACCCGATTTCTGTAGAACCTAGTATAAGGAGGATCAGACACTAGGGCCTGCAGTTCACTAACGCGCCTAGCAGAGGTAAGGACTACCAAAAACAAGGTTTTCCAGGAGAGAAAACGAAGAGAACAGGTAGCCATAGGTTCAAAGGGCGGACAGGTAATCCGCTGTAAGACCACATTCAGATCCCATTCTGGGGCTGGTGGGCGCAAAGGAGGCTTAAGGAGAAGGAGGCCTCGGAGAAAACGAGTCACCAAAGGGTGGTTGGAAAGAGGCCTGCCGTCCACCGGTGCGTGATGCGCAGAGAGCACTGAGGTGGACCCTGACAGAGTTGGACTTAAGGCCAAGATTGGAGAGGTAAAGCAAATACTGCAAGACCACTGCCACCAAGCAGGAGAAAGGATTCTCACACTGCTGAGTACACCATACAGAGAATCGACGCCACTTAAGAGCGTAGGACTTCCGGGTGGATGGCCGCCTGGAGGCCAAGACGACCTCTTCCACCTCCCGAGGCAGCAGAAGGGGAGCAAGGACTACCCTTTCAGCAGCCAGGCCATCAGATGAAGGGACCGGAGGTTGGGGTGTAGGAGAGTCCCCTGATCCTGTGACAGGAGATCGGGTTGAAACCCCAGAGGAAGAGGAGTGTCCACCGCCAGCTGCAGCAGAAGCGGGAACCAGGGTTGTCTCGGCCACCTGGGAGCCACCAGGATCATCGAGGCTCTGTCCCTGAGAACCTTGAAGAGCGTCCGAGACACTAGTGGCATGGGAGGAAAGGCATACAACAGGCCCGTGGACCACGGAATCAGAAAGGCATCCGCCGCTACTCTGTGAGGATGCGGTTGTCGAGAGCAGAATCTGGGAAGTTACCGGTTCAGAGGACTGGCAAAAAGATCCATGGTGGGGAGGCCCCACTTGAGAAAGATCCGTTGAACCACCAACGGATCCAATCTCCACTCCAATCTCCTGCTCAGCTTGTCTGCTAGGTAATTTTCCTGACCTGGGAGATAGACAGCTTTGAGGAGGATGCCGTGGCCGATGGCCCAAGAGCACAGTTTTTGTGCCTCTTGACAGAGAAAGGAGGAGCCTGTGCCTCCTTGTTTGCTCACATAGAACATTGCAACTTGATTGTCCGTCTGGACCAGTACAGACTGGTGAGAAGTGAGGTGGGAGAAGGCTCTCAGAGCTAGGCGGATGCCTCTGAGCTCCAGGAGGTTTATCTGCTGAGCAGACTCCCAAGGAGTCCAGAGGCCTTGAGTACATGTCCCTTGGCAATGTGCACCCCAACCCAGGAGAGAAGCATCGGATGTCAGTACCTGAGAAGGCGGAGGAGATTGAAAATCCACTCCTAGCACTAGGTCTGGCAGATGAAGCCACCACCGCAGAGAAGAGACCAGCAAGTCGGATATCTGTACCGAGTCCGCCAGGCTCCCTGTGGCTTGATGTCACTGAGTGCGAAGGCACCACTGAGCAGGTCGCATGTTCAGGCGGGCATTGGGGGTCACATGGACCGTGGAAGCCATATGGCCGAGCAGTCTCAGAAATTGCCTGGCAGAGACCAGGGAATTGCTGTGAAAGTGGCTGGCGAGATCCATGAGCCTGTGGGCCCTGTCCAGAGGCAGGAAGGCCCGCGCCTGAAGAGTGTCCAACCTGGCGCCTATGAATTCGAGATTTGAGAGGGAGCAAAGTGGACTTTGCGAAGTTTATGACAAATCCCAAGTGCTGGAGTAGAGTCACAGTGCGATGAGTGGCCTGAGTGGCTTCTTGGGAAGACTGGGCTCTGATGAGCCAGTCGTCCAGGTATGGAAACACAAAAAGGCCTTGAAGTCTTAGATAGGCTGCCACCACTGCCAGGCATTTGGTGAACACCCTGGGGGCGGAGGATAGGCCAAAGGGCAGTACTCTGTACTGGTAATGATTTCCTGCCACAACAAACCTGAGATATTGTCTGTGGTCTGGATGAATAAGGATGTGAGTATACGCATCCTTTAGATCTAAGGAGCATAGCCAGTCTCCCTGCTGGAGGTAGGGCAGCAGGATTCCAAGGGTAAGCGCATCTTGAACTTTTCCCTCTCCAGGAACTTGTTGAGGTTTCGCAAGCCCAGGATGGGTCTGAGGCCTCCTGTTCTTTTTGGTACCAGAAAGTACCTGGAATAAAAGCTGTGACCTCTCAGGTGGTGGGGCACCGGTTCCACAGCCTGTTCCTGAAGAAGACTTGCTAACTTCTGAAGGAGTAAGTCCCTGTGCAGAGGGAGTCTTGGAGGCTCCCCTGGAAAGTAGGAGGGAGGTACCTGGTGAAAGAGTAGAAGATAGCCTTTTTGAACTATATGAAGCACCCAGGTATCTGATGTGATGGCTGACCACCTGTGGGCAAAGTGGACCAGCCGGCCTCCTGTGCTGAGAGAAACCAGCGGAGGGGAAGAGGCTATGCTGACGGAGTCAAAAAACCCCACCCTGCTGAGCAGGGGCCGGTGTTGTGGGCTTGAGGGCCTGCTGCCTACAGGACCCATTATCCCGTCCCTTGGCCTGCTGACCCTGTTGGGGAGCTGCAGAGGCCTGATAATGAGAGTAGTGTTTATAGGCAGCTGCCTTCCTCGGGTAAAAGGGCTTTTTCCCCGAGCCCTTCTTCTTCTGAGAAGGGGCAGAGGTTTTTCTGGACAGCCGAGTCCTGGTCAGAGTCTCGGTCTCGATATGTGCAGCCTTTTCAGCCATGGGCTTGCCAAAGAGGTTTTCACCTCTGCAGGGGACATCGACCAACTTGTCCTGTACCCATGGCTCGAGGTCGGATGACTGAAGCCAAGCCTGTCGGCGGGCACTGATGCCGGCTCCGGCTACCCGAGCCGATGCTTCGAAGCCATCGTAGGCTGCTCGAGAAATAAACTTCGAGCACTCTCGAATACCAGTGGACACGGCCTGGAACCTCTGTAAAGGTTCCTCGGAGAGACCAGCAGAGAACCCGGCAATCTCATTGGCCAGGTCCCGGAGATACATGCCCATGTAGAGCTGGTAGGTCTGGACTCGACAAGCAAGCATAGAGCCCTGGAAGCACTTCCTACCGAGGGCATCCAGGTTCCGGGCCTCCCGGCCAGGAGGCACCGAGGAGTTCATCTTCTGACTCTTTAGTCGATGCATGGCCGATTCCACCACCATGGAATGGTGTGGTAGTTGTGCCTTTTGGAACCCGGGGCTCTTGCGGACTCGATAAATGGAATCAACCCGCTTGCTTAACACCGGCGCCGGCGCCGGGCTCTCCCACATGCGGAAGAGAAGTCGTTCCAGCATCGGAGGAACCGGTACAGTAAAGGCCTCCTTCGGGGTAGAGTCATACTGGAGGGCATCGAGCTCTTCGGCTCGAGGCTCCTCTTCGGGATCCGTGGGGGAATGCCAAGGCCTTGGCCATATCCCACACGAAGTCCGAGAACCGGGTATCCTCCAGGGGGGGGATCGTCTCCGAGGTTTGGACTCAGGCGAGTCCGATGGGACGCACCGAGTCCGAAAGGTACCGGGTGACTCTTCGTCCTCCGTCTCCCAGCCCGACTCCTCGGAGGAGGAATCGAGCGGCTCCAGTCGGGCGGGCACCGATGCCCTCCGACCCGATGCCAAGGTCGACGACCTCGGTCCCGAACGGGAGGCCGAGGGAGACCGTGACCGAGGATCGACTCGAGCGCGCATGGACTCGAGGATCGGCTCGGTCTCCGGGGTCGACTTGGACGTCGACATCCCGGTGGTCGGGGCAGATGCACCGGCAAGACCAGCGATCAATGCCCGCTGCTGGTCCATGAAGGCAGCGAAACTGCTCTCCAAGGCCGTCAACCTGAGTCTGAGCTCAGGAGACCCAGCAGCCCCCGACTCGGGCCCCGACGTTGGCTCCTTCGGAGGCGAGTCCTCGAGGACTACAGTACTCACGTGTCCAGGAGACTCCATCTCGAGACGAGGATGTTTTGAAGGCCTCTCCAACTCCGAAGACCCGGGACGGCCATCGGGGCTATGCGACCTGGCCCTCGAGGAACCAGGAGCGTCCACTGACGCCGCCCTCGCGGGTTTTTTCTTCCTATTATATTCCCGGGCAGGAGACCCCCGCTCAGAGGAACTCCGATGATGCTCGGGACCGGAGTCCCGGAACGTCGAAGCCTCTGATGAGGTCCGGGCCCGGCCGGACGCGGAGTGAGAGAAGATTCTCTCTTTTTGATGCTGCCAACTCAACGCTTTTGAGGACATTTTGCCACACGGACCACAGATCATCGGGTCATGATCGGGTCCGAGGCAGCGGAGGCAGCAGTCGTGTGTGTCGGTAAGAGACATAAGCTTCTTACAGCGATCACACTTTTTAAACCCGCTGGCAGCCATCGGGGGAAAAAGGGCCCCTGCGAGGTCAAAAGACAGGGCTGCCAGTGAAAAAAGAAAAATGGCGCAAACGCTAGTCACGAAGGACAAAAACCGAAAAATAAAGAACGGACTCGATACCGGCGTATCGGGCCCGGGTGGGAAAAGGATCCGGCGTCGAACCGAGAAAAGAATACTAAATAAAATCAACTTTTTCAGCGGCGATCACAAACAACGTCTGTAGGGCTCTGCGGAAAAAAGAAGACTGAGCAAGATGGCACCCTTGGGCGGGAAGGGGACCGCGCATGCGCGCTGCAATTCCCAAAGGCTTTCTTTGAAAGCTGGGGAAATTGCTCCGCGAGGGCTCTGTCGGCGCCGACGTCACCCATATGTGAGGACTGACTTCCTGCTTGGTCCTGGAGAAACGTTCATTCCCACTAATCAGGGCCGGACCAAACACTAGGCAAACTAGGCGGTCGCCTAGAGTGGCAGCTTCTTGGGGACAGCAGAGAGCAGGGCATTCAAATAGATTCTGACAGCTGGGGGAAGGGGGCTTATCGTCATGGTCAACATTATTGGCACCCTTGCATTTTAGGGAAATAATTTGAAATATTTGAACTCTATACCATAATATTTTAATAGTATGTTCAAACATATACAATAAAAAAATGTCAATGCAACTTAAACGTAATAATTTTTAAGAAAAAACACAAAATATGACTTGTGCAGGATTAATGGCACCTTTCATTAACATTTAGTTACACAACCCTTGGCAATTTATTTTATTTTTTATTTTATTTCTTTGCTAATTATCCTGTCCTTTCAAATTGCTCAGGGCAGGTTACAAATTACATACATAATAAAAAGTAACATAACACAGACTTGGTTTGCAGCTTGTTGTGCTGTGAGGGCTTGTGTGCATCAGAGATGCTGAGAAATAAGCTATCAATAGCTGAACTACTGGCAGGGTCTCCCAAGATAGACAGTGACATCTCAGCTGAGACCTAAGATAAACCACCCATTTGGGCAGCAGCAGAATGGGACAGTGTTGTAAGCAGAGAATCATATTTCTGGGACAAATGCAACAACACTGGAATTAACTGCGCAGAAGAAAGGCTTGGCAAATCTACTTTTGTATCTTGCCTTGAAAACCCAATGGATAGTTACAAAACAAATTGCACTATAGTGCTGGAAGATGAGACCCCCAGGTTGGAAGGCACTCAAATGGCTACTGGGGATGAACTGAAGACTTCTCAGTAAAACCAGCATTTATGATGTGGTTGGATCTACTGATGTAGCTGCGCATGCAAAGAGTCAGAAGTTGCAAAGAAATCTTACATATTGAGACATGGAACGTACAAAGCATGAACCAAGGGAAGTAGGAGGTGGTCAAGAATGAAATGGAACGTGTACAACTCAATCTGTTGGGTGTCAGTCAACTGAAATAGACTGGCTTTGGGCACTTTGCATCTGATGAACATATGGTTTACTATGCTGGAAATGAAAGAAAGAATAAATGGTGTTGCATTTATACCTAAACTTGCAAGAACTGTAATGAAATACAATGCAGTCAGTGAACACAATTTCTATTTGTCTACGAGGAAAGCCCATCAACACAACTATAATTCAGGTATATGCCAAAACAACAGCTGAAGAAGAGGAAGATGGTGATGAGTTCTATGAACAAGTACAAGCTGAAATTGAGAGAATATGCAAACAGGATATCCTGATAGTCATGGGTGACTGGAACACAAATGTTGGCAACAAAGGCGGCGGCAAAGTGGTTGGAAAATATGGACTTGGCAACAGAAACAAAGCTGGAGATAGACTGATAGAATTCTGCAAGACCAATTATCTATTCATCTCAAATACCTTCCTCCAGCAACACAAGCACCGACTGTACACGTGGACGTCACCCAATGAATTGTACAGATATCAAATTGACTAAATCTGTGGAAGACAATGATGGAAAAGCTCGATAACATCAACAAAGACAAAACCTGGAACCAACTGTGGTACAGATCACCAACTACTAGTTTGCAAACTCAAGCTAAAGTTGAAAAAGAGCAAGCCATTCATGAAAGTAGAAAAATATGACCTTGAGAATATACCACTCAAATTTAAAGACTGCCTGAGAAATTGATTTGCTACTTTAGATATAAATGACAGAGTTCCAGAAGAGTTATGGGATGGCATCAAGAAGGTTGTTTTGGACGAAAGCGATAAGTCTCTACATAAGGTAAAAAAGCAAACACGGCCAAAATGGATAACTGAAGAAACTCTGAAAATTGTCCAGAAACACAGAAGCTAAAGCCAGAGGAGAAAGAGAGGCAATCGCATAACTAAGAGATTTCCAACATGCAGCAAGACAGGACAAGGAAAAGTACTGCAATGAGACATACAAGGAAATAGAATCAGAAGTTATTAGAGGAAGAACAAGATCGGCTTTTCTAAAGCTACGAGAGTTAAAGAAAAAATTCCAGCTTTGAATTGGAATGCTACAAGATGCTCAAGGATCCATGTTGAATGATGCTGAGATGATCAAAAAAAGGTGGAAAGAATATAGAGTCATTATACCATAAAGATCAAGTGGACTAACAGCGGTTTCAACCTATACCTTATGATCAGGAACCATTGGTGACGAAAGAAGAAGTCGAAGCAGCATTAAAAGCCTTATCAAAGAACAAAGAACCGGGCACTGATGGCATTCCCATTCAGTTATTACAACAATCTGGTGCAGCTGTTACCATACTTACAAGGCTCTGCTAATTAATATGGAAGACAATATCATGGCCAACTGACTGGAAAATATCTGAATTTATACCAATACTGAAGAAAGGTGACCTGAATGACTGTGGAAATTATTGCACAATTGCTCTGATCCCACATGCCGTAAGATTCTACTCAAGATCATTCAGCAGAGACTACAACCATACCTGGAACCAGAACTGCCTGAAGTGCAAGCAGGGCTCAGAAAAGGGAGAGGAACAACAGACATTATCGCAGATGTGAAATGGATCTTTGAAAAGACAAAAGAATACCAAAAGGATATCTATATGTGTTTTATTGACTACAGCAAGGCTTTTGACTGTGTAAACCATGAGAAACTCGAGGCCATATTAAGAAGCATGCGTATACCAGAACACCTGATTGTTCTCTTGCACAACCTGTACAATAATCAAGAAGCAACAGTTCGAACGGACCTAAGAGAAACAGAATGGTTTAAAATCAGCAAAGGTGTATGACAAGGCTGCATACTTTCCCTCTACTTTTTTAATTTATATGCAGAACAAATCATCAGAGAAGCAGGACTGTCTGAATACAACAGAGGTGTGAAGATTGGTGGAAGACTCATCAACAACCTTTGCTATGCTGATGATACCAAATTACTGGCTGAAGGTAAAGACTATTTGTCTTCTTAACGTTAAGATGCAGATCCATTTTAAGACTATATTCCTTTATCTTGAGAAGCAAATGTTTCAAAGGTCTTGACAACTGGCAAAATGAATAAGTTAATCATTGATGGAGAAGAAATTGAAATAATTGACAACTTTAACCTACTTGGATCAACTATCAATAAAGAAGCAACAAGCAGTCAAGAAATCCAACGAAGCACTGCTCTTGGCAGAATGGCTATGAAGGACCTAGATACGATTCTAAGAGCAGAGATGTCTCTCTCCATTCAAAGATTTGACTTGTTCAAGCCATGGTATTTTCAATATCATATGGATGTGAAAGTTGGACAGTGAAAAAGATACAGGAAGAAAATTGATGCCTTTGAATTATGGTGCGGGTGAAAAATACTGTGTATACCATGGACTGCCCGAACAACAAACCAGTTAGTACTAGAGGAGATCAAACCTAAGCTTTCTTTAGAAGCTCAGATGACAAAACTTCAACTTTCATACTTTAGACACATTATGCCAAGAGAGATCATTAGAGAAAGACATCATGCATGGCAAGGTAGAAGGTCAACACAAAGGAGGAAGGCCAGCAATGAGATGTATCGATACAACAGCAGCAGCAGCTACGGGTGTCAGTCTGTCAACAATGAGCCACCTGACTGAAGACCAAACACAATTTAGGACAACTATCACCCTGTCTCTAATAAACTTGCTTTTACTCATAACCTCTATCTCTAATGCTCTACACCATCTTGCTCTAAGACCTGGCTTCTCCCCGATGATACCACATCTACTGCTGCTCTGTCATGGGGGCTATCAGTTCTCCCACACACCTCATCCCACTGGCCGGGGTGGTGGTGTTGGGCTTCTACTCTCTCCCTCTTGCCAATTCCAACCCCTCCTGATGCCTCAGTCTCACCCCTCTCTCTCCTTTGAGGTCCACTCCATCCGCCTTTTCACTCCACTTCCTCTCCGGGTACCTGTTATTTATCGTCCTCCTGACAAGTCTGCTTCTACACCTCTCTCACTGACTTTGACTCTTGGCTTTCCTTCTTTCTGGATTCCTCTTCCCCCATTCTTATTCTTGGGGATTTTAAGATTCATGTCGACAACCCCTCTGATCCTTATGCATTAAAGTTCCTCTCTCTTACCTCCTCGTTTGACCTCCAACTTTGTTCCACTGCCCCCGCTCACTAACACGGCCACTGCCTTGATCTGATATTTTTCTCAAATTGCTTATCCTTGAACTTCTGTAGCTCAGTTCTCCCCTTATCTGACCATCACCTTTTAAGCTTTAATCTTCATCACCCGCTGCCTCAGCCTCGTCCTGTCTCCTCCAACCTATTTAGAAATCTTCATGCTATTGATCCCCTGGGCTCTCTCTCTTCCACCATTCCTTCATCTCTTTCTTCCACTATGTCATCTAAGTCTGTTGACGAGGCAGTAACTTCCTATAATGCTGCACTCTCCTCGGCTCTGGATGCCCTTGCTCCGCCCATCCCACATCCTGTGAGATGGTTCTACACCCCAGCCCTGGCTTTCATCCACTACCCGCTATCTACATTCCTGTGCCTATTCTGCTGAGCGTGCTTGGCTCAAATACCGCTCCCCTGCAGACTTTCTTCACTTCAAATTCATGCTTGTCTCTTTCCAGACAGCCATAGCTCCTGCCAAACAAGACTACTATGTCTATCTGACTAACTCTCTTGCCTCTGATCCTCGCCGTCTCTTTACTACTCTCAGCTCTCTCCTCAAAGTGCCTCCACCTCTGATCCCTCCCTCCCTTTCTGCCCAAACCCTAGCTATTTCCATGACAAAATCCACACGATCACCCCCCAATTCCCCATAAAGTCAGCTACTTCCCCTCCTCCCCCTCTCCATTCCCAACTCCTCCCCCCCCCCCCCCTTTACCTCTGCTACCCTCTCTTCTTTTCCTGTGATCTCTGAAGAGGAAACTGCACACCTTCTTTCTTCCTCCAAACTCACCACCTGCTCCTCTGATCCTATCCCCACCCGTCTCCTAAGCCCCATCTCCTCCACCGTTGTCCCTTCCATCTCTTATATTCTCAACCTATCGCTCTCCACTGCAACAGTCCCTGCTGATTTCAAGCATGCTGTAGTCACACCTCTCCTCAAGAAACCCTCACTTGATCCCACCTGTCCTACCTATCGACCCATCTCTCTCCTTCCCTTCATTTCTAAACTACTCAAACGGGCGGTTCATCGCCGCTGCCTCGACTTCCTCTCCTCTCATGCCCTCCTGTATCCCTTACAGTCTGGCTTTCGCCCTCTACACACTACTGAAACGGCTCTTGCCAAAGTCTCCAGTGACTTATTCCTGGCAAAATCCAAGGGCCTTTACTCTGTCCTCATCCTTCTCGACCTCTCTGCTGCTTTTGACACTGTTGACCACAACCTTCTCCTCGATACCCTGTCCTCACTTGGTTTTAGTGGCTCTGTACTATCCTGGTTCTCCTCCTATCTCTCCCATTGCTCTTTCAGTGTGTGTTCTGGTGGCTCCTCCTCTCCTACCCTGCTCCCAGTTGGTGTACCCCAAGGATCTGTCTTGGGTTCGCTCCTTTTCTCTCTCTTTACCCAGTCCCTTGGTGCGCTTATCTCTTCCCATGGCTTTCTGTATGACGATGACTCCCAGATCTCTCTCTCTACGCCTGACATCTCTATGGCAATCCAGACCCAGATCTCTGCCTGCCTTTCTGACATTGCTGCTTGGATGTCTCACCGCCACTTGAAATTGAACATGGCCAAGACTGAACTTCTCATCTTTCCCCCTAAAACCTCCCCTCCTTTTTCTCCTTTCTCAGTCTCTGGATAACTCTGAACTCCTTCCTGTTCCCTCGGCCCACAATCTGGGGGTTGTCTGACTCCTCTCTCTCTTTTTCCACATATATCCAGCTCGTAGCTAAGACCTGCCATTTCTTTCTCTATAACATTAGTAAAATCCGCCCTTTCCTCTCTGAACACACAACTAAAATGCTTATCCACTCCTTAATCACCTCCCATCTTGACTACTGTAACCTACTCCTTGCTGGTCTCCCTTTGAATCATCTCTCTCTCCTTCAATCTATTCAACACTCTGCTGCGCAACTAATCTTCCGCCAGCCTCGTCATGCCCATATTACTCCTCTTCTCAAGTCACTTCATTGGCTCCCTATCCGTTTCCGCATCCAGTTCAAACTTCTCCTGCTGACCTATAAATGCATTCACTCTGCGGCTCCTCAGTACCTTTCTTCTATCTCTCCTTACAACCCTCCCCCCCCCCCTCGGGAACTCCGCCCTTCTAGCAAACTACTTCTTTTTGCGCCCTTCTCCTCTACTGCTAACTCCAGACTTTGCTCCTTTCACCTTGCTGCACCTTACGCCTGGAACAAACTATCTGTATCGGTACGCCAGGGACCCTCTCTAACCCTCTTCAAATCCAAGTTGAAAGTTCACCTCTTCACTGCTGCTTTTGGATCTTAACTCACCTGATGATCTCTTCTCCCCCTTTTCTTTCCCCTAGTTTAACCCTGCTTACACCTTCTGTGTTTTGTCTTGACTAGATTGTAAGCTCTTAAGGGAAGGGACTGTCTTTTACATGTCTGTTCAGCACTGCATACGACTGGTAGTGCTTTACAAATGCTCAGTAGTAGTAGTAGTCTACACCGAATTGACGGCACTTACCACCACCACAGACTAACAATACCTCATAACACATAATATCTACTTTTCATAAAAATGATAGTATAGGACATTACTTAATTTACAAGATCTTACAATGTCCATCATATCTCAGAAAAAAAGATGTGTTTTTATTTCCTTCCAAAAACCTACAGATCGTCCATAGAACGGTAAATTATTTGTATTCAATTCCATAGTAGTGGCAAAGAACATGAATAAGCATTACGACATGCACATTCAAGATGACAAGCAATGTTGACAGCCTCCAAACATTTCTTGTAGCCACCTGTAAGTTTTGTACATCTGTCTGCTGGTAGTTTCTCTTATCTTACCCTCCAGGAATTGACCCAATTTAGTTAGAAAAGACCTACATGCATTATCTGACTTTTATCTATCCTTCCAATGTAAATAGATTATGTATATAGTTAACCCTGTTTTCCAAGTTTATACTCCTGTTCGATGTAAACCTGACAGCTTGTTGTTATGGTCGTTAAGTTATAATGTAAACCGCACTGATGCTAAATAGCGCGGTATATAAGAAATTGTAATAAATAAATAAATAAAATAAATCTTTCAACTGTGATTTGTTCCAGCTCATGAATGTTTCCGGGATTCCTTTTACCAAAGACAGATTTCAGCTCTCTCCAAAGGTTTGAGATCAGGACTCGTTGCTGGCCAGTTTAAAACAGTCCATGTTTTTCCTTTTTAACCACTCTTTTGTACTTTTGGCTGTATGCTTTGGGTCATGGTCCTGCTGGAAGAACTCTGACCTTCCACCTAGATTTAGCTTTCTGACTCTAGGTAAGACATTTCGCTCCAAAATTCCTTCGTAGTCCTTTGATGTCATGACTCCTTTAATATGTTCCAGGCCTCCAATTCCTGAGGCAGCAAAACAACCCCACAACATTATGGAACCTCCACCATATTTAAACTGTAGGAAGGGTGTTTTCTTCCTTATAAGCTTAATTTCTTCACCTGTAAATGTATCACTGGTCTGCACTGCCAAAGAGTTCAAGTTTGATTTCATTTGTCCAAAGAACATTTTTCCAGAAGGCTGTGGTTTCTCAAGGTGGGTTTGGGCAATGATCAGGCGTGCCTTTTTTATATCTGTCTTTGAGCAGTGGCGTCCTCCTTGGCCTTTGCCCATAAAATCCGCCTTTGTTCAGTGCATAGGCTTATGGTGTGGGTTGAAACCACCACTCCAGATTGCTCCAGGTCAGCAATAAGCTCTTTGGATGCTGTATGTGGTGCTTTTCCAACAGTTCGCACTAGCCTACAAAGACTTTTTGGATTAATTTTCCTCTTCCTACCATGTCCCTGGAGGTTCTTCCAAGTTTCATGAGCAGAAAAGTTCTCAACAAAATTGTGAACTGTACACACAGGAATCCCAAGGTCTTTGGAGATTATCAAACTTCAAAGAGGTATAAGGCAATGGCTTTTCTGACTGACTATCTCAGGCCGCTGTCGTCTTCACCATTGTGAAAATGGAACAGGGAGTGAATGTGGCCATTTTAAACATTAGAGCCATCATTCACTGGTTGATTCAAGTCATGTGAGTACTGACAATTGATCACAGGTGCTTCTAATTTTACTGCAATGGGAATGTGGTTCTTCTGTTCACACAGATTTGAATTGTTTATAAGGGTGCCAATGTCCCATTTTTTATAGTATTCCTTACTATTTCCTTTTTTTAATTGGTCTTGTTTTATTTGATTCTTTTGTGTGTCAAATGTGCGTGCATATATAGTCCAAAGCCATTTCACTGGCACTTTTTTTTTTTAGGACATTAAGGGGTTGAACTGCAAGGATGCCAATAATGCTGACCACAACTGTAAGCTTTAAAGTATGCCCAGGGTGCCAACACCTAGAACCAACTCTGGGGTTGGCTCTACTGCAAATTCAAGTGGACTAATACAATCGCAATATGCAATATTTTTATCCTTTAAAGAATGTGACTATCACACAATGAAATGGTCCAAATGCCAAGAAGAGATCGATGCCAAGATACTGTTAAGTCAAATACTGCTTTTGAGCTGGACAGAAGAAACCTATTCTATTACTACAGAATTACATCTTCCCGGATAGGAAAATGGGTCATGTATATGATGCTGTATCTGGCTGAGCCAATACCACAAATACTGGCTTGCACAGCAGTCAGCATTTATATAAAAATGTGCCATACCAAAACAGCACTAAATTTCAGGACTCAAGACTACAGAAGCAGCCTTGAACTACTACTGAAAAGTTAAGAGCTATGACTGATGACAATCAAATCCATCTACACCTGCCATTTTCCTCTTAAACTACAAGCCTGCTTATCTGACATCGCTGCCTGGATGTCTCACCGCAGTCTAAAATTGAACATGGCCAAGACTGAACTATTTATTTTCCCCCTAAACCCTCCTCCCCTTTCCTCCTTTTTCAATCTATCTGTTGATACCTCTTCTGCTTCCTGTTCCCTCAGCCCACAACCTTGGCGCTATCTTTGACTTCTCCCTCTCCTTCTCCACACATATCCAACAGATAGCTAAAACTTGTTGCTTCTTTCTCTATAACAAAATTTGCCCCTTCCTTTCTGAACACACTATTAAAACTCTTATCCATTCTTGGGTCACCTCCCATCTCAACTATTGCAACCTCCTTGCTAGTCTCCCTCAGAGTCATCTCTCTCCTCTTCAATCTGTTCAGAACTCTGCTATATGGCTAATCTTCTGCCAGTCATGATACAATCGTATAATACCTCTTCTCAAAATCACTTCATTGGCCCCCCCCCCCCTTCCGTTTTTGTATCCAATTCAAACTTCTCCTTCTGACCTATAAATGCATTCACTCTACTGCCCCCTCACTACCTTTCCTCTCTCTCCTTTCTCCCTACACTACTCCTCATGAACTCCGCTCTTCCTCTGACTTTCTTCTCTCTATGTTCTTTTATTCCACTGCCAACTCCAGACTGATCTTTTCACCTTGCTGCTCCTTATGCCTGGAACAAACTTCCAGAATATATGTCAGGTCTCATCACTCTCCCGTTTCAAATCCATTCTAAAAGCTCACCTCTTTGAGGCTGCTTTTGGATCCTAATTCTATTCTCCTTGTCTCTCCTTTCCCTATTTGAACCCTTTGTTTCTCTTATATTGTACTGTCTTGATTAGATTGTAAACTCTAAAGAAGCAGAACCCATCTTCTATATGTTCTTGTACAGTGCTGCATACACCTTGCAGCACTATATAAATGATTAATAGCATAGCAGTAAATCCAAATAAATAAATGCTCTCTCGCGTTATGGAAGCTGATGGAACTATGCCCATGTCAGTGTCTCCTGGGTACTAATAGGCACAGCAGAAATAAAGCATGGTTACTCAGCATTAATCAGTCCTCACTTATGGATGATATCACCAATGCAGCCCATGCGGTAACTCCCCCCAGCTTTCAAAGAAAGCCTTTGGGAGATCCACCATGTATGCGTGGACGCCTTCCCACCCAAAGGAGTCATCTTACTTCAGTATGACAACATAGTTTAATCAAACCCAAAAAGAAAAAGCAACTCCACAGGGAGGAGGGAGGGTAGTGAGGACTGATTCCTGCTGCTCCTGGAGAACACTTGTTACAGGTAAATAACCATGCTTTCTCCAGGCCAAGCAGGAAGTCAGTCCTCACTTATGGGACTCCCTAACTACAGGCTACCAAAAACCTGTAAAAACCAACCATGTGAATGACAGCAGAACAGCGCTGAATGGTTCTGAGAGTCAGCAAGTGGCTCTGGCATCCACCAAGGAATTGACTCTCCAGTAGCCTGGACTGAAAGAAGGCTCAGAGTGAAAGAGTTGCACTAATCCCCAAAGAGGACCTGGATCATGGCATGGCCCAAGACATTATCATCCCGGGAATTTGCCTCCAGGCAGTAGCGGACTGCAAAAGTATGGACCGAAGACCATGTCATAGCCCAGCAGATCTCCAGTAAAGAGACGGAGTGCAGGTTAGCCACAGCGGTCACCATAACACGAATATTGTGAGCCGTACCATGACATTCCAAGGGTAGCCCAGCCTGGTCAGAGGCAAAGGAGATACAGTCAGCCACCCAGGTGGAGAGGGTGCACTTAGAAACAGCCAGTCCCAGCCTGTTCGGGCCATCAGAAATGCACAGCTGGGGCAAACAGTGATGGCCCTTGATCTGCTCAAGGTAGAAGGCCAGTGCCTGCTTGCAATCTAAAGTATGGAGAGAGGCCTCAGCCCTAATAACGTGAGGTCTGGGAAAGAAGGTGGGAAGCACCACTGACTGGTGAGATGAAAAGGCGAGATCACCTTAGGAAAGAACCTAGGGCAAGTGCGGAGAACCACTATTCCTGTAGAACCTAGTATATGAAGCATGCGCCACCAGCACCTGCAGTTCACTGACTCTGCACACCGACATGAGCGTCACCAGGAAACGGACTGTCCAAGAAAGAAACCTGAGGGGGCAGGTGGTGAGCGGCTCAAAGGGGGAAGCAATGAGCTTCCCAAGGACCACAATGAGTTCCCAAGCAGCCTTAGGTGGGCGAATCAGGGGCCGAGAGAGAAAGAGGCCCCTCATGAAGCAGCTTATGAGGGGATGAACAGACAGGGGTCATCCATCTGATGATGGTATGCCACCAGTGTGCTCAGGTGCACTCTGATGGAACCAACTTCAAACATGGAAGAGGTGCAGGAAGTAGGACCATCTGCACCTGGCATGAAAAAGGGTTAAACCCTGTATTCGTACACCAGACAGAGAATCTGCGCCACTTGAAGGCATGAGCACATCCAATGGAGTCCTTTTCGGAAGCGAGAACATCCTCCACATCTTAGGGAAGGTAGAACTGGGAAAGAGCTATCCTTTCAGCATCCACGCTGTGAGGGCCACAGACCTGAGGTTGGGATGCAAGAGGGTGCCCTCCTCTTATAAGATCAGATCTGGGGTGCAGCCAAGGGGAAGAAGTGGTGTCTTGGAAAGGCTGATCAGAGGGGGAACCACAACTGCCGGGGAGGCAATGAGGATCAAAACTGTCTGTCTGGATCCTGAAAAGCATTTTGGCCACCAAGGGAGTAGGAGGGTATGCATACAGGAGACCCTCGCTCCAACTCAGGAGAAAGGCATCTTCTGCAAATCTAGCGCAGCATGGAATCCTGGAGCAGAACTGTGGCAGCTGGATATTGAAGGGGCTGGCAAAGAGATCCACAGCTGGTGTCCCTCACTTCCAGAAGATGCTGTGGGCCACCTGAGGATTCAGGGCCCACTTGTGAGGCTGCAACACTCTGCTGAGCTTGTCCACCAGGATGCTGTCCTGTCCCAGGAGGTACACCGCCTGGAGGAACATGCCAAAAGCACTGGCGAACCTCCAGATTCGAACCACCTTCAAGCAAAGGAGGTATGAGCCTGCGCTGCCCTGCTTGTTGATACAGAACATCATGACCTGGTTATCCATTTGGAGGAGGATGACCTGATTGGACAATTGTCACTGAAATAAGGCATTGGACACTGTCTGGAGCTCAAGGAAGTTCATCTGATGGAGGCTCTCAGGCCACCGAGGTGGGCTCCCCAGCCAAGCTTGGAGGAGTCTGCTGTGAGGACCTGCTGATGCAGCGGAACCTGAAAGTGAAGTCTGGTTAGGAGATTCTCCAGTTGTTGCCATGAGGTGAGGGAGTCCATCAAGGGCGAGGTCATGCTGACCCTGTCCGCTAGGTGCCCCACTGCCTGCTTCCATGAGGTATAGTGTGTCCACTGGGCCTGTGACATTCAGAGACTGGCACAGGGTGTGACAAGAACTGTCGAGGCCATGTGCCCCAGGAGGCGGAGCATATGCTGGGCAGAGACCATGAGCGGCCATGGATTTCCTGGGCCAGTGGCACCAGGTGCTGAGCCCAGTCCGATGCAAAGAAGGCCCTAGCCTGAGACATGTCCAGGGCGGCTCCGATGAACTCAAGATGCTAAGAGGGCTGCAGGTGGGACTTCAGGTAGTTGATGAAGCCAAGCTGCTCCAGCATCTGGATAGTGCATTGAGAGGCGTGCTGAACCTTGCTGAGCAACCTTTCCCTGATCAGCCAGTCGTCCAGACAGGGGAAGACAAAAACTCCCTGCAGTCTTCAAGAAGGTGGTGACACTACCAGGCACTTTGTGAAGATCCTGGGGGCATATTCAAGGCCGAAGGGAGCACTCTGTACTGGTAGTGACATTCTTCAATGACGAACCGGAGATAGTGCCGCTGCAAAGGGTGGATTTGAGATCAAAGGAACATGGCCAGTCTCCCCGCTGGAGGTATGGCAGCAATGTTTCAAGGGACACCATTTTGAACTTTTCTCACACCAAGAAGCAGTTCAGATCACACAAGTCGATGATGGGGCAAAAGCTGTCTGTTTTCTTGGGAACCAGAAAGTAGCAGAACTAAAACCCTCTGCCCACCTGGTGCTGAGGAACCAACTTCACCACCCTTTTCTGCGAGAAGAGCACAGAGCTCTCCCCCTAAAGAAGTTCTTGATGGCAGAGGTCCAGAGGAAGCTCCCCCAAAAAGAATGGAGGAGGTGTTTCCTCTAAGTAAATCCTGCACGACTTGCAGGGCTCAGGTGTTGCTGGTGATGCTGGGCCAGCAATGGGCGAAACATGTAAGCCCCTCTCTGATGTGCTGTGAAGCAGGACTTTCAAAGAGAAGACAGGCTATGGTCCTGGAGTCAAACCCCCCCCCCCCCCCAAGATTGTGGCTGCGGCACAGACGGGGGATTGGGTATCATAGACCTGAGGGCCCTGCCCCTGGTCCTTGGCCAGCAGCCCCTGTTGGGGTAGCCCCTATAGATCACCTTTTTTGAAAAGAAGGGCTTTTTCCCCTGAAGCCTTCCATCAGGAAGGGTCTTCCGTGACATCCTGGTTCTGGCCAGCAACTCTGTCTCCAGTTCAGCGGGGTCTTCTCTATCATAGGCTTGCCAAAGAGGTTGTCTCCCCGGCATGGGACATTGACCAACTTATCCTGAACCCATTGCTCCAAGTCAGAGGACTGTAGTCATGCAAGGCAGTGGGCACCAATGCCCACAGCAGCCTCCCGAGCCACAGACTTGAAGCTGTCGTAGGCCTCATGAGTAATATTATTTGATGCACTCATTCACAGTGAATAACCAGGGTCTTGAAGCGCTGGAGAGGTTCGCCAGAGAGCCCAGTCAAGAACCCAAGTTCCCCCTGCCAGGTCTCTCAGGTACATGCCCATGTACAGCTCATAAGAATGGATACACACCACGAGCATCTAGCCCTGCTAACACTTCCTACCAAAGTCATCCATGGTGCGGGCCTCTCTTCTTGGGGGTACTGAGGAGTGCATCTTCTAGCTCTTAATGTAGCATATGGCCGATTCTACCACCATGGAATTGTGTGGTAGCTGTGTCTTCTCAAAGCCTGGGCTCTTGCTCACTCGATGCATCAAATGGAGCCATTGGATAGCAATTGGCAACATAACCAGGGTTTCCCACATCATAAACAGGAGGCACTCAGGATAGGAGGCACCAGGATGGTGACATCCTCCTTGGGAGGGGAGGGATATTGAAGGATCAAGGTCCTTCGCCCAAGGCTCCTCCTCTGCCTCGATGGTGAAGGACAGGGCCTTCCCTATGTTCTATACAAAGATGAGGAAACAAGGGCCCTTGGGAGGGGGACCGTCGACGCTCCCAGTGGAGGGGAGGGGGACCGTCGACGCTCCCAGTGGAGGGGAGGGGGACCGTCGACGCTCCCAGTGGAGGGGAAGGATCTGAAGGAGTATCCCTGTGCTGATTTGTGTTGTGTCTGGGGACTATTTGTATGTCTCTGACCGAATCCGACTTGGAGAGGAAATCTAAAGATCGGTAGGAATCACGCCGATGCCCAGGTGGTGGAGTCAATAAAGTCTGAGGTTCCTGGCACTCCGAGCCCAAGGCGCTTGTGGGAGACATCTGGTACCCCAATGGGGACTGGTAGCGACCCCTGGAAATCGACCCAGAGGGTGTGTGGCTCAAGGATCAGCTGTACCTCTGAAGGCGAGGCACCTGTGGTGGATGGGGTTGTCGCCAGCCCCAAGGGACCAGAGGTACCTGGAAATGGGGCCTTCTGCTGCACCAGGAAAGCAGCCGAGCTGTGCTCCAGGCTGGCCATTCTCTCCTCCAGGAGAGAAGGCCCTGCAGCCTCCATCACCAGCACCGAAGGAATCAGGGCTGGCACCAGTTCCACCAGTGGAGACTCCAAATTGGTGATGAGTTCAGGAGCTCAACACCGGTCCTCTGAGGGCATGGAAGACTCCTCCTGCCGGGGCAGCTTCAAGAGATGCTCCCGGCCCTCACCCTCGCATCGAGGACTGCAGTGCCGATGTCTGTGGGACTTGCACCCGGAACAGGCATCACCCTCTGACAAGTGGGACGGAGTCCAGTTCTACTGGGGACAGTCCTCGATAGAGTCACCGGTCCAAGGCTCTGTGACCCTGAGATAGCCTGGGTGCTGCACAAGGTCGAGGCCTCCACAGCAACATCCGAAGGAGTTGATTCAGATGCAGATGCCGGAGCAAATGCCGAGGACTTGTGGCCAAACAGCACCTCCCACTGCCTTTCACAGTTCTTATGCTCTCTGCTCACCATCTGGAGACATGGTCTTACCACAACTGCTGCACTTCTCAAAACCATCCATTGTTGACATAGCCGGAAAAACAAGTCCAACAAGATCAAATTTTAATATCCTCATCAGAAGTGTAGGAGAAAAAAAAAAAGAGAGGACCCAAAAAAACATGGCACCGAGGCACCGACTGTTCCATACTCACAGAAAGGCAAACTGTATGTGACTGAAAAAAAGAGAAAGAGAAAAGGCAGAAATACAACTGATTACCATAACACTTTGTTCCAGGATGCAGGCTCTGCGGAAAAACAAAAGACTGAGGTAAAATGGCTCCCTTGGGCAGTAATGCAACTACACATGCGTGGTGATTTCCAAAAGGCTTTCTTTGAACGCTGGGGAGAGTAACCGCGCAGGCTCTCCCAGTGATGTCACTCATAAGTGAGGACTGACATCCTGGAGAAAGCTATTTAGCATGCCTTATGGAAATTCCTTTTTCAAACCTTCAGCCAAGTCTAAACTTTGTTCATACAAAAATATATCACATCCCCAAACTCAATCCTTTGAAGCAGTGATCAACAACATAAATGTATTTAATGTTAACCCAATAAAGCTATATGATCAAGTTTAATCACATCTAGTCTAACATTTGATTAGCTCTTTTGGGGGCGTGGGGGGTGGTAACATCTTTCGAAAAGCCAGAATATCTGTCTTACTATGAACCTTCTTAAAGGAGAATGTGCCGGAGTTCTAGAACCACCACCAAAAAAGCTGCAGTTCCCTAGTATATCTTACAGGCGGTTTGCCAATAAATGTGGCCTTGACTGATCATAAGGGCCTTGTAAGACAGTATTACTGGAAACTATCAGAGTAGCCAGTTCATAAGCAAAATACAGAGGGTCAAGACTAAGTGCTAAAATTTAGCCTTTTAGCCATCAGCAGCCAGTGTAGCTTCACCAACAATAGTTGTACATGCACACTCACTTCCTAACCATTTAGAAGTCACCTACATGGGGGTATCTGCAGCTTTTTAAAGTCCTTCTCAGGAAGAAAAAACAGAACAGATGCTCTGTATACCATCTGGCAGGAGAATGTATCTAGGACTTCAGGGCTTCCAGAACTGCTGCTGCAATATGCACCCGTGTCTATATATTTTATCTTTTTTTTCTCTCTCTCTCTTTTTTTTTCTCTCTCTTTTTTTTTTAACCTTCATCAATACAGATTTCACCCAATTAATATTTCCAAGATGCAGCACACAAATCATGTATATAAAACACACCCCTATTCCTAATCTCCCTCCCTTCCCCCCCCCAACTCAACCCCACAAGCCATCCACAACCAGGTGCAACCAACACAAGTAAGGGTTTCATATTTTTTCAAAACCGTCTAATGAAACTCTCCTAATCGCAATCAGCTTAGTGAAAAGAATAAATGTTCCAAACCTTTGCGTGTGAACATGTCCCAGAGAAGGTCAAGACAACCACAAACAAAGAACTTCAGAAAACATCTCAAAACCTTCCTTTTCACCGATCACTTCAGACACAATGCCTCTGAGCAGACCCTGCATGTCACCCCTACCTAAGTTTACACCTTGAGTTCTCTGTAATGTAAGAGTTTTAATGTAAACTGCTTTGATTGTACGAGAAGGCGGTATAAAAAAACTTGTTAAATAAAAAATAAATGTGCTGCCATCTTCACACAATCTCACATTTGGCAGCTGTGGCACAACAGATGCATATCCTTGTATACAAGCCAGTCTGCCTTTTAGGTAATAGCAATCCAAATCTATTTGCAATCCAACCATTTGTTCAAAGACACCTATAGAAGCAGCACCAGTCCTTTGCACCTTAACACTCACCATACATGCAAAAAGATACCAGAAGCCCAACATCCATACCACCATGCATACGATACTGACTGAAACCTGTTAAACTAGTAAGCACAAGATGCCATCTGTAGAACAGCTACGTAGTAGGCACTCTTTTTTCCTCCTCTATTTAGTCGATGGTGGATAACAAAAAAAAACAAAAACTGAATTGCGCGTGACACTGTTTTGGCATTTCCACTTATTCCAGAGTTACAGCAAGGGTAATACCAAATGTAAACCAGTCCCACATAGTTATTAGTCACCTACTAAACCATCTCCAACCAAATATCCTGGACCCACCACCCCGAACACTTTGACCCATATTTTCCTGCCTCAGATATCCGAGGGTCTAGTCGCAGAGGGAGGTCTCTGACCTCAAAAAGAATTGAGAGAAAATCTGGAAACCTTACAGATGCATCAACCCAGCCCCCTCCCTCCATTCAGATTTTGTAAAAATAGTGCAAACCTTTTAACATGGTAAACATTAACATGCCAACAGATTGACTTGCTCAGTGGATCTGCCATGGAATAGCTCTCACCCCTCACCCATTCCAACTCTCATGCACTAGGTTGTGGCCTGGAGCACACCCCCTCTTATGTGCTCCCCCTCTTCAGTCCCTAGTTGGAGGAGGTAGGGAACCCAGATTTTAACAAACTCCCATTCCTTCCTCCGTAATCCATAAGTAAGTTTATCAAAGCTAATCACATCCCCCACTTTTTTTAACCAATCCATCACCGACGGGCCTTGGTCAGAGTGCCATCTCCATGCTATGGTCACTCTGGCAGACAAGAGAAGTTTTGACCATAGGATGGCGCCCCGATCCCTTTGAGGGCTTACCCTCTGCGCATCCAACAATAGCACTATTTGCTCCAATTCCAAAGTCTCCCCTATTAGTTGCTGAGCCCACTGAATTACCTCCTTCTAGTACTGCTGAATCATGGTGCACGTCCTTCACATATGAAAAAAAAAAAATTAACCCCCCACCCCTCCCACTAGCACTCCTCAGTCTCTCTCAGCCTTTAAGTGCAGAGGAGCAGCATATAATCTAGGTATAACCCGAAACACTCTGTCTCCATGACATGACGAGGGTGCACCTATAAACCCCACATGAATTTGCTCCCATACGCCTCTTCTAGTTTCCTCCCCAGCCAGTCCTGCCAACCCTTAATTTGTTGTGGGGTGTTTCGTCTCCACCTCTTGAAACTGCACGTTATAAAGTCTAGAGGTCAAGGTCTTCATTCATGTCCCCTGATATAATGTGACTTCCAAAGGAGCAACTACCCTGTGCAGTTGGATATGATTCTCCTGCTGCTATACAAAATAAAGAAATTGAAAGTATTCGTCAAACAGCACCCTCCTACCTATCTTTTCCTCCAGCTCTTGCATGGATACACAGCTCCCCCCACCCCTAAACAGATCAGAGAAGTGGTTGATTCCACACTCCCCCATAGCCTCTTCACAATGTCTCCAACCCCAAGCCAGCAAAGGGCTGGGAAATCTGCCAGTTTGGACCATTTGGATAGCAGTGAGAGGTGTATGCCCCTCCTTCTCCCCACCCTGCCATGCCAAAGCAAGAGGCCCAGGAAAGGATGTTCCCGTAGCCACTTATGCTCCCCCCTCTCTGAAATGCCCCTTGATTCTATCCATTCAAATACAGACTGTGGGGCCAATAGGAATCTTTCTAACTCTACCCATAAAGCCTTCCCAAATCGAAGGTAGTGGCTCCTGAATGCAGAGGACCGCTGCCCTATAGTACAGTCTTAAGTTGGGGAAACATATCCCCCTGCTCTTTTGATGTGTATAGTCGCTGCACCCCTATTTTGGGCTTTTCTCCCCCCCCCCCCATACAAAGTTCACCAGCCTCTTTCCCATTTCCCCAATATGCGGTGTGGAATATATATGGTCAACTGATTAAAGAGAAAACTAAATTTTGGAACAATATTCATTTTCAAAGCAGCCATCCTGCCCATCCAAATAAGTAATGAAGCCCAACATTCAAAGTCCAAGTTCAACTTAGATAATATAATAGAGAACACTTCAATCAGAAGAGTTCTTTTGGATCTTGGGAGACAAACCCCCCAAATATTTTATTTATTTATTTATTTAACAGCTTTTATATACCGCACTTTTATCATCAGCGCGGTTTACATTTTAACAACTTTGTACTTAAGCATAAAACGTATGTCAAGTTTACAAGTAACAGGAAGTTGGAACATGGATAACAGGTGTTAAATAAATAACATATATTCACAACTATTTACAATAGATTCACAAATGTATAAGCTCTTAAGATGGGGATCTATGAGGTTTAGAATTAGAACGGGCAATGAAGTTTGTGATAAGGAAGCTTATCATAGCTCAGGAAGGAGCTATAGAAAAGGTGAAGTGACTCTGAACAAGCAACCTGTCAGTTCTGGTAGAAATAAGAAAACAGAATTTTCCCATAAAAGACTACCAGTCCCAGAATGCACCAGGTTTCCAACAGCCATTAGAGGAGCTGAAGTGGGGAAACGTGTGTTCAATCAGGAGGGCTATGAGATAATCCCTAAGCACTCATCTCAAAGGGCAGGGCCTGATTCAGCACAGCTGCGCTGTGTTAAGGTGGAGCACTCATCTAAGCAGAATAAAGGTAGAGTTTATTCTACAGAGAATCATCCTCATCCTCAGAATTATCCTCAGTTTCATCTGGAGGATCATCAGAAGCAGAAGCCAAACCGGACGGACAGAGAGGGCAAGAAACCCTTTGGAAGAAAGAAGAGAAAAGCCTTTGGGAGGTCTAGGGGAGTCTGGAGCAGTACGTATACTGGGAGGCATTCCAAGGGCCAGCATACAACATTGGACTGGGGAAAGCCAGAGGAATGGTGCTGCAGAGCTAGGAATCTCCAGACGGTACCTGTGAGGGAGACGGCTGCACGTGGAAAGGACCCTAAGACCCGTGCCAGAAGGTATGTGAAGAGAGATCCAGTGTCCAGGGATCTGGATTGGAAGGCTGGACATAAGAACTGGACTACATACTGGCCAGGCTATATAGAGAGGAACTCTAACAGCAATGGGAGCTCAGGTATGAACACTGATCTATGCCCTAGCTATAACCTTGAAAGACAGCAGGGAAACAAGTATTCTCCTGAAAGTGCTCCATTGAGAAATTCATCTGTGCCAATCCAGGATATTGAACCCATGATTGTTGAAGAAGGGGGAGTGATTGCAGACGAAGGATGTGTTTACATGGATTGCTCTCTGTCTAAACTCCTTTGGTAATTTTCTGTTACAAAGTACAGCAACCATCACAAAGAAATATAAACTTGTTCTTTAATCTACTCAGAAAAGCTCCTAAGTAGGATTTTTAGCCACGCAGTAGAAAGCAAGCCAGCTAAGGGGTTTCAGCTGGGTAACTGCTAGCAATTGAGCCTTACCTAATTGCTTGTGAGCTCTGAGGGAATCACTTCTGAATCTATGTGGGAAGATATAAGAAGTTAACCTGAAAAGAACAGTTTTTCCTTTCTTTGTGGATTTTGTTTGTTGTTTGATACACTGCTAAGAAAATATTAGCTAAAGCCTACAGAAAAGACCAGTTTGTTTCCAACCAGGTCTTTATTCTTTTGCTTTGATTGCCTGACAAGTTCAAATGTTTTCCTGTTTTTGTTTTTCCAAGTTTAACACTGAAAGCAAGTAACCTGATTTATGTGCTACCAAGCATATCTGTGTTGGGAGAAATAACCCCATAAATAAATATCTTATTGGCTTTACCCTCAAGCACAACTATTTATTGTGAGCAGCTGTGTCTGGTGTGATTGGACTGCATTGCCCACAATCCCTTGCCAATCATATTGATATACCAAATATAATTGGTCAAATTCTCAGAGTGAAAAACTATCATAAAACAAAGAAATCACTCCATCAT
Source organism: Ichthyophis bannanicus (assembly GCA_033557465.1). Taxonomy (NCBI): domain Eukaryota; kingdom Metazoa; phylum Chordata; class Amphibia; order Gymnophiona; family Ichthyophiidae; genus Ichthyophis; species Ichthyophis bannanicus. Next base: position 88,426,142 of record CM066035.1, on the reverse strand, counting down.
ACACCCATGTGTTTCCGCTTGCTTAACACTTGCTTGTCACTTGAAAATCACAAAGGCCCACCGAGTCTCAGCATACGAGGGCATAAGGTGAAAAAACAGCCCAACCCAAGATCAGGCAGTATACACCAATATCAAGCCCGATAACATCAATGACCCGGTGGCCGGTGGGTGGCGAAACCCATACCTAGCTTCTTCAGTGAAAACAAAAACAGTACTTAACTTAACAGCCAGGTAGGGAAAACAAAACACGCCAACCACTTCCCCGACGTTATCACACGAAAGAGCCCATTCAAACGTTTCGCGGGACTACCCGCTGCTTCAGGGGAATCTGCCAGCTAACCTTCAACCGCGCCGAGCAGAGACGTTATCACACGAAAGAGCCCATTCAAACGTTTCGCGGGACTACCCGCTGCTTCAGGGGAATCTATAAAAACATAAACATGCATCCAAGTTACACATAATCTTTATTATACTACAAAACACATCTAAAACAAATTTAAAGAAATTAAAAGACCACAACTAGAAGTGCCTACCTGCCAGCTAACCTTCAACCGCGCCGAGCAGAAAAACGCCGCCCATGCGCACTCCATACACTCATCGCAATTTAAAGGGAACCCAGTGACGTCAGACCCAGCCATACATCAGCTAATCTCAAAAAACCATTCAGCCACCATGCAAACCAAATACCCAACCCAGATCAAAGACACACCGACCAATCAATTCGGAGATTCAAGCCATCCGGGGCTACAGTGTTGAGCCGAAAAATCCAACTCTGCTCACACACTAAAAGAGTTTGCTCCCTACTCTTCCCATTGCGCCCCTGAGAAATCTGCTCTATACAAAAGCACTCCACCTCAGAAAACGTATGGTGCAACTCAGCAAAATGGGATACGAGAGGCGCCTCTCGAACTGCCTGCTCTTGTGCTCCAGCAATCTCTTACGAAAAGGCCGGCAAGTGCTACCAATATAAAGAAGCTGGCACGGACAGCGGATGGCATAGACAACAAAGGCTGAATCACAAGAAGTAACATCGCGCAATTTATACCGAACCCCATGATAATCAAAAAACCCAATCACACACGAAACCTCACACACTGCACAATGCCCACATGCCGAATGTCCACCTGTCAACTCGCGCCGCTCTCCCGCAGACATCAATAACTCACGGATGTTACGCTGCCGCTGCCAAACACATCTGACCCCTTGGTTTTCCAGCCCGGGGACTGTGCGCACCACCGCCAAATGTTTGCGGACAGCGCGCTGGATACCAAAACTCAGCGGGGAATACTTAGAAATCAGATTAACCACATCACCATCGCTGTCAACCCGATGAGCCTTGGGGGACAGCAGTAAGGACCGATTATTAAATAATGCCCGCTTGTAAGCAACCCCCACCACTTTATCAGGATATCCCCGGGAGAGAAAACCCTGAGCCAGCAACCTAGATTTCTCCTTGAAATCCCTCACATCCGAACAATTCCGCCTATAGCGGATAAACTGCGAGAAAGGCAAACTGTTCTTTAAAGCCATGGGGTGAGCACTAGAATAGTGTAATAAGGTGTTTTTGTCAGTGGGCTTTCTGTGGACTGAAGTGACCCAGCCCTGGGCACTTTTACAGACTTCAACATCCAAAAATACAATTTTATGGAGACTATGAGTACTGGTAAAACAAATGTGCTCATCACAGGCATTAAGCCAGTGTACAAAAGTCTGAAAAGCTTCAATAGTGCCCCCCCACAACAGAAAAACATCATCTATATACCTATGCCATGACAGAACATGGATTGAAAGAGGGGAGCGACCCAGCCATCGCGCTTCAAAACGAGCCATATACAAATTAGCGACCGAGGGGGCGCAAGTTGCACCCATCGCTACTCCGGCCTTCTGATGGTACAAGGATCCCTCGAATTGAAAATAATTTTCAAAAATGGACAACCGAGCCAACCGCCTAACAAACCCCACCATGGAAAAGTCCAAATCACCCCGTCGCACCAGACATTCCTCAACCACATCAACCGCCGCAGCCTGAGGAATAGACGTGTAAAGCGAGACTACGTCTAGTGTAGCTAGCAAAACATCCGCAGATCCGGCTAAGTCCAAACACTCCTGCAGAATGTTTAAAAAATGCATGCTGTCACAGAGGTATGCAGGAATTTGCAGCAACATAGGCCTAAGAAAAGAATCTACAAAGACTGACAGGGGCTCCAACACCGTGCCCCTAGTGGACACGATGGGGCGCCCCGGGGGTTGCTGCAAATTCTTATGCACTTTAGGAAGCAGCGGGTAGTCCCGCGAAACGTTTGAATGGGCTCTTTCGTGTGATAACGTCGGGGAAGTGGTTGGCGTGTTTTGTTTTCCCTACCTGGCTGTTAAGTTAAGTACTGTTTTTGTTGTCACTGAAGAAGCTAGGTATGGGTTTCGCCACCCACCGGCCACCGGGTCATTGATGTTATCGGGCTTGATATTGGTGTATACTGCCTGATCTTGGGTTGGGCTGTTTTTTCACCTTATGCCCTCGTATGCTGAGACTCGGTGGGCCTTTGTGATTTTCAAGTGACAAGCAAGTGTTAAGCAAGCGGAAACACATGGGTGTATGATGGAATCATATTGATATATGCACTTGCCATGACTGTGAACATTCTCACCCAGGCAGCCGTCTGACAAGTTTTGGGAACTTATTTGACTAGCCATGGTTTAATCGTTTGGTCCGTCCAATGGAATGAGAAATCCGGGAGTAATGATCATTTATTTCCTACAAAAATGCTGGTATCGACTCCTGGGACCTCGTCATCAAGGCCAAAGTATCATCTGCATATAGCAAGAACTTATGCTCCATATCCCCGATTCATATTGGGTGTTTTGCCTGACCCTCGCCACAAAGGATTCTATCACCAAGACGAAGAGCACTGGAGACAAAGGGCACCTCTGATTTCTGCCCACTGACCAAGACCCTTGCCTTCAGGCAAGGATACAGTGCTCTTATCCGCTGAATAAACCCCTCTAAATTAAGTCTATTCAGCATAGCAAAAAAAAAAACCCCACTCCATTCTGTCAAATGTTTTTTCTGCATCCAGGGCTACACAGATCGAGCTCTCATTGTAGGCTTTTAACCCTCCATTGCCTCGGAAAAATCCAAGTTATCAATATCCCTGCTTAATGTACATTATCAAGCTTAACTTACAATGTAAACTGCTTTGATTGAAATGATAAAGCAGTATATAAAACCTGTTAAATAAAAAATAAATAACTTGGAGCAAATTAACTGCTTTGTGGACATTATCAGATATTGCTCTACCACCAATGAACCCCATCTGATCCGGGTGTACCAGATGGGGGAGGAACCTCTCAAGATGCCATGCAAGCACTTTTGCCAACAATTTTGCATCACAGTTTATTAGGGCTATAGGTCAATAGCTCCCACATTTATCCTTCAGCTTCCCTTCCTTAGCCAGGACAATCAGGTTGGCCTGTGACAGCAACTCAGGCAACAGTTTCCTCTGCAGCACCCCTGAGAAGATCCTCACTAAAATTGGGGCCAAGTCCACTTTTAATAAGTAATAGTATCCTGCCAAAAAAACATCCTCTCCTAAACCTTTCCCTTTAGGAAGTGTCTTATTCACCACAACTAGTTCTGCTCTATCTATGGGCCTGCTCAAGTATGCTGCGCCTCCTTTTCCCCCAGCCTTGGGAGATTAATCTCTGACAACCGATCAACTAGCTCCAGTTGATGGCCGCCCTCTATCCTATAAAGCTGTTCACAAAACTGCTTAAACTTAGCAAAGATCCCCTCATTGGTACATACTCACTCCCCACCCTCTGTGTGAAGCTCAGCAACCAGGTGGGCTTCCCTCTGCTTCCTGAGCTGCCACACTAGTAACTTCCCGGCCCTATCCCAAGTCCCATATAATTTCTTTTAGTGACTCGCAATAAATGTTCCATCCTCTGTTTAACTGCACCCTGGCAGCAGTTAACCATGGATACATCTGCCTCCCTCATGTCCTACTGTGCTCTTTGAAGCCAGGCGATTAACGCCATAAGTCTCTGCATTTCTTTTTTCTTTCCTTTATTTTGCGCAGTCAGCTGAATCAGCACTCCTTGCAGACACCCGAATCAGCACTTCTTGCAGACACCCAGCATCCCAGAGACACCCTTCTGTCACATCCCCCTTAACATTGCTATTCAAAAACCCCATCCATTCCATTTCCATTTTGCAAATAACCTCCTCCCTCAGGAGAAGAGACACATTGGCCCTCCAGACTCTGTCATCTCCCATTCCCAGACCCTCCAAGGTTCCATCTAACTGTTATCATACTATAATCAAAGAGCGTTATTGGGTAAATTTCCAAGTCCCCAACTACCCCAATTTGGTCTCTTTTCCCCAATAAACAAGAATAGGTGTTAGCACTCAGAGTGGCACGTATACTTTTTATCTTTATTTTCACATTTAATATCCTGCTCATCTACAGGGTAATAGAGCAGTTTACAACCAACAAAAGTAAGTAGCTGCAGAAATCAAAAGAGAAAAGGAATGCCAAATTTTGATAGGACAGGATAGGTCAATCATACAGTGGGAAGAGAGTAAGGACAAAGTGTAGAGAAGGACTGGAGCAGGATCGGCTAGGTATGGGGAAGGTCAAAGGTGAGGGAATAAGTGTGTCTTCAACTGAGATTTGAACTTATGGAAAGAGTTCTAGACGGAGATCAGTAGGGAGTGTGTTCCAAAGGGTAAGGCCAATGAAAAAGAACATAAGAACATAAGATATGCCATACTGGGTCAGAACAAGGTCCATCAAGCCCAGTATTCTGTTTCCAACAGTAGTCAATCTAGGTCATATGTACCTAGCAGTTTCCCCAAGAGACACAAGTTCCACAATGCTTGTACTGGGTCAAGCATTGATATCTTCAGTCACTTCTTAATAATGGTTTATGGACCTTTCCTCCAGGAACTTGTCCAAACCTTTTTTAAACCCAGCAACACTAACAGCCTTTACTACATCCTCCGGTAACAAATTCCAGAGTTTGATTACACGTTGAGTGAAAAAATATTTTCTTTTATTAGTCTTAAATAGTTTACCCTGTAGCTTCATTGCATGTCCCCTAGTCTTTCTATATTCTGATAAGGTAAACAATCGATCTACGTTTACCCGCTCCAATCCGTTCATTAATTTATAGACTTCTATCATATCTCCCCTCAGCCGTCTCTTTTCCAGGTTAAAGAGCCCTAACCTTTTTAGCCTTTCTTCATAGGAGTATCCTTCCATCCCCTTTACCATTTTGGTGGCTCTTCTCTGTACCTTTTCTAAAATCGCTATATTCTTTTTAAGATACGGCGACCAGAATTGCACACAATATTCAAGGTGCGGTCTCACCATGGAACGATATAGAGGCATTATAATATCTTTTGTTTTATTTTCCATTCCTTTCCTTATCATACCTAGCATTCTATTTGCTCTCTTGGCCGCCGCTGCACACTGGGCTGAGGGTTTTAACATGGTATCCACAATGACGCCTAAATCTTTTTCCTGGGTAGTGGTTCCTAATGTGGAACCTTGCATCGTGTAACCATAGTTTGGGTTGTTCTTCCCTAGGTGCATAACCTTGCATTTGTTCACATTAAATTTCATTTGCCATTTTGATGCCCAGTCTTCCAATTTATCAAGATCCTCTTGCAATTTTTCACAATCATCTTGGGTTTTAACAACTTTAAATAGTTTTGTGTCATCTGCAAATTTGATAACCTCACTCGTTATTCCACTTCCCAGGTCATTTATGAATATGTCAAAAAGCAGCGGACCCAGCACAGATCCCTGGGGTACACCACTATTCACCTTTCTCCATTGGGAAAATTGGCCATTTAGCCCTACCCTCTGCTTTCTATCTTTTAACCAGTTCCTGATCCACAATAGTACACTGCCTCTTATCCCATGACTCTTTAGTTTTGCCAAAAGTCTCTGATGAGGGACCTTGTCAAAGGCTTTCTGAAAGTCCAGATACACAATATCAACCGACTCACCTTTGTCCACCTGTTTATTCACTCCTTCAAAAAAACATAACAGATTAGTAAGACAAGATCTTCCTTGTCTAAAGCCTTGGCTGTCTCTCATTAGGTTGTGACTATCTACATGCTGAGTAATTTTATTCTTTATGATGGTTTCTACCATTTTTCCTGGTACTGACGTCAGGCTCACCGGTCTGTAGTTTCCCGGATCACCCCTGGAACCCTTTTTAAAAATTGGTGTTACATTGGCGATCCTCCAATCTTCAGGTATTAGAGATGATTTTAATGATAGTTCACAGATTACTGATAGCAGTTCTGCAATCTCATATTTCAGTTCTTTCAACACCCTTGGATGTATACCATCCGGCCCAGGTGATTTGCTACTCTTCAGTTTATCTACTAGTTGTAAGACATCTTCGCGATGTATCGATATTTCCTTCAATTCTTCTGCACCTTTAAATACCACTTCAGTCATGGGTAACATCCCTACATCTTCATCAGTAAAGACCGAAGCAAAGAATTCAGTCTCTCCGCTATCGCCTTGTCGCCTCTTAGTGCTCCTTTAACCCCTTTATCGTCTAATGGACCAACTGACTCTCTCACAGGTTTTTTGCTACAAATGTACTTGAAAAGGTCTTTATTTCGCGTTTTTGCTTCCGCAGCAAGCTTCTTCTCAAATTCTCTCTTTGCCTGCCTTATCAATGCCTTGCATTTGACTTGTCAGTGTTTGTGCTGTTTCCAGGTTTCGTCGTTTGGCTCTTTTTTCCATTTCCTGAAAGATGCTTTTTTGGCAACAGCCTCTCTGACCTCACCTTTAAACCATGCTGGCAGTTTTTTGGACTTCCTTCCACTTCTTTTAAAGCGTGGGATACAGCTGGTCTGGGCTTCCAAGATAGTATTTTTCAACACCCCCCAAGCTTGATGTACGTCTTTAACCTTCGCAACTGCTCCTGTTAGTTTTTTCTTAACTGTTTTCCTCATTTTATCATAGTCTCCCTTTCGAAAGTTAAAAGGTAGTACTGTGGATTTCCTTACTATCCCTCCTCCACTAATTAAATCAAAGGCGATCATGCTATGATCACTATTGCCAAGTGGCGCCAACACCCTTATCTCTTGCACTAGATCTGGTGTTCCACTAAGGACTAGGTCTAATATGGCTTCCCCTCTGGTCGGTTCATGAACCAGCTGCTCCAAGAAGCAGTCATTTATTTCATCTAGGAACTTTATCTCCCTAGCATGTCCTGACGTGACACTGACCCAGCCGATACCGGGGTAATTGAAATCACCCATTATTATTACTGTGTTGTAACTTTTGTTAGCTTCCTTGATTTCTTTGAGCATTTCAACATCCATTTGGTCATTCTGGCCAGGTGCTCGATAGTACACCCCCACTGCCATTGACTTCCCCCTTTTATATGGAATTTCAATCCATATAGATTCTACAGCAGATTTTGTTTCCTGCAAAACTTTAATCCTTTCTGAGTCAATGCCCTCTCTAACATAGAGCGCAACCCCTCCACCAATTTGATCAGCTCTATCATTACGATATAGTTTGTACCCAGGTATCACAGTGTCCCACTGGTTGTCCTCCTTCCACCATGTCTCTGATATTCCAATCATATCTAACTTTTCATTTAGTGCTATATATTCTAACTCTCCCATCTTATTCTTTAGACTTCTAGCATTTGCATACAAGCATTTTAGAGAATGTATTTTATTCATGTTAATTTGGCTATTGTTAGACATGGGTAAATTGGGATCTTTAAGCTCTGTTTGCTCCCTACTTGAGGGCATTTGGGCTACTTTACTCTTTTGTGGAACATCTCTGCTTTTGGTAGTATCCTTCAAGGATACATTCTTCCGAACCATCCGCTCTTGGGCGACTGTCGGCTTTCCCCTAATATCTAGTTTAAAAGCTGCTCTATCTCCTTTTTAAAGGTTAATGCCAGCAGCCTGGTTCCATCCCGGTTAAGGTGAAGCCCATCCCTTCGGAAGAGCCCCTCCTTTCCCCAGAATTTTCCCCAGTTCCTAACAAATCCAAACCCCTCATCTCTGCACCATTGTCTCATCCACACATTGAGACTCCGGAGCTCTGCCTGCCTTTTGGGTCCTGCGCATGGAACAGGAAGCATTTCGGAGAATGCTACCCTGGAAGTTCTGGATTTCAACTTCCTACCTAAAAGCCTAAATTTAGCCTCCAGAACCTCCCTACCACATTTTCCTATGTCATTGGTACCGACATGTACCAAGACAGCAGACTCCTCCCCAGCACTATCTAAGACCTTATCTAGGTGGTGCGTGAGGTCCGCTACCTTCGCACCAGGCAGGCATGTTACCAAGCGATCCTGAAGAAAGTGAAGTTGTGTGTGGATTCCAGGTGAGCCTGTGAATTAGAGGGTAAGTGTAGTCAGTTGACATGTAGTGAACAGAAAGCACGTTGTGGAGGGGGGGGGGGGGACCCTGGAGGTGAAGGTGGTCAGAGATACAGGGTAGTGCCGGAATAGATGACCTTGTGAACCATGATAAGTATCTTGAACTGTATTAAGAACTTAATGGGGAGCAGGTGACGTCATGAAGAGGGGCGTAATATGGTCTGCGCAGGAAGAGTGAGCGATTTTGCAGGCTGCAGTGTTCTGGAGCAACTGGAGACAAAGTTGGTACTGGGGTAGACCGGCAAGAGTGACGTTACAGTAAATGAGACAACTAACAAGGGAAAGGACAAGAGGTCAGAGCGGCAAGAGGCAGCAAAGGGCAAACAAAGTGGATTTGTCGTAGAGAAAAGGAAGAACAGCGGATAAGTGTAGAAAAGTGCTCCCAAAAGGATAAAAAGGAATCTAGGGCGACACCTAGGTATCAGAAGGAGAAACCACCGGGATTGGGGCATCAGACAGTGGGGGCAAGGGAGGGACGGGGAGGAACAGGGGATCACCAAATGTAAACCAAATGGCCGCAGGTTTTGAAGGACTGACATACAGGAAGTTGGAAAAGATTCAGGAGCTGATCACTGCAAGACAGGAGTTGAGGAGACAGATTTGTTCCAGCCATGAACGTTTCCATGCTGCTCTGACCCTATCCCCTCTCGCTGACTGCTTGAACCTCCCTAGCCCTCCTCCCTCATTATACTTGCCATGTTGAACACCAGCCTCTTCTCCGGCACCTTCCCATCCCCCTGGAAGCATGCTCCGATTCGTCCCCTTCTTAAAAAACCTACCCTAGACCCCTTCATCTTAGCACACTGGCTCCCTGTTTCCAATCTCCCTTTCTTGTCAAAAGTCCTACAAAAGCTGGTTTAAGGTCAACTTTCCTCACACTTTACGGCCACTCATTTCCTCCACCCCCATCCGTCCAGTTTTTGTCCTAGTCACGGCATCAAAACCATTTTTCTTTCCTTTAACGAACTACATAACCTTCCATGACCATGGTGATATTTCTCTGGCTGTCTTTCTGGACCTATCATCTGCTTTTGATTTTGTCGATCATGCTACTCTCCTCTCTCTTCTTCATGACTCTGGTGTCTGAGCGACTGTACTTCGCTGCTTCCACTCTTTATCTTCCTGGTCTTTCTCCATTCTGTCTGGTGCTGCATCCTCCCACCTCGCTTCTCTCCCTTGTGGTGTCCTTCAGGGCTCTGTCCTGGCCCCACTACTTTTCAGTGTCTTCCTGGCCTCTCTGACCCTCCTCATCCAGCAACATGGCTTTTCGATATATGCCGATGACACCACCCTTTTGTATCACACTAATCCCTCTGCCTCCAATTTGTCTCCTCCAGGTCGACCTATAGTGTCCTGTAGGCAGTCGGTACTTGAACCTCTATCAAAATTCTGTGATAGTTTTTTTCAGCCATTAACAGTATTAATCAGATCTTTTATTAAAGATTCTTTTCATCTAATATCCCAGATATCCATGTTAAGTATTCCACAGGGTTCTTTTTTGGTAACATTAGATGTGATATCATTGTAAACAAATATCCCTCAGAATGATGCTTATAATATTTTAGCAGGGTTAGATTGATCTTCCCACTCGTTTGTCTAAAGATTTTGTGTTGAGTCTATTAAAATTGGCTCTGGATCATAATTATTTTGTTTATGATTCTCAGTTTTACCAGCAGAAGTTTGGTGTAGCGATGGGAGCTACTGTTGCACCATCAGTGGCAACATTGTACATGGCACACTTTGAAGAAAGTTTAATTTATGGCTCTGCACAATTTTGTTGTGGAAACGATTTTTAGATGACATCTTTTTTATATGGATGGGGTCTGAACTCTCTTTAAAAGATTTCTGATTGTGGATTAATTCTCTTAATAGGAATCTGCAATTCACCCCTAAATATCATCATCAAGAGATTGAGTATTTGGATCTTTTATTGTTCATATGGGGTTCTTCAGTGCAGACCACATTATATAGGAAATCGGTACAAAGAAATGTACTCCTTCGCTATTCCAGTTATCATCCTCCTGCCCTGAGGAAGGGACTACCATTTGGACAGTTTCTCCGTATTAGGAGATTATGTTCCTCAGTCTCTGAATACCGACGTCATGCTGGAGAATTGAGTCATCATCTCAAACACCGAGGTTAACCCATTTCCATTATTCATCAAGCTTTTAAGAGAGCCCTTTATAACCATCCAGGGTGGTGGCAGGGAGGACAGTCTCAGCCTCGAGCTTCTGCAGACAAGATAATTGGAGTTCTACCTTTTTTGCCTAATGCCACGAAGGTGATAGCTATTTTGAAACATCATCGGTCGATGCTATCTTTACATCAGTGCTTTCAGAAGCCTTTAATGATCGCTTATCGATGTTCTCGAACTATAGGGGATTTGGTAGTACATACCTGAAACAGGACCAGTTAGGGTCCCCAACTCAGCAGTGGGGACATTTTGCGTGCGTCCATTGTGTTTTTTGTGACAACACCTTACAGGGAGAAACATGGGAAAATCCTGCCATGGGTTATCAGTATATATTACGGTGTTCATCTAATTATTTATTGATATGCCCGTGTAACCTTAAATATGTAGGTAGAACAATTCGTCCGATAAGGAAGCGCCTGTTAGAGCACAGATCACGTATCAATTTAAGACTGCTGTCAGCGCCCATGGTCCCATATTGTCAGCAAATGGGTCATCAGTATGGAGATCTTAGATGGCGGATCCTGGATTGGGTCCCCCTTTCCATGAGAGGAGGGGATCGAAAGGCTAAGTTAACAGCATAAAGAACAACAGTGGATCTTCCAGTTACAATTGGTAACCCCTAATTGGCATGAATGCAGAGATTGATTGGTGGGGATTAAGACTATGATCGTGGAAGCTGTGTGTCAGGTGTTACTTGGAGATAATTAGCTCTCTGACATCACTCTCAGTTAGTATTAAACCAGAACCAGAAGTTGGTGGGGTTCATTTGCCTGAAGAGCTGGAAAGCTGAGCGGCTTGAAACACTGATTGGTGTAGCACGAACCTTGCTATTTTGATTTACCCAGCAAGCAGTAAAACAACGGACAGACACTTGTTGGTCTATTCAAATTCTGATTTTTCGTGCTCAAAGGGCAAGATTGGGAATAAATAGATGCCATCAGCTAAGTACTTTGTAATGATGGATCTGTTTGGGGTCCTTTATAAATGATTAAAACAGAGGGCTCACTTCGAGAGGGGAAAAGTTTTTTCTCACGGTGAGTGATCCAACAAAAAATTACACACGTTTTTGCATTTACACTTTTAGGGTGTGTTAGCTTTAGCTGGTTCTTGTAGAAATAATCGATATTAGAAATCAAGTGATGGGGGATATATTGAGGTTGATTTCTGCGGGTGTATATTTCAGTTAGGACATGATTACTGGCACCCTTATAAACAATTCAAATCAGTTTGAACAGAAAAACCATATACCCATTGCAGTAAAATTAGACTCATGTGATCAATATTCAGTATTCACATGAACTGAATCAACCAATGAATGATGGCTCCAATGTTTAAAATGGCCACATTCACAATGGTGAAGATGAGAGCTGCCCGAGATTGTCAGAGAAGCCATTATCACCAAACATCAAACGGGTACAAGGTCATCTCTCCAAAGACCTTGGGATTCCTGTATCTACAGTTTGCAATATTATTAAGAAGTTTCTGCTGATGGAACTATCAAGAACCTCCCAGGACAAAGTAAGAAGAGGAAAATTAATCCAAGAAGTTTTCAAAGGCTAGTGTGAACTGTTGGAAAAACACCATATACAACATCCAAAGAGCTTAAGGCTGACCTGGAGCAATCTACAGTGGTGATATCAACCAGCACCATAAGCCACACACTAAACATACGGGGCTCATGGGCAAAGGCCAAGGAGGACCCCACTGCTCAAAAACAGACAGAAAATGCCATGACTGATCATTGCCCAACCGCACTTTGAGAAACCACAATTCTTCTGGAAAAATGTTCTGTGGACAGATGAAACCAAACATCAGCTCTTTGGCAATGCAGACCAGTGATGCATTTACAGGTGAAGAAATGAAGCTTATAAAAGGAAAGAAAACACTCTTCCTACAGTTTAAATATGGTGGAGGTTCCATAATGTTGTGGAGCTGTTTTGCTGCCTCAGGAACTGGAGGTCTGAAATGTATTAAAGGAATCATGAAGTCGGAGGACTACCAAGATATTTTGGAGCAAAATGTGCTACCTAGTGTCAAATAGCAAGATCAGAGTCGAAGGTCATGGGTCCTCCAGCAAGACAATGACCCAAAACAAACAGCCAAAAGTACAAAAGAATGGTTAAAAAGGAAAAATGGACTGTTTTAAACCGACTGGCAATGAGTCCTGATCTCAGACCAATCGAAAAACTTTGGAAAGAACTGAAATCTGCCAGTCGTAAAAGAAATTCTGGAAACATTCATGGCTGGAACAAATCGCAGTTGAAGAGTGGGAGAAATTACCAGCAGATAGACGAATGAAACTTATAAATGGCTACAAAAAACGTTTGGAGGCTGTCATCATTGCCAAGGGTTGTGCAACCAAATATTAGTAAACCTCTCCAGGTCATATTTTGTTGTTTTTTTCTCTCAGAAATTAATGTCTACAGTACATTGTACAGCCATTTTTTGTCGTTGTATCCCTTTGAACATACTATTAAAATATTATGACATACAGTTGGAATATTTCCATTTATGAAGATATTGTACACAATATGCAAGGGTGTCAATAATGTTGACCACAACTGTAAATTCAGGAATGAGACCTCCTCCTGATCCACTCTGACTAACTCATACCACCCCTCCCCCCCCCGGGTATCCTCCCCCAGTGGTATACAGTACAAAGGGGAGTCTTATGAATTAGTATTATCACGCCTCTCTTCTTGACGTTATATGCCAAGCAGAACATCTGCTCATAGCCTCGACTCTGCAATTTTTGGTGTTCCTCCTGAGTTAAATGGGTTTTCTGGAGGAGCACCACATCTATCTTTGCTTTGGCCAAATAGGCAAGAATGCTCTTAAATTTTATTAGACTATGTATCCCTCAAATATTGAGGGATGTGATTTTACAGCCCCTCTTCTTACATGCACGCAACTCATTTCACCCAGTCCCCACACCACACCACGCCACATCCATCCCTTCAAATTCCACAGAAGTTCAGCAGACCACACTAAGCATAACAAACTATAACAAACTTTCCAAAGCCCCAATCCAACCACACCCCAGCACCACTTTCACTACCCCCAGACATTTGATATTTCATACTTCCAATGGCCTTACCTGATACCCCAACCCGCTGGGTGGGCAACACTCATCCCACTCTTCAAGCCATAATTGAAGAGTGGGATGAGTGTTGCCCACCCAGTTTCTAGCCAAGTTATATTTCCTGTTTTATTGTAAATACAATACAGTCACGTCTGCATTGTATAAGCTACAGTTTAAATGTACACCGCACTAATATTGAATAGCGCGGTATAGAAGATAAATTAAATAAATAAAATTAATATACTGTGAAGAGGCCAGGGGTGGGGTCTATCATACCTGCCAGATGCCATCACAGCTTAACCATATCAGTATTTAACAGTTCTCTGTCTCTCAACATGTCCATTTCCACAGTCGGTCCAATACTAATTCAAGCCTTCTCGCTAGAGGCCCAATCACTAAGGTGCACTCAGTCCCCTCTGGTCAAGGATCGATCAGGTGAAACTCAAGCCTGAGCAGCCTCCGCAGTGGCCACCGTTTCTGCCGGGGTGGGCCCCCTTCATCACTGAGATTCCGACTGCTCCTACTCATTGGGGCCATTCTGTTCACCCCCCCCCCCCCCCGCCTTGCTTCCCATGCCGCTTGACCTCTGGAGGGTGACAGTTTTTCAAGTCTGTGGGCCATTGCTTCTGTGTCCATGTCTCATGGACTATGGACCCCGCGCAGCAGTGTTCCCAGAGAATGGATGCAAATTTTTAAGAAATTTCTCTAAGGCCTCTGGTGACTGAAAGAATCGCTTAACTCCATTCTCAACCAGCGTGAAATGAGCTGGATACCACAGAGCTACTTTAATGCCCCTCTGCACAAGTGAGTCTCAGTATTTGAGAAGGTCTTTGCTGCATCAAACTGCTTCCACTGCCAGGTCTGGGAGAATAAACACCTTCCAGCCCTTATATAAAATGTGGCCCAGTTTCCGAGCCTCTCTAATTATATGTTTCCAAGCTTGGAATTGCAACAATTTAACAAAAGCCCAGGGGGCCTGGTATTGGCCTCTGGATGCACTCAGTTTGCAGTGTGCTCGCTCAATTTCACATAATGCGGGAGAGGGGCAGCCCAGGAAACAGGCCTCAGACATGCTGTGCACAAAAGCTTTAGGATCTACGTTCTCTTTGCCCTCCAGTATACCGAAAAGCCTAACATTCGATCAGCGGTCTCTGTTTTCTTGGTCCTCTACTTTGTCCTGCAGCCATCCCACTTGCTGTTGTAGCCAGGCCACCTCTCCTTTCAGATTCGCTTGTGTATCTTCCATGCGGCTAATGCTAGCCTCTGCCTCCTCCAAGCGAACTCCCACCACTGCAGATTTCTCTTCCATTTTCCCCCAGGACTTCTCAACAATCTCTTTTTTTGAGTCTCTGATTTCACAAAGCACTGTTGAGAGGTCTATATCCTTATCTCACAGTTCCTCATACTCACTGGCGACAGAGGATTTCTGTAAGGGATGCTGCACACCAGAATATTTGTTGGGCAGGCCGCTCGCGCCTTTGCGGTATAGAAGTCCCAAATTGTTTTTGCTGTTTTCATTCATATCGTCTTAGGCATTTTAGACAAAGAAATGTCCATGATGGCAAAATTCTGGCTTAAAAAACTTCTGTTGTGTGTGGATTTCCAGGAGCTGTTTCACCCATGTCTGCACTCCGTTAGTAGGCATTCTCAATTATATTTGTTGGCACAGCACTTTCACTGTGCTATGAAAAAATTTCCCATTGTCTATAATTTGCCCATTCAAATCATGCTCCCAGGTTTGAATATACCCAAACCTCTTCACCACGTCCCCCCCCCCACCATAGACCAGCAATACATACATCCTTGCAATCTTTCACTGATGCCCAATTTTCCCATCCAACAAAGTTCCAAAGATTGTCACATCTCTCACCAAATCATTCTTCAATTTCCTTGCATTTAATTTGACCTAATTTGGAAAAAAAACCCAAAACAATTCCCTAGCCAAAAAGAAAAATTTCAACCTATCAAACTAATTACATCATTTACCCATCCCACCATCATTAAACCTCGTCCAGCCCAACGGTCAAAAATGAGGACAGCTCACACGACTGGGAAACCTATAAGTCATTCATGATGACATAACTAGCAAGAACTGTTTACCCTTTAACAAGGCAGACCTTTTATGTCACAATATTCAGAGTAGAACTGACAAAAGGGATTCCCTACATTCATCCTTCCCCATCCCCTCCCCTCCTACCCAAACCAGATGATTCAGCTACAGTCTTTGTATTATCCTTTTCTGCACTCTAACCCACGGCTCTTTCCTGGCCTACACATACCTAGTACAAAGAACACCCAATCCTTTCACTTTCTTTAGGATGATATAATACCGCCTGAAGAATTCACAGTGACCCCCTCCTCCATACAAAATAAAATATAGAACGCTGCAGCTGCTTTAATTCTCTCTCAGGGATAGCAATGGGAAGGGTCCAGCATCAATACAAAATCTTGGTTACGTAACCATCTTAAGTCACATACATTCCATCCAAGACAGGTTGACTTTCTCGCATTGACTGAGATCTTGGTTGGTTTGCTCAAAGAACAAGCCATAATTCAAAGTGTAAGATTTAGAACAGTCTGTTGCTATCTGCACTCACTGATATTTTCTACTCTCCTTAGTCCATTTAAACGCAAAGTTATCCCACACTCATCTTGGAGCTGCTGGGGCATATTTATATTAAGTAGTTTAGACTATCATATTTATTTTGAACCATGCCAATTTCCTGAACTCAACTCCTTGATCGTCACAGGAAGTGCGATGAACAGGCTTGTGTTAGAAGAAATTAAATATTGTCTGCAAAAAGTGTAAGTTTATATTCTTCTGGTCTGACACCCCCTGCCAAAAAAACATCCTCATTACCCTGGATTCTGATCACAAATGGCTCAATTGACAAGGTTAAAAAAAAAAAATAATCAGTGACGGGGGCATCCCTGTTCACAACAAAAATAAAATCAGGATAACCCCTACGGACCATAACTAGTATGGAAAGCACAGTTACTTACCTGTAACAGGTGATCTCTGGGAACAGCAGGAATAAGTCTTCACATATGGGTACTTCAGTACCGACGGAGCCTGCGCGGGAACGGTCCCCAGCATCCAAAAAGAAAGCTTTTGGGAGCATCCCACACGCATGCGCGCTGCCTTCCCGTCCATTCACTTCCCTCTCATCAGTTGGGTTTGTAGCAGAGACCGAAGGAGGGAAGTAGACAAATTTGAGAGAGAGCGCGCAACTCCTAGGGGAGGTGGGTGGGTTGTGAAGACTTATTCCTGCTGTTCCCAGAGATCACCTGTTACAGGTAACTGTGCTATCTCCAAGAACAAGCAGGAATGAGTCTTCACATAAGGGGACTCCCAAGCTAAGATGCCTGGAGGATGCCCCAAAGTGAACTCCAAATACTTCGAAACTGGGTCAAATTAAATTCAGAAGTACCCTAAAAACCCAGCAAATAGCAAACCACATAGAAAAAATTTTTTTGTCGGATTGACCAACACAGTACACAGGATCAATGCCTGTTACCGCAGCGGTCCTTCCTTTTTAATCGTTTGTATGACAACTTAAAACAGCTCCTCTTAGAAACAGCTGGTACTTAGCTTTGTGCAATTAGGCTGTGAAGACAGATAGGCAGTGGGAGTTCAGTGCCTAATTCAGCAGGTCTTGTCACTACGACGTGTCACGTTTCGGGGGTACACTCATCCACCCCCTGCTTCAGGTCAGACCTCCGAATAAGAATGAGAAACTTCAGCCATAAACACCCCGCTATAAAAGTGGTTTATATATCCAGCCGCCATTACGGATCACGGGAAGGGACACGCCCCCCCTATTGTGATAGGCCCAGGAGTAACCTATCCAGTCAAAGAAGTGAAGCCACCAAACAGGTTCCACCTCTAAACATGGAGGGTTAGTAGATGATTGATTAATCATGGTGTAAAGAAGAGAAAGCATATCAGCATGTAAGTATAAAATTTAACGAATAGTGTGCCAGTCAATCTGTTGGTTGAGACCGTCGGGAACAACTGAATGTAAACGGAATATCCATTGTTGCTCTAAGTTTGGTCTATTTGATCGTTTGCCCGTGTCAATTACCATATGTTGGTCGGACGTCACGACCTTTAAAGCATCGCCTGACAGAACATGCTTCCCGGATACGGACTGCAACACTATCAGCTCCCCTGGTCGAGCATTGCCTTGAACATTCGCATGTTTTTGGGGATCTACATTGGCGGGCTTTAGACCATGTTCCCTTGGATCCCTGTGGTGGCGATCGGATCCAACGTTTACAAAACTTAGAGCAACAATGGATATTCCGTTTACATTCAGTTGTTCCCGACGGTCTCAACCAACAGATTGACTGGCACACTATTCGTTAAATTTTATACTTACATGCTGATATGCTTTCTCTTCTTTACACCATGATTAATCAATCATCTACTAACCCTCCATGTTTAGAGGTGGAACCTGTTTGGTGGCTTCACTTCTTTGACTGGATAGGTTACTCCTGGGCCTATCACAATAGGGGGGGCGTGTCCCTTCCCGTGATCCGTAATGGCGGCTGGATATATAAACCACTTTTATAGCGGGGTGTTTATGGCTGAAGTTTCTCATTCTTATTCGGAGGTCTGACCTGAAGCAGGGGGTGGATGAGTGTACCCCCGAAACGTGACACGTCGTAGTGACAAGACCTGCTGAATTAGGCACTGAACTCCCACTGCCTATCTGTCTTCACAGCCTAATTGCACAAAGCTAAGTACCAGCTGTTTCTAAGAGGAGCTGTTTTAAGTTGTCATACAAACGATTAAAAAGGAAGGACCGCTGCGGTAACAGGCATTGATCCTGTGTACTGTGTTGGTCAATCCGACAAAAAAATTTTTTCTATGTGGTTTGCTATTTGCTGGGTTTTTAGGGTACTTCTGGAGGATGCCCCAGCATGTTGTAAAACCAATGGATGGGCAATGCTTATCCTTTAGAACTCCAGGCATCTAAAGGATGGAGGGTAGGAGTTGAATTAGAAAGAAAAAAGGGTGCTGTGGAACAGCTTGACTAAACAAGGTATCCAGAGGGGAGCCCTTGTGTAGATCATAATTGTTAGAAAAAATTGAATCCCAATTTTCCAATGTGGATCTTACTCAAAAATATTGCAAAAGTATTTGTTGAGGCTAATATGGGTCTGTAATTGAGAGTCAGTATATTATCCTCAAAGAAATTCCCTCACTGTGAAGTAGAAGAAAATAAATTTTGCAATACAGGAAGAGATAAGAAGTCTTAATGACTAGAACTAACCCCAGAAAACTGGGGGAGTTTAATGAGGATGGACTTTGGAGAAATAGGTAAAGCTTCTGTAAAGTCCAAGTTTGAACTCTTTGTCCTTGGAGCAGATTAAGGCCCTAGGAAAGAGTGGAGATAAATCTGACTGGTTTGAATGAAAAGGTAGAAATACCCTTTGTAGAAAAAAGGGGGTAGGTCTTTAAGACCCCCTTTATCCAAAAGAAATAAAGTTATTTGTATTAGGGGTTGGGCCTCCAACTTCTTGAAGATCAGTAAAAATCTTTCATGTGATGTCACTTATAATGACTTTACATGGAGAGCTTCAGATGTGACGTAACCGAAAAGGTTACAGTAAAGAAGGTATTTCCTAATTTACCATAGAAATTGGTTGTCCATTAAATCTTGATATACTGGGACAGCATTAATATGGACAGTAAATAAATATTTTAAAGTCAGATATTGTATAGAGATTGACCCAATAACAAGAAGGTTTAAGACCTACTTGAAAATATTGATGGAGAATCTCTGCCTGGTTAAAAATGGAAGAACTATAGGGAAAGTTTTGTCGAAACTGGTATTATGTTCTTCACTTACAAGGAGAGGACTAGATTTCTTTAAAAGATCTAGCTCCTGAATAACCAGGTCTGGAGACATACGTGAAGGAGTGCATAGGAGATCCTTAGTCTTAAGACAGCAAGTCTGGATCCTTCTATAACTTCAAGTAGTAGCTGGAGAAAAAGACGCAATATAAGGAGATACTCATATTGCCCTCATGGCGGGGCAAACATGGTATCATGCATCTTTTTATTCATTATAAGCTACAATGAAGTATAGGGAATTAGAAGGAAAGTAGTAAATAAGGACCGATTGCAGTGAAAAGAATGCGTTCCTCTTGTAGGAGTTCCAGTGAAATGTGGAACAACTCAGGGAATTGTGCAATTTTTTACGCTTTCGTGTGGTCTAAGCCCTGGTTACTTTTCCTTAAAAGGAAATTTTTAAGGAAGATGGTAAGAGTAGGAGAAAAACCAGTCATGTAGGAGCATGACTGGGCAGAGTCTACCAGCTGAAGCCCTTTTAAACATCTGGAAGCCACCTACTAGGAGTAGCTCTAAGGCTCTCTGGCAAAGCCCCTAGTTGCAGAGCTTCCTTATATAATTGCAGAGAGCATGTTGTAGGTTGGTTAGATCTGCCTGTTTAATTGCCAGTGTGCAACCTAATCTATTCTGCTGGAGCCAAAAAGAAATGAAGATGGCTAAGAATAGAAGACAGGCCTGATGCCTGCAACAATAAATTGTCCAAATGGGTTTTGGAACCCCTCTTGGAGTTATCTGTTATTAAGGCAGCAGAAAAACGTAGGTCCTATAAGTTGGAGAGGACCGACAGACATAATTTGGAGTGGTAATACTCAAATTTCTGTCTGATAAGCTGCCTTAAAGACGTATCTGAGAAGATTAGCTCAAAGATACATAGAGAAGATGATGAACCACAAAGGGGAAGAAAACTCTGTATGGAAACTACTTACTGGAGTAGGTATTGAAGAAAAAACCCTATGGGCTTAGAGAATAAGCCCTCCAGTTGATTAGTAGTACTCTTAGAGACTGAATGTCTGGACTAAGAGGGATAGAAAGTAATACAGAGATGAGAGAACTTACAATTTGGTAAGTCTTTGAAGAGGTAGGGTCCCCTTGCGGTTAAAAGTATAAGATAGCCTCGTACAGAAAAACTGTCAAGGTGAAGGGTATAGCTCACCTTGTTATTAGTTGTTACTCCTTTCTTTCTTTTAAAAGGAGAAACCTGTTATCCCTAGGGTATGATGGTCCTCAATAGCTCTTGGAGCTAAAAGGATGGATTTCCCTTGTAGCAAGAGATTCATGCCCAGAGTCGAGGATTGAGTCAATGTATGACTGGTATCTCAGCATGGATGAGATGAACCTTAGATGCTTCTGTTAAAAAGAAGTAGGCTCAGAGGTTCTAAACCTCACACAGAAAAAAAGAGAATAGAAATATCAGAAACCCTGCGACTGCTGGGTTTGCTGAGGCTGTTGAGGTTTTGATTTTCTTAGCCTGGTTTGATGTTGCCTGTCTTTTGAAACATCTGCATGATGGGTAGGAGATGGATAAAACTTTTTTCCCCTAGAGGGATAAAGCTTTTTAGGAAGTTTTTTATTATCTGGGATAGAGGAAAGTTTTGACAATCCTCTGACAGTGACAGCATCAGTGTTTAACAGAGTAGCTTGAAATAAAGCATCCTTGTTAAAGAGATTTTCACCAGTACAAGGAGTATTTCCCAGCCTTTCCTGTACCCATCTGTCCAAATCTGAAGCTTGGAGCCAGGACATGCGTCGTGCTCCTATGGCTATAGCAGATGTTCTGCTAATAGACTCAAAACAGTGCAGGGAAGCACGATTAAGGAACCTAGAGATATTTTGAGCATGATTGACTAGTAAGAAAAAAATCTGCTCTTTTATGCTCTTGAAGAAAAGGGTTCAAAAGCTTTAAGCTCTTTGTGACCTCTTCAAGAGATAATCCCATATAGAAAATATATGAGATAATTCTTGCTGAAAGCATGGATGCCTGGAAGCATTGACGTCCAAAGGCATCTAAAGTCCTAGACTCATGACCTGGCAGATAAGAGGAGTGCTTCTTTGCACTCTTAATACGCCTCATTGCTGATTCTACAACAATAGAATGATGAGGAAGTTGAGTCTTTTGAAAACCTGGAGAAGGTGGCACTTTGTACCTTGTTTCAAGTGCCTCAGAATGTGGTGATACCATTAAAGGAGTTTCCCACATCCTTAAAAGTAGATCTTGTAAAATCTGATGCAAAGGAAGCATGATTACTTCCTTTGGCAACCAGGGAGATTGCAGGGTCTCTGAATCCCCTGGTAAGGATTCTTTACCAGGTATAGAAATGGCAAGTAAGTTTGCCATATCAAGCAGAAAAGCTTGAAAAGAAATCTCCCCTGAGGACCCTCTAAAATGAGGGGTAAAGGCTAGACTTGTCAAAGATTCAGCCTTGGTACCGATGGGCTCATCCCAGTAATCGGTATCGGAAGACTTGAAAGGATAAAGCATTGGATTTTCCTTAAAGCGATGTCTTCGGTACCACCCGAAGTCGGTACCGAGACGAGTCGGTACCGAATCATCCATGCTAGGGATCGAATCCAGGCTCGGCATCGAAGGAATCGAGTCTGTCGAAGCATACATGAACCGTACCGACGACGATACCAATACTGGAGGAACAGTCTGCAGCCACTCTAGCGGTACCGAAGTAACTGAGAGCACTAGACTACGTTATTTATTTTATTTATTTATTTAACATCTCTTATATACCGCGCTATTAAAATCAGTGCGGTGTACAGTGAACAAAATATACTGCAATGTGTACAGGTAACATCGAGTTTACAGAGAACAAGGGAATATATAACATGGAATAACAGGGATAACTATGTACAATCAACATTATACTATGAATATGCTTTTATTATATACCATATTTAAACTCGAGTGGATATTGTACGTGAATTCATGGGTGGCATGGGTCAGTAGTAGTAAAGTGAAATATCGTGGGATCTAACCATTTTCTGATTGGATAAAGGTGTTAAAGTGTTTGGTGTGAGTGGGAGGCCTGTTGGCTGTGTGAGTGTCTGTGGTCACTTCTGGGTAGTATTTTGTGAATAAGTGATGCTTTACGGCTTTGCGGAATTGTAATAGGCTTTTGATGCCGCGGATTTCATGGGGAAGTATATTCCAGTTCCTGGGTGCGAATAATGAAAAAGCTCTGTTTGATGTAGCTTTAGTACATGATGTCATCATCTTGGGAACTATTAAGGTGTTCATAGTTGTAGTCCTTCTGTTTCTATTTTCAGGGGTGTTATGGATTAGTTTTCTGATTGGTGTTGGTGGGTAGATATTCATGGCTTTGAAGGTCAAGACTAGTGACTTATATGAGAGTCTGGCTTGTAGAGGTAGCCAGTGTAGGTCTTTCATGATAGGCGTTATATGAGCAGACCTTGGTGATCCAGAGAGGACTCTTGCAGCTGTATTCATAGCCAGACGAAGTGGATTTAATGTTGATTGAGAGAGCCCATGGAGGATGATGTTTGCAAAATCTAGATGTGGGAGGACTAGTGCCTGGAAGGTTGATCGGTAATCAGTATAGTCCAGTAGTGGACGGAGGTGGCGTAGTGTTCTGATCTTGTGATATATATTCTTTGTCACATTCTTCACATGCATTGTCATATCCAGGTGTTGATCTAATGTTATGCCGAGGTATCGGATCGTGGGTTTGGACATCAGTTCTATGTTGTTGATCAGCAGCGACGGAGGAGGTACGAACTTAAGATTCCTTGTGACAAATAGGACATCAGTTTTGCTATGATTTATTCTTAGGTTTTGAGTCAGCAGCCATTCAGCTACTGCTCCAAAGCAGTTGATTATTGGAGTATACACTGGTTGGTCAGTTTTGAACGGCATGTATATGAGGATGTCATCAGCGTATGCCAGGCATTGTACGTTGAAGGATCTGATCAATTCACATATCGGCTGCATATAAACATTGAACATTAACGCCGATAGTGAAGATCCTTGTGGTACACCTTGAGACTGTAGGAATGGTTCTGAGGATTCCTGGCCTGTTTTAACTTGTTGCCACCTATTGGAAAGGTAGGATCTACACCATTCTAGTGCTGTGCTTCGAATCCCCTTTTCTCTCAGGCGATGCAGTAGTATATCGTGGTTCACAGAATCGAATGCCGCGGAAATGTCTAAAAAGATGAGAATAAATCCTTGTTTGATGTTGTTTATTCCTGTGATCAGATCGTTGAATAGGGTTGTAAGGATTGTGTCGACTCCATGTGCTTCTCTGAATCCATGCTGTGATTTGTCTAGTGGTGCTTCTGTGTCAATATGATGCTGGAGTTGTTGTTGGGCAGCTTTCTCGATGATTTTTGCAAGCTGGGGGATGCTTGAGATTGGCCTAAATGATTCAGCTTTGGATGGATCAAGCTTACTGTTTTTTAGTAGAGGCTTGATAGAGGTGTGTTTAAGACTCTGGGGGAATGAGCCTGTTAGAAAGGACTGGTTCAGTATTTTGCATAGGATTTGGCTTAGATCATGTCGCAGGTCTTTGATCCAGTTGGCTGGGCAAGGGTCGTTAGGTGCCGTGCTAGGATTGATGGAGGCGACAATTTTCTCAATTTCATTAGATGATATAGTATTGAAGTTGCAAAATGGAGTTATTTGAGATGCCTTAGATGATATAATGGGGTCGATGGTATTTATGCTTGTGCTGGTCTTAATCATTTTTGATTGCAGGTAGATTGCGTAGTCCTGTGGTCGAGGCATTGAAGGTTGGGCTGAAGCTGGCTCTCTTGTTATGGATTTTACTAAGTTGAATAGAGCATGAGGTTTATTGATGGAGCGTTTCAGTAGGTTTGTGTGGTATAGCTTCTTACTCAGTGTTACCTTCTCACGGTGGGTAGCTAGGTGTGTATTGTATGTTTCAAGGGCTTCTGGTGAGTGGGTTTGGCGCCACTGTCTTTCAAGTTTGCGTAGGTGGGTGAGAGATGTACGAAGGTCAGTAGAGAACCATGGTGCGTGTTCTCGTTTTCTTATTTTCTTATCCTTGTGCTCTGGACATGAGGCGGCTCTGAGGTTCTCGTCCCATTTGGCTACTAGGTCGTCTAGGTTGAGGGAGGTGTCCGTCAAGAGTGGTTGGAGGTTATCTAGGACCTTGTCACGGTTGAGAGGTTGAAAACGGACTGCGTGGGTTCCGGGTGGGTTAGATGGTATTTGACTCACGTGAGTGGTATGGGTGGGTATATTGAATTGGATAAGGTTGTGATCGGACCATGGTACTGGTATAACCGATAGTTCAAGGGCTTGGTGTGTTAAGGTGTTGGAATGGGGTGCGAAGATGAGGTCTAGTTTACCTCCTTTAGTGTGGGTGGGAGAATCAACATATTGTTTGTAGCCTAGATCCCCTAGTGCGTCTAGAAATGCTTCAGAGTGGCTGTCATGGAGAGATGGGAGGTTGAAATCACCAACTACCCAATTTGGAGAGCGTGAGGTGGATGTTGCGCATGCAAGCTCGATTATTGTTGGAAGGTCATCTGGTGATGGGGAGGGTGCTCGATAAAGCAGGTTGATTGAGCAGAGTTCATTAGATATAGTGAGGGAGTCAAGGTGGGTTGAGCTGGAGGAGTTGCATAGTTTGAAATTAAGATCTGTTTTGGCGAGTATGAGCGTTCCGCCTCCTTTTTGAGTGGATCTGTGGCTTGTGTAGAGGTCAAATCCAGGAGGTAGCATCTGATTCAGGAGGATGTTGTCGCAATCAGATAGCCATGATTCCGTGACCATCAGGATGTCAAGCTTGTATTGAGGAATCAAGTCCATGACTGCAGGCCATTTTGATCGAATGGATCTGGCGTTTATCAATGCACATTTTAGGAGGCGTTGTCGATGGAGTTTCTCATATTGTGCTTTGTTGATGATTTGAAGGGGAATGTTAAGTAGATGGGAGTGGGATGTGTGGTTGTGTTTTGCAGTTGTGTGGTGGGGGAATTCAAACCATCTCCTTCCATATGTATGAAGTATTGGTATGTAGCTAGTATCGTGGTTGAGGGCGTTTATGATGCGGGGGAGCCCAAAGGTAAGGAGGGTAGTGAGTGATAACAGGACCTTATACATTTTAGATTAAATAGAAATAGTGCAATGACTAGCAGCAGTGCAGTGACCCGCAATTGCTATCAACAGTACAATGATTAATTGTTATTGGCACAGTTAAAGGACTATAGACAGTGGTAATACAATGTGCTAAGTTAGTAATGGCAATGGTATAAAGGTTATTGAGTTGCAAATAACAATATTATAGCTTTTGAGAGGCTAATTAGTACTGACAACAGTATTGTACTGACTGGTGATAGCTTCTTACTGACTGGTGATAGGTTCTACTGACAACAGTATTGTATTGGCTGGTGATAGGTTCTACTGACAACAGTATTGTACTGACTGGTGATAGCTTCTTACTGACTGGTGATAGGTTCTACTGACAACAGTATTGTACTGACTGGTGATAAGTTCATGCAGTATGCTGGTTATTGGTGGTAGAGTGTAAAGGAGCAGGTTATTGTCAACAAAACAGTTATACTTGCTGTGTCCTTGGTCTTTTGACGTGTTGTTGCAGGGGGTGCTCTTAGTTCTCGAGGAGCTTAGGCTGATAGGTGCTTGAATATCACTGTTGCTGCTTCGATGTTTGCGTCAATCGCGAGTTCAACCAGAAGGGAACTCAAGCTGCTTTGCAATTGAGAGGTAGGCTAGCGTTGTGTCCGTCGGATGTTGATCAGGCGTTTTCGGTAAGGCCTCTGCCTAAGGGCCGAGCCAAAGGGCCCTCTTGCGAGGCCCTCAGGCGCGGGCCCGCAAGGCGCGGGCACGCTTGCCCGCGGCTGTGTTTTAAACTGTGCCGCTGAAGTCTCCCACGGCCCGGATTGGGCCGGAGTGTAGGAGCGGGAAAAAACAATTACCCTCTCTGCTCCACCCCGACTGGGGAGCTGCTGTAGATGGCTGCTGCAGCGAAGAGGGCTCTCTCCTGCCCGCGGCTGTGTTTTAAACTGTGCCGCTGAAGTCTCCCACGGGCCCGGATTGGGCCGGAGTGTAGGAGCGGGAAAAAACAATTACCCTCTGCTCCACCCCGACTGGGGAGCTGCTGTAGATGGCTGCTGCAGCGAAGAGGGCTCTCTCCTGCCCGCGGCTGGGTTTTAAACTGTGCCGCTGAAGTCTCCCACGGCCCGGATTGGGCCGGAGTGTAGGAGCGGGAAAAAACAATTACCCTCTGCTCCACCCCGACTGGGGAGCTGCTGTAGATGGCTGCTGCAGCGAAGAGGGCTCTCTCCTGCCCGCGGCTGGGTTTTAAACTGTGCCGCTGAAGTCTCCCACGGCCCGGATTGGGCCGGAGTGTAGGAGCGGGAAAAAACAATTACCCTCTGCTCCACCCCGACTGGGGAGCTGCTGTAGATGGCTGCTGCAGCGAAGAGGGCTCTCTCCTGCCCGCGGCTGGGTTTTAAACTGTGCCGCTGAAGTCTCCCACGGCCCGGATTGGGCCGGAGTGTAGGAGCGGGAAAAAACAATTACCCTCTGCTCCACCCCGACTGGGGAGCTGCTGTAGATGGGTGAGCTGCTGTAGATCGGTGAGGAGTGTTTCATCCATCACCATAGCCGATGCCGGGATGTTGGTACCGCTCGAAGCGGCCAGAACCACCGAGCATGGCCCAGGTATGTTCACAGAGGTGGGAACCCCGGGAACGACCTGAAGCCCCGTTAATGCTTTGAAGCCCGAAGACTCACGTCGGGGCTTTATTGCCAAAATGTCCTCGAGGGCAAGGCCGAAGCAATCTCGATACTGGGAAGGAGATCTACCACTCGAGGACTGGCTAGTCTTTGCAGACTTTTGTTTGGTTACCTGATCCTCTGGAGATGCTCTAGCTGGTGACATCAAGTGCGATGTGAACTGGGTATCGAGCTGTGTTCGATTCTGAAGATTTCTTCTGTTTGAACTCCAGCAGGAAAGACACTCCAGTGGACAATGGTCAGGACCCAAACATTTTAGACACCAAGTATGGGTGTCTGAAAAAATATTTGTACCGCCACACTTAGAGCATTTCTTAAGGGTAGTGGCTGGCTTTTCCATAACAGAAAAGTAGAGGCCTAGTGGCCTAGAAAAACAATCAGACACTAACAGGAAAAAGTTCTGTCGAAAAGAAGAAATTATTTAAAAAGAAAACAAAAGAAAAGCACCGGCGGTACCGGTGGCGTCGAGGGAAGGCAGACGCGACCACAAAAAACTAAGAATAAAAAGAAGAATTTTCTGCGATGACAGGAATACGTCCTGCCGGCTCCACGGAAAACAGAAAACTGATGAGAGGAAAGTGTTTAGGCAGGATATAAGTATACATACTTTGGGCCAAACCCATTTCTTTCCAGCACAGAAAACAGGAATCCTCACACAACCCTACCAAATGTTCTCTCAGCATCTTTAAGTAAGAGCAGCGCAGACTGCTGTGTCTGGCAAACCAACACAAATTAAGCAACCTCTTGCTCATATCCCCTATCTGATGGCTTGGGACAAAGCTCAACTGAGCCTCGTATATTAGCAAAGAAAGGCCTCTCTTCCAGTGTTTCTCAATCCAATCCTAGTGTACTCCCTTGGCCAGTCAGGTTTTTAGGATATCCAAAATGAATATGCACAAACACATTTGCATTCAGTGGAGACAGTGCATTCAGATTGATTTCATGCATATTCACTGTGGATAATCTGAAAACTAGATTGGCTAGCGGGTACATCATGACCAGCTTGAGAAACACTGCTCTATTCAATCCAGCAGCAAGGATCTTTGCCATGATTTTAACATCTATATTGAACAGCAAAATGGGTTTGTAAGACCTACAGTTTGCTGGGATCTATACTCACTTTGGAAATCACCATTATTCCAGCCTGACCAATAATTACTTGAAGGGCCTTGCCTCGCCACCAGAGTTGGATTGAACCAGGTTTGGGACCGGTATTGTCTGCAAAATTCTTATAAAACTATATTTATTTATTTAGCTGTATTTATATCCCACTTTTCACTGGGTCAAAGTGGTCAACTGGGGGATACATTTAACACGAGGGGATATGAGACACATACGCTAATACTTACAGGGAACATGGGCAATGGAGGGTTAAGTGGCTTGCCCAAGACCACAAGGAGTGCCTACAGGACTAGAAATCCCAGTCCCTCTGGCCTGAAGTACCTTGTCCTAACCACTAGACCACTCACTCCCTATAGGAGTGAACCCCATCAAGTCCTGGAGACTTGTCAACTTTTAAAACCCACTAGCTACCCTAACTTTCCCCCTCAGTAATTTCCACTTCCAGCATCTATCAACTTCTTCTGTCATGGGCATGTGTACAAATAGGCCAGTGCAGAAAGCCAGCATTAGAGCCATGCACTAAAAGCTGTGCGCATGGTTTTCTAGCATGGGCATACCACAGAAAGTTGTTCGCTGGTATACTATAAGCAAAACATATGGAAATGAGATGCGCAAAACATCTGCACTAAATGAACGGCAGGACCCAGATGCATGCACAGAAAGCTTAAGTGGTGCCAGCAACATACCTGTAGAATGCTTGGGAATGACATACCACTCATGTGTGCGTGGAATATTGTAACCTCTACCTGGAAAAGATATCCACAGGCAAAAGTCTAAAATATGTATTTTTTTCTGTTATTTTCTCCATCTTTCATATTCAACTCCAGCCCATTCAAACAGTAAAGCAGGGAACAGGTAAGCCACACCGGAATACTTTATTTTCTCCTACATGTGCCAAACTTTACTTGTCCTCCGACTATGCATTCAATCAATGGCACTACTGAATAATGCGCTTAGCCATGCGTGCTTAGCCATCTTCTGCACACTTCTTTGCATCCAAGAGAAATAGCTATTGACATCACTGTGTCAGCTAAATACGCACAGCTCATTATAAGGTGATTTAAATAGGCACCATTTGTGTGTAGGTAATGTTCACGCCAATCCCCTCTCTGCATGTGCAGATGTAATGTTAACTATATGCAAACTCTGCACTAATGTTATTATATCAGTCCCTAAGTAATCTTCAATCTGAGACTCTTCTCCTAGTCCTGATTCATATAATGTCTTATATTACCTAGCAAAACACAGTCAAGCTCAGTAAACCCTTTCCTCAGCTAGAGCATGTGCCACTTCCTCTCAATTGCAAACCTCGATGGTCTTACTGTGGATGCCAGGCTAAAGGGGGGGGGGGGGGGGAGACAGCCATCTGTATTTCTCATTCTGCCCCTTGAACTTGGGTGCTTGCCTTTTCGTTAGACTCAGGTGAGAAGTCACCAAATACTTCAATTTGATGAGAGTCCCACTGTACATGTCATATTCACTGCACCCTCCGGGCGAACTTAGAAACATAGAAACATGACAGCAGAAAAAGACCACACAGCCCATCCGGTCTGCCCCTCCACATCAACCACTACAACAGTCCCCCTTTTTCCTTTAGAAATCCTCTGCGTTTGTCCCATGCTGTTTTGAAATCAGATACTGTCCTTATCTCTACCTCCTCCACTGGGAGACTATTCCACACATCTACCACTCTTTCCATAAGGAAATATTTCTGCATATTACTCCTGAATCTATCCCCTTTCACCCTCATCCTATGACCCCCCCATACAGAGCTTGCTTTCAATCAACAGAGGCTCTCCTCCTGTTCATTTGTGCCACGGAGGTGTTTAAATGTCTCAATCATATCACCTCTATTCCACCTTTCCTCTAAAGTATACATGTTAAAGATCCTTAAGTCTGTCCTCATATGCTTAATAAGACCACTAACTATTTTAGTAACCACCCTCTGCACCAACTCCAACCTATTTATATCCTGTTGAAGGTGCGGTTTCCAGAATTGCTCACAAGACTTACACAGCAGCACTATCACCTCCTTTCTTCTGCTGGCCATTCCTCTCCCTATGCACCCAAGCATCCTTCAAGCTTCCGCCACCACCTTTTCTACTTGTTTACCTGATTTAAGGAAAATATTGTATCTAATGATCTTAAAATAGCTAATCATAAAAGGAAGCAACCATTTCTTTTTGAAAATTAGAGTATAGTGCCCCCAAAGCCCTATGGGCTCGGTGCACTTTAATCTGTACATTTTCAGTGCCTTCTTCAACAGTCAATATTGTTTTGGAAACGTTTTGACTGTCTCAACATAATCTACATATTCTGTCTCAGGGATACCGCTAAACTTCAGACTACAAAAGGATCTGTTCTTGGAGTCCTCAATTCTATTACACGTTTCTTTAGGTCTTTAACCAGCTTCGTAGACTCTGCCTGCTAATCTACTCTGCTTTTGGCTTTCTCCAGCCATCTGCCCATCTCCAAGACTTTTGACCACAATTCCTCAGCAGTGACGCAATTTCACCTCAAAGTGGCTAGATTGCTCTTAATGTCTTTAAACCAAGTCCAAAGCTCCCTGTGGGATACCAGCTCCTTTGCTTCCACTTCTGCTATGGGCTTCAAGGCCGCTGACCACACTGCCACTCTGTCTCGTTTCCCAGCAATGCCATATTAGGTTAGTCAAGCCAAGACTGAGTGCCTACATGGTAAGAATGAATTTAAATCGGTTTTATTTCTTTGTGGGCATCTCACTTTATCTTTATCTTTATTCAATATCTGATATACCGCTATGGCAGAAGCATTAAGCGGTGTACAATAAAAACTGATTAAACACTGCAAACCAGGAAACGGAACGCCAAAAATAGATAGGAAAGAAGGGTACAGAAAAGGGCAAACATATCACACATTAATGCCAAATCATAATAAACCATAAGGACAGAAGGAAGACAGACAAGTCTATAAATTAATGAACGGAGTGGAACGGGTAAACGTAGATCGATTGTTTACCTTATCAGAATATAGAAAGACTAGGGGACATGCAATGAAGCTACAGGGTAAACTATTTAAGACTAATAAAAGAAAATATTTTTTCACTCAACGTGTAATCAAACTCTGGAATTTGTTACCGGAGGATGTAGTAAAGGCTGTTAGTGTAGCTGGGTTTAAAAAAGGTTTGGACAAGTTCCTGGAGGAAAGGTCCATAAACCATTATTAAGAAGGGACCCAGGATATCAATGCTTGAACCAATACAAGCATTGTGGAACCTGTGTCCCTTGGGGAAACTGCTAGGTACGTATGACCTAGATTGGCCACTGTTGGAAACAGAATACTGGGCTTGATGGACCTTGGTCTGACCCAGTATGGCATATCTTATGTTCTTATGTTCTTATGATTCATGGGACACCAGACAAAAACAAAGGACAGTCAGGGGGTGGCTTCAGAGGGGAGGTCAAAAGCTTTCTGGAATAAATAAGTCTTAAGCAACGACCTGAACTGGGGGTAAGATGATTCTAACCAAAGAGAAGTAGGCAGCATATTCCATAACAATGGTCAGAGGAAGAACCAAGCAGAGTGCCGTGTCTGTTCTAAACGGGCTTGGGAGGGCGAAGGAAGGGATAGACGGTTGGTATGAATTGAGCGGAGTTGACGATGGGGAGAATATAATGAAATGCAGTCTGCTAAATAAAGAGGAATACAGGTGTAAATGGCCTGGTGAAGTAGAATCAGAAATTTATAGTGGAAGCGGTATTGAAGAGGAAGCCAATGCAAATGAAGGAGGATGGGGTAATATGGTCAAATCTACTAGAAAAGGTGATGAGGCGAGCTGCGGTGTTCTGGATGCGTTGCTGTCTTTGAAGGCAGTATTTGGGGAGGTTGGCCAAATAAACATTGCAATAATCCAGTCTGCTGATGACGAGAGCAATGACAAGGGTGACTAGGGAACTGGAATCAGATCGGACGGCCCTAATTTGTCGTAAAGCAGCAAAGGAGCGGCGGGAGATCATGGAAATGTGCTCGTGAAAGGTCAGAGAGGGATCCAAAAGAACGCCCTAGTAGCGAAAAGAGGATGTAAGGGGAATGCTGGTTGGTCCGATGGAGGGAGCAAGAGTGGGACATGAACCACTCAAGGAAACCCACATTGCTGAGGACTTCGCTGGATTGAGGTGAAGAAAATTCTCTGATAGCCAAGAAGCAATGTGAGAAAGACTTCACTCTATTAGCTTCTGGGCAGCTCTGCTTAATAGTTGGGTTGAATTTGCAAGGATGGAAGTGCTCTTTATAGTGCTTTTAATCACAGATCTGGTGCTGCTTTCAATTTAAACTGCTATCTTGCAGCATGACATCACCTTCTCCCATGTATTTTATTTACAGCCATAACCTGCCAATTCTGGAAATCAGTTTCCAGTGGTTAATGACATTTGAGCTCAAATGTCAAACACTCTAAAATCATAAAAATTAAGTAATGCAAGAGGGAATGGATGCTGGGGAAGGATGCCAAACAAGAGAGCAAATACTGAGGATATGGGGATGATGTCAGAAGAGCATCATATTGGCTGGAGACCGGAAGAAGTGTAGAGAATTAGAGATGGATGCCTGATCTGAATTAAGACAATGACAGATAAAGAGTAGTTACTCACCTGTAACAGGTGTTCTCCAGGAGCAGCAGGATTCAGTCCTCACATATGGGTGACGTCGGCGCCGACGGAGCCCTCGTGCGGAGCATTTCCCCAGCTTTCAAAGAAAGCCTTTGGGAATTGCAGCGCGCATGCGCGGTCCCCTTCCCGCCCAAGGGTGCCATCTTGCTCAGTCTGATGACATAGCTAAAAGACAGCAAAAAAATTAGCAAAAATAAATCATATGACTGCAACTCCAAGGGGAGGAAGGAGGGTTGTGAGGACTGATTCCTGCTGCTCCTGGAGAACACCTGTTACAGGTGAGTAACTACTCTTTCTCCAAGACCAAGCAGGAAGTCAGTCCTCACATATGGGACTCCCCAGCTTAAGGCTACCGGAGACCTCAAGCCGAAAAAATGAGCTCCCTCTGGCTCGTCAGTACGTAAGGAAGGAATCTTCTCTGAGAACGCCCCCGACCGGTAGCCCAACACCAGGGTCGGAGGGTAGGAGTTGCCTAAACCCCAAAGAGATTATGGAGTACTGCCTGTCCGAAAGCACTGTCCCTGCGGGACTCCCGCTCAAGGCAGTAATGGGCCACAAAAGTCTGGCTTGAAGACCAAGTAGCGGCCCGGCAGATGTCTGCCAACGGAACAGAGCGGAGATGAGCCACTGACGCAGCCTTTGCCCTGACTCGACCCGCCAACGAGAGGCCGGCTGTCCCATAAGCCCAGGCGACACAGTCAGCGACCCATATGAACAAAGTATGCTTGGAGACAGGAAACCCCAACTTATTGGGGTCAAAAGAAACGAAGAGCTGAACAGCCCTCTGATGCTCCCGCGTACGGTCAAGGTAGAAGGATAACGCCCTCCTACAATCCAGGGTATGCAGGACCATCTCAGCCCGGTTGGCATGAGGCCTGGGAAAGAAGGTCGGAAGAACCACCTCCTGATTGAGGTGAAAAGGGGAGACAACCTTAGGAAGAAACTTCGGGTGAGTCCGTAAGACTACCCTATTCCTGTAGAACCTAGTGTAAGGGGGATCAGACACTAGTGCCTGAAGTTCACTTACCTGCCTAGCAGAGGTAAGAGCTACCAGAAAAGCGTAGTTACTCACCTGTAACAGGTGTTCTCCAGGAGCAGCAGGAATCAGTCCTCACTTATGGGTGACGTCGGCGCCGACGGAGCCCTCGCGGAGCAATTTTCCCCAGCTTTCAAAGAAAGCCTTTGGGAATTGCAGCGCGCATGCGCGGTCGTCTTCCCGCCCGAGGGTGCCATCTTAGCCAGTCAGATGACATAGCTAAAAAAGACAGCATAAAAATTTGCAAAAAGAACATAAGCAGACGATTGCAACTCCAAGGGGAGGAGGGAGGGTAGTGAGGACTGATTCCTGCTGCTCCTGGAGAACACCTGTTACAGGTGAGTAACTACGCTTTCTCCAGGACCAAGCAGGAAGTCAGTCCTCACTTATGGGACTCCCAAGCTTAAGGCTACCGGAGACCCTAAGCACAAAAATGAGCTCCCTCTAGCTCAGCAGCACAGAAGGAAAGAATCTTCGCTGAATTATCATCCACCGGTAGCCCACATCCGGGATGGAGGGTAGGAGTTGCTCAGACCTCAAAGAGATTACGGAGGACTGCCTGTCCGAAAGCACTGTCCCTACGGGACTCCCTCTCGAGACAGTAATGGACCGCAAAAGTCTGGCTCGAAGACCAAGTAGCGGCCCGGCAGATGTCTGCCAGCGGAACAGAGCGGAGGTAAGCCACTGACGTGGCCTTTGCCCGAACGCAATGAGCCGTGACTCTACTTTCTAAGGAGAGTCCGGCTGCCCCATAAGCCCAAGAGATACAGTCCGCCACCCAGATGGACAGAGTACGCTTGGAGACCGGGAGCCCCAATCTATTGGGGTCAAAAGACACAAAAAGCTGAGCAGCTTTACGGTGCTCCCGCGTACGGTCAAGGTAGAAGTTCAGAGCCCTTCTACAGTCCAGGGTATGGAGGACCGTCTCAGCTCGGCTGGAGTGTGGTCTGGGAAAGAAGGTTGGAAGTACCACCTCCTGATTGATGTGAAAAGGGGAGACCACTTTAGGCAGAAATTTTGGGTGAGTCCGTAGGACTACCCTATTCTTGTAGAACCTAGTGTAAGGGGGATCAGACACGAGGGCCTGCAATTCACTTACGCGTCTAGCGGAAGTGAGGGCTATCAAGAACAGAGTTTTCCAAGACAGAAAACGGAGAGAACAGGTAGCCATAGGTTCAAAAGGCGGACAGGTGATCCGCTGTAACACCACATTCAGGTCCCAGTCAGGCGCTGGCGGGCGCAGAGGTGGTTTAAGTAGAAGGAGACCTCGGAGAAACCTCGCTACGAGAGGGTCATTGGAGAGAGGTCTGCCGTCCACCGGCACATGATGTGCTGAGAGAGCACTGAGGTGAACTTTGACGGAGTTGGACTTAAGTCCCAGATTAGAGAGGTGCAGCAAGTACTGCAAGATCACCGACACCGGGCAGGAGAAGGGATCCTGAGACTGTTGGGTACACCAGACTGCAAAGCGACGCCATTTAAGGGCGTAGCATTTGCGGGTAGAAGGCCGTCGCGAAGCCAAGACGACCTCCTCCACCTCCGCCGGCAGGAGAAGGGGAGCAAGGACTACCCTCTCAGCAGCCAGGCCATGAGGTTGAGAGACCTGAGGTTGGGGTGTAGCAGGGACCCCTGATCCTGAGTGAGGAGATCCGGTTGTACCCCCAGAGGGATCGGATCCTCCACCGCCAGTTGCAGCAGGAGCGGAAACCACGGCTGCCTGGGCCAGCGAGGGGCCACCAGGATCATGAAGGCTTTGTCTCGGAGAACCTTGAAAAGAGTCCGAGAGACTAGCGGGATGGGAGGGAAAGCGTACAGAAGGCTCCCCGACCACGAGATCAGAAAGGCGTCCGCCGCAACCCGAAGGGGGTGTGGCTGACGAGAGCAGAAGCGAGGAAGCTGCCGGTTGTGAGGACTGGCAAAGAGATCCACCGTGGGGAGACCCCACTTGAGGAAAAGCTTCTGAACCACCAAGGGATCCAGACGCTACTCGTGCGGCTGGAGGACCCTGCTGAGTTTGTCTGCAAGGCAATTTTCTTGGCCCGGGAGATAAACTGCCCTGAGGAGAATGCCGTGACTGACGGCCCAAGAGCAGAGCTTCTGTGCCTCCCGACAGAGGAGGAAGGAGCCCGTGCCCCCCTGCTTGTTCACGTAGAACATGGCAACTTGATTGTCCGTCTGGACAAGGACGGACTGTTGGGAAGTCAGGTGGGAGAAGGCCTTGAGAGCTAGGCGGATCGCCCTGAGCTCCAGGAAGTTGATCTGCTGAGCCGACTCCCACGTGGTCCAGAGGCCCTGAGTACGTGCCTCTTGGCAATGTGCTCCCCAGCCCCGGAGGGATGCATCGGTGGTCAGCACCCGAGTCGGCTGAGGTGACTGGAAGGCATTCCGAATATCAGGTTCGGCTGCCGGAGCCACCACCGGAGAGACGAGACCAGTGGCTCGGAAACGCGCACCAGGTCTGCTAGGCCGCCCGTGGCTTGTCGCCACTGCTGGCGGAGACACCATTGAGCAGACCGCATATTCAGGCGGGCATTGGGGGTCACATGGACGGTGGAAGCCATATGGCCGAGCAGTCTCAGGAAGCGCCTGGCGGAGACCAGGGGCTGGCTGCGAAAACGGTCGGCTAGGTCCATGAGCCGTTGAGCCCTGTCGAGCGGTAGGTATGCTCGCGCCTGCGGAGTGTGCAGCCTTGCGCCGATGAACTCGAGATCCTGTGAGGGGAGCAAAGTGGACTTTGCGAAGTTTATAACAAAGCCCAAGTGCTGCAGCAGAGTCACCGTGCGGCACGTGGCGCTGGTGACCTCCTGAGCGGACGCTGCTCTGATGAGCCAGTCGTCGAGGTACGGAAAGACATAGAGGCCGTGAAGCCGGAGATGGGCTGCCACGACCGCGAGACATTTTGTGAAGACTCGCGGTGCGGAGGACAGGCCAAAGGGCAGTACTCTGTACTGGTAATGATTTCCGGCCACCACAAACCTTAGGTATTGGCGGTGGCTTGGGTGGATGAGGATGTGCGTGTAGGCATCCTTTAGATCCAAGGAGCATAGCCAATCTCCCTGCTGGAGGTAGGGCAGAAGGATTCCAAGGGTAAGCATTTTGAACTTCTCCCGCACAAGGAACTTGTTGAGGTTGCGCAAGTCCAGGATGGGTCTGAGGCCCCCTGTTCTCTTTGGTATCAGGAAATACCTTGAATAAAAGCCTTGACCTCTCAGGTGGTGTGGCACCGGTTCCACCGCCTGTTCCTGCAGAAGACCTGCTAACTCCTGAAGGAGCAACTCCCTGTGCAGAGGGGGGCGCGGAGGTTCTCCCGGAAAATAGGAGGGAGGGACCTGATGGAAGTGGAGAAGGTAGCCTTCCCGCACGACCTGAAGCACCCAGGCATCTGCGGTGATGCTGGACCACCTGTGGGCGAAGTGAACCAGCCGGCCTCCGGTGCTGGGAGGAACCAGCGGGGGGGGAGAGGCTATGCTGAGCGAGTCAAAAGCCCCCACCCTGCTGAGCAGGGGCTGGTGGTGCAGGCTTGGGGGCTTGCTGCCTACGGGACCCGTTACCCCGTCCCTTGGCCTGATGGCCCTGTTGGGGAGCTGCAGGGGCCTGATAATGGGGGTATGGTTTGTAGGCAGCCGCCTTCCTCGGGTAAAAGGACTTTTTCCCCGAGCCCTTCTTTTTCTGGGAAGGGGCGGAGGTCTTCCTAGAAAGCCTGGTCCTGGTGAGAGTCTCAGTCTCAATTTGTGCAGCCTTTTCCGCCATGGGCTTGCCAAAGAGGTTTTCGCCTCGGCAGGGGACATCGACCAACTTGTCCTGTACCCAGGGCTCAAGGTCTGACGACTGAAGCCAAGCCTGTCGGCGGGCACCGATGCCGGCTGCGGCCACTCGAGCCGAGGCTTCAAAGCCATCATAGGCTGCTCGGGACATGAACTTTGAGCATTCCCGAATGCCCGTGGACAAGGCTAGGAACCTCCGCAAGGGCTCCTCGGAGAGACCAGCGGAGAATCCGGCTAGCTCTTTAGCCAGATCCCGGAGATACATGCCCATGTATAGCTGGTAAGTCTGGACACGACATGCGAGCATAGAGCCCTGGAAGCACTTCTTGCCAAGGCCATCCAGGTTACGGGCCTCCCTTCCAGGAGGCACCGAGGAGTGCATCTTCTGGCTCTTAAGACGATGCATGGCCGATTCCACTACCATGGAATGGTGTGGCAGCTGTGCCTTTTGAAAGCCAGGGCTCTTGCGGACCCGATAGATAGAATCGACCCGCTTGCTCAGGACCGGCGAGGAGGCCGGACTCTCCCACATGCGGAAGAGTAGTCGTTCCAGCATAGGAGGAACCGGCACAGTAAAGTGTTCCCTCGCGGGAGAGTCATACTGGAGGGCGTCGAGCTCTTCGGCTCGAGGCTCCTCCTCGGGATCCGCAGGGAAGGCCAAAGCCTTGGCCATATCCCTAACGAAGTACGAGAACCGGGCATCCTCCGGGGGGGACTGCTTCCGAGGCTCGGACTCCGGTGAGTCCGATGGGACACACCGAGTCCGGAAAGAATCAGGTGACTCTTCCTCCTCAGACTCCCAGACCGACTCCGACAAGGACTCGGTGGGGTCGGCCCGGGCAGGGCGCGGCGCCAGCCGCCCAGGGAGTCGGCGTCGGCGACCTCGGTCCCGAACGGGAGGCCGAGGGTGACCTCGACCGAGGATCGACTCGAGTTCTCATCGACTCGAGGATCGGCTCGGTCTCCGGGGTCGACTTGGACGTCGACGTCCCGGCGGTCGGGGCAGCGGCGCCAGCGAGGCCAGCGAGCAGTGCCCGCTGCTGGTCCATGAAGGCAGACAGTCTGCTCTCCAAGGCCGTCAACCTGAGTCCGAGCTCAGGTGACCCAGCAGCCCCCGACTCGGGCCCCGACGGCGTCGGGCCCGACGTCGGCTGTCGCGGAGGCGAGTCCAGAAGGACCACAGGACTTACCCGGGCAGGCATCTCCGACTCCAGGCGAGGTCGCTTCGGGATGTGTTCCTTCTCCAAGGACCCGGGGCGGCTGTCGGGGCTATGCGACCTGGCCCTCGCGGAACCAGGAGCGTCCACCGACGCCGCCCTCGCGGGTTTTTCCTTCCGACGATGGTCCCCGGAGGGAGAACCCCGGTCGGAGGAGCTCCGGCGACGGTCCCGAGCTGGAGCCTTTCGACACGGAGGCCTCCGACGAGGTCCGGGTACGGCTGGGGTCAGCGAAGATTCTCTCACGCTGATGCCGCCGACTTCTCAACGCCTTTGAGGACAGTTTGCTGCAGGGCCCACAGATCAGTTCCTCATGATCCGGGCCCAGGCAGCGGAGGCAAAAGTCGTGTGTGTCGGTCAGTGACATATTTCGGTCACACCGACCACACCGCTTAAACCCACTGGCAGCCATCGGGGGAAAAAGGGCCCCTGCGAGGTCAAAGGACCGGGCTGCCAGGGAAAACCGAAAACGAAAGCTGACTAAGTCAGAAAAACCGAAAAAAGTACGAGGACTTGAGACCGGCGTCGCGAGTCCGGGCGGGAAAACGATCGGCGTCGAACCGAAAGAAAAAAGGATAAAATAAAGAAGAAAATCAACTTTTTCGCGGGGACAAGACGGGGACGTCTGTAGGGCTCCGCGGAAAAAAGAAGACTGGCTAAGATGGCACCCTCGGGCGGGAAGACGACCGCGCATGCGCGCTGCAATTCCCAAAGGCTTTCTTTGAAAGCTGGGGAAAATTGCTCCGCGAGGGCTCCGTCGGCGCCGACGTCACCCATAAGTGAGGACTGACTTCCTGCTTGGTCCTGGAGAATAAGGTTTTCCAGGAGAGAAAACGAAGAGGGCAGGTAGCCATAGGTTCAAATGGCGGACAAGTAAGCCGCTGTAAGACCACATTCAGATCCCACTCAGGGGCTGGTGGACGTAAAGGAGGCTTAAGCAGGAGGCGGCCTCTGAGAAAACGAGCCACCAAAGGGTGGTTGGAAAGAGGCCTTCCGTCCACTGGCGAGTGGTGCGCTGAGAGAGCACTGAGGTGAACCCTGACAGAGTTGGACTTGAGGCCTAGATTTGAGAGGTAAAGCAAATATTGCAATACTACCGCTACCAAGCACGAGAAGGGATTCTCGCTGTGCTGAGCACACCATGTGGAGAATCTACGCCACTTAAGAGCGTAGGATTTCCTGGTGTATTGCCGTCTAGAAGCCAAGACCACGTCTTCCACCTCTCTAGGCAGTAGTAGGGGAGCTAGGACTACCCTTTCAGCAGCCAGGCCATCAGATGAAGGGAATGGAGGTTGGGGTGCAAGAGAGATCCCTGTTCCTGAGATAGGAGATCGTGTTGAATCCCCAGAGGAAGAGGAGTGTCCACCGCCAGTTGGAGCAGAAGTGGGAACCACGGTTGCCTCGGCCACCTGGGGGCTATCAGAATCATGGAGGCCCCGTCCTTGAGGACTTTGAAAAGTGTTCTGGACACTAGTGGCGTGGGAGGAAACGCATACAGTAGGCCTGTGGACCACTGGATCAGAAACGCATCTGCTGCTACTCTGAGAGGATGAGGTTGTCTGGAACAGAATCTCGGGAGTTGCCGGTTCAGAGGGCTGGCGAAAAGATCCATGGTGGGGAGGCCCCACCTCAGAAAGATCTGCTGAACCACCAATGGATTCAATCTCCATTCGTGTGGTTGCAGGATTCTGCTCAGTCTGTCCACCAGGTAATTTTCCTGACCAGGGAGGTAGACAGCCTTGAGGAGGATTCCGTGATTGACGGCCCAAGAGCGCA
The DNA here is from genome assembly GCA_033557465.1 of Ichthyophis bannanicus. NCBI lineage: Eukaryota > Metazoa > Chordata > Amphibia > Gymnophiona > Ichthyophiidae > Ichthyophis > Ichthyophis bannanicus. The sequence continues at coordinate 88,385,265 of CM066035.1, read as the reverse complement.
GCCGTTGTGCCTCCTGACAGAGAAGGAAGGAGCCCGTGCCCCCTTGTTTGTTCACGTAGAACATGGCAACTTGATTGTCCGTCTGGACCAGCACAGACTGGTGAGATGTGAGGTGGGAGAAGGTTCTCAGAGCTAGGCGTATTGCCCGTAGCTCCAGGAAGTTTATCTGCTGAGCAGCCTCCCAAGGGGTCCAGAGACCCTGAGTACATGCCCCTTGGCAATGTGCTCCCCAACCTAGAAGAGAAGCATCTGTCGTCAGCACTTGAGAATGCAGAGGGGATTGAAAAACCACTCCGAGTACCAGATTCGGAAGATGAAGCCACCATTGCAGAGAGGAGATGAGCAGGGCAGATATTCTTACTGAGTCTGCGAGGCTCCCCGTGGCCTGATGCCACTGAGTTCGAAGGCTCCACTGAGCAGGCCGCATGTGCAGGCGGGCATTGGGGGTTACATGAACCGTGGAAGCCATATGGCCAAGAAGTCTCAGGAATTGCCTGGCGGAGACCAGGGAATCGCTGTGAAACTGCCTGGCTAGATCCATCAACCTTTGGGCTCTGTCCAATGGCAGAAAAGCCTTCGCCTGAAGAGTTTCCAGCCGTGCTCCTATGAATTCTAAGTTCTGGGACGGGAGCAAAGTGGACTTTGCGAAGTTTATGACAAACCCCAAGTGCTGAAGCAGAGCCACAGTGCGAATGGTGGCTTGACTGGCCTCCTGGGAAGACTGGCCCATGATGAGCCAGTCGTCCAGGTATGGAAACACAAAAAGACCCTGAAGCCTCAGGTAGGCCGCCACCACCGCCAGGCACTTGGTGAACACCCTGGGGGCGGAGGTCAGGCCAAAGGGCAGTACTCTGTACTGGTAGTGGTTTCCTCCCACAACAAATCTGAGATATTGTCTGTGGTCTGGATGAATAAGAATGTGAGTATAAGCATCCTTTAGATCTAAGGAGCATAGCCAATCTCCCTGCTGGAGGTAGGGCAGCAGGATTCCAAGGGTAAGCATCTTGAACTTTTCCCGCTCCAGGAACTTGAGGTTGCCTAAGTCTAGGATGGGTCTGAGGCCTCCTGTTCTTTTTGGTACCAGAAAGTACCGGGAATAAAAGCAGTGACCCCTCAGGTGGTGGGGCACCGGTTCCACAGCCTGTTCCTTTAGCAGACTTGCTAACTCCTGAAGGAGTAGGTCCCTGTGCAGAGGGCGTCTTGGAGGCTCCCCTGGAAAATAGGAGGGAGGTACCTGGTGAAAATGGAAAAGATAGCCCTTTTGGACTATATGGAGCACCCAGGTAACTGATATGACGGCTGACCACCTGTGGGCAAAGTGGGCCAGTCGGCCTCCTGTGCTGAGGTGAGCCAGCTGAGGAGAAGAGGCTATGCTTTCTGAGTCAAAAACCCCCACCCTGCTGAGCAGGGGCCGGTGTTGGTGGCTTGGGGGCCTTCTACCTACGGGGCCCCATGACCCTGCCCCTTGGCCTGCTGACCCTGTTGGGGAGCTGCAGAGGCCTGATAATGAGGGTACTGTTTATAGGCAGATGACTTCCTCGGGTAAAAGGTCTTCTTTACCCGAGCCCTTCTTTTTCTGAGAAGGGGCAGAGGTTTTTCTGGACAGCCTAGTCCTGGTCAGAGTCTCGGTCTCGGGTTCTGCAGCCTTTTCAGCCATGGGCTTGCCAAAGAGGTTTTCACCTCGGCAGGGGACATCGACCAACTTGTCCTGTACCCATGGCTCGAGATCGGATGACTGTTGCCAAGCCTGTCGGCGGGCACCGATGCCGGCCCCAGCTACTCGGGCCGAAGCCTCGAAGCCATCGTAGGCTGCTCGAGAGATAAACTTCGAGCACTCTCGAATACCAGTGGACAAGGCCTGGAAACTCTGCAAAGGTTCCTCGGAGAGACCAGCAGAGAACCCGGCAATCTCCTTTGCCAGGTCTCGGAGATACATTCCCATGTAGAGCTGGTATGTCTGGACACGGCAAGCAAGCATAGAGCCCTGGAAGCACTTCCTACCGAGGGCATCCAGGTTCCGGGCCTCTCGGCCAGGAGACACCAAGGAGTGCATCTTCTGACTCTTCAGTCGATGCATAGCCGATTCCACAACCATGGAGTGGTGCTGTAATTGTGCCTTTTGGAACCCGGGGCTCTTGCGGACTCGATAGATGGAACTGACCCGCTTGCTTAACACCGGCGTCGAGGCAGGGGTCTCCCACATGCGGAAGAGCAGCCGCTCCAGCATCGGAGGAACCGGTACAGTAAAGGCTTCCTTCGGGGGACAGTCATACTGGAGGGCCTCGAGCTCCTCGGCTCGAGGCTCCTCCTCGGGATCCGCGGGGAAGGCCAAGGCCTTGGCCATATCCCGCACGAAGTCCAAGAACCGGGTATCCTCCGGTGGGTATCGTCTCCAAGGTTCGGACTCCGGCGAGTCCGATGGGACACACCGATTCTGATAGGTGTCGGGTGACTCTTCGTCCTCCATCTCCCAGCCCGATTCCTCGGAGGAGGTATCGAGTGGCTCCGGTCGGGCAGGCACCGATGCCATCCACCCCGACGCCGAGGGTACCGGCGTCAACGACCTCGGTCCCGAACGGGAGGCCGAGGGAGACCGTGTCCGAGGATCGACTCGAGCCCGCATGGACTCTAGGATCGGCTCGGCCTCCGGGGTCGACTTGGACATCGATGTCCCGGTGGTAGGGGCAGATGCACCGGTGAGACCGGCAATCAATGCCCGCTGCTGTTCCATGAAGGCAGCGAGGCTGCTCTCCAAGGCCGTCAACCTGAGTCCGAGCTCAGGAGACCCAGCAGCCCCCGACTTGGGCCCCGACGGCGTCGGGCCTGACGTCGGCTCGCCTGGAGGAGAGTCCACGAGGACTACAGCACTCACGTGTCCAGGAGACTCCATCTCGAGACGAGGTTGCTTGGCAGGCCTCTCCGACTCCAAAGACCCGGGACGGCTATCGGGGCTATGCGACCTGGCTCTCGAGGAACCAGAAGCGTCCACCGACGACGCCCTCGCGGGTTTCTTCTTCCTGCGCTGTTCCCGCGAAGGAGACCCCCGCTCAGAGGAACCCCGACGCTGCTCGGGGCCGTAGTCCCGAGACGTCGAGGCCTCTGACGAGGTCCAGGCCCATCCGGACGCGGAGTCAGAGAAGATCCTATCCTTCTGGTGCTGCCGACTCAACGCCTTCGAGGACATTTTGCCACACGGACAACAGATCATCGGGTCATGATCGGGTCCGAGGCAGCGGAGGCAGCAGTCATGTGTGTCGGTAAGAGACATAAGTTTCTTACACCAATCACACTTTTTAAACCCGCTGGCAGCCATCGGGGGAAAAAGGGCCCCTGCGAGGTCAAAAGACAGGGCTGCCAGTGAAAAAAGAAAAAATGGCGCGAACGCTAGTCACGAAGGACAAAAACCGAAAAGAGAGAGTGGGCTCGATACCGGCGTATCGGGCCCAGGCGGGAAAAGGATCCGGCGTCGAACCGAAGGAGAAGAACAAAAACAGGGAAATCAACTTTTTCCTCAGCGAAAAACGAACTACGTCCGTCGGGCTCCGCGGAAAAAAGAAGACCGAGCAAGATGGCACCCTGGGGCAGGAAGGGGACCGCGCATGCGTGCTGCAATTCCCAAAGGCTTTCTTTGAAAGCGGGGGAAATGCTCCGCACGAGGGCTCCGTTGGCGCCGACGTCACCCATATGTGAGGACTGACTTCCTGCTTGGTCCTGGAGAAAAATTAAATCACTAATTAATGCTATAGACTAAATACATTAGTCAAGAAGAAATTAGACCTTACCTGCTAATTGTCTTTCCTGGAGTACTCTCCGGGCCAGTCCAGGAATCTTGGGTGATCAATCCGCTCCAGCAGCTGAGGACTGGAATCTGACAAGGTTTTACTGACAACCCCTCCAGCTCCCCTAGGTGTCAGCTAACAAGTCTCTCGGTAACAAAGCAGTGAAGCTAATCCTAAGAACACGCACAACCCAAAACAACAAAAAAAACTTAACCTAGATTACGAAAGAAAGAAGAAAAACCAGCCAAAGCACTGAACTGGTATAGACTGCTTGCGCCATTTTTTTATTTTTTTTTGACGGAAAAAAGGAATCACTTTTCATTCTAAAAACAAGCAGCTGCCCCACAGAGGAGCTTGAGCTGACTAGTCAGGTAATATTTGCTTTTTTTACCTTTTTTTTTTTTTTCTTTCACTGTTATCCTGTTTAGCAGGCCCCCGAAGGGAATAGCAGTATCCGCTGCCCCTGCATTGTATGGACCCTTGACGAGATACTACGGAAACAAACAAACCAGTCCCACAAACCGGAACTCGCAGATACAGTAAGGGAGGGTCCTGGACTGGCCCGGAGAGTACTCCAGGAAAGACAATTAGTAGGTAAGGTCTAATTTCTTCTTCCTAGTCGTCTCTCCGGGCCAGTCCAGGAATCTTGGGAAGTACCAAAGCAGTACTCAAATACGGGAGGGACCCGCGAGACCGATCACCAGTGCCGCTGCGCCCACCCTGGCGTCATTCTGAGCCTGAACATCCAACCTATAATGCTTCGCAAACGCATGCAACGACGACCACGTCGCTGCCCGACAAATGTCCACCGGCGGAACTAGCGCATATTCCGCCCAAGAGGCAGCATGAGCTCTGGTGGAATGCGCCTGCAGACCTTGCGGAACCGGCACGCCCTTCGCCTCGTACGCGGCGCGAATGGCATGCTTCACCCAACGAGCGATAGAGGCTTTAGTGGCCGCCTTACCTTTCGCCGCACCACCGTAGAGCACAAATAGCCTGTCCGACTGACGAAAAGACTCCGTCACCTTGAGATACTTACGCAACACTCGACCCAAGTCCAGCCGTCGAAGGGAACGATCGAAACCACTGCTCCCTAACCCCTCGAACGTAGGAAGGGAAACTACCTGATTGACGTGAAACGACGAAACCACCTTGGGAAGAAAAGAGGGTACCGGACGTAACACCACCTTCTCAGCTGAAAATTGAAGGTACGGTTCCTTGCAAGATAAAGCTTGAAGATCTGATATCCTCCTCGCGGAGCACAAGGCCACCAGAAAAGCCGTCTTCCAGGACAATTCTCGGAGATGTGCCGCCCGATGTCCGACAAACGACGGATCCGACAACGCCTGGAGTACCAGGTTCAAATCCCAAGGAGGAACCACCGAACGCCTGGGAGGCCTAATATTCCTAGCGGCCCTTAAGAAACGCAGCATATCAGGATGGGAAACAAGAGGCCTGCCCTGTACCCGTCCTCGGTAACAGGCCAGCGCTGCCACCTGTACTCGCAAGGTACTAAGAGCTAAACCCTTATCCAAACCGCCTTGCAAAAAACCCAAAAGGTCCGGTAGCGACGCCTTCCCGGGCTGCACCTTACGCCCCACGCTTCAAATAAGCGCCAAATCCTAATGTAGGCCAACGACGTGGACCGCCTGTGGGACTGCAACAGAGTAGCTATGACCGTGCTGGAGTAGCCCTTGCGCCGCAACCTGCTCCGCTCAATAGCCAAGCCGTAAGACAAAATCGATCCACCTGCGGCATGAGCACCGGCCCTTGCCTCAAGAGACCGCTGCGAGCGGGCATCCGCCAGGGAGGAGCCACGAGCAGTCTGACCAGATCGGCATACCAAGGACGACGAGGCCAATCAGGAGCTACGAGAATCACCATCCCGCTGTGAGCCGCCACCCTTTGGATGACTCTTCCCAAGAGAGGCCATGGAGGAAACACATAGATGAGCTGATGCTGAGGCCAAGGCTGCACAAGACCGTCCAGACCCTCGGACATGTGTTCCCTGCGCCTGCTGTAAAACCGTGCCACCTTGGCATTGGACTGGGTAGCCATAAGATCCAGAACCGGCTGACCCCACATTAGCAAGATTTCTTGAAAAACCATCTGGTCCAGTTCCCACTCTCATAAGAACATAAGAACATAAGATATGCCATACTGGGTCAGACCAAGGTCCATCAAGCCCAGTATTCTGTTTCCAACAGTGGCCAATCTAGGTCATACGTACCTAGCAGTTTCCCCAAGGGACACAGGTTCCACAATGCTTGTATTGGTTCAAGCATTGATATCCTGGGTCCCTTCTTAATAATGGTTTATGGACCTTTCCTCCAGGAACTTGTCCAAACCTTTTTTAAACCCAGCTACACTAACAGCCTTTACTACATCCTCCGGTAACAAATTACAGAGTTTGATTACACGTTGAGTGAAAAAATATTTTCTTTTATTAGTCTTAAATAGTTGACCCTGTAGCTTCATTGCATGTCCCCTAGTCTTTCTATATTCTGATAAGGTAAACAATCGATCTACGTTTACCCGTTCCACTCCGTTCATTAATTTATAGACTTCTATCATATCTCCCCTCAGCCGTCTCTTTTCCAGGTTAAAGAGCCCCAACCTTTTTAGCCTTTCTTCATAGGAGTAGCCTTCCATCCCCTTTACCATTTTGGTGGCTCTTCTCTGAACCTTTTCTAAAATTGCTATATCCTTTTTAAGATATGGCGACCAGAATTGCACACAATATTCAAGGTGCGGTCTCACCATGGAACGATATAGAGGCATTATAATATCTTTTGTTTTATTTTCCATTCCTTTCCTTATCATACCTAGCATTCTATTTGCTCTCTTGGCCGCCGCTGCACACTGGGCCGAGGGTTTTAACATGGTATCCACAAGGACGCCTAAATCTTTTTCTTGGGTGGTGGTTCCTAATGTGGAACCTTGCATCGTGTAACCATAGTTTGGGTTGTTCTTCCCTAGGTGCATAACCTTGCACTTCTCCACATTAAATTTCATCTGCCATTTTGATGCCCAGTCTTCCAATTTATCAAGATCCTCTTGCAATTTTCCACAATCCTCCTGGGTTTTAACAACTTTAAATAGTTTTGTGTCATCAGCAAATTTGATAACCTCACTCGTTATTCCACTTTCCAGGTCATTTATGAATATGTCAAAAAGCAGCGGACCCAGCACAGATCCCTGGGGTACACCACTATTCACCTTTCTCCATTGGGAAAATTGGCCATTTAGCCCTACCCTCTGCTTTCTATCTTTTAACCAGTTCCTGATCCACAGTAGTACACTGCCTCCTATCCCATGACTCTTTAGTTTTGCCAAAAGTCTCTCATGAGGGACCTTGTCAAAGGCTTTCTGAAAGTCCAGATACACAATATCAACCGACTCACCTTTGTCCACCTGTTTATTTATTCACTCCTTCAAAAAAACATAACAGATTAGTAAGACAAGATCTTCCTTGTCTAAAGCCATGTTGGCTGTCTCCCATTAGGTCATGACTATCTATATGCTGAGTAATTTTATTCTTTATGATGGTTTCTACCATTTTTCCCGGTACTGATGTCAGGCTCACCGGTCTGTAGTTTCCCGGATCACCCCTCGAACCCTTTTTAAAAATTGGTGTTACATTGGCGATCCTCCAATCCTCAGGTATTAGAGATGATTTTAATGATAGTTCACAGATTACTGATAGCAGGTCTGCAATCTCAAATTTCAGTTCTTTCAACACCCTTGGATGTATACCATCCGGCCCAGGTGATTTGCTACTCTTCAGTTTATCTAATAGTTGTAGGACATCTTCCCGATGTATCGATATTTCCTTCAATTCTTCCACACCTTTAAATACCACTTCAGTCGTGGGTAACATCCCTACATCTTCCTCAGTAAAGACCGAAGCAAAGAATTCATTCAGTCTCTCCGCTATCGCCTTGTCGCCTCTTAGTGCTCCTTTAACCCCTTTATCATCTAATGGACCAACTGACTCTCTCACGGGTTTTTTGCTACGAATGTACTTGAAAAGGTCTTTATTTCGCGTTTTTGCTTCCGCAGCAAGCTTCTTCTCAAATTCTCTCTTTGCCTGCCTTATCAATGCCTTGCATTTGACTTGCCAGTGCTTGTGCTGTTTCCAGGTTTCATCATTTGGCTCTTTTTTCCATTTCTTGAAAGATGCTTTTTTGGCAACAACAGCCTCTCTGACCTCAGCTTTAAACCATGCTGGCAATTTTTTGGACTTCCTTCCACTTTTCTTAAAGCGTGGAATACAGCTGGTCTGGGCTTCCAAGATAGTATTTTTCAACAACACCCAAGCTTGATGTACGTCTTTAACCTTTGCAACTGCTCCTTTTAGTTTTTTTCTTAACTGTTTTCCTCATTCTATCATAGTCTCCCTTTCGAAAGTTAAAGGGTAGTACTGTGGATTTCCTTACTATCCCTCCTCCACTAATTAAATCAAAGGCGATCATGCTATGATCACTATTGCCAAGTGGCCCCAACACCCTTATCTCTTGCACTACATCTGGTGTTCCACTAAGGACTAGGTCTAATATTGCTTCCCCTCTGGTCGGTTCATGAACCAGCTGCTCCAAGAAGCAGTCATTTATTTCATCTAGGAACTTTATCTCCCTAGCATGTCCTGTTGTGACACTGACCCAGTCGATGCCGGGGTAATTGAAATCACCCATTATTATTACTGCACTGTAACTTTTGCTAGCTTCCTTGATTTCTTTGAGCATTTCATCATCCATTTGTTCATTCTGGCCAGGCGGACGATAGTACACCCCCATTGCCATCGCCTTCCCCTTTTTACATGGAATTTCAATCCATAGAGATTCTACAGCAAATTTTGTTTCTTGCAAAACTTTAATCCTTTCTGACTCAATGCCCTCTCTAACATAGAGCGCAACCCCTCCACCAATTTGATCAGCTCTATCATTTCGATATAGTTTGTACCCAGGTATCACAGTGTCCCACTGGTTGTCCTCCTTCCACCATGTCTCTGATATTCCAATCATATCTAAGCTCTCGTTTAGTGCTATATATTCTAACTCTCCCATCTTGTTTTGTAGACTTCTAGCATTTGCATACAAGCATTTTAGAGACTGTATTTTATTCATATTCATTTGGCTATTGGTAGACATGGGTAATTTGGGATCTTTAAGTTCTGTCTGCTCCATACTCGAGGGCATTTGGGCTACTTTACTCTTTTTTGGAACCTCTCTGCTTTTTGTAGTATCCTTCAAGGATACATTCTTCCGAACCATGCGCTCTTGGGCGACTGTCGGCTTTCCCCTATTATCTAGTTTAAAAGCTGCTCTATCTCCTTTTTAAAGGTTAATGCCAGCAGCCTGGTTCCATCCCGGTTAAGGTGAAGCCCATCCCTTCGGAAGAGCCCCTCCTTTCCCCAGAATGTTCCCCAGTTCCTAACAAATCCAAACCCCTCATCTCTGCACCATTGTCTCATCCATGCATTGAGACTCCGGAGCTCTGCCTGCCTATTGGGTCCTGCGCGTGGAACGGGAAGCATTTCGGAGAACGCTACCCTGGAAGTTCTGGATTTCAACTTCCTACCTAAAAGCCTAAATTTAGCTTCCAGAACCTCCCTACCACATTTTCCTATGTCATTGGTACCAACATGTACCAAGACAGCAGACTCCTCCCCAGCACTATCTAAGACCTTATCTAGGTGGCGTGTGAGGTCCGCTACCTTCGCACCAGGCAGGCATGTTGCCAGGCGATCCTCACGTCCACCAGCCACCCAGCTATCTACATGCCTAATGATCGAATCACCAACTATAACTGCTGTCCTAACCCTTCCCGCATGGGCACTTGGCCCTGGAGAAACCTCCTCGGTGCGAGAGGGGTTTACATCACCTGGAGGACAGGTCCTAGTTACAGGATCACTTCCTGCCACACCAGGGTGATGCTCTCCTGTCACGTGACCTCTCTCCTCCATGGCAACAGGGATGCTGCCAGACTGGAGGTGGGACTTCAGGACTATATCCCTGTAGGTCTCGTCTATGTACCTCTCTGTCTGTCTTATGTTTTCCAAGTCTGCTACTCTAGCCTCTAGAGAACGGACTCGTTCCCTGAGAGCAGAGAGCTCCTTGCACCTAGTGCACACGTAAGACCTCTCACCAGCTGGGAGAAAATCATACATGTGACACTCAATGCAAAAGACTGGAAAGCCCACATCCCGCTGCTGGACTGCTGTCTGCATCTTAGTTTTAAGTTTGTGTTTAGATCTTTAAGTTCTATATGTACTAAAGGGTGCAATGGATATTTATACCACTAAAACTGTACCTAAGAAGTTTAATATACCTTGTTCACCTGAAGCTTAATTAATCTCAGGTCCTTGGTGTATGACTGATTTGGGTAATGAGCTTCACCTGAGAGCACCTCCTGTCTTTTAAGTTGTGCAAGTACCTATTAAAGCTGTGATTTTCCCAGGGGAGGGTGGGTGTGGGGAGGGAGGGAGGGATATAACACTTATTAAAAAAGGGCTGCTACACAGTACCTTGTCCTGTGCTGCTGAGGAAAACTATATTCTGATTTGATTTAAATTATAGCTCTTTGCTGCTACTAGGCTCTAACCTATTATGAAATTTAAACTACAAGCTCTCTGCTGGATTCTAAATTTAACCAGAAAGCTCTCTTCTGTGTTTTAATTTGAAACTAAAAGTACTTTGCTGATGCTATGCCCTGAGTGACTATGAAATTTAAACTACAGCTGTCTACTGGGTATGAAAGGTAACCAGAAAGTTCTCTTCTGTGTTTTTAAATTGAATCTTAAACTGTTGCTACTAGGCCCTGACTGATTTAACAAAAAAAATAGTGGGTTCACAGATTAATTAGCTTTAAAAGAAAAAAAATTCCTTTCAGAAAAATTCCCAGAAGTATATACTCACAATTTCAGATTTCTCTCCAGAAGTAACAGCCCCCCTTTCCAGTCCTTCAAGACGGGATCCAGACGATGCCGACTGAGATAATCTGCCTGAACATTGTCCTTGCCTACCACGTGCGCCGCTGAGATCGTGGTGAGATGGACTTCCGCCCACTGAAACAACTGCAGGCATTCCTTCAGCAACAGAGCACTGCCCGTGCCGCCTTGCCGGTTGATGTAAGAAACGGTCACTTGATTGTCGGAGAAAACCCGAACAGCTTTCCCGAGCAGCAACGTCGAACGCCTTCAACGTGAGCCGCACTGCCCAGAGTTCCAAACGATTGATCGACCAGGAGGTCTCTACCGCCGACCACGAACCCTGAGTGACACGACCCAGGCAATGAGCCCCCCAGCCGGAGAGGCTGGCGTCCGTCATGAGCAATACCCAATCGGATACCTCCAGAGGAACTCCCGCCTTCAGATGGGCTGACACCAACCACCACTGTAGGCTGAGACGGACGCTCGGTGGACAGACTAACCTGCGGGAGAGAGGATGATCCTGAGGAGACCAACGAGACAACAACGTGCTCTGAAGCGGCCGCATGTGGGCTCTGGCCCAAGGCACCAGATCTAAGGACGCCGCCATGGACCCCAACAATTGTAGATACCTCCAAGCCGTTGGAGCCTTGACACGCAGAAACGCCGAGACCTGCCGCAAGATCTTGCGCACCCTGTTGTCCGGAAGAAAAACGGACCCTATCTCCGTGTCGAAGAAGGCCCCCAAGTAGGTCAGTCGCCGAACGGGAACCAAATGGCTCTTTGCATAGTTTATGACCCAACCTAACTGCTCCAGGAGCTGCACCACTCGCGCAACGGCCTCCTGCGACTCCTGCAGCGAAGACGCTCGAATCAACCAATCGTCCAAGTAGGGATGAACTTGAATCCCTTCTTTCCTGAGCGCAGCCGCCACCACAACCATAATCTTGGTGAAGGTGCGAAGCGCCGTGGCCAGCCCAAAAGGCAAGGCCCGAAACTGAAAATGACCCTTGGGCACCGCGAAACAGAGATACTTCTGATGTTCGCTTCTGATCGGAATGTGTAGGTAAGCTTCTGTAAGATCTATGGAAGCCAGAAACTCGCCAGGTCGCACTGATCGAATTACCGACCGCAAGGTTTCCATCCGAAAATGAGGCACCCGCAAACAACGGTTCACATGCTTGAGATCTAGAATGGCGCGAGAAGAACCCTCTTTCTTGGGGACCACAAAATAAATAGAGTATCAACCTAATCCGCACTGGTCTGCCGGCACCGGAACCACCGCGCGAAGATGCAACAATCGGCGAAGGGTCTCCCTGACCGCTTCCAGCTTTGCCTGCGGACCGCAAGGCGACAGGACAAAGGCATCCGAAACCCGCTCCTCGAATTCTAGGGCATAGCCGTCCCCGATAATCTCCAAAACCCACTGATCCGTGGTTATAGTGGCCCAGGTGGAAAGGAACTACTGCAACCGACCTCCTACCGGAATTCCCACCTGGACCGGCCTCATCTCATTGTGACTTCTTCGCTGCGGACTGTTGGTTATGAAAGACTCCTCTACTAAAACCTCTGGACCCTCGAAAGGAATAGCCCCAAGAAGGAAACCAACCCCGCTGATAGGGAGTGAAGCACGCTCCCCGAAACCTGCGAAAGTCTCTACCGTGACCCCTAAGGAGGAATCCCTGCTTCGCAGCTCTTGGGCGGTCCTCCAGCAGCCGCCCGCCCTTGGAGTCACCCAAATCCTTAACAATCTTGTCTAAGGCCTCACCAAACAACAACTTGCCCTTATACGGCAATTTACTAAGACGAGCCTTGGAAGTAGCATCCGCCGACCAGTTCCTAAGCCAAAGGAAACATCTAGTGGCTATGACGGAGGCCATAGCCTTAGAGGAAATGCGAACCAAATCATAAAAGGCATCGGCCTGATAAGCAGCCGCCGATTCTAGCTTCGCCAAGTCCGCCGTAGGTTCATCAACTTTCTCAGAGGTCTGTTCTCCTTGCAGCTAGCGGATGGAAGCCCTAGACACATAAGCTCCACAAACAGACGCTTGAAGGGCCAAAGCACTAGAATCAAAGGCCTGCTTCAGAAGAGCTTCTAACCTGCGATCCTGCAAGTCCTTGAGAGCTGTACCTCCTTCAACAGGAATGGTGGTTTTTTGAGTGACGGCGGACACCAACACATCCACCTTGGGCATACGCAATAAGTTCCTCTCTTCCTGCAGGACAGGGTAAAGCTTAGCCAACGAGCGACCACCCCTGAGAGAAGCCTCCGGAAACTCCCATTCAGCTTCTATCATCTTTTTGATAACTCTATGAACCGGGAAACACTTTTGTTCCGACCTGAACCCCTGCAGCAAAGGATCTTCCAGGGGTTCCTGCTGCACCGAAGGACTAAATTCAGAGCAGAAAGTGACTGAGAGATTAGTGCTCCCAACTCCTCCTTACGAAACATGCGAAAAACATTGGGATCCTCACCAGGACCCAGTTCCCCTTCCTCCAAATCTCCCGACCAGGTATCCAACCCTGGTTCAGAAAATATCTCACCCTCTTCTACACCTGGAGATGGGGCAAAAAGCGCCTCTGCATGGTCCCCACTCTGGTCTCTGCCGGGAACTACCGAAGGGCTAGACTCACCCCGAAGAGGTTCAGAAGGACCGGCCACAGGAGCCTCAAGGAGACCCTCAGAGCCAGGAGGGAGAGAAAACTGTGCCTTCTTGAGAAGATAAGCATTATGCAGAGAGAGAATAAATTCAGGGGAGAAATACGAACTGAAAGTCTCCTGAGAAGCAGGAACAGGCTGCTGCTGAATCTCTGCAGGCACAGTCGTTTTCGCTGATTTGGACTTCCTTTTGCAGGGTTTAGGGAGAAGCGCGGGAGCAGCAGCCTGCTCTGCTAAAATGGCCGCCGTTCCCGCTCTTTCTCCTGATGTGAGAGAAAAACCGGTGCTACTGTCAGAGGCTTTATCCTCCATCGCAGTAGTGCACACGCCGAAAAATAAGAAACAGACAGAAAAGCAACCGCAAAAACGAGCGCCTCCTGCCTCCGGAACGGAACTCGAAGAGCACCAGAAACCGCGGGACGTGAAGAACGCCTGTAACAAGGGAAACACTACGGCAAGCAAAATCTGCCCCCCGAGGAAGAATCGGAAGACTTACCGGCTGCTAAAAAAACAAACGAAGACAAACTCCACGCTGTCCTGCACCGCAGCGCCGTTGCTAACGGCTAGCAGATGCCCGAATGCGACCAATGCAGAGAGAGAGGACACTGGGGCTCCCAGGCCTGCTAATCTCCTGCCGCTGCTCAGCGTCTCGAAGGAGGCAGGCTCTACCTCATGAGACGGGCACCGAGGCACAAGGGGAGCTTCCCCGACCTCCTGCTTAAGTGCCTGAGCTGCGATCAACCCCGATTAAAATCCTCAATCTTGGACAGTGCCGTTGAAAAAGATCAGCATGGGAGTCTGAACCCAGACGGACTATTTTTTCTTTTTTTTTTTTTTTTTTTAAAGTGAGGCAAGCAGCCTAAAGCAAAAATAAAAGCAATGCAAAGAAATGTTCCCCTACACTAAATCCTATAACTTTCCTAATCGTATCTCAGGGGAGCTGGTCCAAAGGACGTCCAGTCCAGCTGCTGAGGACTGAAAGACTGGTTAGCTGACACCTAGGAGAGCTGGAGGGGTTGTCAGTAAAACCTTGTCAGATTCCAGTCCTCAGCTGCTGGAGCGGATTGATCACCCAAGATTCCTGGACTGGCCCAGAGAGACGACTAGGAATAATAGGTCAATCGAGCTATAAACAACCTAAAAAGATATAGCAGCATGAAGTAAATAAAATATGCAAGCAGCAACAGAAAACAGCAGCCAACCTTAAACAAGTTTACCCAACGAGTCAGGAAAGGTAAAGTTAAAAAGCCAGTTCTATAGTACTTTATGAAAAGAGAAGTAGGGAAGGTCTTGAGGCATCAGATTTCATAACTTGGGGCCACACAAAAGAAAAGGCCCTTCTTACAAGTGCTCTTTTACAGGCCTTAGCAGTTGGCCTCTGAAGGGGAGCATCCTGAGCAGAGCGCAGAATTCAGTGACATAACCAAAAAGGTAGGAAAACAAGTAGGGCAGACCATTGTATGTGAAGACCTGAAAATCAGAATGCAGACCTTGAATTGCACTCTAGAAATATCAGGAAGCCAATGAGGATCCTGAAGGGTAAAACCAATATGATCATGCTGTCTAAAGTAAGCAATTACTCAGGCTGCATTTAATAGCTGCCATAGGAAAACTCAGATAATGTTGTCATTATCCAGCCTCAGCATTATCAAGGCCTAAATTATTACCAAAAAATGTTAATAAGGGGCACATCGGATGAAAGAGTAAAGATTAATAAAGGAGATTTGCCAATCAAAAGGTTAAATGGAAGTCATAAATGACACCTAAAATCCATATGGGATCAACTAAAGGGAGAGCTGTCACTCAGTCCTCTCTCGAAGCATTTACATTGCAATGATTTGTCAACAGATAAATTCTGTTTTGGAAGAATACTGCTTCATTTCTTTTTTTGACACTCCATCTAATCTGAGACTCTCCAAGTAGCTACTGAGCTGAGCCATTACAGCTTAAATACTGTCCCAGAATTAACTAAAGCCGAATATCATCAATATACATCGCAAAACATACACCAAAGGATCTATCACTCCAAAGCATATACATGCTAGGAAGATTATGTGATGTTGAACATATCCTGTGGGACATTGTAAGAAATTTTAAACAATTCAAAAGAAAAAGGTAAATAGACAATAGCAAGTGGTGTGGGGTCAGACACGCAGATTCCAGACATCTTACCAGTAAACCAATTACTCCAATATCCTGAAACCAATAATGGTTCATCATGGTAGACCAACATAGTCTACCCTGATGAACACAGTAAATACAATCCTAAATAACTAAAATTGAAAGTCTACAACTTGAGACTGATACAGTAACAGTCAAACCAAAATGGTCTAATATGAAAAGTAAGCTGGTTACCATTTAAGATATGAAATTCCTCAAGAGAAGCATTCAGCTGTAGCTCAACTGCTTTTCCAATGAATTTCCAGTAAACGACAAGATGAATATTGGCTGGAAATTAGCAATGGGCTTGCTTTTTTTTTTTTTTTTTTACAGAAAGGAAATTATAGCTTCCTTCAGACGAAATAGAAAACTTAGTGATGGGGTAATGGCAGCCCTTAAAAAAGACATTCATCACACATGGTTTTTAGGGGCAAGAATCAAGTTTGCAAAGTAGTAGGTTTTGGCTGAAAACAGGGCTGATATGATGGAAACGAGAATAAATAGGAAAACAGTTTCAGTGGAGGCAGCCACATATCCAACAAATAAGATCTAGCTGCGCAGTTATCATATTTGCATAACAAAAAAAATTCTAACTCAGGAAGGATAAGCAGCAAACCACTTACCAGAGAGACTGTGGACCCAAGAATCTGTTCAACTTGAAAAGTTTCTGGATCCTTTACTTGCATTGTACAGAGAGTTGGAATATCACCACTTCTTACCATTCACAATCTGAGCTTTAAATGTATTTAAAGATGAAATCTGAACTATCGCTGCCTGTTTCCATTGCAGAAAGGAGGAAAACAGGCAACTGACTTTCAGAACCAATCTATCCAGATTTGTCTCCCTACAGTTTAGAGAAGAAACTAAGTTTCCGTCCGTTAACTTAGTTTCTCCAAAATAAAGGTGTGAAGAATCACTGGGGTTTTCTCTTTGCAATATTTTTAGAATAGGGGAATAAATCTTACTACATCTCAGAGAAGGAAGACTTCCTGAATTTTGTAGAGACAACGGTTTCTTCGAGACTGAAACAGATCTCATCATGCGAGTGTCAGTGTCCTGTGTGGAAGACCTTGACACCAAAAAAGGTGAAAAGATGCCAGAGACACAATGACAATTATGGATTCCGTCTTTGGGTGCTGACGATAAGGAGATGGATACTTCCAAGACTCCCTGACTTAGGGCGCTCTGTGTTACTATCTGCAATCCAGGGTTTACTACTAGGTGGTTGTAGCTCCACTGTTGGACTTAGCTCCATATGATGATTCTCAAGAAGCAGGAGCTCCTTAGCTGCTCAACTATGCATTGTGCCAGGCAGTCCTTTTGGCTGTTGAGATACTTTTGACTTCACAGTTTTCTTTATCCATTTGTTTTGCTTTGCACCCTCCTCTTTCTTTTCAAGGGAAAATATTGCCAAAAATTGTTATTGTTATTATTACCTGGGGAGATGCCAGTAAGAGATGTTTGGTACTGTTGCTATGTTATTTCCTTATGCGATGCTGGATTGGGGCACGTCATATACTCGCTATAGCCCCTGGACATCTTGGGAGTTCTACTACAGTCTAGTAGCAGGGAGGAGGGAGGTTTGGTAAGGAGAGGGTGGTTGGGACAATGGAAAGTTTTTGTTAGACTAAATGAATTTCAGGGGCGCTTTGATATGAACGGAACAACTTGTAGGGTGGCTGAACTACCTGTGGAATCTGAGCCATAGATCATGGTTAGACTGATATCTTGGAATGTTTAAGGATTGACCTCCCCTCTTAAGAGGAAGCATGTTGAACAATTTACAGAGGCTGAAGCTCAGTTTATGTTTTTGCAAGAAACTCACCCCTCAACTGCAGAAAATTCAAAACAGAGGGAGAAAGGAATGGAACAATATACTATGCTAACTGCAAAACTCACAAGAAGGGAGAAGACATTCTTATTTCAGAAAACTGCAACTTGTAATTTTAATTTGCCCATCTAAATTAATAATGGTCCTGTGTGTCCCTAATTAGATCTGTGGGAAATACAAGAGAGACCCTGGTTAATTTTCATGCATCAAATAACCAGGTGTTGGGGGGGCGGCAAACCTTTTTTGATACCTTGAAAAGTTACAGATGATCTGGTTTATTTAACTGGCGACCTCAACTGCACACTTTGACAGATCAGAGAATCTCTTAACGTACATAAATTGCAGTGGGGTAATTTAGTTGAGGTCAGTAGACAATTGGCATTGGTTACACCATGGTGAATGTGATTATACATGTTATGGGGTCATGCACTAATCCTATTCTCAAATAGAATTATGACTAGTATCACAGCAGGTGAGAGCCATTATGAGACACTGTACAATTAAGCTGATTATTTTACTGAATTATACCTTCATTTCCGCAGATTTAATAGAGGTGGATCTTGACAGGCCCAGCCTGATAGTCAATGAACAGCTTCCTGCTAAAATATGCTGTTTCTGGAGCAATTAAGAAAAGCCTGGGAGGAGTTTATGTATTTGAATACTCCCGATAGAACCCCAGACCTATTTATTTATTTAGTTCACATCTTTCCAGTAGTAGATCAAGGCAGATTACAATCAGTCCCCAGAGGGCTTACAACCTAAGGTTGTACCTGAGGCAATGGAGGGTTAGGTGACTTGCCCAAGACCACAAAGTCAGTGAGATTTGAACCATGGTCTTTCTGATCCCAGGTTGCTGCCCTAATCACTAGGCTACTCCTCCACTCCATATTATGGGATGCCAGATAATGTCCTTTCATTTACTCTTGCTAGACCACTCCAAACAAGTGGGTTGCATGCCCCTACCTGCAGATGTGTGGAGACAGAGCCAATCCAATGCCCAGTTTCAATGACATCATTCCCATACCTTTATCAGCCTGAGGCACTAGAGGGCAACGCATTCAAAAGCATATGGCAAACCTCACACAACCTCAACAAGGACAACAATGATTAATCAACAGTAGAAAAACTATGTACAGGAGAGATCTATGAGCCTGCATCCTGGACTGGTCTAGCATGACTCAAGGAAAGAACATTATCTGGTAAGTAATATGTCACCTTCCATATTGTCCTGCTAGACCATTCCAGACAAGTGGGACATGCAAAGCCACACCTCCACTGGGCGGGAAGAAGACAGCACATCGCAAAACCTTGGAGCCCGCGCGTGGACATCCAAACAGTAATGCTCGACCAAAGTGGAAAATGACTCCCACACTGCCGCTTGACAAATGTCTGAAAGGGCTACTGAGCTACACTACACCCACAAGGAAACTTGATGTCGAGCAGAATATGCATGCAAACCCTCTGGAACCAGCCAGTTCTGTAACACATGCTGAGGAAATGGCCTCCTTGATCCAGCTCCCCAATGTAGACTTGGCAGCCACTGCACCCCTGCACGGGCCAGCAAACTAGAAAAAAAACTGTCCAACTTACAAAAGGAAGTCTTAACCTCCAAGTACAGGAGAAACATCCACCAGACATCCAGAAGGCAAAGATCCTTATCTTTCCCTAGACACCGCTCATTAGAAAAGGAGGGCAGACAAACAGCTTGGTGTACATGAAAGGAAGATATCAGCTTGGATAACGAGGACATAGGCTGAATGGGGATGGTCTCCTCTTAAAACGCAGAGCCCACAACTCAGAAATCCACCCTGCTGAACCAACTGATTCCTAAAGAAAAAAACCTTGAGAGTCAAATCCTTAAGAATAATGCAATGTGTGCCTTTGAGTTAGTCTTGACTCCTGGCGACCCAGAAGCTCCTGGGTTTTCTTGGCACTGTCACCGGAAGTAGATTGCCAGGCCTTTCTTCCGAGGCAATGGAGGGTTAAGTGACTTGCCCAAGGCCACAAGGAGTGCTAGTGGGAATCAAACCCTGGTTGCTTGGTTACCAAGCCAGTGTTCTAACCACTAGGCTACTCCTCCTTAAGAGTAGCCTGCTTCAAAGAGCTCCAATATCAGGGCCTTGAGCGCCAAAGATCCCAGGAAGGGACAAATGGCCGGAGGGGAGAATACAGATGCCGAACCTTTTGAAAAAAAATGCAAAACATTCGGGTGCAAGGCTAGAGACTTTCCAACCACCAGACCTCTGAAAAAGGGCAAAGCTGCCACCTGGACTTTCAGGGTGGTAGAGGAAAAAGCCCTTTTCCAGACTATCCTGCAGAAAAGTCAACAGAGCTAGCATCTTGGCAGCCTTAGGAACAAGCTGTTGTGTGCTGCACCAACACTCAAAGAGATACCAGACTCACACGTATGCCCAGGCTGATAGACTCCCCTCAGGCTTTGAGCAGAGCGGAAACTACTGCAGGAAAATAGAGCTTAAAGCAAACTCCTTTCTAGAATCAGGCCATATGTGAGAAGGGAGCTAGGTCATCCAGAATAAAAATGAGCCTCCAAATGGGACAGGTGAAGAGGAGGTTCCTGCAGAAACCACACCAAGTCCTTAAACCATGCTCTCTTCGGTCAGTCCTGTACCAACAGAACAATCCAGCCTGGATGGTGCTCTATGCGCGAAAGCACATGCCCCAGCAGGAGGCATGAAGGAAGCACAAAGTAGGCATTGCCACAGCCATAACTGAACAAAAGCAATAATGCCCTTGGACCCAGTTTTTGTGCGGTGACTGAGAAAATGGCACACTGTCATTGGAACAGTATGCCATAAATTCCATCATGGGACGATCCCAACGGCAAAGCATAGCTACTCTCCTATAATATGTGACCTCTGGGAACAGTAGAAATTTAGTCTTCCCATATGGGTGATGTCAGTACCAATGGAGCCTGCGCGGGAATGCTCTCCAGCATACAATAGGAAAGCTTTTGGAAGCACTCCACTGCG
Source organism: Ichthyophis bannanicus (assembly GCA_033557465.1). Lineage (NCBI taxonomy): Eukaryota > Metazoa > Chordata > Amphibia > Gymnophiona > Ichthyophiidae > Ichthyophis > Ichthyophis bannanicus. Next base: position 88,364,918 of record CM066035.1, on the reverse strand, counting down.
CCTGCGCGACTGCCTTCCCACCTTCTCTATTCCCTCTCTTCAGTTGACTTTGTAACTGAGAAAAGAGTAAATGAAACCCTATAACTCCAGTGAAGGAGAGCAGGTTGTGAATACTAAATTCCTGCTGTTCCCAGAGCAAGCAGGAATGTAATCTTTATATACGGGATTCTCTAGCTCCCAGATAAAGTGACCTTAGAACTGACAGAGGTTATTCTCCGGAGTAGGCATGAGGAGGTCATGGATCCCACATGGACAACAAAGATATGGATGGAAGACCAAGTTGCTGCTTTGCAAATTTCGTCGATGGATACTGAGCGTGCGTTTGCCAGAGGTAGCCATGGCGCGAACATTGTGAGCAGTGACATGCCATTCCAGGGAGAATCCTGCTTTGCCACAGGCAAATGAATTGCGGTCCGCTATCCAACTGGAAAGCGTATGCTTAGAAACAGGTAATCCCAGGTGACTGGGGTCAAATGAGATAAACAACTGCGAGGCTTTACGATGATCTTGAGTCCTCTGAAGATAAAAAACTAATGCACGCTTGCAGTCAAGGGTATGCAGTTGCTTCCGTTCTAGACACATGCGGTTTAGGAAAGAAAACTGGAAGGTAAATTGACTGGTTTAGATGGAAGGGAGACACCACCTTTGGCATAAAGTGTGGGTGAGTCCCAAGGACTACTTTTTCATAGTGGAAGCGGGTAAAGGGATGATCCAGTCACCAAAGTCTGAGGCTTACTAATGCGTCTAGCTGAAGTGAGAGCAATAGGAAGATTACCTTCCACGAGAGGAATTTAAGTGAGGTCAAAGCCAATGATTCAAAGAATGGCTTGAGAAGCTGTGCTAGAACGACATTGAGGTCCCAAGCCACCGGAGGTGCTTAATGGGCGGGTCGGACAGCAGGACCACCTCTCATGAAATGTGCTACTAGCGGTTGTGCAGAGATGGGCTGTCCATCAAGTAGTTGCTGAGAGGCCACAATGACACTAAGGTGGACTCTCACTGAGTTTGTCTTTAGACCTGTTGAGGACAGGTGGAGGAGATACTGGCAGAGTGACTTCACTGGAGCAGAAAAGGGATTGAGATCTTTCTAGGAACACCAGACAGAATCTAAGACACTTAAAAGCGTATGAACATCTAGTGGAAGACTTCCTAGCAGCCAAAAGGATCCCCTTAACTTCTTGAGTAAGGTCAAAAACTTATAAAGCTATGTTCTCGGCAGCCAAGCTGTGAGGCAGAGAGACTGTGGATTGGAAATGGAGTAGTGAGCCGTTGTCCTGGGAAAGTAGATCCGGCACATATCCCAATCACAGAGGATGAGTCCGAGTCAGACACAATAGCAGTGGAAACCACGGTTGCCGCAGCCAGTGAGGGGCTATGAGAATCATGGGGCTACGAGAATCATGGAGCTCTTGTCAGACTGAAGCTTGAAAAGCATCTTGGGAATGAGGGGTATAGGAGGGAATGCATAAAGCAGACCCTGACCCAATGCAGGTGGAGGACATACCCGCTGCCCAGTGGTGAGGCCATATCCAATGCCGTGTAATCACCAACAGGACAATATCTCTAGCCACCAAGCAGACTAGAACGTACATGGCATCAGAAGGAAGGCAGTAAGACCCCAAAGGATGGGTGGTAGTATCCAGTGGGAGAGAGTGATCCACAGGAACAGGGCTTGAGGCATCAGGCCTGCATACCGCCAACTGGAAAACAGCAACTGCCGCTGCAAGCAAACTGTTCAGCAGAGCCCACCTTTCTATCCATAGTGTTCTTTAAGGCCAATCTGCTTTCCACAGGAATGGAGGCCCACTTCGTGACCGCCGTAACCTACTCATCCACCTTGGGTGGGTTGGACTACGTGACACACTCCTCCACTGGAAGAGCATACATCTTTTCACATCCTTTTAACCCTTTAGGCGGGGAAATAGGAAGGACCAACTCCAACCAGAACATGCTCATGATCATCGCCGGACATGGGAAGACTGCTGTGAATATCCGCATTGCCTGTAGAAGGTGAGTGAACCTGCAATCCCTGTGCAGTCGCTGGAGTGTCAGTCAAATACCAGGCAGATGGAACTTGAGCAATCAATGCCTCCAGCGCTCTCTTCTAGGACAGGCAGAAAATGCCAGCCTCAACCTGACCCTCTGAAGGTAAAAAAACTTCTTCCACTACCACCAGACTCCTCAACCAAGACATCAGAACCAGCACTCAAGTCTAAGTCTCTGATAGAACCCCAGCCGATCCACATCGTCAAAAGCCAACCATCACCTGGGTTGCTTAGGTGGTGGCATTCAAGCCGGGCTTCTACACACTGCCCATCTCTCATGTGATCTGAGCTAGAGGGAATCCAAAGGCTGCAGGGTCTGAGTTTCTGTGCCAAAAGACCAGACTGCTGAAGGAGGAAAAGAAATCCGTGGAGGACAACCCAGATTCTGGGAGCTCCCCCTCCCTGAGGATGATCCCCAATTGAAGGGGACATAGCTGTAGCTGAACCCTCCAAAGAAGGCGAGCAACCAAAGAATGGTCACTGGAACTCAAGACCAGGCTATTATTCTTACCCAAAGCGCAATCAGGCACCACCTACCTTGAGGCAGAAAATGCCAGGCCAACCAAATCCCCTCAGCGGAAGAAGGGAGATGGGCCCACCAGTGATAAGTCAGAGGCTGTCATGCAAGATAAATAGAGTGATGAGGCTCTTCGCTTGCCACAGGTTAAACAAAACACTTCCTGGAAGATGACAGAGTTAAAGCAAGGTAAACACTTGCACATGCTAGGGCTGAGTAAATACAAGAGCTTGTGCTAATGGAGCACATACAAGAATGTGCATTACAGGCGCCTGGGCAGGAATGCATACTAGAGCCACTCAGGCAGAATACAAACTGGGTGTAAGGCACACAAAGAAAATACTAACAGCACACATTGGAATATGGCAGGAAGCCCCGATGCCGAGCCAACGGATGCCTGTGGTCCATCCCGACTTATGTCCCATAACTGATTAATTTGGAAGCCCCCAACAAGGTCAAGCCTTGGAACTCGCCCCCTGGGAGCCCCAGGCAGGGCCAACAGTACCAAGCTCAGTGCTACTCCCCAGACACAGTTTTTCATCTTTGTTTTGAATTTTTAAAACAGGCTTGCAGTCGCATATCTCTGAGCCGTCTTCTAAGGGAGAGTGAGGGTACAGAGGAGGAGGAGGAGGAAGGTGGTGTTGAGGTTGTGCGAAGTAACTGAATTCATTCCAGAGGGAGTAACCACATATTAGTTTTGCCAGATGAGACTGCAGATGCTTTGGAGATGTACTGATAACATTTTACAGGTTTTTTTATATATTCATGTGTGAGATTCTTGTTAGAGGTTTTTTATAATATCTATTGTCAAAACTGTCTGTACCCTTGATGTGTGTCTCTGTAACCAAAATTACTACAGAACCTCCTTTGTCTGCTGGTCTGATGGTGAATTTACTATTGGTCTGTAGATTTTTAATTGCAGCTCTTTCTAATGGGAATAATATAAAAATGTTCTTCTGTTTTTAGAGAGCTGCATTTTCACCCTGTGTGGAAAACTTTCTATGTAGTTATCTAGTTTGCGATTATGGCCATCTTTTGGTGTAAAGTAGATATTCTCTCAAATTTGTAACCAAATGTATTGAACTTCCCTCACTTCTGTGGAAATGTACCTTTAGACAGTTTTCTGAAGAGTTCCTACATGTCAGAGTAGAGTTGAATTTCATCAAATTTGGTGGAGGGGCAGAATGCTAGCCCTTTTGATAGTCGGAGACTTCATGCTGTGACAGTTGATGGTTAGAGAGATTTACTATTCCCACATATCCAAATGGGCTAATATGGCAACTACAATTTTCTGTTCACTTGTCCATATGAAATTTCATCTGCCATTTGGATGCCCAGTCGCCCAATCTAATTTTCAATAACTATCTCATCTGCAAATCTGATCACCTCACTTCCTGTTTGCATTTCCAGTTCATTTATAAATATATTAAAAAGCAGTGGGCTCAGTATAGATCACTGGGGCATTCCACAATCCATCTTTCTGCAATGGAACAATTGATAATTTAGCCCTACTCTCCATTTTCTCTTTTAGGCAGTTCCCAATCCACATTAAGACATTGTCTCCTATCCCATGACTTTCCTCAAGAGACTCATGACAATACGTCAAATACTCTAAAAATTCATATACACTATTTCAACCAACCACACCCCTTGGCAGACAGTCTGATAAGGTCATATAAAAAACCTTCCACCACATATGCCAAACCCACCTTCAAGAAGGCTGCTTGCCTTGGATCTTTGTGCCCATCCTCTGAATCCTCATCCAGTTGTTGCTGTACCTAATGCAGGCAATCCCCGGACATAAGGGTGCTGCGAGGATGACCAAGGCTGACATTTTAAAGGCCTGCTTCAATAGCTTCAACACAGTGTATTTCAGAGGAATGGTCATATTCTTGGCCATAGCCATAACCACGGCATCCACCTTAGGAAAACAGCTTTTCTTTGTCTCTCCCCTCGGAGCCAAAAAGGTGACATTTTACTTACCAGATAAAAAGGTAGTTACTCCCCTGTAGCAGATGTTCTCCATGGACAGCAAGAATTAGTCTTCACATATGGGCAATGTCCCCAGTGGAGTCCCTGTGAAGGAATACTCCTCCCGCTTCTATTGGAAGCTTTTGGGAGACTCCACCATACCTCCTTCCTGCCTGCCGCCATCTTGGATCAGTCTGATAACATAGCTGTAGCAGAAGACAACTCCTCAGGGAGGTGGAAGAGTTGTGAGGATTAATTCCTGCTGTTCACAGAGGACACCTGCTACAGGTAAGTGACTACCTTTTCTCCATGGACAAGCAGGAATGGGTCCTCAGGCTACCGAAAACCGGGGCGGCCACCGAGAAGCCCAACAGGTACAAACAAATGTGGCATAGCGAGAGGCCATAATCATTCAACTATGTACAATAGCAGTGATTCCCTCTTCCCCCCTTTTTTTGGTAGCCTGGACAGAATAGAATGGGCCTGGGGGAATGGAAATAGATTCTAATCCACAAACAGATGCCGAAGTACAGATTGGCAGAAGTTGCTGTCTCATCAGGAAAGCACAGTTACTTACCTGTAACAGGTGATCTCTGGTAACAGCAGGAATAAGTCTTCACATATGGGTATGTCGGTACCGACTGAGTCTGCGCAGGAACACTCCCCAGCGTCCAATCAGAACGCTTTTGGAAGCATCCCAACACGCCTGCATGCTGCCTTCCCGCCTTTCCCAACTGCCTCTCCTCAGTTAAGTTTTAAACCTGAGGCAAAGAGAGCAAGAAAGGGAAAGATAGAGGAATGCAACTCCTAGGGGAGGTGGGTGGGTTGTGAAGACTTATTCCTGCTGTTCCCAGAGATCACCTGTTACAGGTAAGTAACTGTGCTATCTCCAGGAACAAGCAGGAATGAGTCTTCACATATGGGGATTCCCAAGCTAAGATGCCTGCAGGAGTCCCAGCATGTTGTGGGTTTGAGAGCCATGCTAATTTACCGAACTCCCAGGCATTCCAGGGATGGAGGGTAGGAGTTGAGCTAAAAAGATGTGCTGTGGAACAGCTGGACCAAACAGGATGCCTAGAGAGGCTCTGTGCAGGTGATATTTAGTGGTAATATTGAAGAGCAATAAACCAATATGGACCTCACCTGGTGGCATTGTAGAGGGGTATATGGAGGTTCATGAGGATTTGTGAATATGAACCAACAGAATATCCCCAGGGGGTACCTCAATGTAAGAAGAGGTAAAGAACTGTGCAAAAAACAGGCTGAGTTAGAACCCTTAGGGTGAGAGAAACAATCCCAGTGGAACTGGGGCAGTTCAATGAGGTAGGACTTAGCGGAAAACGCGGAAGTCTCCATTGGATAAAACTGAAAACTCCTTTGACCTTAAGAGAGCTAGTTCTTATAGGAGAGGGAGCTTCCAAGATCTCCATATCCGAAAACACGAAGGATAGAAGTTAGGAGGCATTGTAGCCTCCCATTTTCTGAAGATTCAGAAAAAGTCCCTCGTAATGGAAAAGGAAAGTATGTGAAGGGCTTCAGGTGTACCCAAACTGAAGGTCATGGTACAAAAACTCCTGAACTACCACAGGAAGTGGTTGATCATGGATAACCCTAAGTATGCTGGGACAGCATGGAAAGGGATAGAGAGTATCTGTCAGTCTGTGGTGGAATATATATATATATGTATAAGTATATATATCTATTTAGGCAGACAGACAGGAAGAGTATATAGACATATACCTATCCACTATCACATATTGTAATACATACCTATAGAGATAGGTAAATACAGATATATACATCACATATGTATATAGATATTGGCATAGACTACAGATGTCTATATATATATATATATATATATATATGTATATAGATATGGGCATAGACTACAGATGTCTATATATATATATATATATATATATATGTATATAGATATGGGCATAGACTACAGATGTCTATATATATATATATATATATATATATATATATATATATATATACACGTATACATACCCGTGTCCGCGCATAGGGTATGTGGAGAAGATTTTATCTAACAAGAAGGGAGGTACCTGCTTGAGAAGATATTCAGAGAATCCCTACTTCCTGGTTAAGGGTAGGAAGTGCAGGGAGTTCTCTCATTGGCAAGAGAAGTCTAGAGTCCTCTAAGAACTCTTGCCCTTGAAAAACCAGGAATGGAGACCTACCTGGAAAATGCAGAGGATGTTTTTAATCTGCAGACAGTGAGTCTGAATCCTTCCATAACTCCAGCAGGTAGCTGGAGAAAAAGATGCCATAAAAATACCATATTTACCCTCAATGAGGCTAAAAAGGGGTACGGTGCATTCTTGTGCTCAACATGGTCACGCCATGAAGAGTTGAGGATGGAAGGAAAAAACCAGACAGGGATGGTCTATACTGAAAGAAAGAAACCATCTCTGGTGAAAGGGTCCCCTGGAGATGTGAAGCAAACCAGGGATTTGGATAATTCTTTAGGTCTTCTCTTAATTAAAGGCCTGTGACCTTTATTAAGAAGTCTTTAATGGAAATGGTAAGGGCAAGGAGAATCCAGTAAGCCTGACTAGGTAAAACCCTTCCTAACCATCTGACATTATGTGCTCTCTAACAAGGCCCCATAGTGTAGAGCTGCTCCGTAGAGATGCGGAGAGCATGTTGCAGGTTAATTAGAAGAAAAACTGATGTTTAAGAGCCAGTAGGTATCATCAACTACTCCGCCAAACCCAGAATTGGGGAGGCTAAGGAGAGAAGGTAAGGTCTGCAACAATAGCCAGAAAAGGTTCTTAAACCGTCTGGGACTTAGTGGCAAGGCCAGAAACCATTGAAATTGGAGAACAAGCTCTGGCTGCTTGGACAGCAAGTTAGTGGTCTAAGCAATAAGAGTCCCTGCAGTTTTAACTATTGAATAGGGCAGCAGAAGGTCCCAAGGTTGGGAAAGAAATACAGACAGAAGTAGGAGAGGTAAGACTCCGCTACTGTCTGAGAAGCTGCCAGGAAAAATTAAGAATGCAAGGGGGAGACAACTCTGAAAGAAAACTGTTAGGGGCTTTAGGAAAAGCCCTCAGTAGAGTGGTATCACTCTTACAGACCAAATGTCCTGGAAGAGTGGCAGAGTTGAAAAGAAGACTTATTGTGGAGGAAATCCTTAATAAGTAGTAAGAGAGATGCTGATACAGGAGAAGAGTCAAAGGTAAGGGATGGTGACCTTATTGACAGCTGTTACTCCTCTGTGTAGTTCAGAGGACGAGGAGTAACTGTAGCACCTGTAAAGCATAATCATCTCAAGAAGCTCATTGAGCTAATAGTTAGGATGTGTCCTTGAGAGGGACATATGTAAATTTTTGGATGGAACCGATGTAGATGCTTGTAGAGGTAAGAAGCAAACTACAGGATCTAAACCTCAATAGGAAAAAAGGATTCAGGGAAGAGTTTATCAGCAACCTTGCGGCTGCTGGATTTGCTGAACCCGTTGAGGTTGTGGTTTCCTGAGCCTGGCTGGGTGATTCCCATGCCTAGAAATATCTGTATGATGGGTAGAAGATGGATAAAACCTTCTCCCATTAGGGGAACGAAGCTTAGTAGTAGACTTTCTACAAACTGGGATAGAGGAAGGCGTAGACAAGCCTCTGAAAGCAATAGTGTCAGTGGTAAACTGAGCAGCCTGGAGTAAAGTCTCCTTATTAAAGAGATTTTCTCCAGTGCAAGGAGCATTTCCCAGTATATCTTGTACAGATTTGTCCAAGTCTGAAGCTTGGAGCCAGGCTCTACGTCGTGCTCCTATGGCTATAGCAGAAGTTCTGCTGACAGACTCGAAAGGATCTGGGGAAGCACGAGTCAGGAACTTGGAAATATTTTGAGCATGATTGACTAGCCTAGAAAAATCTGCTCTTTTAGGCTCTTGGAGGCAAGGGGTCAAAAGTAATAAATCTTTTGTGACCTCCTCAAGAGATAATCCCATATAGAAAATATATGAAAGGATTCTTGCTGAAAGCATGGATGCCTGGAAAGTTTGACGTCCAAAGGCATCTAAAGTCTTAGCCTCACGACCTGGCGGATAAGAAGAGTGCTTTTTAGTACTCTTAACACGCCTCATTGCTGATTCTACAACCAGAGAATGATGAGGGAGTTGAGGCTTTTGAAAACCTGGAGAAGGGGCACTTTGTATAGAAGATCAGTCGCCCTAGAAGGTGGGGATACCATTAAAGGAGTTTCCCACGTTCTAAATAGGAGATCCTGCAAGGTCTGATGCAAAGGAAACATAATGACTTCCTTTGGATTGCAGGGGATCTGTATAGGTTGTGGATCCCCTGGTGTAGGGACTTGACCAGGTATAGAAATGGCAAATAACTTTGCCATATCAATCAGAAAAGCTTGAAAAGAAATCTCCCCAGAGGGGAGTCCTCGAGGAAGAGGAGGAAGAACTAGATCTGTTGAAGAACTAGTTCTAGCAGCCACCTGCTCATTCAGATTCTGTGGAATAGCAGATCTGGAGGGGTGGAGCATCGGATTATCCTTGAAAGATAGTTGTGGGTACCGATGAAAATCGGTACCACGACTGGTCGGTATCAAGTCGTCCATGCTAGGGATCGATTCCAAACTCGGTATGGAAGGAAGCGAGCCGGCTAGCATGGGAGGTACCGACACCGATGCCGATGTCGATAGCGGTACCAAGATCGGTACCGTTGGTGACACCGATATATGAAGATCAGTCTGCAATGGCACTATCGGTACCGTGGTAACCGAAAGTGGCAGATCTTGATCGGTGGAATGTCTACGGTACCGTCTGAAGTCGTTACCGAGACGAGTCGGTACCCAATCATCCAGACTAGAGATCGATTCTAGACTCGGTATCGAAAGAAGCGAATCTATCGATGCATATCGGGAGGGTACCGACGTGGATACCAGCATTGGTACTGGGACCGATGTGGGAAGATCGGTCGTTAGCGGCTCTAGCGGCTCTGAAGATACCGAGCGCGCTCAACTGCGATCGGTGTGGAATGTTTCATCCAGCACCATTGCCGATGCCGGGGTAACGGCACCGCTCAAAGGGGATACCACCACCGGGCATGGCTCAGGCATGTTCACCGAGGTAAAAACCCCGGGAACAACCTGAAACCCCGTTAGTGCTTTGGAGACAGAAGCCTCCCGCCAGGGTTTTAAAGCCAAAATGTCCTCGGGGGCAAGCCGAAAGGCATCTCTATGAAGGACATGAGATCTACCACCCGAGGACTGGCTAGTCTTTACAGACTTTTGTTTGGTTACCTGATCCTGTGAAAAAGGAGATGGAGCTGATACCCTCAGGACTGAGGGGAACGGCGTATCGAGTTGAGCTCGATGCTGAAAACCTCTTGCCGTGCAGGAGGGACAGTCCAGCGGATTGTGTTCAGGTCCCAAACATGGAAGGCACCAGTTATGGGTGTCTAAAAGTAATTTGGTGGTGCCACAGTTAAAACACTTTCTAGAGGCTAGAATTTCCATGAGGGAAATGGAGAGGCCTAGCAGGCCGAAGCCTGTCCGGCACCAAATAGGAAAAAATTTCCTACAGAAGGAAATATCTGTAAAAGCAAAGAAGAAAACACCAGTGGTACTGGTGCGTCAGAAGGTAGACGCGACCACAAGAAAAAACAAAAAATAAAGGAAGAATTTTCTGCGGTGACAGGAGGACGTCTTGCCGGCTCCGCGGAAAAACGAAAACTGAGTAAAGGCAGTTGGGAAAGGCGGGAAGGCAGCATGCAGGCGTGTTGGGATGCTTCCAAAAGCGTTCTGATTGGACGCTGGGGAGCGTTCCCGCGCAGACTCCGTTGGTACCGACGTACCCATACGTGAAGACTCATTCCTGCTTGTTCCTGGAGATTCCCCCATCCAGATGGTAGTGAGATGTGAATGTGCGGACTGAAGACCACGTTGCAGCCCTGCACATCTTTTCTATGGAGAAAGAGCGTAAGCTGGCTGCTGACGCAGCCATAGCTCTGACATTGTGAGCTGCGACATGGCCTTCAAGGTTCAAGCCTGACTGAGCATAAGTGAAAGAGATGCAGTCTGCCAGCCAAATTGAAAGTGTGTTTTGAAACAGCAGCCCCTAGCTTATTGGTGCAAAAAACCCCATAGGAGCAAAGGAAAGACTACCTGGCAGAGAATGCCAGGAACACATCCGTGGGGCTCCACAGAAAATGAAAGACTGATCCAAGATGGTGCTTCAGCAGCAGGTTGGAAGGAGGCACGCAGGCACAGTGGAGCCTCCCAAAAGTTTTCAACAGAAGCTGGGAAGTGTTCCCACACAGGAGCTCCATTGGGGACATCACCCATATGTGAGGACTCATCCCTGCTTGTCCACGGAGAATGTCCTTTCCTTAAGTCCTACTAGACCAGTCCAGGATCTGATCCTGGCAACTGTTTTGGTCTGCTATTCTCTGTGGTTGGCACTGCAGGCTCCTACCCTTGACAAGACTTCAGTCTGATGCTGTTCCTGTACATAGTTATGGTTCTTGCAACGTTTAGCCTTGCTTAGGTATGAATATGGAGGTATTCTCCCAAGGGTGCTGGCTGTTAATGGCACAATGAGGTCATAAGAAGCCTCTGAAATATTTCTGTCTCCACATCTGTTGGTAGGGGAACACAACTCACTAATCTGGACTGGTCTAACAGGATGATATGGAAGGTAAAACTTACTTATGGCCCTGCCAATTTTGAGACCTGTCCCTGGGACATCCCATTCAGCTAAAATGAGGACCCAAGATGGTCTGACGACTTGCGGAATCCTTCTAAAATGGGGTACTCTGGTACCCCTGCCTCTGGCAATAGCAGCTCCATAATGCTCATCGCTTTTAGTGCTTGCAAGATCACAGCTACAGTTCTTCCCTCCAAAAGAGACAGACTACCATAAAGGTCATCCCCTTCTCTGACAGGAAGCATACCCTCTCTTCCCAAGAGTCAGACAGAAGCCTCCTTTGTCTAGGCTAGCAGCACTCTACCACTTGGACTCAAAAGTAAGTCACTGCAGTGTCTTCCAGTCCTCCCAGGCTTCCAACCAGGGTCTTGACCTGCATAGGCTTCTCCAAACTCCAAGGGTGGCTTCTGTTCCCCATTGGTGGGGAAATACCTTCTGCCCATCATATCAAGAAAGCCTTTTGCATGACTAGCACAAACTCTGGGGAAAAGGTTCCTCCAAAGCCAGAGGCCCTCTAGCAGCAATAGCATCCTGAGCAGCCCCTCTCTGTAACCAGGATGGAGGAAGGAAGGGTAAACCCATCACTGGGAGCCACTGCAGATAAAATGGCTATATCTTACATACTTTTATTTCTCACCATGTGTTACATAAGGAATCTTTGGCCTCCAATTCTGCCTTCATAAAAACATTTTCCGGATGTTTCCCCTGCAGCCTCAAAGCTGTTGCAACCCAATTCAGCCACTCAGCCAAAGTTGCTGCTCTCAAGAAGCAAGAACCACAGTGCCCTGAGCTGCCTTGGCAGTTGCCACAACAGAAGCAGTGCTTCATGTGCTCTAGCAGCGTCTTCATGCTATTACTGCTGGGCTGACCACCACTCCACACCTGCCTTGATCATACCATTCCCAATGCTAGCCTTCCAGCAATCATCATATGGTTGGGCCCCAGTACTGCTCCCAGAAGGATCAAGGATCCCTCTCTGCCCATAGTTCTAACAGCACCACCCTTTCACCTTCCCTATGGCATGTCAGATTTTAGCACAAGCTAAATCACATTCAGTGGCATAACAGTGGTCCATACCAGTAGTGATGTGTCAAATTATACCACGCAAGTTCAGCTACTCTAGTCAAATATGCATATCAGGCTCTTCTCTGATTAGAAAACAGAGATTGAATAAACAAAGCAGGAAAGAACATGGTAATCAATATATTGCTGATTCTCTTGCTGCAGTATCTTTCCAGCTCAGACCACCTCTTCTGTTACATCTCCAAAACTTCTGACTGATTGGCACAACTACCTTGCTGTAAAATCCTTGAAATCTGTGTAAATCTGAATTTGCTTAGCTTAAGGAAACTACACTAGCACTTTCATGCTACACAAAATTAGGGCAGCAAGCAGTTAGTTAAAACCAACATACAAACCTATGGTTTGTTGAATTTTCTTTACTACCTTTCCCAAGGAACAAAGGGATTTACGTTAAAAAGGAGACATTTAACTTACCAGATGTCCTTTCCTTGAGTTCTGTTAGAACAGTCCAGACAAATGAGTTATGTTCCCCTACCAGCAGACTGGTGAAGACAAAGAACCAATAAAAAGCCCAGGTTTCAATGACATCACTCCCATGCTTCTATGCTCCTCATATGGGAGAACATGGCAAGCCTTACAGAACCTTAATGTGGGTAACAATAAGTAATCGACCAGTAGAGAACTACGTGCGAAGGGCATTACCAGAAAGCTGCCAGTAGAAGATGGCCCTGGAGAGCCAAGTATAGAAATCATAGTGGATCCCAGAGTACCGCTGCAGAACAGAGCAAACATTTCCAGGGCCCTGGACTGGTCTAGCAGGACTCAAGGAAAGGACATTATCTGGTAAGTAAAATGTCACCTTCCATAAAGTCCTGTTAGACGAGTCCAGATAAATGGAACGTAGCAAGGCTACAAGTCCCCTGGGCAGAAAGAAGGCCCAACAGCTTGCAAAACCTTAGAGACAAGGGCCATATCTACCCAAGCATAGACATCCAAGCAAAAGCTAGCCAAAAGTGGAAAGTGATGTCCACGTTGCCACCAGACAAACATCTGCAGTGGCTATCGAGCTCTGCTCTGCCCACGAGGATGCTAGCGCTTAGGTAGAATGGGCCAGTTCTGGAACAGATCCACCAAGGCAACAGTCCCCTTAACCCTGCACCCCAATGCAAACTCAGCCACCACATCATCTTGCGTGGGACAGCAAACAGCACAAAAGAATGGACTGACCTACAAAAATTATTCGTAAACTCCAAGAGACAGAGAGGCACCCTCTGGACATCCACAAGGCAAAGATCCTGACCATTCCCCAGACACTACTCCTTAGAGAAGGAGGGCAGACAAACCACCTGGCTCACATGAAAGGGAGAAATCACTTCAGGGAAGAAAAGACATGGGCCGAAGGAAAAAAGAGCCTCCTCAGGACTAGGTAGGTTAGGATCTTGGCAAGTCAGAGCCAGCAGCTCAGAATTCTCCTTGCTGAACCATCGCAGCCAAGATGACCATCTGAGTGCAAATTCTTTCAGAACAACACACTTCAACAGCTCAAGGAGCTCAGACATAAGGACCCCGAGCACCAGAGACAGATCCCAAGAAGGGATCACAGAATGGAGGGGAGATTAAAGATGAACCCCCTGAAGAAGGTGCAAAACACCCGAGTATGAGACTAGAGACTTTCCAGCCAACAACCCTCTGAAACAGGCCGAAACTGTCACCTAAACCTTCAGGGAGCTGAGAAAAAGGCCCTTCTCCAGACCATTCTGCAGAACAGGCCAATAGAATCGGCACCTTGGCCACTCCCAGGAGCCAGCTGCCACACCAGTATTCAAGGTACCAGACTCGCACTTATGCCAGGTAGGAAGAACACCTCCGAGCACTCACTGAGAATGGAAACCACTGCTGGAGAGGAGCTTGTACACGCTAACCATCTGAAAGGAGCAGAGTCAGAAGCAAGAAGTGACTTCCAGCACAATAGGCCCTGAAATGGAGACAAATGAAGAGGTGATGCTTACAGGAGCCACACCAGATCTCCAAATGATGTTCTCCTTGGCCGATATGGTGCTGCCAGAATTATCCTTCTCAGGTGGCACTCTATATGCAGAATCACACACCCCACTATGGGCCATGGAGGAAACACATACAGCAGGTGTGGACTTAGTGCCCTGGCTCAACCTTGACCAACACCCTTGGACCCTGTCTCCATGCGGCAAATGAAGCGACACACATGGCATTGGAGGTGGTCACCATCAGATCCCTCTCAGGGTGACCCCAGCGGTGCAACAATTATAACACCTCTGACTCATCTCCTGGAACCAGAGTGTGCCGGCTAAGAAAATCCCTTTACCCAGCAACCACTCTGGTAACGTGCAGGGCCGACAAACTAGGAGGTTCTTCGCCACTCAGGCTAACAGGAGACCCATCTCCAGAGCTACCCTGGCACTCCTCAAGCTGCCTTGCCAACTGACATAAACCACCACCATAGTGTCGTCCGAGAACGCGCGACCTGCACAGCTCTCAACTGGGAATTAGAAACACAGAAGAGTCAACCTAATGGCCCTTGCCTCAAGGAAGTTGATGGTCCACACCACCTCCCTGCTGTTCATCAAATGGCCCTAGGCCGTTTGGCTTTGGAAACAGGCTCCCCAGCCCAAGAGACTGGCCAGAAGGATCCATCAATAACTGTCCAGCAGCATTGGCCTTCCTCAGAAGACTGGGCTGCTGCCACAATCGCAGGCTGGCCTTCACTATCATTGGGAGCAGGAGCAGAGCTCAAATCTCTGAGAACACCGAGTCAGTAAGGACTGTCTGAGCGGCTGCATATGAGCACGCGCCCATGGCACCATCTCAATCATCACTGTCACCAAATCGAGGAGCTGGGAGGCTGCTGCAAACAGAACAGCGCTGGGCAATCCAACAGCCTTGACTTTTTCTCTTTTTGGGGAAGACTCCGCACACTCTAGTATCGAAATGTGCTCCCAGGAACTCCGGGGACTGAGAATGCAACAACTGGCTCTTTCCTCAAACACACATCCAGCAAAGGCTTAACAGAAAGGACACAACTAGGGGAGCTACCCGAGATGTCTCTAAAACGGAGGTGACTTGGATGAGCCACTAGTCTAGATATGGATGCACACAAATCCTGTGGCGTTGAGCACCACAGCCACGGTCCCCATGACCTTGGAGAACATCCTTGAAGCAGTGGAGAATCTGAATGGGAGGGCAGCAAACTGAAGGTGAGAACCAAGCACAGCACAACACAGGTACTTGCTGATCCCCCGGATCAGGATCTAAAAATACACCTCTGCCAAATCCACAGACACTAGGAATTCCCCTCGGCATACCGCTTGAATGATGAATCAAAACATTTCCATCGAAGTGCTTGTTAATACACTTGAAGGCTCAGCAGGGGCCAACACTCTCCTTCTGTGGCAGGATCCTAAAACAGGGAAGACCTGCTCTTGCCCCGACCATCCACGGGAGTGGTTAACACTGCCTTCAAGAGAGGCAACTTGTCCAAGGTGATCTGCACAGCAGTCCTTTTCTTCATAGACCCACAAGGGGAGAAAATGGAACTGGCCAGAACTAGCTCTTAACATTCCAGGACATAGCCGTACTAAATGGGGAACTAGCACCCAGCGATCCTTGTTGATCCAGGCCCATTCCTGAAGGAAGAGGTGAAGCATACCCCCAACCAAAGGAACCAGGGAATAGGACCAATGCACCCACAAGGAGCAGGCGGAGGTTTATGGGGGGAAAAAAGGGGGGGCTCCTGACCATTTCACAGATCCCTAGGACATGTCCTCCCAAAAGCGGAAGGATTGCGTCTCATCTAGTTCCTTCAAAGCCTCAACAGAAGAATCCCTCTAAGGCCAGATGGGCAACCAGTTTTTGGAAGATAAGACTTCTGCCCCAAGTCAGCACCAAGCCAATGCCAGGTCACCTTTAGCTGGGCACAATCCATGGCCGCTAGACATATCAGGCCATACATGGTATGAGAAGGCAGGCCATAGCTGGACTCCAACAGAGTAGTAGAATCATCTGGTGGAGAGACTGAAATCCATTGGGGCAGGGCTCCAGACGTCCAACTGCACATATCACCAACTGAAGAATAGCAACGAACTCACTCTTCAACACAAATTCACCTTTTAGTCCAGAGTATCCTTCAAGGCCGATTTGCCTTTCCACAGGAATGGTGGTCCATCTGGTAATCATAAATTGCCTTGGAATTGCCAACCACACAACACACTCCTTCCCCGGGAGAGCATGCATCTTCTAATACATCCTCAGCCTCTTAGGTGGGAAGTTGGGGTAATCACACGACGACCAGAACAGGCCCTTGAGTAGTGGATTTCCAAACCAAGCTCGAAGTGGATAAGACCCTGGGATCAACACCTCCAGTTCCTACTTCTGGACAAGGCAAATAGCCTCGGCCGCCTCAGAATCCTCTGAAGGCGAGAGTACTTCTTCATCCACATCAGACATCTCAATCCAAGCCACAGCCGATTCCCAAACCCCAGGAGGTGGGGGATCTTTGCCAGGGGCGCTTTGCCATCAATTAAAGGCGGCTTCCACTCTCTGCCTGCCCATGCAGGGGAAACACAAATCCACAGGGTATGAAGGTCAATGCCAGAATGACCTTGCCTGCTGCAAAAGGAAAGAATTCTAGGGAGGACAATCCAAACTCCAGAAACTCTCCTCACAGAAATGACACCCCTACAACTCAGGGACACAGTCATTGTCAATCCCCTAGATGATGACAAGAGGCCCACAGCAAGGACACTGGACACCCCAGCCAGCTGAACATCCTTACCCATAGTGCCCATCTGCCACTTCTTGCACTGAAAATGCACTAAAAAAACAGCGAACCAAGAAGTTGCAGAATCCATAGTTGTTAACTTGACCGGGAAACCTTTGGACCCTCTGCAGGAGTGGTTGTTAAATTTGGGTCTGTCTTTTGCACTACAGCACATTATGATGCGTTTTTGATGAGGGTTTCTTTATACAAATTTTTTTGGAAATTGCAGGTTATTCAATTTTTTGGCTCTCAGCCTGAAGCACCAGATCTTTCAGTGGTTAAACCGCCGTCCCGCTGGTCACCTCCTGGTCCTGTTGATCCGATTATTGCCAGCTATCAAGCTTTGGTTTTGCGGGATTTGGTCCAGCTGGAATCTGCGTCTCCCAAATGAGTTTTCAACATTACTAAAGCTGATCGTTGTTGTCGTCAGAAGTTGGCTTCAGACACCACTATTACCATACGCAGTGCAGACAAAGGGGTGCAATCCACGGATGCTTATTTGGAGGGACTTCGTTCCCAATTTTTGGATCAACAAGTATATAGGCAGTTAGCTGGAGATCCGACTTTCGCGCTCCAAGAGGAGATTTCGGTTTTGATCACAACGGGTTTAGACCATGGTTGGTTAACCAAGAAGGAGGGTATCTTCCTTAGAGTATCTCATCCTAAAACACCTACCATCTACACAGTACCGAAGATCCATAAGTCACTTCTTTCTCCGCCTGGGAGACCAACAGTTTCCTGCAGGGGTTCCATTTTGGAGCCTCTCTCAAAATTTTGTGATTTTTTTTGAAAGAAGAGGCATCTTCAGTTCGTTTTTTTATTCGTGACTCTACTCACTTCATGATTCAGTTATCTACTCTAGATTTGTCTGTTGCTGATTTTTATTTGGTGACTTTAGACGTTACAGCTCTTTATACGAATATTCATCAGGGGGAGGCTTTAGATTTATTGCAAACTTTATTTATGTTTATGTTTAATCATTTGATATACCGCTCAGTATTTACCACAGCTCCTTCGAGATTACCAAGATCCTTTTTGTTGGATTTGATCACTCTGGTTTTGACAAGAAATTATTTCATCTTTGAGGGCACGTTCTTCCAGCAGATCTTTGGCATAGCCATGGGTGCGACTGTGGCTCCCTCCATCGCCACTTTATATCTGGCTCAGATGGAGGAAACTCAGATATATGAGTCTACTTTTTTTGCCAATATTCTCATCTGGAAGCGGTTCCTGGATGATATTTTCTTTGTGTGGACAGCCAGTTTTGATGAATTGCAAGCATTTTTGACATGGTTGAATGGATTGAAGCCCAATATTAAGTTTTCGTCACATTCAGATTTACATCAGATTGAGTTTTTGGACATGCTGGTTTACTGAACGGAAAGTTCTCTTTCTACCACCTTGTTTCGCAAGCCGGTGCAGAGAAATAGTTTGCTTAATTACAACAGCTTTCATCCGGTTGCACTTCGACGGGGGCTACCCTATGGACAATTTCTACAGTTACGCCGCTTATGTTCTTCTCTCTATGAGTTCAAACGTCACGCTCGGGATTTAAGGCAACGACTGCTAGCTCGGGGGTACCCTTTTTCGGTTGTCAATCAGGCCTATAAGAGGGCTCGTTATACACACCGGGATTGGCTTTTGTCGCCTACTTCTGCAAATTCACGATCTTCTGCAGATAAATGCATAGTGGGGGGTTTTCCCAATATGGTTCGGAGCAATGCTGTTATGGGGATCCTTCGCAAACATTGGCCCATTCTTTCAGTGCATTCTAGTTTGGCTCATCCTTTTATGCCTGCTTTTAATAAAGCTTGGAATTTATGAGATATGTTAGTGAAATCTACTACCGCGTTTGACAGACCTATGGTTCCGGGTGATTTGAGGGGTCATTTCCCCAATCACAATTGTAAATTTTGTTCTAATACCATGTCCGGGGTTTCTTGGACCCATTTTTCAACTGAGCACATTTACCAACGCAAATGGTTTACCACCTGCTCCTCCATATTTGTGGTTTATCTGATCCAGTGTGACTGTTCTTTACTCTATGTGGGACGCACTATACGCTCTATTAAGGTTCGAATTGGAGAACATGCTTCTCGGATTCGTCAGCAGATTCTGTCAGCCCCGATTGTGGAACATTGTATTGAGCGGGGTCATTCTTTTGAAGATCTACACTGGACAGTGATTGACCACATTCCTGAAGATCCTAGAGGGGGTGACAGGGAGTTCCGTCTGCAGCGTTGTGAGCAGCGATGGATTTATGATTTGGGAACTGTGCACCCTGGCGGTTTGAATCGCAAAATTGAGTGGTTGAGTGTTTCATAAGGCCCCAATCAGCTGAGGGGTTCCCTCTGTTAGTGGGATATCCCCTTCGCGATTGGTTGTTCTTTGGCAGGCTGAGTTGGTCTTTACATCATTGAGATTTTATCCAATCAGGTCAGGGCTTCGTTGGGGGATTGCCCTTCACCTGTGATTTGTTCCCTCCTTTGGTAAATGGGTTTAGTTGGCCAATCAGAATTACTTTAATCCTTTTTAGTGATTGGAGGCTGATGAACCCCTGGTATTTTTAAATCGGCACTCGAGCTGTTTGTTAAATTACAATTGCACGAAGATTTATGCCTGTTGGATTTCCGTAGGAGAACTTGACACAGGGCTTTGGTGGCCCGAAACGTGCACGTCGTATCCCAGGATTTCGGCATTCACGCATGTACTGAGTTTGGCTATTCTTCCAAGATTGTTCAAGATAAGTTATTTTTTTCATGAGTATTCACCAAAGAACTTTTTTATGATTAAAACGGAGCACATCCGTCTGGTGGGGCGAGTTACACTTCTTGTCCTCCCTCGGAGTGATCCGACAAAAACTATAAAAATATAGTGTTTCACTATAGGGGTTTTGTTTGGGGATTTTTAGGTGGGTATACTTCTTGCACTGAAGCAGGCAAGGTCGGCTAACAGCATATCCCAGCTGAGAGAAGGGGAGTAGGCCCTGCAGGGATGACTCAAACGGCCATGCAGGAACAATAGAATCCAGAAGCAAGGGATGATGTGCTCCACGCTTGCCACAGGCCAAACGTTACCTGGAAGACATCATAAGAGTTAAGGCAAGTGCTACAACAGCATGCGTTAAAAGCACTAGCGTAGAAGCACGCGTTGGAGCCGCTTGGGCAGAACATGTACAAGAACCATGTGACCAGCAGGCTCACAATGGAGAAACCACTATTAACGTGCAGAAAAAGCAGGAAACCCCCCACTCATTGCAAAGTATCACCAGCAGTCTACCCCGAATTGTGTCCCCCAAAGACTGAATCAGAAGCCCCCAACAAGGACAATGATGAGGTCAAGCCTTGGTACTCAACCACTGAGAGCCCCAGGCAGAGAGCATCTGTGCCAGGCTCAGCTCTACTCCCCTGAAACTGTCTGGCTGTCTTTGCAGCAATGCATTACATTTAAGGTGGCTAGTAGCAGGCAGATCTCCCTGAGAGTATTCTGCAATATTTAGGAGCGACCAGGGGGGACAGAGGAGGAGGGAGAGGGCCCTGAGGTTATTGTGAGGCAGATCCTTCCAATTTCTGGCTGCTCAACAGGCTCTTATCCAGGGTAAGAGCATGGAGCTGAACCAATTTTCCCTTCTCCTATGGCTACCGAAAAGATCACAATGTAGTGGAGCCTATGTCATGCTCAAGTGAGAGATCAAACTGCAGGCTGTCATTCACAAGCATTTAAAATCTATCTATTCCCCCTAAATCTTCAGAATTTTCTTCAGAGAGGACAAATCCATCCACCATCTGCTGGAGAAAAATACTGAAAAGAGACCTCTAGTGGCTGAGACGCATAGAGGCATGGGAGTGATGTCATTGAAACCTAGGCCTTTCATTGGTTCTTTGTCTCCACCACTGCTGGTAGGGGAACACAACACGCTTGTTTGGACTAGTCTAGCACGACGATATGGAATAACAATTCACACAAAAAGGCAAGAGCTCCAATCTATCATAAAAGTATATTGAAAAGCAAAAAGGAGAAAACAAAAGAGGCAAAGGAGACATACTACATGTGATCCTAGGGCTTCATCCCGGGACCCCAAAGACTTGTCCAAACAGAAGTTTGTTAAGGCTAGCCTTAAAGCACTTAAAAGCTAGTTCAAGTTGTAGATATGCTGGTAGAGAGTTCCATAAAGTAGGGACCATGAAAAAGGCGGCAGAGTGCCACATAGATTCAAGCCAAGCCCTTGCAGGTGAGAGGATTAACAGCCAGTTCCCATAAATCAAATGAAGAGAACGAGCTGGGGCATGTAGAGTAAAAGTGCTGAGAGATAGTTAGGAACAGAATCATGCAGGGCTTTACAGCTGAGTGTAAGAATTTTATGTCAAATATGATAGTGAATTGGTAGCCAGTGGTACTGAATCATTAGAGATATAATCGTACTTTCTAGTCTGTGCAAGAATGTGCTTTGGATGATCTGAAGACGTTTAATTTTGTAAGCTGGAACCTACCAGATACAATATTGCTGCTGATAATCTTTCCTCCCAGTGTGGCCAGTGATTTGGGCACCACAGTAATAATGCTCCCGCTGGTTGTTTTCACATATGTGGCACCTCCTGGGGTGGTAGCCATGCGAGCCCCAAGAGTGGAGCTCACTGTGGGCCGGGTGTAAGTCGTCTGGGTACCTGTTTATGCAAAGTAAACACAAATAAGAACCGTGAGTCAAAACTAAGTTTAAGCATCACCATAATTATACCAATGGTTCTCAACCTAGTCTTCAGGACACAGGCAGTTTGTATTGTAGGATATCCACAATGAGTATGTATGAGAAAGATTTGCATAAAGTGTAGACAATGCATGCCATTTTTATTCACTCCTTCATTTAAATTAATGAGATGCCTGCCTATAAAGCCTACTTACTCACCTATAGCAGGTTTCTCTGTGAATAGCAGGAATAAGTCCTCACATATGGGTGATGTCACTGACAGAGCCCCGCATGCTCCCCAGTTTCCAAAGGAAGTTTTTAGGCGGTATGCCGTGCATGCGCACCTGCCTTCCTCACCCATCACCTTCTCCAGTATGATCACATAGCAGCAGCAAAAAAGGCAACTCCCCGGGGAGGTGCGAGGGTTGTGAGGACTTATTCCAGCTATTCACAGAGAACATCTGCTACAGATGAGTAACTATGCTTTCTCCATGAACAAGCAGGAAATAAATCCTCAAATATGGGACTCCCAAGTTCCAGGCTAACAGAACTTGAGAAAATAGTCCAACCGGGCATCGGGAACTGGACAAGCCAGAAGACCAGAGATGTAGTCCTGCTGAGGGACTCATCTGATGCAGTATCCACAGTCAACACTGACCAAGGAAATTTTGAGCTGGTAGCCTGGATAGACAGAAGGGCCAGTGGGCAGGAAATGACCCTCAAGACCCATAGATATGCCGTAGTATGGCCTGGCCAAAACTGCTGTCCCATCGGGAATCCCCATACAGACAGTACTGGACTGCAAAGGTATGGACCGAAGACCACATTGTAGCCCTGCAGATTTCTTCTGCGGAGAATGGAGGTTGGCTATCGATGTAGCCATCGCACAGACATTGTGAGCTAATGACATGACCCCCCTTAAAGCTCAGACCAGTCAAGGAATACGCATGAACCACAGGGATAATCTCAAACAACTGCTTGAGATTATATCAAACCTCAATACTACCACTTCACTACTGGACCCATGCCCGGTATCTTGGGTTAAAGCAACAAAATCCGAACTAGCTCCATACATCTTGAAACTGGTAAATCAATCCCTACTTCAAGGTTACATGCCAGATGATCTGAAATACTCGGCAATTCGCCCTTTACTAAAAAATAAAACCCTTAACAGTTCAGACCCATCCTCATACCGCCCCATTGCCAGCATACCTTTTTTAGCCAAAATCATTGAAAAGGTAGCCCAGATACAACTCCAAGATCATATTGATACCAACTTCCCTTTGGATGAGTACCAGTATGGTTTCCGCTCTTATCACGGAGTAGAAACCTTACTCATATCCCTTCTTGATTCACTTATCCGAGGTATTGATAACACAAAGCAGACCTTCTTACTCATATTCCTCGACATTTCCTCAGCTTTTGATAGTGTTGACCATAATACCCTCTTATCTAGGCTATCACAACTAGGTTTGAAAGATACCACTTTGAACTGGTTTAAGTCCTACATTTCTAATCGCTTCCAATATGTCCATTTAGACCATTCCCCCTCACTACCATTCCCACAAGAACGTGGTATCCCACAAGGATCCTCACTCTCTGCATTACTTTTTAACCTCTATATACAACCTATTTGTGCAATCTTCCAACGTCACAACCTAAGATATTTTATCTATGCTGACGACATCATGCTGTTTGCTCCTTTAGACATAACTAACCTTAATTTCCTCAATATCGCCTCCTGCCTCTCTGAAGCTGAAAAATGGCTCCACTCTATCCATATGGATATTAATTACAAAAAGACTGAAGCACTCTTCGTAACAAGAAATACCACCTTCACCCCCCCAACTTCCATCAACATTCTGAACATTACTCTACCAGTCAAATCTGAAATTAAATACCTTGGAGTGACACTAGACAAAACCCTAAGCATGACTAACCACATAAAGCAGACTGCCAAAACTATATTTTTCAAACTGAGAACCATACAGCAACTCCGACCCCTCATTGACATCAACGATTTCAGAACAGTTGTCCAGGCTCTCATTATTCCACACTTAGACTTCTGCAATGGCATCCTCCAAGGAACATCCAAAAAGAATTTACACATCCTTCAAAGAGCTCAGAATGTCACTGCTCGAATCATTGTTAAAGCTAAAATATTCGATCATATTTCTCCTATCCTACACGCTCTTCACTGGCTACCCATTTATAGTAGGATTCAATATAAAACACTTGTCACAACTTTTAAACTCATTAATGACCTAGCCCCATCACAGTTGGCAACTCTACTCCAAACCCCACAAGAAAACAGAACTAGAAGAAAAACTAACCTCAACATGCTACTAATTCCCATTGCCGTGACAAAATCAAAACAAATAACCTCCAACACTGCCTTTTCATTTTATGCTCCCAGCCAATGGAATAAACTGCCCCTAAACCTAAGAGAGATTAAGGATCTCACTTCTTTCAGGAAGGAACTAAAAACCTACCTTTTTACTCAACACTATAGCAACCTACAACCTGAAATCAAATTTACTATACAAGAACATACAACTAACCAAACACAAGTTTACCCCACCTAAATCCAGACTTCATTTGAATATCCCCGCATTTCAGCATCCTCCCAATATTGTACTTATGACTGCAAATAACTCTTGCTAACCATGTAAATAACTTGCCATTTTTGGTTCCTTGTAACATAGTTATGTTCCTTTCATTAATAGCTTACACACTGTTTCTATGTATCATAGTTCTTATGTAATACCTAATGTTTAATGTAATGCAATATTGCACTGTTCTGCTGTATTGTTGTTTTAAGTTCCTTGTAAACCGCCCTTGATCTCTGGAAGGGGCGGTATAGAAAAGCACATAAATAAATAAATAAAAAATAATGTGCGCTACGAAACAGCGACCCCAGCCTATTGGGGGTCAAAGGAGACAATGCACCTTTGTGCACCCCAAATAGGCCAATGCACGCTTGCAATCCAGCATGTGCAACACTGCCTCACCGTGGATGGCATGAGGCTGGGGGAAAATACATTAAAAGACAATAGACTGGTTGAGGTGGAAAGCAGAGACTGGTTGAGGTGGAAAGCAGAGACCACCTTTGGCAGAAAACACAGGTGCATGTGGAGCACCACCCAGTTCTGATGGAACCTTGTGTATAGATGGTGTGCAACCAGAGCCTTGTGCTCGCTCACTCGCCAGGGTGAAGTGACAGCCACCAGGGAGAGGACTTTCCAGGTTAAGAACTTCATTGAACACGCATTCAGCAGTTCAAAGGGGGCATGCATGAGCTGGCTGAGGACCATGGTTCAGGTCCCAAGCAACCGTGGGGGGCTCAACCAGAGGCTTCGAGAGAAGCAAGCCCCACATAAACCGGCATACCAAAGGCTGAGCCAAGACAGGCCTTCCATCGCAGCCACAATGGAACACGCCAATCGTGCCGAGATGAACACGCAGAGTTGGACTTTAGCTCAGAATTGGAGAGATTCAAGGAGATACTCTAACAGCTGGTCCAAGGGGCAGACAAAGGGATCTAATGCCCGACCAGTGCACCAGACGGCAAACTACTGCCATTTGAACATGTAGGCTTCATGCATTGATTCCTTAAGAGATGCTTGCAGGATCTCTGTGACACTCTCAGGAAGGGAAAGCTCCGCGAGGGCTACCCACTTAGCATCCATGCTGTGAGTGCTAGGTAGCAGATGTTGGGATGCAACAGGGAGTTTCCTTCTTGTGAGATGAGGTCTGGGTTAGAACCCAGACAAAAAGGTTCCTTCTGCGAGAGCTGTAGCAATAATGGGAACCAAGACTGTTGAGGTCAGTAAGGAGCAATGAGAATCATGGCCTGGAGCTTCACGAGTGTATTCATGATGAGCCTCTCACCTGGTGGATCAGAAAGGCGTCTGGAGCCAGCTGATTGCTGGCCTGTCTCCAGGAGCAGAACAGAGCTACCTGGGCATTTTGTGTCATAGCAAAGAGGTCCACGTCAGGGGTGCTCCACTCCCAAATGTTCCAGTCCACCTCCCTCTTGAGGGACCACTCGTGTGGCTGAAGGACTCGGCAGAGTCAATCAGCTAGGCCACTGCTGTCACCAGGCAAATATATCTACCCTGAGATCCATACCATGGAGCAGGGCAAATTTCCAGAGGAGAGCCACCTCACAACACAGGAAATACGAGCCCATTCCCCACTACTGGCTCACACAGAACATGGCGACTTGGTTGTCTGGATCAGAACCACCTGATTTGCCAGATGTGCCCGAAAGGCATGGAGAACATGTGCGATGGGCCCAGAGCTTAAGGAAGTTGATCTGATGGGGAGACCCTCTTTTGGACCATAGGCCCTGGGTGCAAAGACCATCCAGTTGTGTGCTCTAGCCGAGCTTGGCGGCATCAGTCATGAGCAGCCTGCAGGTGCTGCTGGTTGTAATGAAAAGGCACTGATGCAAGTTTGCGGGCACAAGCACCACATCAGGGACTGAGCGAGAGGCACAATGATCACTACCTTGCCCCCCAAGCAGCTGAGGCTTACTGCCATTGTGTTCGTAAGTTCCACTGAGCCTGCCGCATGCACAGCCCAAGGGCCTGAGGAATGACATGTACCGTGGCTGCCATGTGTCTGAGGGTTCTCAACAGCCCATGGGCCGTGGTGTGGCGCTGGCGTTGCAACCCACCATGACCTCAATGAGATGCTGCAGGCAGTCTGCCAGCAGGAAAGCTCTCGCTCGAGTGATATCGAAAAGGGTCCCGATGAACTCCTGTTGTAATGGCTGGAGATGAGACTTCTGATAACTGATCACAAAGCAGAGGACTTTGAGCACCTGAATGGTGAGCTACTACTACTACTACTATTGAGCACTTATATAGCACCACGCACGCAGCGCTGTACAGATAAACATACAAGAGACAGTCCCTGCTAGTCAGAGCTTACAATCTAGTCGAGACAATACAGAGCATTAGTCAAAAACGAGACAAAACAGAGCAGTAGTCAATACGGTTCAAAGCACAATGTGGTCATACAACTCAGTCATGAAAGTTGGGTTAAGTTAAGGGATAGAGGTCAGGATCTGAAAGCGATTGTGAAGAGGTGGGTCTTCAACCTGGATTTGAAGAGAGCCAGAGAGGGTGCGTGGCGTATGGGGAGAGGTAGGTTGTTCCATGCGTAAGGAGCAGCAAAGTGAAAGGAGCGAAGTCGGGAGTTAGCAGTGCGAGTGAAAGGCCTGGAAAGAAGTAATTTGTTAGCGGAGCGAAGTGGCCGGGAGGGGATGTAAGGAGAGATGAGAAGAGAGGTATGGAGGGGCCGTAGAGTGAATGCACTTATAGGTCAGTAGGAGAAGTTTGAATTGGATGCGGAATTGGATAGGGAGCCAGTGAAGCGACTTGAGAAGGGGGGTAATGAGGGCATGGCGAGACTGGCAGAAGATAAGTCAAGCAGCATGGTTTTGTATGGATGGAAGGGGAAGGAGATGGCTTGCGGGGAGACCAGCAAGGAGTACGTTGCAGTAGTCAAGGCAAGAGGAGATTAAGGAGTGAATAAGCGTTTTGGTAGTGTGTTCGGAAAGGAAGGGGCAGATTTTGCTGATGTTGTAGGGAAAGAAGCAGCAGGTCTTAGCTACAAGCTGGATATGTGTGGAGAAGGAGAGAGAGGTGTCGAAGATAACCCCTAGATTGCGGGCCGAGGGAACAGGAAGGATCGTAGATCCAGCCACAGAGACTGAGAAAGGGGGAAGAGGAGGGGAGGAGTTGGGGGGGAAAGACCAGGAGTTTGGTCTTGGCCATGTTTAGTTTTAAGCGGCGGTGAGACATCCAGGTAGCGATGTCAAAGGCAGGCAGAGATCTTGGTCTAGATTGCTGGAGAGATATTAGGTGTAGACAGGTAGATTTGGGAGCCATCAGCATAGAGATGGCACTGAAAGCCATGGGAGGAGATAAGCGCGCCAAGGGATTGGTTATAGAGGGAGAAGAGGAGGGGGCCTAAAACAGATCTCTGGGGTACATAGACATGAAGCGGGGTGGGTGAGGAGGAGCAGCCACCAGAGCATACACTAAAGGAGTGATGGGAGAGGTAGGAGGAGAACCAGGCTAGTACGGATCCCTTGAAACCAAGCAAGGAGAGGGTGGTGAGGAGAAGATTGTGGTCAACAGTGTCAAAGGCAGCAGAGAGGACGAGAAGGATGAGAATAGAGTAGAGGCCCTTAGACTTAGCTAGGAACAAGTTATTGTAAGAGCCGTTTCAGTGGAGTGTAGGGGACGAAAGCCGGATTGTAGTGGGTCCAGGAGGGCCTGGGAGGTGAGGAAGTCGAGGCAGCGGCGGTGGACTGCTCGTTCTAGTAGTTTAGATATGCAAGGAAGGAGGGAGATGGGTCTATAGTTAGAGGGACAGGTGGGATGGAGTGAGGGTTTCTTGAGGAGAGGTGTGATAACAGCATGTTTGAAATCGGCGGGGACAGTAGCAGTGGAGAGTGAGAGGTTGAGAATATGAGAGATGGAGGGGACAATGGAGGTGATGGGGTGTAGGAGATAGGTGGGGATGGGGTCAGAGGAACAGGTGGTGGGTTTGGAGGAGGAAAGGAGGAGTGCGGTTTCACCTTCAGTGAACTGCCGTACACTGGTTAGCAAGATACCCTTTACGAGCCAGTCATCCAGGTATGGATCCAGATTGCAGAAGGTGTTTACAGCACAAGGACTGATGTCGTTATGAAACATTCATTCATGGTGTAAAGTGGTGGATAAACCGCGAGGGTCTTGTAATTTTATGCATACTCATCCTCCGCAAGACAAATGCAGTGATGTATGAATGTGAAGGAATACCCACGGAGAAGTTTCCCTATTCGCAATGTGCTTACATTGATAATGCACATGAAGGATTCAGTACACCAGAGTTTCCCCTGAAGAAGTCTATTTCGAAACACGGCCTGTGTCGGGCAGCATGGTGTCTGAAACAAGGAATACTTGACACTTAACCCAAAATGGCTGTGTTTTGGCAAGGCCTTCTTCAGGGATTAAGAATGAGGTGCGCTGTCTTAGGCAGCATGATGGTAATAAGTCATTCACTCAGCAGATAACCTTCTTAAATCTTTTGCCCAAGTGAATAGAGTTGTGGAACCAATCCAGTCTGTGAAGTGCGGTCTGCTACTGCATTTCACGGACTGGATTGGTAGGCCAGGATCTGGGCTATCAGCATGGAATGCTAGAAGCACCTCCTTGCAAAAGAGTCCAGGGTCCATGCTTCCTGCGTGAGCAACACCAAGGAGTGCATTTTGGCACTCTTGCCCGCTTCAAGGCAGACTCGACCACAATGGAATTGTGGGGTAATTGAGGCTTCTCAAACTCTGGGGTCTTTTAGACCTGGTACAGGGAATTGAGCCGGTGGATGACAGCTAGAAACATGAGTGGTGCATCCCACAGCCGCAGAAGCAACCTCTGCAGGACAAAATGGATGGGAACAGTCACCGCCTCACAAGGAGCAGAGGGGTATTGAAGGAGTTGCACTTCCTCCACCCTCTGTTCCTCTTCTGATTCCAGAGAAAGGGGGATGGGCCTTGGCCAGGTCCTGAATAAAATCCTGGAAGGGCATGTCTTCTGGGGGCAACTTCCGCCAATCCAGAGGGAGAGACAGGTAAGATGGGAGATCCTGGGCCAGAAGATCCGACACAGTCTATTCCACCTCAGTTTCCCATTCTAATTCAGATTCCGAGAGGAAGTCTATGTAATGCAGTCTCCTTTCGAGCAATGACTGTGTGGCTCAGAAGAGGGTGGATGCTAATGGTCCCCCTTACGCCTGGCAAGCCGATGGTGATGTCCAGGGGCCTTGGACTCTGATACAATGGAGAGGGAGACTGTTCGAGCCACTGGCATTGATACTGGTCTCCTACCCAATGTCCCAGCCGCATTGGGCAGGGCAAGGGTTTCCAGGATCGGCTGGAAGGAGTGCAGCAACGACACACTCTGCGCTGTGAAGCCTGTGATCTGCAGGCTTCTACTGCCGCCAGGTGATCTTTTAAGGCTTGTAAGCATTCCTCTACAGCCACCACAAATGATGTCATCGATGCCACGCCATCGCTGGTGAATCCTCAAGTGGGGGACTCCATGATGGCAGGAGCATCAGGAGATATCCAGTAGCCCTCATGGGCACTACTACTGGAAAGCACAGTTACTTACCTGTAACAGGTGATCTCTGGTAACAGCAGGAATAAGTCTTCACATATGGGTACGTCGGTACCGACGGAGCCTGCGCGGGAACGCTCCCCAGCGTCCAAAAAGAAAGCCTTTGGGAGCATCCCACACGCATGCGCGCTGCCTTCCCTCTCATCAGTTGGGTTTGTAGCTGAGACCGAAGGAGGGAAGGAGAAAGAGAGAGAAATTCCTAGGGGAAGAGGGTGGGTTGTGAAGACTTATTCCAGCTGTTCCCAGAGATCACCTGTTACAGGTAAGTAACTGCTATCTCCAGGAACAAACAGGAACGAGTCTTCACATATGGGGACTCCCAAGCTAAGATGCCTGGAGGAGGTCCCAGCATGTTGCAAATCTAATGGATGGGCCATGCTTATTCCTCAGGCATCCAAGGGATGGAGGGTAGGAGTTGAATTAGAAAAGAAAAAAGGGTGCTGTGGAACAGCTTGACTAAAGGTATCCAGAGGGGAGTTCTTGTGTAGATCATAATTGTTAGAAAAAATTGAATCCCAATTTTCTAATGTGGATCATACTCAAAAGTATTGCAAAAATATTTGCTGAGGCTAATATGGGTCTGTAGTTGAGAGCCAGTACATTATCCTCAAAGAAATTCCTTCACTGTGAAGTAGAGGAAAATACATTTTGCAATACAGGAAGAGATAAGAAGCCTTAATGGCTAGAACTAACCCCAGAAGAAAAGAGTGGGGGAGTTTAATGAGGTTGGACTTTGGAGAAATAGCTAAAGCTTCTGTAAAGTCCAAAGTTTGAACTCCTTGTCCTTGGAGCAGAATAAGGCCCTAAGAAAGAGTGGAGATAAATCTGACTGGTTTGGATGAAAAGGTAGAAATACCCTTTGCAGAAAAAAAGGATAGGTCTTTAAGACCCCCTTTATCCAAATGAAAGACAAAGATATTTATACTAGGCGTTGGGCCTCCAATTTCTTGAAGTGATATCAATAAAGTCTTTCGTAAGTGATGTCACTTATGATAATGACTTTACATGGAGAGCTTCAGATGTGACGTAACCGACGTAACAGTAAAGGTGGTATTTCCTAATTTACCATAGAAATTGGTTGTCCATTAAGTTTTATGATATGCTGGGACAGCATTAATATGGACAGTAAACAAATCTTTCAAAGTCAGCTGTTGTATAGAGATTGACCCAACAACAAGATGGATTAAGACCTACTTGAGAATATTGATGGAGAATCTCTGTCTGGTGAAAAATGGAAGAACTATAGAGAAAAGTTTCATGGAAACCGGTATTATGTTCTTCACTTACAAGGAGAGGACTAGATTACTTAAAAAAAAGATCTAGCCCCTGAATAACCAGGTCTCAAGACGTAAGTGAAGGAGTGCAGAGGAGATCCTTCGTCTTAAGACAGGAAGTCTGGATCCTTCTATAACTTCAAGTAGTAGCTGGAGAGAAAGACGCAATATAAGGGGATACCATGTTTGCCTCTCTATGAGGGCAATATGAGTATCATGTGCTCTTTTGTTCATCATAAGCTACAATGAAGTATAGGGAATTAGAAGGAAAGTAGTGAATAAGGACCGACTGCAGTGAAAGGAATGCATCCCTGTTGTAGAAGTTCCAGTGAGATGTGGAACAACCCAGGGAATTGTGCAATTCTCTATGCTTTCACGTGGTCTAAGCCCTGGTTACTTTTCCTTAAAAGGAAATTTTTAAGGAAGATGGTAAGATTAGGAAAAAAACAGTCATGTAGGAGCATGACTGGGCAGAGTCTACCAGCTGAAGCACTTTTTAACCATCTGGAAGCTACCTACTAGGAGTAGCTCTGAGGCTCTCTGGCAAAGGCCCATAGTTGCAGAGCATTGTTGTATAATTGCAGAGAGCATGTTGTAGGTTGCTTAGATCTGGCTGTTTAATTGCCAGTGTGCAACCTAATCTATTCTGTTGGAGCCAAAAAGAATTGAAGATGGCAAAGAATAGTAGACAGGCCTGATGCCTGCAACAATAAATTGTCCAAATGGGTTCTGGAACCTCTCTTGGAGTTATCTGTTATTAAGGCAACAGAAAAAAGTTAGGTCCTATAGGTTGGAGAGGACCGACAGACATAATCTGGAGTGGTAATACTCAATTTCTGTCTGATAAGCTACCTTAAAGAAGTATCTGAGAAGGTTAGCTCAAAGATACACAGAGAAGAAGATGGACCGCAAAGGGGAAGAAAACTCTGTATGGAAACTACTTACCGGAGTAGGTATTGAAGAAAATCCTATGGGCTTAGAGGAAAAGCCCTCCAGTTGATTAGCAGTACTCTTAGAGATTGAAAGTCTGGACTAAGAGGGATAGAAAGTAATACAGAGTTGAGAGGACTTACAATTTGGTAAGTCTTTGAAGAGGTAGGGTCCCCTTGCGGTTAAAAGTATAAGATATCCTCGTACAGAAAACTGTCAAGGTGAAGGATATAGCTCACCTTGTTGTTAGTTGTTAAGTCTCCCTTTCTTTTAAAAGGAGAAACCTGTTATCTCTAGGGTATGATGGTCCTTAATAGCTCTTGGAACTAAAAAGATGGATTTCCCTTGTAGTAAGAGATTCATGCCCAGAGTCGAGGACTGAATCAATGTATGACTGGTATCTCAGCATGGATGAGATGAACCTTAGATACTTCTGTTAAAAAGAAGTAGGCTTAGAGGTTCAAAACCTCACACAGAAAAAACAGAGTGGAGGAGTGGCCTAGTGGTTGGGGCAAGGTACGTCAGGCCGGAAGGTCGGGGTTCAAATCCCACTAGAGGACAGCAAACTTGGGCCAGAAGGACTGGGGTTTCTAGTCCCACAGGTGCTCCTTGTGGTCTTGGGCAAGCCACTTAACCCTCCATAGCCCATGTTCCCTGTAAAATAGTTATCTCCAAGCTATAATGCCCTATTCAATGTAATTTCAGTTTGTTCAATGTAAACTGCACTGATGCAGAATAGCGTGGTATATAAGAGAATGTAAATAAAATAAAAATAAATAAAATAGAAATATCAGAAACCCTGCGACTGCTGGGCTTGCTGAGGCTGTTGAGGTCTTGATTTTCTTAGCCTGGTTTGATGTTGCCTGTCTTTGGAAACATCTGCATGATGGGTAGGACATGGATAAAACTTTTTTCCCCTAGGGGGATAAAGCTTTTTATTGGCTGGGATAGAGGAAATTTTTGACAATCCTCTGACAGTAAAAGCATCAGTGTTTAACTGAGTAGCTTGAAATAAAGCATCCTTGTTAAAGAGATTTTCACCAGTACAAGGAGTATTTCCCAGTCTTTCTTGTACCCATCTGTCCAAGTTCAGGTTCAGGTTCAGAAACTGGTTCAGGTTCAGGTTCAGAAACTGCTAACACCTAATCAGGAGTTAGTGGGCCTGTTTCCTGAGTGCAGTTGAAGCCTGCATAAAAGGCTCCTGAGCCCTGCCCTTTTGAGGCTTTCCTAACCAGGGCTCCACACATCAAACAGCAAGTAAGGATTTGAGGGTTTCTTTGTTTGGTTTTTTTATTACATTGCTAGCTCTCTGACTGGGAGCTCTTAAAAGGGTTTTGTGTATATTTTTTAAAGCAAGGTTACTTTCATTTTTGCTGTTTTAGGGGAACTTTACTTGAGCACAGAAGGTTGCTGAACTCTGTAACCTCCTCATGTTCAGAAACTGCTAACACCTAACCACAACTGATAAGAGGGAAGTGTTTAGGCAGGAAGGCAGCGTGCATACGTGCGGGATGCTCCCAAAGGCTTTCTGTTTGGACGCTGGGGAGCGCTCCCACGCAGGCTCCGTCAGTACCAACGTACCCATATGTGAAGACTCATTCCTGCTTGTTTCTGGAGATTGGACTCTACCATTCGGGATTAGTCAGCCTTTGCTGTCCGTCTCATGTATAGAGGGGTTACGATAGCACTCCACACAGGATTTTCTTCTTGTGCTCTCCTTTTGACCTGGAGGGTGTCTTCATAGAGGGATGTCCCTCTCCGCCCAAAACCTTCTGTTCCAATAGAGCCCTCTGCTCTTTGCCCTTGGCTATCTCGGGTGTGGATGAAAAGCTCAGGGCTGAGGAACTGAGATGAGCCAAAAAGAGGGACAACTCCTGCTTTTCCATGACCTTTCAGCCCTCAATACATAATCTGCAAGCAGAGTTCACAGGACACCAGCTGGTGGTCGGGCACAAGGCACTGCAAGCACCAATTATGGTGGTCAGTGGCAGAAATTGTCTTGCCACCTTTGGTGCCCCCCTCTTTTTTTTTTTTTTTTAAAGTCGCTAACAGGCATAGACATGCCAAAAAATACCGCTTCAGCAAAATCAAACTGAAACATGGCCGTAGGCAGGGAAAAGCCCCTGAAGGGGGAAAAAAGACATCAAAAAGGCACAAAGGTTACAGGAAACACACACCGGAGGGGTAAGAAATAAAGCTAACCAAAGACAGGCAGGTGAAAAAATGTTGACAAGCTCAGCCACAAGGGCAAGAAATTCAAACTTTTTTTTCCAGACTGCAGGAACACGTCCCTAGGGGCTCCACGGAAAAAAGACAGGAGAACATAGGGCCACGGCGGGTGGGGAAGGTAGGAACACCTGCACAGCAAAACTTCCAAAAACTTCCTTTAGAAGCTGGGGAGCATTCCATGTGGGACTCCATCAGTGACACCACCCTTATGTGAGGGCTTATTTCCTGCTTGTTTGCTGAGAAAATATGCTAAATGCTAAAGGCAACTTAAAGCTGCAGTGGGTTTTTGTTTAATCCATTGGCACTATGCTGTTTCAACAAAACATTTTATGAGTTTTAAACATTTACATCAATTCTGTTGATAAATACAAATGTTTTAAATTATGTGATGCTTTGGAAAAGTCTGTGACCTTCATTTATTTCAATTTCTAAATATATTTGTTTTCACCCCCTAACACCAAAATATGGTCACATCTGATTTTGTTTCATGTTTTCTGTGATCAAATTTTAATTTTCTCTTGTATGAAGAAATCAAATCTAAAAGGATTTTTTTAAATACTTAGTTTTTTGGGGGTTTTAAAATCTGTGTGTGTCTTAGTACTGTTGGCTTGTTACAGTACATTGATGAAACAGACAGCGGAGGGCACAAACCACAGCCACACACTATGATTAAAAGGGAAAAGGTTTATTACGGACCCATAGTGTGTGGTCGTGGTTTGTGCCCTCCGCTATCTGTTTCAGTTTTGTTTTTGCAGAAGGTGTACTTCCTTCCTCTTGTTACAGTATATTGCCTCTGTTTTCTATGAGCAAGCTACAAAATATCACAAACGTCAGAGCTTATTACAAAGGCATATATATTGTGGATATCCTGAAAATCAAAGGGCTGGGTTGAGAACCACTCATGTCTGCCAATGGGTCAGGAACCATACATGCTGAGAGCAATACCTGACATATGTACAGTTGTGATTAACATTATTAGCACCCTTGCAGTTCAAACCCTTAATGTCGATACCTCCTAAAAAAAAAAAAGTGGCTAATGAAATGACTTTGGACTGTACTTATATGCACATATTTGACACATAAAAGAAGCAAATAAAACAAGACCAATTAGTATAAACACTGGGACATTGTCAGGACATGATTATTTGATTATAAATAATTCAAATCACTGGGAACAGAAGAACCACATTACCACTACAGTAAAATTAGACACACCTGTGACTTCCGGTGACATCGGAGAGCAAATGGCTGCAGGTAGTTACTCACCTGTAAAAGGGGTTCTCCAGGAGCAGCAGGAATCAGTCCTCACATATGGGTGACATCGACGTCGATGGAGCCCCTGCGGAGCATTTCCCCAGCTTTCTATGAAACCCTTTGGGAATACTGCACGCATGCGCAGTCCCCTTCCCGCCTAAAGGTGCCATCTTGCTCAGTCAAATGACAGTTTATTTTACATTTTTCTGTGCTGTTTTTTAGCTATGTACAACTGCAACTCCCAGGGGAGGAGGGAGGGTTGTGAGGACTGATTCCTGCTGCTCCTGGAGAACACCTGTTACAGGTGAGTAACTACTCTTTCTCCAGGACCAAGCAGGAAGTCAGTCCTCACATATGGGTGACTCCCAAGCTCTGGGCTACCAAGGAACCCAGGCTGAACAAGAGAACTCCCTCTAGTTCCAGCATCACAGAAAGGCTTTTCACTGAAAGAACCTCCACCGGTAGCCCAACGGAGAGCTGAAGGGCAGGAGTTGCCTAAACCTCAAAGAGATTCCGGAGTACTGCCTGGCCAAAAGCACTGTCCCTACAGGACTCCCTCTCTAGGCAGTAATGAGCTGCAAAAGTCTGGCTTGAGGACCAAGTTGCAGCCCTGCAGATGTCTGCCAACGGTACAGAGCAGAGATGAGCTACTGAGGCAGCCATTGCCATGACACGATGGGCCGTGACCCGACCCTGCAAGGGAAGGTCAGCTGCCCTGTAAGCCCAGGTGATACAGTCAGCCACCCATATGGACAAAGTACGCTTGGACACAGCTAACCCCAAATTATTAGGGTCAAAAGAGATGAAGAGCTGAGTAGCCCTTCTATGTCCTTGCGTACGGTCAAGATAGAAGGATAAGGCCCTCCTACAGTCCAGGGTATGCAGGACCGCTTCAGCCTGGCTTGCATGAGGCCTAGGGAAGAATGTTGAAAGAACCACCTCCTGGTTGAGGTGGAAAGAGGAGACAACCTTAGGGAGGAACTTTGGATGAGTCCTGAGGACTACCCTGTTCCTATAGAAGCGAGTATAAGGCCTGTCACAGACTAGGGCCTGAAGCTCACTCACCCGTCTGGCTGAGGTTAAGGCTACTAGGAAGAGAGTCTTCCAGGAAAGGAAGCGGAGAGGACAAGTAGCCATTGGCTCAAAAGGTGAGCGAGTCAGTTGCTGCAAGACCACATTCAATTCCCACTCAGGAGCTGGAGGACGGACAGGTTTGAGCAAGAGCAAACCTCTGAGAAACCGGGACACCAAGGGGTGAACCGATAGAGAATGACCTTCCACCAGTGAGTGGTGAGCTGCTAGAGCTGAGAGGTGGACCCGAACAGAATTAGACTTAAGGCCCTGATTGGATAAGTGTAGCAGGTACTGAAGCACCACTCGTACAGTATAGGAGAAAAGATCTTCTGTACGCAGCTGACACCACACAGAAAACCTCTTCCACTTCAGGGCATAGGTTTTCCTAGTGGACTGCTTCCTAGAGGCCAGGACGACCTCTTCAACTTCAGTAGGTAGGCCCCAAGGAGCCAAAACTACCCTTGCAGCTTCCAGGCCATCAAATTGAGAGATTTGAGATTGGGGTGCAGAAGAGACCCCTGATCCTGAGAAAGAAGATCGGGCTGCAATCCTAGAGGTAGTGGCGTGTCCACTGCTAGCTGAAGCAGAAGTGGGAACCAAGATTGCCTCGGCCACCTGGGGGCTACCAGAAGGACTGAGGCCTGGTCCTTCAGAATCTTGAACAGGGTTCGGGCCACCAGAGGCGTGGGAGGAAACGCATATAGGAGGCCCTGAGACCAGGAAATCAGAAAAGCATCTGCTGCTAGTCTCCGAGGATGTGGTTGCCTGGAGCAGAACCTGGGCAACTGTCTGTTCAGGGGACTGGCAAAGAGATCTATGGATGGAAGTCCCCACCTCAGGAAGATCTTCTGAACTACCAAGGGATGGAGCTGCCACTCGTGGGGCTGCAGAATTCTGCTCAACCGGCCTGCTAGGTAGTTTTCCTGGCCAGGGAGATAAACCGCCTTGAGCAACATGTTGTGCTTGAGCGCAAACAAGCAAAGGTCCTGCGCCTCCTGACAAAGGAGCCTGGACCCAGTGCCTCCCTGTTTCTTCACATAAAACATGGCTACCTGGTTGTCTGTTTGCACTAAAACAGACTGGTGAGCCAGGGTTTGAGAGAAAGTCTTGAGGGCTAATCGAATAGCCCGAAGCTCTAGTAGATTGATCTGCTGCTGGGCCTCTCAGGGAGACCACAGGCCCTGGGTGCACTTGCCCAGACAGTGTGCCCCCCAGCCCTGTAGAGAGGCATCGGTTGTCAATACCACTGTGAACCCAGGTAGCTGAAAAGGCATCTCCTCCAGCAGGTTGGGGGGGATGCAGCCACCAACGTAGGGAATGCATCAACGGTCTGGACACCCCTACTCTGTCTCTGAGGCGCCCTGCAGCCTGGGACCACTGAATCCTGAGACACCATTGTGCAGGCCTCATATGAAGCCTGGCATGGGGTGTGACATGCACTGTCGAAGCCATGTGGCCCAGAAGCCTCAGGCAGAGCCTGGCGGAGACCAGTGACCTGCTGAGAAACTGTTTTGCCAAGGTCATCAGTCTTTGGGCTCTGTCCTCTGGCAAGAAGGCTTTTGCCTGCAGAGAATCCAGTCTTGCCCCTATGAACTCTAAGTTTTGGGAGGGGAGCAAAGTGGACTTTGCGAAGTTTATGACAAACCCTAGATGCTGTAGAAGAGAAATCGTTTGGAGGGTGGCTTGCCTGGCCTCCTGGCACGTCTGACCCCTGATGAGCCAGTCGTCCAGATAGGGGAAGACAAAGATACCCTGATTTCTCAAGTAGGCCGCCACCACTGCCAGGCATTTGGTAAAGAATCTGGGGGCGGAGGTGAGGCCAAAGGGCAGCACTCTGTACTGATAATGGTTTCCTCCCACAATGAACCTGAGGTACTGTCTGTGGTCTGGATGAATGAGGATGTGAGTGTACGCATCCTTTAGATCTAAAGAGCATAGCCAATCTCCCTGCTGGAGGTAGGGCAGAAGTGTTCCAAGAGTAAGCATCTTGAACTTTTCTTTCTCCAAAAACTTGTTGAGATTTCTGAGGTCGAGAATAGCCCTGAGATCCCCTGTTCTCTTTGGTACTAGGAAGTACCTGGAGTAAAACCCGTGACCTTGGAGGTGGGGAGGCACAGGCTCCACCGCCTGGTCTCGTAACAGAACCTGAAGCTCCTGCAGGAGGGCGGCTGTATGGAGAGGAGGTCTTGGAGGTTCTCCTGGAAAATAGGGAGGAGGCAACTGATGAAAATGAAGCAGGTAGCCCTTTTGGACTATGCTTAAGACCCAGTTGTCCCCTGTAATGGGTGGCCACCGGTGGGCAAACAGGGCTAGGCGACCTCCAGTGCAGGGATGGGACAGCAGAGACGGAGAGGCTATGCCTTGGGAGTCAAAAAACCCACCCTGCTGAGTAGGAGCAGGAGCCGGAGGCTTGGGGGCTTTCTGCCTACGGGGCCCATGTCCCTGCCCCTTGGCCTGCTGACCCTGTGGGGGAGCGGGGGAGGCCTGGTAAGTCGGGTACTGTTTGTAGGCAGTTGCCTTCCTCGGGTAAAAGAGCTTTTTACCCGAGCCCTTCTTCTTGTGTGAAGGGGCAGAAGTCTTCCTAGACAGCCTAGTCCTCGTGAGGTGCTCGGTCTCGAGCTCAGCAGCCTTCTCGGCCATGGGCTTGCCAAAAAGGTTTTCACCTTGGCAAGGGACATCGACCAACTTGTCTTGAACCCATGGCTCGAGGTCTG
Organism: Ichthyophis bannanicus; assembly: GCA_033557465.1. NCBI lineage: Eukaryota > Metazoa > Chordata > Amphibia > Gymnophiona > Ichthyophiidae > Ichthyophis > Ichthyophis bannanicus. The sequence goes on along the minus strand of CM066035.1, from coordinate 88,325,552 downwards.
CAGCCATGCCTGGCGTCGAGCCACAATGCCGGCAGCCGCAACCCGGGCCGAGGCCTCAAAGCCATTGTAGGCTGCTCGGGACAAACTTAGAGCATTCCCGGATCCACGAAGACAAGGACTTGAACCTCTGCAAAGGTTCCCTGGAGAGACCAGCAGAGAACTCGGCAAGCTCCTTTGCCAGGTCTCGCAAGTACATGCCCATGTACAGCTGGTAAGACTGGACACGGCAAGCAAGCATCGAGCCCTGGAAGTACTTTCTACCGAACGCATCCAGGTTCCGGGCCTCCCTGCCAGGGGGCACCGCGGAGTGCATCTTCTGACTTTTCAGACGATGCATGGCCGATTCCACCACCATGGAATGGTGCGGTAGCTGCGCCTTTTGAAACACAGGGCTCTTACGGAGTCGATAAATGGAATCGACCTGCTTGCTCAGAACCGGCGCCGAGGCCGGTGCCTCCCACATACGGAAGAGAAGCTGTTCCAGCATCGGAGGAACCGGCACAGTAAAGGCCTCCTTTGGAGGAGAGTCATACTGGAGGGCCTCGAGCTCTTCGGCTCGAAGCTCCTCCTCGGGGTCCGCCGGGATCGGCAAACCAGTGGCCATATCCCGCACGAACTCCGAGAACCGAGTATCCTCCGAAGGGGATCTACTCCGGGGATCAGACTGCGGTGAGTCCGACGGGACGCATTGAGTCTTAAAGGTATCGGGGGACTCCTCATCCTCCGTCTCCCAGGCGGTCTCGAGTACTGGCTCGGTCTCCGGGGTCGACTTAGACGTCGATGTCCTGGTGGTCGGGGCAGATGCACCAGCAAGGCTGGCCATCAGCACCCGCTGCTGATCCATGAAGGCAGACAGTCTGCACTCTAAGACTGTCAGCCTGAGACCCAGCTCAGGAGACTCAGCAGCTACCGACTTGGGCCCCGGTGGTGCCGGGCCCGACATCGGCTCCCTGGGAGGAGAGTCCTCGAGGACAACAGGACTTACGTGTCCAGCAGACTCCAGCTCCACCCGAGGTACTTTTGATGGCTTCTCCTGTTCCACGGGCCCGGGACGGCGGTCGGGGTTCCGAGACCAAGCCCTCGAGGAGCCAGGGACTTCCTCAGACGCCGCCCTTGCGAGCCGCTTCTTCCTCTTTCTCTCCCGCTCGGGGGACCCCCTATCTGAGGAACCCTGATGATGCTCGGGGTCAGACTCGCGAGACGTCGAGGCCTCAGATGAGGTCCGGGCCCGGCTGGAGGCCGAGTCTGAGAAAAGCCTTTCCTTCTGGTGCTGACGACTTCGGAGTGCCTTAGTGGACATTTTTCTACACGGCCCACAGATCTTAGGATCATGATCAGGACCGAGGCACCGAAGGCAGCAGTCGTGCATGTCGGTGAGAGACATTAGTTTCTTGCACCGAACACACTTCTTAAAACCACTGGAAGCCATCGGGGGGGAAAAAAAAAAAAAAAAAAGAGTACCCGCGAGGTCAAAGGACCGGCCTTCCAGGGAAAAGGAAAAAAAGGGCACGAACGCCAGCCACGAAGGGCAAAAACCGAAAAAAGAAGATTGGGCTCGATACCGGTGTACCGAACCCGGCGAGAAGGGGAACCGGCGTTGAACCGGACAAAAACCGCTAAGAAAATCACAAAGTATAGACGAAAAAATCTGACTATTTTCCGGGTGAACAAGGACACATGTCCGAAGGGCTCCACGGAAAAAGAGAGACTGAGCAAGATGGCACCTTTAGGCGGGAAGGGGACCGCACATGCGTGCAGTATTCCCAAAGGCTTTCATAGAAAGCTAGGGAAATGCTCCGCAAGGGCTCCATCGACGTCGATGTCACCCATATGTGAGGACTGACTTCCTGCATGGTCCTGGAGAATAGCCTAGCTCCGTACTATTCCCGTTGAATTTGCAAATAAAGCTAGTTCCCGGTAGAGAGTGGTGTGGAGAGCAGGAGCAGAGGAGGAGATGTCCGTCCGGAAAAAGTTGGTGAGCTTTCAGTCGGCTTACGCCCGCAAAGAGGAGAGTGCTCGGAAGAACTCCGATGACACTGAGGAGACAGAGGGCCTAGAAAGCGTGGACGATGGTACGGTGGGAGGAGAGCTGGAGCACGATGCAGCGGATCTTAAAGAATGGCTCCGGGAGTTCAAGCGAGAGATGAAGGAGGAGCTGCTCGCCATGCGAGGGGACTTGAAAGAGACCCTCAATTCAATGAGACAGGATATGAACAGCTTGGGCCAGCAGATAGAGGACGTGGAGGAGCAGGTGGAGAGCCAGGCCAGTGAACTCCAAGAATTAATGGAGGTGCAGAGCAAGATGGTAAAAGCGCAGGAGGAGCTGCAAGAGAAGATTGAAGAAATAGAGAACCGGGCTCGGCAAAACCACCTGTGCAGAGGGGGATCCCTGAATTGGAGAAATTTAAAGACTGCAGTCAGGTAGTCAAGGGGCTGTGTGTGCATATCCTGAAGCTGGCTGGGAGTGCAGAGGAAAAGGTGGAAGAGATCGGAGTAGAGAGAGCACACCGGAGTTTAGGCCCAAGGCAGGAGGAGGAGTACAGAGACAGTCTGTATAAGCAAATTTCCCACAAAAAAAAAGGTGCTTGCATCCGCACGAACGTTTGGGCGGATAGCATGGGAGAACTGTGAGGTCGAGGTGTACAATGACTTGTCCCGTGGCACGTTGGAGAGGCAAAGAAGACTGAGGGACGTGACAGTGTTTCTCAGGGACAAGAACTTGCGCTACAGATGGCTGTTTCCTTTTGGGTTGATGCTGTCAGTTGGGGGAGCCTCGCGGAAGGTGAAGACAGCGGAGACATGGCGGGCTCTGGAAGAGCTGGGATGTGATCAGGTGCTGCGGCAGACGGAGAGGAGTAGAGGCCTGGACAGCAAGGACACGGGCACTAAAAGCCGGGCCGGTTCAAAGTAGCAGCGTGTGACGGATCAGGGGAAGCAGCTGAAATGTCTCTCACAAGAGCATAAGTGTGCGGCGGCGGCGGGCGAATGAAGGACTAAGGCTCCAGTGGTGGTGGCAAAAAGAAGAGCAGAGATGGGGCTCGGCTGTTGGATGGACATTAATTTATGCTTATTTCAGGGTATATACTGAAATGTATGTTATAATGTTGTGGTATGTGGGGTAAGGGGAGGTTTTAAGGGGCTAACACCGGGAGAGGGGAACGGGATATGTACATGACGCACGCGGAAGGGATGGCGGATGGGGGGAAGAGGGGGGTGGAATGGGGGGAAGAGGGGGGTGGAATGGGGGGATGGGAGAGGAGGGTGGGGGGATGGGAAAGGGGGTGCTGTGGGGGGATGGGAAAGGGGGTGCTGTGGGGGGAGGGGGAGGGGGAGGAGAGAGGGGGGAATGGTACGGTTCGGTATAACTCGAGGTAGGGGGGTGGTAACAGAGGGGTACAGACCAATATGGTGACGACTGGGTCCTTGAATGTAAAGCACAGTTACTTACCTCTAACAGGTGATCTCTGGGAACAGAAGGAATAAGTCTTCACATATGGGTACGTCGGTACCGACGGAGCCTGCGCGGGAACGCTCCCCAGCATCCAATCAGAAAGCTTTTGGGAGCATCCCTCAGCGCCTGCGTGCTGCCTTCCCGCCTTTCCAACTGTCTCTCCTCAGTTGAGTCTTATAGCTGAGACAAAGAGAGAGAAAGAGGAAAGGAAAGATAGAGAGATACAACTCCTAGGGGAGGTGGGTGGGTTGTGAAGACTTATTCCTGCTGTTCCCAGAGATCACCTGTTACAGGTAAGTAACTCTGCTATCTCCAGGAACAAGCAGGAATGAGTCTTCACATATGGGGACTCCCAAGCTAAGATGACTGGAGCCCTAGCATGGTGGGGATTAAAATATGCTACAGCTCATATGGCCAGGCATCCTGAGGATGGAGGGTAGGAGTTGAAAAGAGAGGAGCTGTAGAAAAACAGCTAACCTAAAATAGGACTACAGGTAAGGAGTCCTTGTATGTATGATAATTATCATGAAAAATATTGAAATGATCAATCACAATATGGACCTCACCTACTGGATGCAGGAAGTAGAGAGGCTGATGGAGTCTACTGGGGATCCAGTAGAGGAATCTTCAAGGTGACCTCACTGAAGTGAAGGTGAAGGTCAAAATCTGGAAGTGACAGGTGACCCAGGTGTCAACTGGGGTAGTACAAAAACGGTAGGTCTTTAGTGGAAAGCTTTATGGAAAAAGCTGAGAACTCTTTTGGCTACAGAGTTACTCACAGTTAGGAGCAAAAGAGGAAGACTGACCGATTTGGACAAACCAGCCCAGTCCTGGAGGGAAGAAGGGGTATGGGAAAAAAGCCCGTATTCCCAAGAAGGACAGATGTCTGAAGGGTTGAAACCTCAGATCTACTGAAGATCCACCATGTCTTTCCTAACTGGTGAGAGACAGAAAAGATATTGGAGCATGGAGATTCAGGGATACCTAAACCTAGGGTTAAGGTAGGAGCTGTCAGTACCACAGCAGTGGTTGTGTGCATAATACGCCACACATAATGTGGGACAGTATGAACATATGCAAGCCCACTGTCTGGAACCTATAGGAAGGTAAAACCTTTATAAGCATAGACAGAGAGATAGGTATGTAAATACATATCTACCTATAAGGAAGCATCTCGACAGATACATACATACATATATATATATATATATATATGTCTATAGTGAGATTTGGAGGGGCATAACCTATGTACACGCAGCTTACAGACATATGTATCTATAGAGTTGTATATAGATATATATACATACATGAATATATAGGTCTAAAGATAAATGTCTGCAATTAAGCAGATAGAGATATGCCCATAAGAACATTCACATGGGAGATGTGAAGAGGAAAGATTCATCTAATAACAAGAAGGTGGAACCTACTTGAGAGAAGAGATATATAGAGAATCTATTCCCCCTGGTTAAGATGGTGCAGGAATGCTATCCAGTGAAATAAACCAGGATGGTTGCGTGAAAAAAACAGAGGATAATATCAGTCTGTAAACAGCAAGTCCTGAGTCCTGTAGAACTCTCGCATGGTAAATGGACAGAAAATGCATAGGATGAGATACCAGGTTGACCCACTGGAGGGACACAAAGGGGTATCATGCGTTATTAGTTAAATATGTGCTGTCCATGAAGGAGTAGGATACCATGAGGACAAGCTGCAAGGAAAAAAGAGCATATTCCCTGTAGGAATTGGAGAACTCTTTAGACTTTCACGTAGAAAAGGCTTATGCCCTGTATTATAAAAGGAGATAGTAGGCTGTGGAGAACCCTCACAGTCATGGAAAATGATTGAGGAAGCCTTTTCCAACCATATAGGATAGTCATTAGAGACAAAACCCCATGCTCTCTAGCAAGGGCCCATAGTAGAAAGCTTCTCTGTAGAATTGCAAAGAGCATTATGCAGGAGAATTGGGAAATAAAACTGGCTGTTGGAAAAAACCAGCTGCCACTTCAACTATGCTGCCAAATCCAAAGGAATTGGAGATGGCAAGAAAAGAAGATAGTGTGATAAGCCTGAAGTGATAAGGATTATCCAAGACAGATGAAAGCACTATCTTGGAATCACTACTAAGGCCAGACAGAAAGTAGTGGAAGACAAGACTGGAAACTTGTGGAAAAGTACCAGTAGTCCAAACACTGGAACTCCTGCATGGGCAGCTGCTGAATAAGACAGCAGGGAGAATCTTTCTGTGTAAAACAGAGAGAACAGACAGAATAAGAGGAGAAATTCCTGTCCCTGTCTGATGAGCTGCCCAGACAAAAGAAGGGAGTTTATTCAAGAGAAAAAACTCCACACTGGAATGAAAGAAATGACTAAAAAGGCTAAAGAAGCCCTGCAGTGGTATATGGTACCACTCTTTCAGGGGAAACCCTGGATAAGAGGGTAGAGAAACAGGAGCTGAAGGGTGACTTACCATATGGTAAGTCTGTGGAAGGAAAAAATTCATGTTGGAACAGAAAACTATCATGGGATAGTTGTTAAACCTCTCTTCTTGGTAGGAAGAAGAGGAGAAACCTGTGACCCATAGACATGAATATCCTGACACCTCAGCATACCTAGGAGCAAATGGATGTCCTGAGAAAAGGAATCCATGTGTAGAGTTTTGAATGAAAAAAACAGTGAAAAAACTTCTACTGAGAAGAAGTCAACTGTAGGTTATAAACTTCAGGACCCTATGGTTGCTGGGTTTGTTCAGCCTGGCTAGATTTTGGATTCTTCAGACCAGGGCGAGGTTTCCCCTGCTTGGGAACATCTGTATGATGGGAAGGAGAAGAGTGAAACCTTCTTCTCCTAGGGAAAGAAGGTTTGGTAGGGCATTTCCTACCCACTGGGGAAGGAGAAGGCTTAGAATAGCCTCCAGAAACAGGGAAGTCAGTGGACCACTGAGAAACCTGATGTAAAGATTCCTTATTGAAGAGATTTTCCCCAGTGCAAGGAGTATTACCCAGTCTTTGTTGTGCCCATCTGCTTAAGTCTGAAGCTTGGAGCCAGGCTCTACGTTGTGCCCCTATGGCTATAGCAGAAGTTCTGCTAACAGACACAAAGGAGTCTAGGGAAGCACGAGTAAGAAACCAAGAGATACTTTGAATATGACTAAGTAGTAAGGAATAGTCTGCAGTCTTGGGTTCTGAAAGAAAAGGAGTCAAAAGATATAATTTCTTTGTGACCACCTGAAGGGATAGACTCATATAAAAAATATATGAGAGAATCCCTTGTTGACAGCATGGATGTCTGTAAGGTTTGACGTCCAAAGGCATCTAGTGTCCTAGACTCACGACCTGGTGGGTAAGAAGAGTGCTTCTTCTTACTTTTCACCTTCCTCATTGCTGATTCCACCACAATGGAATGATGGGGAAGTTGAGTCTTGAAACCCTGGAGAGGGGGGTACCTGATACAGAAGATCAGTTGCTCTAGAAGGTGAGGGAACCCTTAAAGGTGCTTCCCACATTCTTAGAAGATCCTGCAAGGAATGATGTAAAGGAAGCATTATATTTTCCTTTTCTCCAGTAGAGAGAGCGCCTTGGGAAGGATCATAGCCAGGGATAGGAATAGCAAGAGATGTTGCCATATTCAGGAGAAAATTCTGAAAAGAAGGATCTCCAAAGGGAACCGTCCCTGGACAGGCTAGACCTGAAGAACTAGCCTGGGCACCGGAGGATCTACTTGAGAATATAGGAATATAAGATCCTGCACGGTGCAAGAAAGGATCCTTAAGGGATGGATGCTGGTACTGGAGGTCATGACCTGAGACAGTCAGTACTGCATCGTCCATGCCAGGTATCGACTCCAAACTTGGTATAGAAAGGAGCGACCCTGGTGAAAGAAGCATGGAAGGAGCTGGCCCCGATGTTACTGCAGGTACCGGCACCGATACCGGTAGCTGTGTCGGAATCGAAGGCGACACCGACATCGAAGCAGTCATCGGTGGCTGCTCAATCGGTACCGAGGTAACCGAAGGCCTTTGGTAATCACCCTCGGTACCGAGCATCCGGAACCGGTAAGCATCGGTACCGAGACGTGTCGGTACCCAGTCTTCCAGACTAGAGATCGACTCCAGACTCGGCATCGAAGGAAGCGAGTCTATCGATGCATGTCTAGAGGGTACCGACGTCGGTGGTAGTATCGGCGTTGACGTCGGTGGTAGTATCGGCGTTGACGTCGGTGGTAGTATCGGCGTTGACGTCGGTGGTAGTATCGGCGTTGACGTCGGTGGTAGTATCGGCGTTGACGTCGGTGGTAGTATCGGCGTTGACGTCGGTGGTAGTATCGGCGTTGACGTCGGTGGTAGTATCGGCGTTGACGTCGGTGGTAGTATCGGCGTTGACGTCGGTGGTAGTATCGGCGTTGACGTCGGTGGTAGTATCGGCGTTGACGTCGGTGGTAGTATCGGCGTTGACGTCGGTGGTAGTATCGGCATTGACGTCGGTGGTAGTATCGGCGTTGACGTCGGTGGTAGTATCGGCATTGACGTCGGTGGTAGTATCGGCATTGACGTCGGTGGTAGTATCGGCATTGATGCCGATACTGGAAAGTCAATCTGGGGCGTATCGACCGGTCCCGAAGGTACCGAGAAAGCCAGATGACTATCCCTGGTGAGGAGTGAATCGCTCAACACCAGTGCCGATGCCGGGGTATCGGTACCGCTCAAAGTGGATGCCACCACCGAGCATGGCTCAGGTATGTTCTGTGAGGGGTGAGCCCCAGGAACAACCTGTAACCCCTGATAGGCTTTGGAGGCCGAAGACTCCCGCCGGGGTTTTGAAGCCAATGGACCCTTGAGGGCAAGGCTAGAGCCGTCATCATGCTGTGCATGAGACCTACCACTCAAGGGTTGGCTAGTCTTAACAGACTGTTTGTGGGTTACCTGATCCTGTGGAGAAGAAATGGTCGGTGCCCTGACACTGGAAGGGAACGCGGTATCGAGGGAAACTCGAAATGGAAAATCTCTTCTCACAATATTGTAGCCTAATGGCTCCGGAGGAAAATGGTCAGGACCCAAACAGGTTAGACACCAGTTCTTGGAGTCTAAAAACAAAACTGTACCGCCACAGCTTAGACACTTCTTAGGAAAAGAAGGTGGCGGCTCCATGATGGAGAGGCCTAGAAGGCCCAAAAAGTTTAAGACAGAAACTGAGGGAAAAAATTCCCTGAATTTAAGAAAAAGAAAAAACACCGGCGGTACCGGTGGAGTCGGGGAGACAGCCGCGACCACAAGAAAACAAAGAATTAAAGAAAAAATTTTCTGCGATGACAGGACGACGTCCTGCCGGCTCCGCGGAAAAACGAAAACTGAGGAGAGACAGTTGGAAAGGCGGCACGCAGGTGCTGAGGGATGCTCCCAAAAGCTTTCTGATTGGACGCTGGGGAGCGTTCCCGCGCAGGCTCCGTCGGTACCGACGTACCCATATGTGAAGACTCATTCCTGCTTGTTCCTGGAGATAAGGGTTAAACTCGCCTTCTAAACACAGGCAAATGTATAGAGAAATACAGCGGAATGGTTGGGATGTGGTGCTTATTCAGGAAACCCATCTTAGGTGGGGGGGCTATTGGGAGGCTTAAGCACAGGAGGTTTCAGGAACAATTTTACTCTTGCACTAGGGGGTGGGGGGTAGCAATCCTGGTCAAAGAGGGCTGCGGGGTACAAATCCAGGGTAGTTTTCGGAATCAAGAGGGTAGAGTGGTGGGGGTGTGGGGGAAATTGGGTGAGGAGGCTATCACAATAGTCTCAATTTATGGGCCGAATGCGAATCAAAGGCTCTTCTGGAAAGAGGTGGGGAAGTTACTAGTTGAAGGGGTAAAGGGGAAACTTCTTCTTGGGGGGGGGGGGGGATTTCAATGGGGTGCTGCAGCCGGGGTTGGATCGGCACCCACGGGGGACAGAACGGGGGGGCAAGTAGGAAAGGGTTGAAGCTGGTGATGAAGCGTTTTCACTTATTGGATGTTTGGAGGGCTAAAAACCCGGGGAGGAGGGAATACACGTTTTATTCTGCCCCTCATGGTAGTTTGAGTAGAATTGATTTGATGTTGGTGGATGTGGAATGGCTGGGGAAGGTGGGTGAGGTGGGGATTGAGCAGGTGGTTTGGTCGGATCACAGTGCTGTTTGGGTAGAAATGAGGGGGAGGAGGCAAGAAGGGGTGAAGTTTTGGAGGTTAAACGAGAGTTTACTTAAGAGGAGGGAGGTGGTGGCCAATATCAGGGGGGCAATCAAGGAATATTTAGAGCTGAATGATACGGGGGAGGTGAGGACAGTGATGGTGTGGGAAGGGTTGAAGGCATATATAAGAGGGAGGTTTATAATGTGGGGGGCGAAACTTAAAAGAGAGGGAAATACGGGAGGAGGAGCTGTGGCAACAGCTGAAGGTGGCGCAATGGCAGCGGTTCGGGAAGGATAGGGAGAAGGAGGTAGAGCAGTTGAGGGGGGAGTTACAAAAGCTACAGATCAATCTTATAGCGTTCCAGATGAATCAGGTGAAACAGGTCTTTTATGAATGGGGCAATAAAGCTGATAGGCTATTGGCCAGGAAATTGAAAGAGAAGGTCCATTCCATGATTTAACAAATTAAGCGAGAGAACGGGGACTTGTGCACTGAGGAGAAAGACATTAGGGAGGGGTTTGCACAGTTTTATCAAGACCTCTATCAGAAGGATGAAGGGATAGAGGAGGGGCGCATACAACAGTATTTGGAGGAGATCCAGTTGCCAAAATTGCAGGAGGCGGCTCAGGAGTTGTTGGAGAATGATATTACCGTTGAGGAGGGCAGCTAAGGGGTTGGCAGGGGGGAAAGCCCCCGGGATTGATGGGTTGTCGGCGAGTTTTTATAAGCTTTTTTTCGAGGATATAGGAGGGGTGCTGGGTAGGGTATTTAATGGAATGCTAGCGGAGGATGGGGGTTGACAAAAGATATGCTTACTGCTGGGATCACCGTCTTACCGAAGAAGGGGAAGGATTCACTTTACTGTAGTTCTTATAGGCCCATTTCATTATTGAATGTCGATGTCAAGCTCTTGGCGAAGGTGCTAGCGGGTAGATTGGCGCCGCAGATGCCGGAGCTGATTAAGGGAGATCAAACGGGGTTCATTATGGGGAGGCAAACGGGGGATAATATTCAGCGGGCAATGGGGGTGGTGTGGGAGGCTAGACAGGGGAAGGAAGAGTGCATCCTCATGTCAATAGATGCCGAAAAGGCTTTTGATAGGGTGCAGTGGGATTTCTTAATGAGGGTGCTGGTTAAGATGGGTGTGGGCCAAAGTTTCTGAAATGGGTGGGGGGGTTGTATTCTGGGCCCAGGGCGAGGATGAAAGTTAATGGGAGCTATCAAGGGATTTTGAGCTGGGGAGGGTGACAAGGCAGGGGTGCCCGATGTCACTGTTGCTATTCGCCATGGTGGTGGAACCATTGGCACAGAGGATTAGGGAAAATGAGGGAATAGTGGGGTTAGAAAGGGGGGAGGGGGTGAAGCATAAGATATCCTTGTATGCGGATGACATACTTCTGTATATATGTGAACCTCAGGGGGCCCTGCCCGAGGTTATGCGAAAGATAGAAAAATATGGGAGGGTCTTGGGTTTTAGGATGAATGTGGATAAAACGGAAGTCTTGAATATATTGGTGGCCAAGGAGGGGGTGGAGCAGTTAAAAAGGGAACTCCCTGTAAGGTGGGTAGAGGGTTCATTGGGGTATCTGGGGATGCAGATCACGGTAAATCATGAGGAGGCCTATAATGCGAATTATCCAAAAGTCCTGCGGGGTATTAAGAGGGATTTAGAGGGGTGGATGGGCTATGAAACATCATGGTTGGGGAGGGTAGCGGGCATTAAAATGAACGTGCTACCGCGGTTGCTCTATCTAGTCCAGGCGTTGCTTGTGAAGGTACCAGGGTCAGTGTTGATGGAAATGCAAAGGAAAGTTTTTTTAATATATTTGGAGACGTAAACCTCCAAGAATAGCAAGGGAGGTCATGTACGCGAAGCAGGGGGAAGGAGGGCTGGGTGTCCCTAATTTTCAGGACTATTATAGGGCTGCACAATTGAGCCACAGTATGGACTGGTGGGGCGGAGTGGGGGTGAAGCCAGGGGTGGTGCTGGAGCGGACTTATGTGAAGGGGGGAAGGTTAGATGCCTGGCTGTGGGTGCCTGCTGGAGTCCGGAAGGGTTTGGGGGGAGGAACGCCGGGAATGAGTGTGGTGGCGGGGGTCTGGGATGGGGTTTGGGCAAAAGTACGGAGGGAAAGGGGGTCAGATTTCTTGCTGGTGACTCCATGCAGGGGGTGGAGAGAGTTCCGACCTGGGTGGGAAGGGGGGTGCTTAGACCGATGGACGTCTAAAGGGCTGGAGTGTTTTCTCCAGTTGGTGGAGGAGAGGGAGGTGATAGGTTTTGAGAAGATACAGGAATTGTATGGGTTAGATGGAACAGACAGATTTGCGTATATGCAGGTCAGGTATTTCTTGCGGGATTTTGCGAGGAGAGGGGGGTTTGTGGAGGGGCTATCCATGTTGGAGGCTATCTGGGTGGGGAAAAGAACCCGAAGGGGGTTGATTTCAGGGTTATATAAGGGGGGCGGGAAGTTTAAATAAATGCAGGATTGGGAGAAAGATTTGGGGGAGACAATGGAGGCTAAAGATTGGAATGTGGTGTGGGCTCAGGTGAAAAAAGCTCCAATGGCTAGTAGTATAAAGGAGAATTGCTATAAGATTATGTTGAGATGGTATTATACGCCAGACAGGGTGCATAGGATGTTTCCGGGGGCTTCGGCAGATTGTTGGAGGGAGTGTGGGGAGATCGGAACATTTTGGCATATTTGGTGGGGGTGTGCTAAGGTGCAGGAGTATTGGAGCAGAGTTCAGAAGTGGATCCGGCGAACAGTGGGGGTGGAGGTGGCTCTGAAACCGGGTATCTACTTGTTGTCTTGGTGGGGGGAGGAGAGACAACAGGGGGGGCGTATAGTGGTGGCGTGTCTGTGTGCGGCACGTTGCGAGTTGGCAGCGGCCTGGAAGCAGAGGGACACACCGTCGGAGGCGTGCTTTGAACGTAGATTGTGGAATGTGGTCCTGATGGAAAAGTTAACTGCGGCACGCAGGGGGAGGACAAATAAGTTTGAGGTGCATTGGGGGGAGTTATGGTGGGGTTTAAGTGGGGGAAGGGGGAGGGTTTATGATGGGGAGGGTAGGGGGGGTGGGAGGGTTTATGATGGGGGAGGGGGTAGTAGAAATCGGCAGAGAAGTTCTGTGTTGTGGAAATGGGGGATTGTACGAATTGCAAGGTACGTTTTCTTTGTTTAGTGGTGTTGGAATATGTGGTGGGGAGGTGAAGTGGCTATCTTGAAGGAGGGTTTGATACCTTGTACTGTATGGTGTGCTGGGTTTTGTTGGATGTATGTTTTCAATAAACATTTAATTTAAAAAAAAAAATAGACACACCTGTGATCAATTGCCAGTACTCACATGACTTGAATCAACCAATGAATGGCGGCTCTAATGTTTAAAATGGCCACATTCACTCCCTATTGCATTTTCACAATGTTGAAGAAAAGAGCTGCCTGAGACAGTAAGAAAAGCCATCACCAAGCAAGGCCATTTCCAAAGACCTTGGGATTCCTGTGTCTACAGTTCGCAACGTTAAGTTTTCTGCTTATGGAACTATCAAAAACCTCCCAGGACATAGTGAGAAGAGGAAAATTAATCCAAGTAGTCTTCAAATGTTAGTGCGAACTGTTGGAAAAACAACACATACTACATCCAAAGAGCTTAAGGCTGATCTGGAGCAATCTAGAGTGGTGGTTTCAACCCACACCTTACGCCGTGCACTAAACAAAGAAGGACTGCATGGGTAAAGACCAAGGAGGAACCCACTGCTCAAAAAGAGGCACACCTAATCTTTGTCAAAACCCATCTTGAGAAACCACTATCCTTCTGGGAAAATGTTCTGTGGACACATTTAATCAAACTTGAGCTCCCTGGCAATACAGACTGGCGATACATTTAAAAGGTGAAGAAATGAAGCTTACAACGAAAAAACACACCCTTCCTACAGTTAAATACGGTGGAGGTTCCATAATGCCGTGGGCTATTTTGCTGCCTCAGGAACTGGAGGTCTGGAACGATGAAAGGAATCATGAAGTCAGAGGACTCTGGAGCGAAATGTGCCACTAAGTGTCAGAAAGCTAGGTCTGAGTTAAAAGTCATGGGTCCTTCAGCAGGACAATGACCCAAAACATACATCCAAATGTACAAAAGAATGGTTGAAAAGGGAAAAAAATGGGACATTTTAAACTGGCCAGCAATGAGTCCTGATCTCAATCCAATCGAGAACCTTTGGAAAGAGCTAAAATCTGCCACTGGTTAAAGAAATCCTGGAAACATTCATAAGCTGGAACAAACTGCAGTTGAGGAGTAGGAAAAACTACCAGCAGAGAGAGGTACGAAACTTATAGATGGCCACAAGAAACGTCTTGAAGGACTAGAAAGGGGGACTGTTACTTCTGGAGAGAAACCTGCAACTGTGAGTATATACTTCTGGTAATTTTCTAAAAAGAATTCTTTGTATTAAAGCTACTTAATCTGCTCAGCAGGCACTAAACTGGCTTCCTTTGGCACGGGTACCCATACCACAGGCTTCAGTTTTTCCCCAGTTGTCACAGGGGTACTCTGCTGAAACTGCATAACCTCTGAAGTAGACAAAGGAGGAGAAGCATAGACTGGGGGGGAGGGTGGTGTCCGGTCAGGAGAGCACAAGGACACCGGAGAGGGCCGGAGCACGAGAAAGTCAGGGTCAAGCGTAGCATCCGCACCAGATAGTACCTTAACATGCTTATCCATGGGGCCCACCGCAGGCTCAGTTGCCGCAGCTGGTTCAATCTTCTTCTTACGCTTTCCCATCACAATTCCTACAGCCAAAGGATGATGAACCAGGCTCCTTGCTCCTTCGTTGCTCCAAGGGGCTCCCAAGGGGCCTGAACTGCCCCTTGTATCTAGCCCCTTCTATCGCTGCCCCATCTAGCGCCTCCGGCTGCGCCAACCCAAGGAGCCTTTTGACAGGCCCCCGATGACGTCGGGACCGCCGGAGCAGGTGCCTGCCTCACCGGACCTCTGCGCCGCCTCTCTGCTCTCTCCCAGGCAAACTCTCCCACTGCTCCGGTATTTCACGAGGCCCCCGATGACGTTGGGACCGCCGGAGCAGGTGCCTGCCTCACCGGACCTCTGCGCCGCCTCTCTGCTCTCTCCCAGGCAAACTCTCCCACTGCTCCGGTATTTCACGAGGCCCCCGATGACGTTGGGACCGCCGGAGCAGGTGCCTGCCTCACCAGACCTCTGCGCCGCCTCTCTGCTCTCTCCCAGGCAAACTCTCCCACTGCTCCGGTATTTCACGAGGCCCCCGATGACGTCGGGACCGCCGGAGCAGGTGCCTGCCTCACCGGACCTCTGCGCCGCCTCTCTGCTCTCTCCCTGACATTTGGAAGGTGGTTACCCGTATTGAAAGTTCCTTAGTGCCTACTGTGATTCAACTTTGCAGTTTCTCTTCGGAGATTACTGCTAAGTTGTCTGAATTGGATAATAAGGTGGAGATTGTTTCAAAGCAGATTTCCAATTGTGAAAATCAGTGTCAGGCTCTTAAAGATGTGAATGTTTCTCATATAAAAGATAGCTTAGTCTTACACCACAAAATGGAACAGTATGAGAATCTGTCTCGTGCAAAAAATGTTAGGATGTTGAATTTTCCTTATTGTAGGTTGCTTTCAGCTGAAATACTTCTGCGAAAATATTTTAGAGAGGTTTTGGGACTGGCTACGGCTGATTCCATCTGTCTCTCTAAATTATATTACTTGACGGGTAGAGCTCTGTCCGAGGACTCCTCTGGGGGGTTTGATGAGGTTCGAGGTGGGACTGACCTGAATCTCACCAAATTCCTGGAGGATTCTCAGGATAATATTTCTTCTAGAGCCACCTTGGTGGTTTCTTTTCTTTCGGACCAGGATAGAGCTCTAGTATTTCGTAGTTATTTCAAGAACATGTCTGCACTATTTTGTGGTATGAAAGTACAAATATTTCCAGATGTCTGTAGGGCGACTCAAACTAGGAGGAAGGGGTTTTTGGCCCTTAAACCTAGAGTGATTGCCCTGCCGGCCACTTTTTTTTCTCCGTTATCCCTGTAAGTGCTTGTTAACTTTTCAGGGATCTCGGTATGTTTTCCTGGATCCTTCTCAACTTGAGTCATTTCTTGGTGATAAAGAGGGGCTTGGCTCTAAGGGGCTGGGATAGGTGGGTTAGTTAATTTAGCTGTCTAGGAATTCAGGAGGTTAACTCTTGTTTTTTTCCTTTAGTTTATTATGGTTATTATACTCTCCCCTTATTGTGGGCTAGGTTTGATGTATTGTTATTTTGTGTATTTTTATATTTTTTTTTTTGTTTTTCTTCTTAATGTATCATCAGAATGTTTCTTTGTGCTTACTTTGTAAGTTTTGTGAAAATTTCAATTAAAAAAAAAAAAAAAAAGCTACTTAATCTGTGAACCCACTGTTTTTTGTTGGATCAGTTAGGGCCTAGTAGCAGCAATTAAAGTTTGAATTTAAAACAGAGGAGAACATTCTGGTTACATTTCATACCCAGCAGAGAGCTTGTAGTTTAAATTTAATAGTCACTCAGGGCCAAGTAACAGCAAAGTACTTTTAGTTTAAAATTTAACACACAGAAGGGAGCTTTCTGGTTACATTTGGAACCCAGCAGAGAGCTTGTAGTGTACATTTAATAGTCACTCAGGGCCTAGCATCAGAAAAGTACTTTTAGTTTTAAAACACAGAAGAGAGCTTTCTGGTTAAATTTAGAAACCAGCAGAGAGCTTGTAGTTTAAATTTCATAAGAAGTTAGAGCCTAGCAGCAGCTAAGAGCTATAATTTAAATCAAATCAGAATTTAGCATACCTCAGCAGCACAAGACAGGGTACTGTGTAGCAGCCCTCTTTTAATGATTAGTGGTCTTCATTATAAAGCATATGAGGACAGACTTAGGGATCTTAATATGCACACCTTAGAGGAAAGGTGGGATAGAGGTGATATGATTGAGATGTTTAAATACCTCCGTGGCATAAATGTTCAGGGAGAGAGTCTCTTTCAATTGAAAGCAAGTTCTGCTACGAGGGGACATGGGATGAGGGTGAAGGGAAATAGATTCAGGAGTGATATGCGGAAATATTTCTTTACGGAAAGTGGTAGATCCGTGGAATAGTCTCCCAGTGGCAGTGGTAGAGATGAGGACAGTAACTGAATTCATAAAAGCATGGGACAAACACAGAGGATCTCTAAAGGTAAAAAGGGGACTGTTGTAGTTGTTATGGAAGGACAGACTAGACAGGCCATGTGGTCTTTTTCTGTCGTCATGTTTCTATGTTTCTAAACGTCAAGTGAACAAAGTACATGAAACGTATTAGGTGTAGTTTTATTAGTAAAAGTATCCCTACCAACTCTTAGTAGGTAAAGAACTAAAATACCTAAACACAACCTTAAAACTAAGATGCAGACAAGCAGTCCAGCAGCAAGATGGGGGTTTTCCAGTATTTTGCATTGAGTGTTACATATATGATTTTCTCCCAGTTGGTGAGGTGTCTTACATGTGCACTAGGAGTAAGGAGCTCTTTGCTCTCAGGGAACGAGTCCGATCTCTGGAGGCTAGAGAAGCAGACTTGGAGGACATAAGGAAGACAGAGGTACATAGATGAGACCTACAGGGATATAGTACTGAAGTCCCACCTCCAGTCTGGCAGCATCCCTGCTGCCATGGAGGACAGAGATCACATGACAGAACAGCATCACCCTGGTGTGGGCAGGAAGTGATCCTGTAGCTAGGACCTGTCCTCCAGGTGATGTAAACCCCTCTCACACCAAGGAAGTTTCTCCAGGGACATGTGCCCATGAGGGAAGGGTTAGGACAGCCATTATTAGTTGGCGATTCGATCAATAGGCATGTAGATAGCTGGGTGGCTGGTGGACGTGAGAATCACCTGGCAACATGCCTGCCTGGTGCGAAGGTAGCGGACCTTACACGTCACCTAGACAAGGTCTTAAGTAGTGCTGAGGAGTGTGCTGAGGAATCTGCTCACTTGGTACATATTGGTACCAATGACATAGGAAAATGTGGTAGGAAGGTCCTGGAGGTTAAAGTTAGGCTTTGAGGTAGGAAGTTGAAATCCAGAACTTCCAGAATAACATTCTCCGAAATGCTTCCCGTTCCAAGCGCAGGACCCAAAAGGCAAGCAGAGCTCCGGAGTCTCAATGCATGGATGAGACGATGGTGCAAGGATGAGGGTTTTGGATTTGTTAGGAACTGGGGAACATTCTGGGGAAAGGAGGGGCTCTTCCGAAGCGATGGGCTTCACCTTAACCAGGATGGAACCAGGCTGCTGGCATTAACCTCTAAAAAGGAGATAGAGCAGCTTTTAAACTAGATAATATGGAGGAGACGAGTCGCCCAAGAGCGCATTGTTCGGAACAATGTATCCTTGGAGGATACTACCAAAAAAATGAAGTTAGGGCATATCAGCAGAGAGGTTCCAATGAAGACAAAAGTACTGCAAATGCTCTTCAGTATGGGGCAGACAGAGCTTAAAGATTCCAAATTACCCCTGCCTACCGACAGCCAGATTACTATGAATAAAATACAATCTCTAAAATGGAGATGGAGTGGAGGAGTGGCCTAGTGGTTGGGGCAAGGTATTTCAGGCCGGAAGGTCAGGGGTTCAAATCCCACTAGAGGACAGCAACCTTGGGCCGGAAGGACTGGGGTTTCTAGTCCCATGGGTGCTCATTGAAGTCTTGGGCAAGCCATTTAACCCTCCATAGCCCATGTTCCCTGTAAAATAGTTATCTCCAAGTTATAATGCCCTGTTGAATGTAGTTTCAGTTTGTTCAATGTAAACCGCACTGATGCAGAATAGCGTGGTATATAAGAGAATGTAAATAAATAAATAAATAAATAAAATGCTTGTATGCAAATGCTAGAAGTCTAAAAAATAAGGTGGGAGAGTTAGGATATATAGCACTAAATGAGAAGTTAGATATGATTGGTATCTCAGACATGGTGGAAGGAGGACAACCAGTGGGACACTGATAGCTGGGTACAAAATATATCGTAATGATAGAGCAGATCAAATTGGTGGAGGGATTGCACGCTATGTTAGAGAGGGCACTGAGTCACAAAGGTTTAAAGTTTTGCAGGAAAAAAATTTGTAGTAGAATCTCTATGGATTAAAATTCCATGTAAAAAGGGGAAGGCGGGCAGTGGGGGTGTACTATTGACCGCCTGGCCAGAATGAACAAATGGATGATGAAATGCTCAAAGAAATCAAGAAAGCTAACAAAAGTTACAGCACAGTAATAATAATGGGCGATTTCAATTACCCCGGTATCGACCTGGTCAGTGTCATGGCAGGACATGCTAGGGAGATAAAGTTTCTAGATGAAATAAATGGCTGCTTCTTGGAGCAACTGCTTCATGAACAGATCAGAGGGGAAGCCATTTTGGACCTAGTCTTTAGTGGAACATCAGATCTGGTGCAAGAGATAAGGGTGTTGGGGCCACTTGGCAATAGCAATCATAGCATGATCGAGTTTGATTTAATTAAAGGAGGAGGTATGGTAAGGAAATCCACAGTAATTTTATTTATTTATTTATTTACATTCTCTTATATACCGTGCTATTCTGCATCAGTGCAGTTTACATTGAACAACCTGAAATTACATTGAACAGGGCATTATAACTTGGAGATAACTATTTTACAGGGAACACCTTTTAACTTTCGAAAGGGAAACTATGATAAAATGAGGAAAATAGTTAAGAAAAAAACTAAAAGGAGCAGTTGCAAAGGTTAAAGACTTACATCAAATGTGGATGTTGTTTAAAAATATTATCTTGGAAGCCCAGACCAGCTGTATTCCATGCTTTAAGAAAAGGGGACTGCTACTTCTGGAGAGAGATCTGCAATTGTAATTCTGGGAATCTTTCTAAATCTTGGTGAAAAAGGAATTCTTTAGATTAAAGCCGATTAATCTGTGAACCCAGTGTATTTGTTAAATCAAGCAGGGTCTCGTAGCAGCAAAGAGTTTCAGTTTAAATTTAACACACAAGAGAGCAGCTTTCTGGTTAGAACCCAGAAGAGAGCTTCCAGTTTAAATTCAATAGTCGGTCAGGGCCTAGTTTACTTACATTTAAAACACAGAGGAGAGCTTTCTGGTTACATTTATAGCCCAGCAGACAGCTTCCAGTTTAAATTCAATAGTCAGCCAGGGCCTAGTAGCAGCAAAGAGCTTTAATTTAAATCAAATCAGAACATAACTTAGCATAAAAGTCAAAACAGGGTCAGTCTTCCTTGAGCAATAAATTATTTTAGAGACCCTTACAAAGAGGCCTTCTACATAGGGGGCAAGAGACCTGCAAAATGTTTTATATAGGTGTTAAAGCCAGGCAACAGATCAAAAGGCCATTTTGAAAGACTCCCACCTTTCAGCAAGTACAGTGTTAATCACTCAGGAAATTGGTCACAGCTTACCTCAGAAGCACAGGCATAAATAGTTCAAATCCAAAAAACTGCCAGCATGGTTTAAAGGTGAGGTCAGAGAGACTGTTGCCAAAAAAGCATCTTTCAGGAAACAGAAAAAAGAGCCAAATGACGAAAAGTGGAAACAGCACAAGCATTGGCAAGTTAGATTCAAGGCATTGATAAGGCAGGCAAAAAGAATTTGAGAAGAAGCTTGCTGTGGAAGCAAAAACACGTAATAAAGACTTTTTCAAGTACATTCGTAGCAAAAAAACCTGTGAGAGTCAGTTGGACCATTAGATGATAGAAAGATAAAAGGGGCACTAAGAGGGGACAGGGCCATAGCGGAGAAACAATCAATTCTTTGCTTCAGTCTTTACTGAGGAAGATGTAGAGATGTTACCCATGACTGAAGTGGTATTTAAAGGTGATACTGCGAAAGAACTGAAAGAAATATTAATACACCAGAAAGATGTATTACAACTATTTGATAAATTGAAAAGTAGCAAATATCTGGACCGGATGGTATACATCCAAGGGTACTGAAAGAACTGACATATGAGATTGGACACCTACTATTAGTAATCTGTGAACTATCATTAAAATCATCTGTAATATCTGAAGATTGGAGGATGGCCAATGTAACACCAATTTTTAGTCATGGCTTAATGGGAGAAAGTCAACATGGCTTCAGACAAGGAAGATCTTGTCTTACTAATCTGTTATGTTTTTTTGAAGGTGCGAACAAACAGGTAGACAAAGGTGAGTCAGTTGACAAGTGTATCTGGACTTTCAGAAAGTCTTTGACAAGGTCCCTCATCAGAGACTTTTGGCAAAACTAAAAAGTCATGGGATAGGAGGCAGTGTACTATTGTGGATCAGGAACCAGTTAAAAGATAGAAAGCAGAGGGTAGGGCTAAATGGCCAATTTTCCCAATGGAGAAAGGTGAATAGTGGAGTACCCAAGGGATCTGTGCTGGGTCCGCTGCTTTTTAACATTCATAAATGACCTGGAAATGGGAATAACGAGTGAGGTTATCAAATATGCAGATGACAGAAAACTATTTAAAGTTGCTAAAACCCATGATGAGGATTGTGAAAAATTGCAAGAGGATCTTGATAAATTGGAAGACTGGGCATCAAAATGGCAGATGAAATTTACTGTGGACAAGTGCAAAGTTATGCACCTAAGAAAGAACAACCCTAACTATGGTTACACGATGCAAGGTTCCACACTTTAGGAACCACCACCCAGGAAAAAGATGTAGGCGTCATTGTGGATAACATGTTAAAACCTTACACCCAGTGTGCAGCGGCGGCCAGGAGAGCAAACAGAATGCTAGGTATTCTAAGGAAAGGAATGGAAAATAAAACAAAGGATATTATAATGCCTCTGTATCATTCCATGGTGCGACCGCACCTTGAATACTGTGTGCAATTCTGGTCGCCGTATCTTAAGGATATAGCATTATTAGAAAAGGTACAGAGAAGGGCCACCAAAATGGTAAAGCGGATGGAAGGATACCTCTATGAAGAGAGGCTAAAAAGGTTAGGGCTCTTCAACCTGGAAAAGAGACGGCTGAAGGGAGATATGATAGAGGTCTATAAATTAATGAATGGAGTGGAAGGGGTAAACGTAGATAGATTGTTTACATCATCAGAATATAGAAAGACTAGGGGACATGCAATGAAGCTACAGGGTAACCTATTTAAGACTAATAAGAGAAAATATTTTTTCACTCAACGTGTAATCAAACTCTGGAATTTGTTACTGGATGATGTAGTAAAAACTGTTAGTAACATAGTAAATGATGGCAGATAAATAGAAATTACACTTACCTGGCAATTGTTGTTCCTTGAGTGACGACAGTTTAGTCCTCCACCTCTGGGTAGTGCACCTCCTCCTGCAGCTTGGAGACTGGGCATGTCAAAATCGTGACATCACTGGATATAGCCTGCTGGTCTCTCCCATCAGTCCCCAGTGAACTATTGACAAAGCAGACTCAAAGGAGCAACAAATAAGTAGCTATCATATCAAATTCAACGATAAACTCAAACTGAACAGCTAACCTTAACGCAATTTAACAACCAAACCCCCTTTCTCAAAAGAAGGGGACTGCTTTTTGTACCTTCTCCTTTCCGCTCTATGCTTAACCAAAGACAAGAAAGAGAAAGACAGAAAAAGAGACATGAAGAATGGAGACGATCAAGAACCTACTAAAAGTTCTACTCACCTGTAGACTTGTACTTCTCCCACTGACCACTCACTGCAAATGAATCCATCCCCGGGCGGGAATGAGGACTAAACTGTCGTCACTCAAGGAACAACAATTACCAGGTAAGTGTAATTTCTATTTCCTTATCGTTCCTCCAGTTTAGTCCTCCACCTCAGAGATGTAACAGAACAGTAGTCATTGGGAGGGACCTTTCCAGCCAGATCGCAACACCACCGACCCGAAACAGGCATCGTTTGCCGCCAAGACATCTAGATGGTAGTGGTTACTGTAAGTATGAAGAGACGACCAGGTAGCCACTCTACAAATTTCCACTGGTGGAACCAAACTGTGTTCCGCCCATGAAGCCACTTGTGCTCTAGTAGAGTGAGTTTGTAAATCTGCTGGTACCGGGCGTCCTTGCAACAGATATGCAGACACAATTGCTTCCTTAATCCATCTGGAAATTGACGCTTTCGACGACGCCTCCCCTTTGCGGGAACCTCCAAACACCACAAATAGACGGTCCGTTTTGCGAAAAGTTTGAGACTTTTAAATACTGTCGGAGTACCCTTTTTATGTCTGAATGGCATAAACAACGGTCCAAAACATTCCCCTCCGCCGAACATATGGCTGGAAGAGACACCGTTTGGTTTAGGTGAAACGGAGAAACTACCTTTGGCAAAAACGATGGTACTGGCCGCAGCACCACCTTTTCCTTGGAAAAAGACAACGGCTCTCTACATGACAGTGTCTGCAACTCCGAAATTCGTCTTGCTGAACAGTTGGCTACCAAAAACACTAAGTTTAAATCTCTAACTCATGCCTGATGTAAAGGCTCAAATGGTTCCTTAGCTAACGCCCCTAAAACCAAATTGAGATCCCACGGCTGGACCGTGATTCTACCTGATGGCCGCAACCTGGATACTGCTTTAAGAAAACGCAACACATCCACATGCGACCCTAGAGCCACCCCCTGGACTTTGCCTCTATAGCATGAGAGGGCTGCTAACTGAACTCTCAAAGAACTGGCTGCCAGACCCTTATCAAATCCATCCTGAAGAAAACTTAAAACTAAGGGAACAGATACCGTAGCCGCGCGTACTTGCCTTCGCGAGCACCAGTCCTCAAATATATGCCACATGCGCACATATGCCAGAGACGTTGACATTTTCCTCGCTCGAAGCAAAGTAGTGATGACTGCTGACAAGTAACCTTTCTTCCTCAACCTTGCCCTTTCAATGGCCATACTGTAAGCAAGAACCGATCCACCTGAGGCATTCGAAGCGGACCCTGTAGCAACAGATTCTCAGACGTCGGCAACCTCCAGGGATTCCGGTCAAGCAACCGAATGAGATCACGTACCACGGGCGCCTCGGCCAGTCCAGGGCCACCAACAATACTTGTCCCCGATGAGCTTCAATCCACTGCACTACTCGACCTATGAGTGCCCACGGAGGAAAGACAGAGGAGACCTGACGATGGCCACTGTTGCATCAGGGCATCGATTCCTTCCAACATTCTTTCTCGCCACCTGCTGAAGAAACGACTTATCTTTGCTGACTGAAAAGTCGCCATGAGATCCATTATCGGCGATCCCCATCTTTGAACTATCTGTGCAAATATGTCCGGATGCAACTCCCATTCTCCGGCATCCACCCGGACCCTGCTGAGAAAATCTGCCATCACACTGTCCTTCCCTGCAATGTGCGCCACCGGAGATCACCGGTAGTCGAAGCTCTACCCAAGAAAACAGCGCCTCTGCTGCTTCTTCCATGGCCACACTTCCGGTACCGCCCTGTCGGTTGATGTAGGCTACAGTCACAGAGTTGTCGGATAGCACTCGAACCGCCCGACCTGTTACCGCAGTTTCAAAGGTTTGCAAAGCTAGGCAGACCGTCCTCAGCTCTAGCCGACTGATTGACCATGTGCTTTCCAGTACGGACCAAGTGCCCTGCGCGAAGAGATCCCCGCAATGAGCACCCCATCCCGCAAGGCTTGCGTCTGTCAGCAAGGGAAGCCACTCTGGCTGTTCTAGAGGCATTCCTGCCGACAGAGATTGTGGAAGCAGCCATCACTGAAGGGACTGCCTGACCCGAAGCGGGTAGGGAAGCCGCTTGCTCAGCGAGTCGGCCTGATGCAACCAACGGCGAAGGAGCACTCTCTGTAATGGCCTCATATGAAACCTGGCCCACAGCACTACTTCCAAAGTCGCCGCCTTTGTCCCCAGCACGCGAAGGTAATTCCACGCTGTGGGCGCCGGAACGGACCTGAACTTGCGCACCAACTGTCGAGGCACTTGCACTCGACGATTCGGAAGAAACACCACTCCTTTCTGAGCGTCAAACCACACTCCTAGATACTCGAGAACCTGGGACAGAACCAACTGGTTCTTGCCCGAGTTGACCACCCAGCCGAGACTCTGAAGAAACTTCACCACCTTGTCTGTAACCCGAATGCTCTCAGCCTTGGACTTTTCCCGAATCAACCAATCGTCGAGATAAGGATGAACCAGAACTCCTCCTTTCCGCAATGCTGCCGCTGCTACCACCACCATGATCTTGGTGAAGGTCCGAGGCGCCGTTGCCAGACCGAATGGCAATGCTCGGAACTGATAATGTCCCCAAGGAAGAGCGAACCGCAGTAATGTTTGATACATCTGCTTGATTGGGATGTGTAAATACGCTTCCATGAGATCGAGGGAAGTTAAGTACTCTCCTTGACGCACTGCCACAATGACCGATCTCAACGTTTCCATCCTGAAATGGGTTACACCAAGGCAGCGATTCACTCCTTTTAGATCCAGAATAGGACGGGAAGGATCCGTCCTTCTTTGGCACGACAAAATAAATGGAGTAGCGACCTACGCCATAATCCGCCATAGGAATCGGCACGACTGCTCCCAGCTGTAACAGCCGATCTAACGTACGACAAACTGCTAGAGGTTTTCTGTGGACCTTTGCAGGGAGACATCACAAACAAATCCAGCACCGGCCTTGCCAATTCCAGCGCATAACCCTCGCGAATAATCTCCAACACCCACTGGTCGGACGTTATTTGGGTCCAGGCAGGAAGAAACACTCCCGAAGTCGCCCTCCGATCGGTTGGCTTCCCACTGGGACCCGCCACATTTCATTGTGGTTTACGATTTGTTGCTGCGGAAGCCGCTGTGTAGCCTCTATTTGGCTCCTCGAAACCCCCGAACCCCCTGGCCTCTAGAAGCAAATTCCCCCTTTGGAAACCACCCAAGCGAGATGTGCAAAATCTACTGAAATCTCTAAACGGACCTCGAAAGACCAGTAAAGATTTCCCTTGCTTGGGTTTATCCTCTGGAAGTCTTCTGCCCTTCGACTCTCCTAAATCCTTGACCAACTTGTCAAGATCTTCTCCAAATAACAACCTCCCTTTAAATGGAAGCTTACTGAGACGCGACTTCGATGAGCCATCGGCCACCCAATTCCGCAACCACAAGGATCTCCGGGTGGCAACCAATGAACCCATACTATTTGCCAGTGCCCTGATCAAGTCATAGTGCACATCAGCCAAATACACAGAACCAGACTGTAGACGCTCCAGC
Organism: Ichthyophis bannanicus; assembly: GCA_033557465.1. Lineage (NCBI taxonomy): Eukaryota > Metazoa > Chordata > Amphibia > Gymnophiona > Ichthyophiidae > Ichthyophis > Ichthyophis bannanicus. The sequence goes on along the minus strand of CM066035.1, from coordinate 88,299,732 downwards.
TCCCTAATACAGTCCTGCTCTAGTTGCGGAGCCTGACGCAAATGCTGAGACCATCTGAGTCATGCTCTCGCCACCCAAGCCCCACAAATGGAAGCCTGCAAGGATAAAGCGTTAGTCTCAAAGGATTGTTTCAATAAACCATCCAGCTTTCTATCCTGCGCATCTTTTAAGGCCGCGCTACCTTCCACTGGGATAGTGGTCTTTTTAGTGACCGCTGAGATGGCCGCATCAATCCGTGGGGAACGGAATCTCTCTTTGTCCTTATCCGATAAGGGATAGAGTCTGTTCATGGTCCGAACCCCTCTTAGTCCGGCCTCGGGCTGGTCCCACTCTTCCTGAATCATCCGATCTACCACCCTGTGAACAGGGAACACTACCTGGGACTGTCTCACCGCTTGAATGATGGGATCTTCCACTTCCTCTTCTTCCACTGGCTGTGCCGTAGCGAGATATAGGGTCTGTAGGGATTCCATGATCAGTGCCGTCAATTCATCCTTTCGGAATACCCGAATAATTTTCGCCTGGTCCTCAGGCTCAGGGATTTCTCCTTCCTCCAATTCGTCTATACCGGCAACGATTTATACGTCGGCCTCATCGGTCTCGTGCCACTCGAAATCTGGGGAGGGAAGGTCACGAGACTTCGACCTCTTCGGGGGCCTCGGAGAAGCACAGCCCTGCTCCCCATATTGGAGGTGTTGCATAGGATTCGCAATCAGCAAGGACTCAGGCAACTTCCCCTGATGGTTCACTGACACTTCACCCCCGTCAATCCGGCTTCTGTCCCAATCACAGCACTGAATCTATTCTTCTCTCCTTCCTCAACGACGTACATACTGCTCATGACCAAGGTCTTATTTCCATTGCCGTCTCCCTAGACTTATCTGCTGCTTTCGACCTTGTGGATCACCATACTCTTCTAGCTCGCCTACACGACATTGGGCTCTCTGGCTCTGATCTCTCCTGTTTCACTCATTCCTCTCCCACAAATCCTTTTCCGTTTCCACAGGTCTTTCCTCTTCTCCTCCCACCCCCTCCCATGTGGTGTTCCCCAGGGCTCCGTCCTTGCCCCCCTCCTGTTTAATGTTTTCATGGCCCCCCCTTGCCCTTCTAGTTCAGCAGCACAGCATTACAGCCCACTATTACGCTGACAGTATCCTTCACCACACGGACCCCACTGCCCCAGATCTTGCTCCCCTCAACTCCTGCTTGGCTTCGGTGTCCACCTGGTTTTCCTCTAATTTTCTGCATGTGAACCCCTCAAAAACATCTGCCATCTGGTTTATCTCTGGCGCCCCAGTTCCCTCTCTCGCTCCTCTCTTGTCCAACTCTCCCCTACCAGTAGTCTCCTCCTTACGCTACCTAGGGGTCATCCTGGACTCCGCTTTATCCTTCAAAGAACATATTTCTTCTGTCGTACAGTGGTCCTTTCACACCTTAAGACAACTTCGTGCAGTTCGCCCTTTCGTATCAGTCCCCTCTATGACCACACTATTACTATCCTTGGTGGTATCTCGTTTAGACTACTGCAATATCGTCCTGGCTGGTCTTCCCCAAACGCAACTGCGGAGACTACAACTAGTCCACCACACAGCAGCACGTATCCTCACACATGCCTCACGTTTCAACCATATCACCCCTATCCTGATTCACCTACACTGGCTCCCTCTTGTCTATTGTATACAGTTCAAAGTACCCATGTTCATAAAACCATCCACACCGGTATTCCCCTCTACCTCGCTGACTTAATGCATCTTCATTCATCTCACCGCTCCCTCAGGTCGATCCACCTGAACCGTATGTCCCTTCCCTCTCCATCACAGGCTCACCCTTGAATCCACTCGCTCCTCTGCCTTCTTATTTCTGGGCCCCCGACTCTGGAACGCGCTCCCCCCCCCCCCCGCTCTCCGCTTAGAACCCTCCTATAAAACATTTAAGACCAAGCTGAAGACTCACCTCTTCTGCACTGCCTTTAATCTTCCTCCTCCCTCTGCTCCCCTATCTCCCCCACCCCGCTGAATCTGGATGTTTTTAACCCTTTGTCGCTGCGCACTTTGTTTTGTTTTCACCTTGCTGCTCTATCCTATCTCTCCACTCTATCTTATCTCTTAATTTTTTTGGCGTTCCTTTTCAGCAGCCTAAATATTTTTGTTATTGTAAACTGCTCTGGTGCCCTCAGTAAAGAGCGGTATATTAAATGAGCTAATAAAGATAAAGATGCCTCAAACACAACGTTTGATGCATAATTAACACAAAATCCGGACAGAAATCCTTTAGCTGCTGTCCTGAACCTAACGCACTTGAAGAACCCGCCAGGCCCTCCTGAGAAGACTCTGGTGGCGTGACCAAAAGCACCTCTCATCTGCAGTCACAGTCAGTGGACTCCGGTCGCCTGAAACCATAGCATTCTCCATCTGCTGCTCCACGCTGGTGGAAACAGAAGCACAGCCACGGCAGATTCCAGTGTCAGCCACTGCCTCTGCGCGTACCGCAGACCACACACTGTGGCCGCAAGGACATCAGCTGAATCCCCACCAACTGGTTTATCACGAAACAAAAAACCAGCCTGCAGAAAAACAAAAAACTATAGCTCTTTATTATTACTATGTCTTCCCTTTTTTTTTTTGTCAAGAGAGGCCTCAAACTAAAATAAATAAATAAATATAACCCCTCCAAGACACCACAGGCTAACCAGAGGGATCCGAAATTAAAATAAACGGAAATTAAAATCAATCGAAGTAATTGCAATAAAGAACTGAAAACCACTCTTCTTCCTATGTTTTCCCCAACAGCGGGCTGCTGCGTTGTCTGCCACGCGGTACTGAATGAGTGGAGAAAATGGCGCCGAGCTCCGTCAGGCCTAATTTGGCACCAAAATGCCCGCTCTGCCAAACTGTGCCATGTACGTCTTCAGAGCCCGAGGGACTTACCCGCGGCACGTAGTCTTAACAGCAAAGCTGGCTCGCACCAGAAAACGCACAGCCCCTCAAGCCACGAAGCAGCTTGGCGCTGCCGCGAGCTGCCGATGCGGCGAGAGCTGTCTCCACTGACGCAGAGAGAGAAATGCTGCCTCCAGAGAGCAGAACTGCCAATGCTCGCACCCCAGGAGAGAGGGCGTGCAGATACGTCCCACGGAGCTCTCCCCCGTATAGTCTGGGGGGGAGAGATCCAATCTGGTGAGGAAATTAATCAAGCAAGCATCCAAAAGCAAGAAAAGTAGATGGGAGCTTTTTTTTTTTAAGAGACATACCCCAAGGACTTAAGTAAAATTATGAACATAAGAAACTGAATTAATAGACTAATCCTTGCCCAATTAAAGTAAAAACAGGGTGATTTAAAATTTAGAAACCTAAACCCTAACTAAATTGCTCCTTATCTGTTCCTCAAGTGAGCCCAGCACCTAGGCTCACTATGTCCTCCTGCTGCATGGAGACTGGACATACTGGGGGCTGATGGGAGAGACCAGCAGGCTATATCCAGTGATGTCATGATTTTGACATGCCCAGTCTCCAAGCTGCAGGAGGTGGTGCACAACCCAGAGGTAGAGGACTAAACTGGAGGAGCGATAAGGAAAGACCAGTATGGTCCATCAAGTCTGCCCAGTAAGATGGCAAGAGTAGATGCACCTGCCGCTCCATGCAAGCCACCCCTCCCCATGTCTTTGTTTTAGGGGTGAACCCACCACTCCGTGTAGGACACCCCTGTATGTTGAGAAATTAGTTTATTTTGATTTCATCCTGTTGCTGTAAAGGGATCCACTGTGTCTGTCCCATGCCATTTTGAATTCTGTCACTGTATTTGCCCCCAACACTTCCATCAGGAGGGCATTCCAAGCATCCACCACCCTTTCAGTGAAAGTATTATTAAAAGGGATCCGGGATATCACTGCTTGACCCAATACAAGCATTGTGGAACCTGTGTCTTTTGGGGGAAACTGTTTGGTACTTATGACCTAGATTGGCCACGGTTGGAAACAGGATAATGGGCTTGATGGACCTTGGTCTGACCCAGTATGGCATCTCTTATGTTCTTATGTAAGCTGGTGATTGCCGCCTCATGCAGTTGGGCTGACTGAGGGGCAGAGCTTGGGTCCCTCCAAAGAAAACATATTTCTGCTGCCCCTGATCTGCCACCACCTTATTTTAGGGTTCACGGGTTGAATTTGCAGTTGACTGGATGATATGAGATTTTCTATCCCAAACAGTTTATAGCCTACGCTGCCCCTAGCATTTTCTGTAGACTCCGCTGTAGCCCTGCATACAGCACCTATACTTCAAACTATCATAGATTGTCATGCTTGCTGCTTTTGTTTTCATTCCAAGTGCTACTGCTACTTTAGGGCTGGCTGAGGGTAAAAGGACCTTTAACTGGTCAACAGAAAGCCTCAAGCGACAACCCTTCAGTGGCCATAAAAATTCCTCCTTCAGCACCTAGAGCCTTAGCCATCCCCTGAAGAATGTCAGTCAATAATTTGCTTCCTGTGGTATGATAAATTGCACCACCACCACCAACCTAATACCCCTTTGTTTTCGATCAAGACATTATCAGCAACAAATAAGTACAAATAATGGAAAGCCCCATCACACATCTTAGATTAAATGCCACACTTGTAATGCTAGTCTCTCTGCTTCTCAATCCCAGTTTTCACCGCCTGATATAGAAAAAAAAAGGGGGGGAAGGGGGTAAAGAGGGTTGTTCTAATACAACAGTTGCTTTCATATTCAGCAATTAAATATTTTATTTCACACACAGAGAATGTATACAAAACGGAAACTTATGATGACATTTTCCTTCTCAGAGGTTTAAGTCTTAAAGCAGCTATATTTCTAAATTAGCTCTGCTGCCCACTTACCACTAGGCGTAGTCACCAGCTTCGTTGTCATGATGGCTCCATTACTGCTGACCACCATGATGGGCGAGTTACTGCTGCTGGGTAAGGTGGCAGTCACTGGCTTAGGGAGGATTTTACTAGGTTGTACCTGCTGTGTGATGATCTTAACACCTAGGAAGGAGAAAGGTCAGAGGCAAAAGTTAAATATAAAAGAGGAGAAATGTGGCTAGATTGACATTTTCCCCATATATCGTGTTTTACATCATTTCCTGAATGATGCAGCAACTGCAGCCCCGATCCTTTCACTAAGAAAAGATGTGAAACCTTAGAATCATTTAGAGACAATGAGCCAAAAGGTGCCCACCTATTTGCCAAAACAACCCAAGTATGGTCCAGAAATCAAGTTATTAAGGGGACATTTGTGCAATATATTTTCCCAAGCAACAAAAATGGGATAGCTTTTTTTTTTTTTTAAGCAACTCATCCTTCTGTTGGCACCTTTGAAATGCAGTCTAATCAAAGTACTGGTATACTCAAAATGAAACATCCATGTGTCTGAGAGAGAAGCAATTTCCTTTTTTGAGGGGAAGCCTTTGTGGGTAAGCAATCATTACTTTATGGGCAAACCTGGTGACTTAAAGCTTGGGACAGAGGAGAGCTTGTGGGTTTATTTGGAAAGGTTTGTTTGATTTAATTAAAAAAACAATGGTTTCCTACCCACCTACTCCAACTCTCCCCTTCCCCGAGGCATATCCCTTAATTTATACAGGCGGATGCAGAAAGCTAGCATGAGCTTTACGAGCCCATGCTGCCATGTTTAAGCACATTTTACAATCCTTTAAATGCAGGAAATAGATATAAATGCTGATAATTGAACGCTAGTTTTTCCACCACCACGCGTATTTAAGTCTATTTAAATGAAACATATTTAAATGTATTTTAATCAGCTGGGCTGGCATGCAAATCATGGCTATGCCCGATGCAGAGACAAGCATAGAGGATTTCGCAACCAGCCACAGCGCTTTACTACAGAGTCTGAGTAGAAATAAACCTCTAACACGTCCCCGCCAGTATTTTGATGGTACCAGGTGCTCTTCCCGATACCTAGATCATCTTCTTCTGGGATGCACTGCACGGGACCAGGCACACCATTTTACAAGATGGCGGACCAGAGCGGGAGCGCATAGGCAGCACTCCCACCTATTTGGTATGGGGGGGGGGACTTGGATTTAGGGGCTGCTAGACCAAGTAATTTTTACTGGGGGGATTCAAGGGCTACAAGACCACCAGGTAAATTTTACTTTATATTTTTTTTTTTGTTTGCGGGTGATTTCACTTTTACTTTGGGTGGGGGATTTCAGGGGCCGCTAGACCACCAGGTTATTTTCTTAGTAGGAGGTGAGGGGTAAAGGGGCTGATAGACCACCAGGTAATTCCTTTTTGTTGGGGCACCAGCCCGCAACAGTGTTTTAATGGGATCGGGGACTTTTCAAGATCGTCCCTGATGCCATCAGGATACTGTCAGGTGGGGGGATTGGAGCTGCTGCGCCACCAGGGATTCTCTTTTGTCAGGCACCAGCCCCAACAGTATTTTGATGGCATCAGGGGCTTTTCCCGATGCCACCAAAATACTGTCGGGGCTGATATGCAAATTAGCAACATGGTGTCTGAAAAGCATGTCAAACTAGCGCAGACTTCTTGTGCGCATGTGTTTGGCTTGCTCTCCCAGTTTAATGCTGTGGTGGCTCATTTGCATGTGCACGGTTATCGCGCGTGCATTTGCATACCCTAACCTTCCTGCATCGCACGTTAAAATGTGTGCGTTTTCAAGAACGTTAAAAATAAATAAATCAAACACGGGTCTAGCGCCGGCTTTCTGCATCAGCCTAATAGTTAATTCTTCCAATCAAGAGTGAAATTTGATACCACAGTCCATTTTCATCCAAAAGTGATTATCCCTTAACAGTTAATTAGCAGTTCACTGGGAAGCAAAAACAGCAGCATAAAATATACCAAATAATCGTAAAGGCATTTATATTAGTTTTAGGTATTCCTACTCCCTTAATAACTCTATACAAACAGGAGTGGAGGAGTGGCCTAGTGGTTGGGGCAAGGTACTTCAGGCCGGAAGGTCGGGGGTTCAAATCCCACTAGAGGACAGCAACCTTGGGCCGGAAGGACTGGGGTTTCTAGTCCCACAGGTGCTCCTTGTGGTCTTGGGCAAGCCACTTAACCCTCCACAGCCCATGTCCCCTGTAAAATAGTTATCTCCAAGTTATAATGCCCTGTTCAATGTAATTTCAGTTTGTTCAATGTAAACCGCACTAATGCAGAATAGCGCAGTATATGTTGTTGTTAAGTGCCGTCGAGTCGGAGTCGACTCATGGCGACCCTCTGGATAGCTATCCTAAATTGTGTTCGGTCTTCAGTCAGGCGGCTCATTGTTGACAGACTGGTACCCGTAGCTGCTGTTATTGTAGCGATCCATCTCATTGCTGGCCTTCCTCTTTTGCGTTGACCTTCTATCTTGCCAAGCATGATGTCTTTCTCTAATGATCTCTCTCTTCGCATGATGTGTCCGAAGTATGAAAGTCGAAGTCTTGTCATCTGAGCTTCTAAAGAAAGCTTAGGTTTGATCTCCTCTAGTACCGACTGGTTTGTTCTTCGGGCAGTCCATGGTATACACAGTATTCGCCGCCAGCACCATAATTCAAAGGCATCAATTTTCTTCCTGTCTGTCTTTTTCACTGTCCAGCTTTCACATCCATATGATGTTATTGAAAATACCATGGCTTGAACAAGTCGAATCTTTGTATGGAGAGAGACATCTCTGCTCTTGAGAATCTTATCTAGGTCTTTCATAGCCATTCTGCCAAGAGCAATGCGTCGTCTGATTTCTTGACTGCTTGTTGCTTCTTTATTGATAGTTGATCCAAGTAGGTTAAAGTTGTTCACGATTTCAATTTCTTCTCCTTCAACGATGAACCTGTTGATTATGCCAGTTGTCATGATCTTTGTCTTCTTTACATTAAGGTGCAGGCCCATTTTGAGACTATGTTCTTTGATTGTGAGAAGCAAATGTTTCAGATCATCTTCACTTTCAGCCAGTAATGTGGTATCATCAGCATAGCGAAGGTTGTTGATGAGTCTTCCACCAATCTTCACACCTCTGTGGTCTTCATACAGTCCTGCTTCTCTGATGATTTGTTCTGCATATAAATTAAACAGGTAGGGGGAAAGTATGCAGCCTTGTCTTACACCTTTGCTTATTTTAAACCATTCTGTTTCTCCTTGTTCCATTCGAACTGTTGCTTCTTGATCAATGTACAGATTGCGCAAGGAGAACGATCAGGTGTTCTGGTATACCCATGCTTCTTAACGTGGCCCAGAGTTTCTCATGGTTTACACAGTCAAAAGCCTTGCTATAGTCGATAAAGCACAAATAGATATCCTTTTGGTATTCTTTAGTCTTTTCAAGGATCCATCTCACATCCGCAATGATGTCTCTCGTTCCTCGTCCTTTCCTGAACCCTGCTTGCACTTCAGGTAGTTCTTGTTCTAGGTATGGCTGTAGTCTCTTTTGAATAATCTTCAGTAGAATCTTGCTGGCATGTGGGATCAGAGCGATTGTGCAATAATTTCCACAGTCAGTTGGATCACCTTTCTTTAGTATTGGTATAAACACAGATCTTTTCAAGTCAGTTGGCCATGATGTTGTCTTCCATATTTCTTGGCAGAGCCTTGTAAGTACGGTAACAGCTGCATCAGATTGCTGCAATACTTCTATGGGAATGCCATCAATGCCTGGTGCTTTGTTCTTTGATAAGGCTTTCAATGCTGCTTCAACTTCTTCTTTCATCACCAATGGTTCCTGATCATAAGGTATAGGTTGAAACTGCTGTTGGTCCACTTGATCTTTATCATATAAAAACTCTGTATACTCCTTCCACCTTTTCTTGATCTTCTCAGCATCATTCAACATAGAACCTTGAGCATCTTGTAGCATTCCAATTCGAGACTGGAACTTTTTCTTTAGCTCTCGCAGCTTTAGGAAAGCCGATCTTGTTCTTCCTCTAATAGTTTCTGCTTCTATTTCCTTGCAAGTGTCATTGTAGTACTTTTCCTTGTCCTGTCTTGCTGCACGTTGGAAATCTCTGTTGAGTTCTGAGATTGTCTTTCTTTCTCCTTTGGCTTTAGCTTCTCTGCGTTTCTGGGCAATTTTCAGAGTTTCTTCCGTCATCCATTTTGGCCGTTTTTGCTTTTTCACCTTTTGTAGAGACTTCTCGCTTTCTTCCAGCACAACCTTCTTGACGTCATTCCATAACTCTTCCGGAGCTCTGTCATTTGTATCTAAAGCAGCAAATCGATTTTGTAGGCAGTCTTTAAATTCCAGTGGTATATTCTCAAGGTCATATTTTGCTGCATTCATGAGTGGTTTGCTCTTTTTCAACTTTAGCTTGAGTTTGTATACTAGTAGTTGATGATCTGTACCACAGTCAGCTCCAGGTTTTGTCTTTGTTGATGTTACAGAGCTTTTCCATCGTTGACTTCCACAGATGTAGTCAATTTGATTTTTATACAATCCATTGGGTGAAGTCCATGTGTACAGTCGCCGCTTGTGTTGCTGGAAGAAGGTGTTTGAGATGAATAGATCATTGGTCTTGCAGAATTCTATCAATCTTTCTCCAGCTTCATTTCTGTTGCCAAGTCCATATTTTCCAACTACTTTGCCTTCTTCTTTGTTGCCAACTTTTGCGTTCCAGTCACCCATGACTATCAGGATATCCTGTTTGCATGTTCTGTCAATTTCAGCTTGTACTTGTTCATAGAACTCTTCAATTTCATTCTCTTCTGCAGCTGTTGTTGGGGCATATACTTGAATTATAGTTGTGTTGATAGGCATTCCTCGTAGACGAATAGAGATTAAGCGTTCGCTGACTGCGTTGTATTTCATTACAGTTCTTGCAAGTTTCTTCTTTATTATAAATGCAACACCATTTCTTCTTTGTCTTTCATTTCCAGCATAGTAGACCATGTGATCATCTGATGCAAAGTGCCCGATGCCAGTCCATTTCAGTTCGCTGACACCCAACAGATCAAGTTGTACACGTTCCATTTCATTCTTGACCACCTCCGGTATATAAGAGAGTATAAATAAAATAAAAATAAATAAACACTCACTAATACAAAGGATGTAGACAGCAGTCCAGCAACGAGACTGGAGTTTATCCAGTCTTTTGCACCAAGTGTCTCATGTATGAATATCTCCCAGTTAATGGAGTGGAGGAGTAGCCTAGTGGTAGAGCAACTGCCTAGTACCCAGATGGATCAAGGGTTCAATTCCCACTGGCACTCCTTGTGACTTTGGGCAAGTCACTTTACCCTCCATTGCCTCGGAAGAAAAGGCTGTCAATCTACTTCCGGTGCCAAGAAAACCCAGAAGTAGCTGGGTCGCTATGAGTCAACACTGACTTGATGGCACTAAAACAAAACAAAACAAAACAAAAAAAAAAAAGGTCATGTGTGCACTCTGCGTAAAGGCTCCTAGCTCTCAGAAATAGAGTCTGATCTCTCAATACTAGAATATCAGACTTGGAGGAGCTAAGACAGAGGTCTATCCAGGAGATCTCCAGATTTAAAAAAAGATAGTCTATAAAAAAATTTAAATAAAATAGAAAAGCCCCAACTTCAGTCTGGCAATTTCAGTTTTGCCTTTGAGGAGAGAGGTCACCTGGAAGGGCAGCATATTCTTGGTGTGGCAAGAAATGATCCTGTAAACAGGACCTACCCCTCCAAGGGATGCAATATCCTCTCACATTGAGAATGCATCTCCAGTGGTTTTTCCCCAAGAGGGATGGGTTATAACAACCATTTTAGTCAGAGAGTTGATCATTAAGCATGTAGATAGTTGGTTGAGTGGTGGGCAAGAGGATCACTTGGTCACTTGCCTGCCTAGTGCAAAGTAGTGGACTTCACATGTTACCTAAACAGGATTCTAGACAATGCTGGGAAGGAGGCAGCTGTCTTGGTACCTGTGGCACCAATGACATAGGAAAGTGTGGGGAGATAGGCTCTGAGAGCTAAATTTAGGCTTTTAGTTATGAAGTTGAAATCCAGGACCTCCAGGGAAGCATTCTCAGAAACGTTCCCTGTTCCATGCACAGGAACCCAGAAAAAGGCAGAACTATGGCGTCTCAAATGAGTGGATGAGACAATGATGTTGGAAAGAGGGCTTTAGATTTTTCATGAACTGAGTAACATTCTAGGGAAGGTGGTGACATTTTGCCTACCAGATAATGTCCTTTTTGAGTCTCTGTGGATAACTCTCTCTCTCTGTGGATAACCTGTTTCTTCGGCTCACAACCTTGGTGTTGTCTGACTCCTCTCTCTTCTCCACACACATTCATCTGATAGAAACAGCAGGTTTTAAGCTTTCTCTACAACATCAAAATCCGCCCAATCCTTTCTGAACACACAAGACACACTTATCCACTCTTTAATCACTTCCCGTCTTGACTATTGTAACCTACTCCTTGCTGGTCTCCCTCTGAATCATCTATCTCCCCTTCAATTTGTTCAACACTCTGATGCGCGGCTAAACTTCCACCAGCCTCGTCATGCTCATATTGCCCCTCTTTCTCAAGTCACTTCATTGGTTCCCTATCCATTCCACATTCAGTTCAAACTTCTCCTGCTGACCTATAAGTACATTCACTCCGCAGCTCCTCACAACCTTTCCTCTCTTATCTCTCCCTACACCCCTCCTCGGGAACTCCGCTCTTCTAGCAAATCGCTTCTATCTGTTCCCTTCTCTTCTATTGCTACTCCAGACTTTGCTCCTTTCATCTTGCTGCTCCTTATCCCTGGAACAAACTACCTGAGTCTGTACATCAGGCACCTTCTCTGGCCCTTTTCAAATCCAGGCTAAAAACTCACCTCTTCGCTGCCACTTTCAGATCTTGACTCACCTGGTCTCTTTTGTGTTTCCTTACCATTCCCCCTAGATGTATCCCCCGTCTACAGCTACTGTGTTGTCTGTCTTGACTAGATTGTAAGCTCTGATGAGCAGGGACCATCTCTTACATGTGTCTATGTAGTGCTGCGTATGTCATCTAGTGCTATACAAATGCTTAGTAGTAGTAGTACTTTCCTTGAGTCCTGCTAGACTAATCAAGACAAGCGGGTTGTGTTCCCCTAGCAGATTGGTGGAGGCAAAGAATCAATGAAAAGTCCAGATTTCAATGACATCACTACCATCCTTTATCTGCCTCAGCCACCAGAGGTCTCTTCAGTATCTGTCCCAAAGCATATGGGAGAACATGGCAAGCCTCATACCACCTCAACACAGGCAACAATGAATAATCAAATAGTAGAGAACTAGGAACACCAAAGCATAAACAGAAGGCTGCCCGTAGAAAATAGGCCTGCAGAGCCAAGTAAAGAAATCATAGCAGACCCCAGAAGAACAGAGCAAACAGTTTCAGGGGGCAGGCCCTGGACTGGTCTAGCAGGACTTAAGGAAAGGACATTATCTGCTAAGTAAAATGTCACCTTCCATATCGTCTTGCTAGACCAGTCTAGATAAGTGGGACGTAACAAAGCTATGCCTGCACTGGGTGGGAAGATGACACAGTAGCTGGCAAAACCTTAGAGTCAAAGGCCGTGTCTGCCCGAGTGTGGACATCCAAGTGTAAATGCTTGACAAAAGTGGAAAGTGATGCCCAACATTGTTACCTGACAAATGTCTGCAGGGCCTACCGAGCTCCGCTCCCACTCATGAGGATGCTTGTGCTCAGGTAGAATGGGCATACAAAGCCTCTGGAACTAGCCAGTTCCACAACAGATCCGCCAAGGAAATGGCTTCCTTAATACAACATTCCAATGAAGATTTAGCCGCTGCATCACCTTGCATGGGCCAGCAAACAGCACAAAATAGCTGTCTTACAAAAAGAATTCATAACCAAGTACCAGACATCCACCCCACAGACATCCACAAAGCAAAAATCCTTATCAATCCTCAGACACTGCTCCTTAAGAAAAGGAGGGCAGACAACCACTTGGTTCACATGAAAAGGAAGAAAACACTTCAGGGAAGAAGGAAGGCACAGGCCGAATAGAAACAGCCTCATCAGAAAAAGATAGGCAAGGATCTCAGCAAGACAGAGCCGGTAGCTCAGAAATCCTCCTTGTTGAACAAATCGCAACCAAAAGAACCGTCTTAAGCATCAAATCCCTCAGAGTAGCACACTTCAATGGCTCAAAGGGCCCAGAGCACCAGATACAGATCTCAGGAAGGGACCACAGACCGGAGGAGAGGACACAGACACCGAACGCCCTAAAGAAAGCGCCAAACATCCAGGCATAAGGTAAGAGACTTACCAGCCACCAGACCTCTGAAACAGGCCAAGCTGCCACCTGACCCTTCATGGAGATAAGAAAAAGCCCCTTCTCCAGATCTGCAGAAAAGGCTCTGAAGCAGAGTGGAAAACCAACACCAGAAAGTAGCCCATATGCTCTAACCATCTCCTTTCAGGAGCTAAGCCATAAGCAAGAAGGGAGCCGGGTCCCTCCATGGTTTCTGCCAGTGTTATAGTGTTGAAAGTGTTGTTATTCACCTGCAACAGATGATCTCCAGGAACAGCAGGAATCATCGAGTATCCCCAGCATCCAATAGAAAAGGTTCTAGGAATACTCCACTGCGCCTGTGCATCTTCCCGCCTTCCCCCATCCTCTCCTCGGTCGAGTTTGCAGCTGAGTGATAGAGAAAAAATTATACCCTACAACTCCAAGGGGAGGAGGGTGGGTTGTAAAGATTGATTCCTGCTGTTCCCGGAGATCACCTGTTACAAATGATTAACAATGCTATCTCCAGGAACAAGCATGAATGCAGTCTTCACATATGGGACTCACTAGCTCCCAGGAACCAGACTGGATTAGCAGCAGTAGTTACGCAGAATCTAAAGAATGGAACCAGAGGGTGTGAAGACAATGTGGCCCCCCACAGGACTCGATGACAGAGATAAGAACATCAACAGAGAAGTCTGGTGCCAGAAATGTCAGGAGCTGCAGTTAAGCCCCAAAAAGGTGCTAGAGGACAGCCTGGCCAAAGACAGCATCCTGACGGGAGTTCCTGTCAAGGCAGTAATGAGCAACGAAAGTGTGAATGGAGGACCAGGTAACTGCTCATCAATGGAGACTGAACAAAGGTTGGCAACCGAGGTTGCCATGGCCTGTACGTTGTGAGCGGTGACATAACCCTCTAGAGAGAGTCCTGCTTGAGAATAGGCAAAAGAAATGCAATCCGCAATCCAATTGGATAGGTGCATTTCGACACTAGTCCAAGGTGACTTGGATCAAAGAAAACGAACAATTGTGAGGATTTCCTGAAAGACTTTGTTCTGTCCAAGTAGAAAGCCAGTGCAAGTTTGCAATCTAAAGTATGGATCACTGCTTCAGCCCTGGAAGCATGCGGTCTGGGGAAGAAGACCGGTAGCATAACCGATTGATTGAGATGGAAAGTGAAGACCACCTTCAGGAGTGTGGATGTGTACAGAGAACCACTGTCGTAGTGGAACAGAGTTTACGGAGGATCCAACACCAGGGCCTGCAACTCACTGATATGACGAGCTGAAGTAAGAGCAATGAGGAAGATCACCTTCCACAATAGGAACTTCAAAGAATTGGCAGCTAAAGGCTTGAAGGGAGGCTTTAGGAGCTGTGCTAGGACCACACTGAGAAGCGGCTTGATTGGCAGCTTAGATAGCAGGAGACCCCACATAAATCGTTGCACCAAAAGGGTGAGATAAGGTAGGATGGCTATTAACTTGCCTGTGATAGGTGGCTATGGCACTAAGATGAACTCTGAGCTGGTCTTGAGACTTGTGGATGGCAAGTGGAGGAGATACTGTAAATGGAATTCCACTGGACAGGCAGAGGGATCGATATGTTTCAGGGTACACCGGAGGGTGAACCTTCACCATTTCAAGGCATAAGAACGCCTAGTAGACGACTTGCGTGATGCAAGTAAAATGTCCTTGACCTGTTGAGGAAGGGAAAGGTCAGAAAAATTATGCTCTCAGGAGCCACAACGTAAGACGGAGGGCTTGTGGATTGGGATGGAAAAGCATCCCTTGATCCTGGGATAAGAGGTTGGGCACATGTCCCAGGCTGAGAGGTGGAGTCTGTGCTAGTCAAAGCAGCAGAGGAAACCATGGTTGATGGGGCCAGTAAGGGGCTATTAGAATCATGGAGTCCTTTCCCTCAATGGAGAAGGAAGGCATCTGCTGCCCGACTCTTCCAGGAGGGAAGTCTTGAGCAAAACAGCAGCAGTCATGTATTCTCCTGGGTGGCAGACAGATCTATTGAGGGGGTGCCCCACAGGTGGAAGATCCAAAATGCAGTGTCTTGATTCAGTCCACTCATGTGGACACAGGATTCAGCAGTGCCTGTCTGCCAGGAGATTTAGTTCACTTGGGAGATACACCACCCTGAGATGCATGCAGTGCACAATGGAAAAAAAAACAGAGGCGAAGAACTTCTTGGCAGAGGGGACAGGAATCCGTTCCCCCCTGCTTGGTCACATAGGACATGCCACTTGGTTGACCATTTGGACTAAGACCTGTCTGTCAGAAAGTTGGGGTTGGAAAATCTAAAGGGCATTCGTGAGAGCCTGCAGCTCTAGGAAGCTGATCTGTAACTAAGACTCCTGTGTCCAATGCTCTTGTGTAGTGAGACTATTCATATGCGCTCCCCACCTGAGCTTGGACACATCAGTTGTCAGGGTGCATTGAGGTGAAGGCATCTGAAAAGGTGACCCTCTGAGTAGGTTTTGTGGGGACCACCACCAGTGAAGAGAGTTGGCAAGAGGCGCGATAATACAGATCTTGTCTGAAAGATGCCCGGTTGCCTGTGTCCACTGGGACGACAGTGTACATTGTGCTTGTCTCATGTGGAGGAAGGTATAAGGGATGACAGACTGTGGAAGCCTTATGCCCCAGAAGGCTTAGCATTTCTCAAGCTGTCACAACCTCTTGACTCTATAGTTTGAGTGAGCTCAATGAGACGGGCTCAGCGATTCTGTGGAAACAAAGTCAGGTCTGACAAGTATTTAGAAGTGCTCCGATGAATTTGAGTTGCTGGGAGGAGACCAGGTGAGACGTTGGAAAGTTTAAAACGAATTCCAGATTGGAGCACAACAATGGTCCGATGGAGATAGCTTTGCCTCTTCTGGGGATTCTCCCCTGATCAGCCAATCGTCTAAGTAGGGAAAGACAAAGATCCCCAAAATACAAAAGGTAGGCAGCCACGACTGCCAGGCATTTTGTGAACACTTGGTGTGCGGAAGTAAACCCGAAGCACCCGATATTGGTAAGGAATTTGCTAGCACCAAAAACGTAGATACTTTGTGTTGAAGGTGGATCAGCAAGTGAGTGTATGTCTCCTTGAGATCTAGAGATCAAAGCCAGTCATTCCTCTGAAGGTATGGCAGAAGTGTGCAGAGGGAAATCATTTTGAATTTTTCTCAGACGAGGATATTTGTTGAAATCCCTTAGAGATAGAATGGGCCTGAACACTCCTACTTTCTTGGGGATAAGAAAGTAAGAAGAATAGAAGCCCCTGCCCTTTTGGGTGGGAGGAACTCTTTCTATAGCCCCCTGAGATAACAGGGCTGCCATCTTGACTGACAGGAGATCGGCCTGCAAGGGATTTGCAGGATAATCTCTTGTGGAGATAAGGGGTAAGCTTTGGAAATGAAGCAGATAGCCTCTGTGGATGATGTTGAGAGTCCATTGCTCCAAAGTGATGAGATGCCACCTGTGGGCAAAAGAACAGTCTGCCTGCAATGTGGAGGGGCTGTGGACCCTGCAGAGGCAGAGTAGGTATGGTCTCTAGGAAGGAGTCAAAACCCAGGTGCTGATTGTGGCTGTGCCGCTGGTTGTGGCTCAGGGGCTTTAGGCTTCTTAGCCTGTCGAGGACTCTGTCTGTTGTTATTGCTGAGGTTGATAAGCCATTGCAAGTGAATAAGAAGGATATCATCTCTTTTTAGGGTAAGAAGCCTTCTTTGGATTGGTCTTTCTAGAAGGGTCTGAGGACTTTCTGGAAAGACGCTTGAAGGTGAGATCATCTGCCTCCAGCAACCCAGCCTTCACTCTCCAACCTTTTCCAAGGAGGTTCTACCCAGAGCAGGGAATATTGGCTAATTTATCTGGAACTCACTGCTCAAGGTAAGAAGCTTGGAGCCAGACCATTCTGTGAGCACCAATGCAGACTGCTGAAGCTCTACTGGAAGACTCAAAAACATCGAAAGATACCCTGGTGAGAAATTTCAATGTATTCTGATTCTGCCTAATTAAGGCAAGGAATGCATTGTGTTTGTCATCAGGGATGATAGCAGCAAAAATTTCCAGATCCCTAGAGAGATCCTTGAGATATATGCCCATGTAGAGCATGTAGGAAGTAATCCTGGAAGTGAGCATACATGCTTCAAAAACAGCGATGGCCAAAAGCATCAAGAGTCCTAGAGTCCTTGCCTGGAGGCATGGAAGAATGAGTCTTAAAACTCTTGATACAGCACATCGCCGATTCCACTACCATGGAAAAGCCAGGGCATGGTGGAACTCTGTACATGGTATCAAGCTTCTTGCTGATAGGCGGAACCATTAGCGGGGACTCCCACATATGTAGCATTAAATCCTGCAAGGTTTGATGCACAGATAACATGGCCACTTTCCTTGGGTGCCGAAGGGTATTGGAAGATCTCCAATTCCTCTGTCCTGTTTCAAAGGTAACGGTAATCTGTAGGCCTATAGCCATGTCCTCTAGTGGGGATCGACACCGATCATGTGGAGGAGAGGATCCTGACTGGATGTCCCGGGTCACCTGGAATCCTCTGAGGTACCATCGGAATTTGAAGAGGACAAGTCCAATTCGGTCAAAAGAAAAAAAATATCAAAGTATCGACTATCCTGAGCCAATGCTGAGGCTCAATGTCAATACAGATGAGCCGGTGCAGAACTGAGTCCGGGCGGCAACTGGGTATAGCCGATGCCTATCGGTTTGGAGGACTGGCATCAGCCCTAAAAGCATCAGCCTGGAATCAGAGGTCGATACCTGCACCGTAAGGCTGTTAGTACTGCAGCTAGAAGTGCTGCCAAGCTCCTCTTGATAGCCACGATGCGCTCATCAAGGGAAGAGGCCAATCTCTGGGTGGAATCGTGTACGGGGCTTCAAGCCACTGTCCCAGAGCATGGAACCAATAGCTCTCCGAGGGTCGAGGCCTCGGGAGCATCCTGGAGCCCCTGTTGTGTTTTGGAGGGCTGGTCCCCTGCCAGGGCTGTTTGGGAGGCCTATCCGCATCAGACGCACCTTTTGGAGAGTCTCGATGACTATGAAAGGACTTACCTCAGGAATCGGGATCAGTTTTCAATGCCAATGATAGACTTGGATTTATGCTTGGACTTTCAAGAGACCTAAGAACCGAGGGAGGCGGTCAACGTCCTCAACGATGCCAAAGCTACTGAAATAGAGTCCAGGGCAAACAGGAACCCATACTGTCTAGCCCTGTTCTTTAGGCCTCGTTGAGTCATTTGCTGACACAAAGGAATATCCTTTGGTAAATGGTCTGGGCCCAAACATTTTAAAACAGTCATGTTTGTCGGTGACCGAAATTGTACTAGGGCACTTGGCACATTTTTTTTTAAACCACTGACATGTTTTTCCATCATGACAGAAAAAGTAGGCAAAAGCCTAAGTTAGTGGGTAAAACCATCAAAATACAGAAAAAAATAAGAAAGAATCGGGGTCAGCATCAGGGAAGATACTGGCATAGATGGAAAGCATAGTTACTCACCTGTAACAGGTGATCTCCAGGAACAGCAGGAATTTAGTCTTCACATATGGGTGTCGTCGGTACCGATGGAGCCTGCGCAGGAACGCCCCCCAGCATCCAATTAGAAAGGTTTTGGGAGCATCGCACAGTGCCTGGGTGCTGCCTTCCCGCCTTTCCCAACTGCCTCTCTCCAGTTGAGTTTTAAAGCTGAGACAAAGAGAGAGAGAGGGAAAGGAAAGAAAAAAAAAAGAGAGATACAACTCCTAGGGGAGGTGGGTGGGTTGTGAAGACTAAATTCCTGCTGTTCCCAGAGATCACCTGTTACAGGTGAGTAACTATGCTATCTCCAGGAACAAGCAGGAATGTAGTCTTCACATATGGGGACTCCCTAGCTTTAGATGCCAGGGAGAGACCCCAGAAGCTGTGTGTCCCTGTGAAAGGGCTCCACCTCCCCCCCATGGATCTCTAGCATCCAACCAGGGATGGTGGGTAGGAGTTGATTAGGTATGGAACAGGGGTTGAACAGCCTGACCAAACAAGGCATCTCGGCGGGAGTCCTTGTCCAAGCAGTAATAGGCTGTGAAGGTATGAACCGAGGCCCAAGGTATGAACCGAGGCTCGACAGATGTCGTCGATAGACAGAGTGCAGATGAGCCATTGAGGCTGCCATGGTTCTCACATTGTGAGCTGTGACATGGCCCTCCAGAGGAAGATTCTTACTCTGATAGGCAAAAGAAATACACTGAGCAATCCAGTTGGACAGAGTTCTCTTGGAGACTGGAAGTCCCAAATGAGAAGGATCAAAAGCAACAAAGAGTTGAGAGGACTTTCTATATTGCTGTGTTCTTTGCAAGTAAAAGGCTAAAGCTCTTTTACAGTCCAAAGTATGAAGATTCCTTTCTGCATTTGATGCATGAGGCCTTGGAAAGAACACAGGCAGGTAGACCACTTGGTTCAGATGAAAAGGCGAGCCACCTTTGGCATAAAGTGTGGATGAGTCCTAAGGACTACCTTGTCATGATGGAACCTTGTATAAGGTGGATCAGCCACTAGTTCCTGCAACTCACTAATGCAACATGCTGATGTGATTGCAATGAGAAAGCTAACTTTCCAAGAAAGGAATTTCAATGAGGTAGTAGTTAAGGGTTCGAAAGGTTGCTTCATGAGCTGACCCAGAACCAGGTTTAAGTCCCATGCCACCGGTGGTGGCCTAATGGGAGGCTTAGTTAGAAGAAGGCCTCTCATAAATCTTGCTATAAGAGGATGGGAGAAAATAGGTTGTCCATTTAGAGCAGGGGTCTCAAACACGCGGCCCGCGGGCCGCGAGAGACCTTTGTGCGGCCCGCGATGCATAGGGGGAAAAAAAAAACACCCCGGCTTCTGCTGCTGCTGCTGCCGCCGCCGCTGCCGTGGCCGGCAATAGCAGCAATATCGCAAGTCCCGCGGGCTCCGTTCCCCCCCCCCTTCCTTCCTTCCTGCTTGCCTGCCAGTTCTCCGCTTCGGCTTCGCCTTTCAGAGCCACGAAGGGAGAGCTTCTCCCTCGCGACTCTGTTCAGGCCGCTGGGGCAGATGGGAAATTTCCCAACTGCCCCAGCGGGCGGAACAGAGTCACGGGGGAGAAGCTCTCCCTTCGCGGCGCTGAAAGCCAAAGCCGAAGCGGAGAACGGGCAGGCAAGCAGGAAGGGAGGAAGGGGGGGGGGGAACGGAGCCCGTGGGACTTGCGATATTGCTGCTATTGCCGGCCACGGCAGCGGCGGCAGCAGCAGCAGAAGCTGGGGTTTTTTTAAAGTTTAATTTTCCCGGGGGGGGGGGGAGGGAGGGAGGGAGCAGGACTTGATGGGGGGAGCAGGACGGGGGGGGAGCAGGACTGTATGGGGGGGGGAGCAGGAATTTATGTGGGGGGGGGTGCAGGAATTGAGTTGTGGCTGGGGGGGTAGTACTGAAAATGGGGTGATGGGGTTAGGACTGGTAATGGACAGATGGGGGTTAGGACTGGAGGTGGTCTGATTGGGGGGCTAAGACTGAAATGGGGTTATGGGGGGGCTAAGAATGAAGATAGGGCGATGGGTTAGGCCTGGAAGTGGGCTGTTGGGGGGCTTAGGACCGATAATGGGCTAGGGGGGGGCTAGAACTGGTAATGGACTGGGGGGGGGGGTGCTATGACTGGAAATGGGCCGAGTAGAAGGGGGAGCTTGAACTGCAAATAGCTGATGGGGACAGGGTCTTGGAATGGTAATGGGCTGAGTGGAAGGGGGCTTGGAATGGAAATGGGCTGATGGGGAGGGGGGCTTGGAAAGGAAACGGGCTGTGAGGGGAGGGAGCTAGGACTGGAAATGGGCTGATGATGCGGGGACTAGAAGGGAGCAGATGCTGGGTGGGGCAGGAGCTAGAAGGGAGTTGATGTTGGGGGACGATTAGAATGGGATGGGGCTGGGAGAGTGAAATGGAGAGGGGAAATATATTTTGTGTGGGAGGGAAGAAAAATCTACAATTGGCCGGGTATTGGGAGAGTAAGTGGGGATTGAGGATGGAGGGGTAAAATTTGAGTGGATGAAATAGGAATGAGGAAAGAGCAAAAGGAGAATGATTAGTATGTTAAAGCAGATGTAGAGAGAATGGAAAACAACTAGGAAAGAAGAAAGGACAAATGGACAGCAGACGATGGAGAGTTAGCAGAAGACACAAAGAAACCAGAAGAAAGTGAATGGAACAATTGCAACTGAAAAAAAAATGCACAAAAGGTAGAAAAATATCTCTTTATTTTGAATTTATTAACTGAAATATGTCAGCTCTTGGAAATGTGCATCTTTAACATCTGCACTTTATTTAATACAAGAGGAAATCAATGTATAGTTTTATTTCTACAGTGTTGTACATTCTAAGTTTGGCTTTTGGGGTTCCCAGTTTAATTGTCTTCCTGTTTCTAAATTGTGATTCCTTGTTTGGTGATGGTGTATGTTCTGCATGTGTAACTGAGCTGAGGTATTCTGTTTATGTAATTCCTATTTGACATTGCCACTTGTTCTCTTTCCCGAGTAGGTCATGTATTGTTATTCTCTGAAATGTGTTGATTTAATATTTGCAGTGTTGCCTTTTGATAGTTAGGGTATGGTGCTTTGTGAGTCCTGGTAGTGCTGTTAGGACACGGCAGGTTTGCTATGGGTTCTAAATGAGCAGTGTTTCTAGTAGTTCCTAATGTGCCTGGCGGTTGGCACTGGTTTATAGTAATGTAGAAATCTTTTAGTCTTTCTTTATCCATACACTCATTAAGAGGCATGTTTACTAAAAGTTAGTGTATGGTAACATTATGCAAATATTTATGCAAATGATGCCCTTATGCAAATGAGGCCTGCGTCTTGTGCGGCCCCCGGGTTACTCTACAAGTCCTCATTTGGCCCTCAAAGCAATTTGAGTTTGAGACCCCTGATTTAGAGGCTTGAACGAAGCTGCAATAGCACTCAAATGGACTCTTACTGAGTTAGTCTTAATTCCTGCATTGGATAAATGAAGGAGATACTCCAGTAATGATTCCAGAGGTATCGCAAGGGGGTTAAGACCCTTCTGCGAACACAATATGGTAAACATTTTCCACTTGAAAGCATAAGAACGTCTTGTGGAAGGCTTCCTGGAAGCATAAAGGATATCATTTACTTGCTGAGGGAGGTTAAGATCATGAAGATCTAGTCCTTCAGCAACCAAGCCCTGAGATGCAGAGACTGGTGATTGGGATGCCATAACATTCCGTCCTCCTGAGACAGGAGATCTGGAGCAGAGCCTAACTCCAGAGAGGGAGCGCTTGAGAGAGATGTAGAAGCAGAGGGTACCACACTTGCCTTGGCCAATGTGGAGCTATGAGAATCATACGGCCTCTGTCTCTCTGAAGCTTGAACAGGGTTTTGGGAATTAGGGGAATGGGTGGAAAGGCATAAAGGAAGTCTTGACCCCAATGAAGGAAGAAAGCATCCCTGGCCTGAGAGCCCTGAGCCGGAATTCTGGAACAGAACCGGGGAAGTTTGGCATTCAACGGACTTGCAAAGAGGTCTATGTCCGGGGTTCCCCAAATTTGAAAAATCTTGGCCACCTGGTCTGCATGTAGAGACCGTTCGTGTGGAAGCAGAACTCGACTGAGTCTGCCCAAGAGTTTTGGATGCCTGGAAGGTACACTGCCAGGAGATGAATCTGATGTTCTCTGGCGAGGGCCCATAGTCGCAAAGCTTCGTTGCAAAGCGACAGAGCCTGTTCACCCCTGCTTGTTCACGTAGAACATGGCTACTTGATTGTCCGTATGAATGAGGACTGTCCTGTAGCTGAGCAGGGTGTGGAACACTCGAAGAGCAAGGAAGATTGCTCTGAGCTCCAAGAGATTGATATGTAGATGAGTCTCCTGTGGAGTCCAAGTGCCTTGGGTGGAGAGGTCTTGCAGATGAGCTCCCCAACCCATTGGTGAAGCATCTGTTGTGAGTTGCCTGGGGTAAGGGTTGTTGAAAAGGGGATTCCAGCAACAGGTTCTGAGTGGACTGCCACCATTGGAGGGACAAAATAAGGCGATTTGTGTTTGCTATTTTGTCTGACAGGCACCCTGAAGCCTGGGTCCACTGAGTGGATAAGGTCCACTGGGCTGCTCTCATATGGAGGCGAGCATAAGGAACCACATGCACGGTAGATGCCATGTGGCCTAGTAACTGTAGCATTTCTCGGGCAGTGAGATGAAGTTTTAGCACTGCTTGAGAAGCTAACTGCACCATGCGAAGGCAACAGGCCTGGGGAAGATAGGCCCTTGCCTTTTTGGTATCCAGCAAAGCTCCTATGAATTCTAGAGACTGAGTGGGATTTAGACTGGATTTGGGACGTTTATGACAAGACCCAAATACTGAAGGATACGCATTGTGCAAGATAGGGAGGGGTCCTGGCCTCTGACTCTGATGGGGCTCGAATGAGCCAGGCGTCTAAGTAGGGGAAAACGAATATCCCTAGAGTGCGGAGAAATGCTGCTACCACAGCCATGCATTTTGTGAACACACTTGGTGCTGAGGCCAGGCCAAAAGGAAGCACCCTGTATTGGTAGTGCTTTCCTTGAAAAAGGAACCGAAGGAGCTTTCTGTGAGCTGGGTGGATGAGAACATGAGTGTACGCATCCTTGAGATCTAGAGAACAAAGCCAATCCTGACTCTGAAGGTATGGCAGCAGAGTCCCTAAAAAAATCATCTTGAATTTCTCTTTGAACAGAAATTTGTTCAATTCTCTGAGGTCCAAGATAGGTCTGCATCCCCCTGTTTTCTTTGGGATAAGGAAATAGGAGGAGTAAAACCCTGTACCCTGTTGATGAATGGGTACTTCTTCTATTGCCCCTTGGGCAAGAAGCATAGTGACCTCTTGATCTAACAGGTTGATGAGAGAGGTCTGAGAATTGAACTGTCTTACCACTGTGGAAGGGGGCATGCACAAAGTGCAGTTTGTACCCCTCTCTTATAATGGAGAGTGTCCAATGCTCTGCTGTTATCTGCTCCCACCTGGGGGAAAGTGGCATAACCTTCCTGGGATAGTGGAAGGCTCTGGTCCATTGAGGGCCACGAAGGCTAAGTTCTCTAGATGAAAGTCAAAGGCCTTGTGGAGACTGAGACTGCTGAGACGGTTGAGGCTTAGCAGTCTTTGCTTTCCTTTGTTTAGGTGGTTGCTGACCTTTCCGGGTAGGCTGACCTGTAGAACATCCCTGCTGGGAATAAGATGGATAAAACCTCTTCTTTTTTTTAGAAGAAAGGCTTCTTGAAAGACTTCTTTCTCGTAGGATCAGCTGTGGCTTTGGATAACCTATCCAAAGTGGAGTTGTCAGTATCTAATTCATTGGCTTTTTCTTGCCAATTTTTGCCAAATAGATTCTCACCTGTACAAGGGATATTGCCCAGTTTGTCCTGCACCCAGAGCTCCAAATCGGATGCCTGGAGCCAGGCAATTCTACGTGCACCTAGGGCAATGGCAGAGGTTCTGCTTATGCACTCAAAACAGTCAAAAGCTGCACGGTTGACAAACTTAGAAACATCCTAGGCATGTTTGACCAGTGTGAGAAAATCCTGCCTTCTATCCTCAGGAAGAAGAGGGCTCAAAACCTCTAAATCACCTGTGACTTCTTTAAGGAACATTCCCATATATAAAATATAGGAACTGATCCTGGCAGAAAGCATGGAAGCCTGGAAAGTACGATGTCCAAAGGCATCCAAAGTTCTATAATCCTGGAGGATTAGAGGCATGCCTCTTTGCACTCCTGATCCTTCTCATAGCTGATTCCATTACAATAGAGTGGTGAGGAAGCTGAGTTTTCTGGCATCCAGGACAAGGAGGGACACGATACATGATATCCAGTCTGCGAGAGTGAGGAGAGGTGGTGAGAGGTGTCTCCCACATTCTCAACATGAGATCATGTAAAATCTCATGGATAGGCAAGGTAGCTGCCTCCTTAGGAGCTTTGGGATATTGTAAAATCTCCAACTCCTTAGCTCTGGGCTCTGTTTCAGGAGTCACAGTAATGGACAAACCACGAACCACCTCCCTGATAAAGTCCTTAAAGGAGATATCCTCTGGAGGAGACATCCTACGTTTAGCAGAGGAAGGCTCCTCCGGGAGAAGTATTCCGGTACCGACAGAGCTGTCAGAATCCTCAGAGTCCTCTGAGGATTTGACGTACCTTCTGTCCGGATGCTCTTGAAGAGCCCGATACCCGTACCGACCAAAGTCGGTACCGGGGGGAGTTGGTACCGGAAGGTATCGCATGACTTGGTGCCAGCAAAGCCAACACCGATGTCGATGCTATCGGTACCAGCATCGGTGCCGGTACCGGTTGAACTGTCTGACACGGTTCCGAGAGCGTCGATGCCGCAAGGAGAGCCGCCAGACTGCGTTCAATAGCCAGGAACCTCTGGTCTATCGATGCTGCCGATGCCTGGGTATCGGTACCAGAAGCAGCCGGTACCCCAGAGCACGGCACCAGTAGTTCTGCCGAGGTCGAGGCCTCGAGAACGTCATGGAGCCCCGATACTGCTTTGGAAGCCGAAGCCTCCCACCGGGACAATTTTGCTGGTACAGAACCCTCAAGGGCAACGCCAGAGGCATCTCGATGCTTAAAAGATCTACCCTTTGAGGACTGGCTGGATTTATGTTTAGTTACCTGAGATCCATGGGAGGAAGACGAAGCCCTGGAAGACGTCGATGCCACCGAAGCTGCATCAGAGGGAAAAAGGGCGCTGAGCTTGGCAGCTCAGTTTTGTCGACCCCTCTTGGACATCATGGCACAGTCAGAGATGGAGTGGTCAGGACCTAAACATTTAAGACACCACTCGTGGGTGTCGGTGACGGAGATGGTACCGCCACACTTGGTGCATTTTTTAAAACCCGAGGCGGGTTTCTCCATGATGGAGGAAATTTTGGGCCTAAGGCGCGTGCACCTGGAAAAGTTTGGAAAAAATATATATATTTTTTTTTTTAAAAAGAAAGAAAGAATAACCGGCGGTACCTGTGAAGCGTCGAGGAAGGCAGACGCGACCACAAAAAGAAGAATAAGGAAAATAATTTTCTGCGGTGACAGGAACACGACCTGCTGGCTCCGCGGAAAACGAAGTACTGGAGAGAGGCAGTTGGGAAAGGCGGGAAGGCAGCACGCAAGCACTGTGGGATGCTCCCAAAAGCTTTCTAATTGGACGCTGGGGAGCGTTCCTGCGCAGGCTCCATCGGTACCGATGATACCCATATGTGAAGACTACATTCCTGCTTGTTCCTGGAGATAAGCAAAGCACAGATTTTACCAAAAAAACAGTTTTTCAGCAATGACAGAAGAAAACTTGTTGGCTCCGAGGAAAATTAAGAGGAGAGGAGGGGGGGAAGGGGGGGGGAAGGCAGATACACAGGCGCAATGGAGTCTTCCCAAAATCTTTCCTATTGGACGCTGGGGAGCGTTATTGCATGGGCTCCATTGGTACAGACAATATCATATGTGAAGACTGCGTTCCTGCTTGTTCCTGGAAATACTTTGTTTCAGTCCTTGTTTAACAATCTGTGGTGCAGTTTGGATCGTGTAAGTACACCTCCACTGGCTTCCCATTGTCTGCAGGATACAGTTTAAGGTCTTAACTTTTGTACACAAAGCCATCCACACCGGCTCACCTCAGTATCTTTCCCATTTGGTACATCTTCACACCTCCCACTGCTCGCTCCGACATATTCATGCAAACTGTATGTCTCTCCCCTCCCCATCCCTGGCCCATCTAGAATCCACCTGCAACTCCACTTTTTTCTTCCTCAGCCCCAAACTTTGGAACTCCCTTCCCCTGGACCTCAGACTAGAACTTTCCATTATCTGGTTGAAATCACTGTTAAGATTCACCACTTCTGCACCGCCTTTAATCTCCCTGACCCCTCCACCCCCAGCTGAGGCATCCCATCTCTCTCCTGATCTCTCTCATGTCCTGTCCCCTTTCCCTCCTGCTTCCCATCTTCTTCTGTCCTCATCTCAAAATTATGGCGCTCCTCTCCTTTTCTTGGCAGTATGCTTTTATACTTTGTAAACCGCTCTGACGTGCTTTCGTAGAGTGGTATATCAAGAAGTGAAATGAAGAAAGATACAGTGGTCATATGTGTTTTATCTTGATATTTAATCCACTTTTGATTCTGTCAATCATGTCTTGCTTTCAGCGGCTGCAGTCTGAAGATGTTGCAGGTCAGGTACATTGGTTTTCTTTGTATCTGTCCGATTGTCTTTTTCAAGCACAGGCGGGGGGCTGATGTATCTGCATGGTCTCCCCTGTCGGCCTTGTTTAATATCTATGTTTCTTCTGTTGTGCATGTTTTTGGGCTTTAGGCATTTTGTACTACATCTATGCTGATGATTTTTTGCTTTATATGCCATTTGATATATCAGCTGGCTTTGCCTCTCTGCCACTCCTAGATTGTTTGCATGTGGTCGTACTGTGGTTTTCATAACATGGGTTACAGATCAATTATAGAAAGATAGAGGTGCTGTTTGTATCTATGATAGGTCTTTTACTGCTCCATCGGAAGTGCTTTTGAACCGTCACCCAGTGGTTGTTCCTAGTGAGGTAGTATATTTGGGTGTGACCTTGGACTCTCATTTGAATATGCGGGCCCATGTCTTTAAACTTGTATGCTACTCCTTTTTCCAGATCAGTCTGTTACAGCATTTGTGGCCATTACTCTCTGCTTGCGACTTTTGTTCTGTCTTTCAAGCAGTGTTATTACCTACTTTTAACCATGTGAACATTGTTCTGCTGGTCTTCCTTCTTCAATACTGTCTGCTCTACAAATGGCACACAATGCCACAGCAAAGGTGACTTTGGGTAAGTCCCGGTCAGACCACATCACTCCTTGCTTTTAAGTTCTTTGCATTGGTTGCAAATTCAACAAAGGGATTCAAGATCCTGCATCTGTGTGTTGAAAAGTGAGATTGTTGGCCATATTGGAATGTTATTGTGGTGACTCTTCTGCTCATTTAGTTCGCTTGGGTCTCCAGGACTTGCTTCTCTTGCCACTGTTTGCCAGAAGCTTGCATATTATGCGGTCACTTGCATTTTCTTTTGTTGCTCCATGGTTGTGGAATCATTTGCCTGATCCCTTGCGGAACTGCACTGATATGATGCAGTTCCGTAACAAATTCAAAACTTTTTTTTGTACTGCCAGGCTTTGGAGTCTATTCGCTCTTGATTTCTTTCTGCGTGTTATGATTATGTAACTGTGTATGTTTTTTGTTCCGCTTTGAACTGTGTGATTAAGTGGCCTATAAATGTCTTAAATAAAATAAAAAAATAATAAATGGAAGGAGAACAAGGAAACTTACTGCGCTAGCACATAACTTTCAAAAGGAAACTAGTTTAAAAAAAAAACCTAAAAAGAGCTGCTAAGGTGAAGAGCTTACATCAGGCCTGAACATTGTTTGAAAATACCACAGAAGCCCAGACTGGTTTTCCATGCTTCAAAAAAGGTGGAAAGGAGGCCAAACTCCTGCAAGCATGGTTTAAAGGTGAGAGGCCGTTATAATCAAACAAACCAAACATCTTTCAAGAAATGGAAAAAAGAGGATACAAATGAAAAGGAAACAGCATAAGCACTGTCAAGTTAGATGCATAGCACTGATAAGGCAGACAAAGAAAGAATGTGAAAAAGACCTTGTCATGGAAGCACTCACAATAAAAATGTTTTCGGGTATATTTGAAGCAAAAAGCCTTTGAGGGAATAAGCTGGACCATTAGATGACAGAGGAGTAAAAGGGCAACAAAGGGAGGACAAGGCTATAATCAGAGAGACTAAATGAATTCTTTGTTTCCATCTTTGGTAAAGAAGATATAGGGGAGCTACCCATGCCAGAAATGATATTCAAAAGATGAATCAGAAGAACTGAAACAAAATCTCTGTTGACCTGGAAGATGTAATAGGATAATCTGAAAAACTAAAGAGTAGTATATCACCTGGACCAGATAGTATACATTCCAGAGTGATGAAAAAAATCAAAAACGACATTGCAGATATACTATTAGCAATTTGTAAACTATCATTAAAATAGTCTATAGTACCTGAAACATTGGAGAGTGGCCAACATAACATCAATTTTTAAAAAGGGTTCCAGTAGTTAGCCAGAAAACTATAGACTGGTGAGCTTGCATCAGTCCAGGCAAAATGGTAGAAACCATTATAAAGAACAAAATTACTTAATATATAGTCATGGTTTGATGGGACAAAACCAACATGGATTTAGTCAAGGGAAGCCTCAATCTGCTTCATTTTGTTTTTGAAGGCATGAACAAACAGGTAGATGAAGACAAATCGGACATGGTATATCTGGCTTCTCCTAGGACAAGCAGGATGAGTCAGCCACAATTGGTGACGTCATCCGACGGCGCCGAGATGGAAGTACCCTCCATAGCTCAGAAGGGCTTTCGCCCTTCTGAGCATGATCCAACTGGCTCCACCCCCTGCCCGCCCCTAGCTAGCCAGTTTTAGTTCTTCCACCTTGCCAGCAAGACGGACTTTGCTACTCTCCACCAGAAATCAATCCTTAAACAAATTCAAATAATCAGAATTCTCATCTACACGTACGTATTGTCATTTTAAATTACCTGCTCTCTCTTCAGTTCCTCTCTCTCTTTAGGCAGCGGAGAATATCTTCACGCTGCGGCCAGGATCATGGGGGCTCCTCCTCATGCTCATGCCTTCGGGGAGCAGACACAGTGAAAGGTCTCCAGGACTCTCAAAATGAAGCCAGCCAGAGCGGCAGCCCAGGACGTGCCTAATGGCCTCCATCCCCGGCTAGCCCTCTAACAGGCCTCCGTTTTCCAGATCTGCAACTGAGTTAAGAGGAGCGGGGGGACACTAGCTCAAGCAGCACTCCTAGTGTCGAGAGTCGCTGCCGCCTCTGCTCCTGGCCTACAAGGAATAACATGGAAATGGGCTGGAAGATGAAGATTCCAAGTCGGCAATCGCCTGTGCGGCAGTCCAGGATGTGCCTATCAGGCCTCCATCCCCGGCTAGCCAGCCTTACCTCTCTCTCTCTCTCTCTGCGCGTAGGATCCCCGTCGTCTCCTTCACGAAGGAAAA
Organism: Ichthyophis bannanicus; assembly: GCA_033557465.1. Taxonomy (NCBI): domain Eukaryota; kingdom Metazoa; phylum Chordata; class Amphibia; order Gymnophiona; family Ichthyophiidae; genus Ichthyophis; species Ichthyophis bannanicus. Next base: position 88,269,484 of record CM066035.1, on the reverse strand, counting down.
GATTCCTGAGGATGGGCTTAAGTGAGCTCAAGCGGATGCCCCCACAGCACCCGGGACGTGCCGAGTAAGGCCTCCGTCCCCGTATATCCTTATTTGATCCGCTGCCGCTCTGCATCCCCTCACACGTGGGGACTATGGGGGCGGCCATCTTGCCCAGTCACCACCCTCCCGGAGATGAGGTCAGCAATCCCAGCCTGCCCCAGTGCTCCATTGCTCGGCGCCATTGGCTGAGCCGAGCTAAGCAGATCACGTCCCTCGGCGCCATTGGCTGAGCCAAGCCAAACTCCCCTCAGCGCCATTGGCTAATCTCAGTCCTAGTGTCCGCGCCATTGGCTAAGCCCCTTTGCATCGGCTGACGGCCTCCTTGACGGAAACACCCCCAACACCCTTTGGTACACAAGCCGCGGCTTCTGAGACTGCTGTGCGTTGGACGGCGTGAGATCAATGCTCGGGAGACCCTGAGCTTTCTGTTTTCCGGATGCCGCTTAGCTGAGCAAGTTTCCTTGCGGCCCCCGTCACCATGCTGACGCTGGACGCCAGCGCAGCAACAGTAACTTAAGCGGCAGCAACAGGTGACTGCCCTTCTAGCTCGGAGCCTCAGGGCCCTTCCGGATCGGCGCCGGGAAGCCTCCCCGCTGATCGCACAGCCCACCAAGCTTCAGCACTGAGACGCCCCTCTCAGCTTGAGCTCCGCGCCGAAATGCCGTCTGCCACCACATGCGCCTTAAAGTAAGGCTCAGACTGGAAACGAGTCCAGCTCTACTCCGCCACAAAAGCATTAACCACCAGGGCAGCTGGAAGCAACGATCGACGGACAAAGACCTCTGCACAACACTGGAGTTATGTGAGGTCAGCCCACCTCGGCCACCTTAGCCTGATCAGCCGCAGAACCAGTACAATCGTACCCGAGCGCTAGATGGCGACCCCCAATCCCACTAAAGGTTTGGTACGCGTGTGGTGTCTGTCAGGCCATCTCCAAACCAACTGAAGGAGCCCCAGCGATGGCTCACCATGCCTCCTGGTTCTTGGGACAAAGCCTCCATAGGCAAGTCAGCCAAAACTCGTAAGCCTTGCTGGCTCCCATCTGCAGTGGCAACAACAGTGGTGCAGTGCACACAGACAATGTGTGTAAGAACAGAAGATCACAGGTTCAAAGCCCAGCTGGGGCTACTGCCAATCCAATAAAACCTCCTATGAGGCTGACAGCTTGGCTCTCCGTGACCAACAGCTTACATGCCGGCAATGTCCCCCCATGCATGGCGCCATCGGATCATGGGAAGCCTAGGGCACTCTCTCCTGCCACCCTCTCCTGGTGGGAGACCAGCAGCATCATGCCCTGAGCCAACTGCATAGTTGCGGCACAGCTTTACATGCTTTGCACCAGCACTTAGAGCCTTCGAGAAGGCTAGGCAGTCAATCCTCCACAGTCCACCTCTGGTCTGCATGTGATGACCTGCACCCAACCCTTATGACTGGATGAGGCCATGAGAAAGGGACCCCCCCTTGCTGAGGAAGTGCCGAGCTGCTTAGCTCAGAGGTAGGTGCTTGGCTGCCCTGAAGCCTACTGCTCCATGGGTGTTCCCAAACCAACTCGAGGCTCTTCCGGTCCATGCCTGCGCCTTACCACGCGTCAGCATACACCACTGTCGTTATAAAGGAGGTTTAATTCCAAGGTCAAAAGGAACATAGCCACAGTACTATGGTTAAGACACTAACCAATGGTGCAGGGATCATGGGTTCAATCCCCCACTGTGCCCAATGAATAAGGCTGTGTGAGACACTACCTGTTATGTGTAATATTGCATTCTGAGGCATATTTATTTTATCCCCAGCTGTATATCCCGCAGAGCATGTCCCACGACTCCTGCCTTCTTTCAAAAAAAAAAATAAATAAATAAAGTTTTCTCCCCCGGGATGCAATGTCCAGGTCTGGAGTCATTCTTCGCTCCACTGCAAGGCTTGCTTCGATCAAGGTACAGACCGGATCTTGAGTTTGGCCAGCGCCGCCCTCAAGCAGGGCGAGAGCTGCAGGTTGCGACATCTCCAGCTGGAACGCTAGACCCTCGACCTTCCATTGGTCTGTCTCCACACCCTATAACCTGTCTACAAATCGCGGTTCCCAACAGTAGGTCCTTCCATGGCCCTCACTAAGGCTATGGTTCATGGTACTTACCACACCAGGGCTGACATCACCCAACAGGGCGCCACTCGGTACAAGCGTGGTGACTCATGATGTAGTACACACATCCAGTGTGTTCATGGGCAGGGGGGGCCCAGGCTCAAGCCCCAAAACAGTTCCGTGTATATATATATTTTTTTTTTTTTTCCCGCAGTCCATCATCCTGATCCCAGATCTTCATACACCAGGTTGACTTACTAATGCATAAGCTTCGGGACCCACCTACCTTTCTTGCAGGCACATACAGAGGAAGATGCTCATAGTCCACTGATCGGGACATGGGCTTCGGGAACTACCTACCACGAATGGCTCAAGAAACCATCCTCTGCTCCTAAGGGTAGGACAACTGTGGTTGTACAAGGAGGAGGTCAGCAATCTACTACACGGGCAGTTATGTTGGGCATCCACCCCAAACTCCTCACACCCAGCTGCACTGGCCCAGCAGCAGTGGCCCTACTGCCAGGCCACCTTCCTGCGCCTCGTGCCTCCTATCCTGCCTGGACTCCTCGCGTTCTCTCAACTCAGTCCATGCCACATACCCACAACGTGGTGGCAGCGGACTTGGGTGCCCTCTCTACCTCATTGCATGGGTCCCTGTGCAACCCCACCGCACATATGTCATAGATACGCACTCTCACCATCATGTTGGGACCCCCCCTTCCACTTCTCGAAATGAACAGCGCTGCCTCTTCTGCCAACAACAGCCTTCTCATGCCGGCTCTGGATTGGGAGCGACGGCTTTGCTACCACCACCTGCCGCCCTCGCCGTAATCCACCTACCTGCCGCCCATTACCTCTGAGCCTTGCTGTCCTCCCCTACATGACACAGGGCATCTTCTCTGCCCCACGGAGAACACCTGCCCATTAAACTCTGTGGCACTGGACCTAGCACCCTAGGGGCAGAAAGACAGAGTGTCAGGCTCATGGCCAGCCGATGTCTCATGGCCAGGCTGGGACCCCAGTCTGGAAATTCCTGAGGAGCTACCCAGGGACCTACCTACCTCAGCGTGCTCAAAGGCAGGTGTACCTGACCATCGGGTCGCAGGATCGAGTCACAGGTACAAGTACCGTCGTGGACCATGCTGTGGAGTTACCGCAGTGCAACGATGCCTACGGCTCAGTACCCCAAGGCCTAGACGGTGAGGAAACGGATGCTCCCAGCAGTCCCGCCTCTTGGGATCATGCAGGAGCTCAAACCGTAGGCTTCCTCCTTCACTGGGTCTCATCGCGAACAGATCGGCATGCTGACGGTACAGCACCAGATCTGCATGCTGACGGTCCAGCACCAGAGCCAGACCCCGTTTACTCCTGTCCCCGTTGACAGGCCGCAATCCAGACCTGACCCGGTGGTCTTCTACTTCCAACACCAGCCTAAACGGCTGACGTGACTCACAGGCACAAACAGCCCCCACAAAGCCGCTGCTCTTGACAGCCCTCGGCTGTACAGCGCATGTTACCTGAGATAGATCTCTGGTATGCCCGGGATCTGCCCAGCCCGAACAGACTACATCCCTAAAGACTCCACTGGATGAAAGCGTAGCCTAGTGGTTAGCGCAGCAGTCCACTACCCAGGCCATCCGGTCTCTTCCACAAAACACAGCCATCTGGTTACAGGCAAGGGCTAGGCTACAGGCAAGAGCCCAAGCCACACCAAGGACATGCGCAGAGGTATGCACATTCATCCCAGACGCCCTCCCTGCATCCGGCCACCAAGAAGTGGCAACTTGAACTATCACATCACCCGTACGCCAAACACCATCGGTGAGGATGCACCTCACGAGAACTATAGGGTCGTAAGGTCGTGAGTCCTTGCCGACCAGGCAGCCCTAACATCTGGACTGCCACCTCCACAGACCGCCTGGCTCGGAGCTGACTTATGGACACTACAACATCAGTGATCTACCTCATACCACCCTTATAGCATAGCCGATGCTGCCTTCCGGCGCGCACTTCGCCTCACAGATGGCATAGACCGGGCGATACTCCGCATTGGTCTAACGAAGCCTGTCACGTCCTTTCTCTGGCTTTCCAATACTGGCCAACCTAATCTCGCCTGCCCAACGGCACAGGTTCCCAATGCCGGCTATCTCTTATCCTTCTATACGAATGGGTTTACAACTCCCCCCAGTAACATCTTCCGGAGTTGACACACCAAAAAAAAGTATATATATATTATTCTTATTATTGTTATTAATATATATATATATGCATTTATAGTGAATGAATAAGCAAATGAATAAACAACCAAGGCGAGAAGAGACGCCTTTCTTAATTTTTGAAGCCCTTAACGGATGACGCAACGGCCTCTTCGTTGCAGTTACTCCGCACCACTGCTGCTCAATGGGCCGGCAGGCAGCTCTCTCCTACCTCGCAGAGGAGCCCTTTAATAATGATCGCATCTGCAGACCATCGTATGGGGCATGGCCACTGCACGCTGCCTCGGCATATGCATGCTTCACTTATGTTCCTGCAGGCCTAGGTCCCTGCAGGCCTATATGTCCTCGCAACACTATGGTGCTTCGACTCTACAAGTCTATGTTAGGCCTATTATGGTGCATCGACTCTACAAGCCTATGTTAGGCCTATATGTTCCTGTTGCAACAGGCAACTTGCTGTCATGCCAGACCTGAAAAAGAGTCTCGGCCGTCCCCATCCCCCACAGCACATGGCAGCTTGGGAGGCACCAATTGTGGCTGACTCATCCTGCTTGTCCTAGGAGAAAACGGAGTTACTTACCTGTAACTGGAGTTCTCCGTGGACAGCAGGATAAGTCAGCCACACATACCCGCCCACCTCCCCTGGGATGGGGTCAGCCTCCATCCAGTGCCCGCCTCCTAGCTGCAAAAGGCTCAGCTAGTGACGTACTGGCTAGCTAGGGGCGGGCAGGGGGTGGAGCCAGTTGGATCATGCTCAGAAGGGCGAAAGCCCTTCTGAGCTATGGAGAGTACTTCCGTCTCGGCGCCGGATGACGTCACCAATTGTGGCTGACTTATCCTGCTGTCCACGGAGAACTCTAGTTACAGGTAAGTAACTCCGTTTTTTCAGAAAGCCTTTGACAAGAACCCTCATGAGAGGCTCTTAAGGAAATTAAAGTCTTGGGCTAGCAGGCTGTATTCTATTGTGGGTTGCATATTAGTTCAAAGATAGAAACAGAGTAGGGCTAAATGGTATAAATAGAGTACCTCAGGGATCTGTGCTGGGTCCACTACTTTAACATTTATAAATGACCTAGAAATGGGAACAATGAGTAAGGTGATCAAATTTACAGATGACACAAAATTATTCAAAGTTGTTAAATCATAAGGGTATTATGAAATATTGCAAGATGATCTTGAGAAACTGGGAGACTGGGCATACAAATGGCAAGAGGAAATTTAATTCAGATAAATACACTTTAGGAAGAACCACCCAAACCATAGCTACACAATGCAAGGTTCCATTGGGAGCCACCACTGAGGAAAAAGATCTGTCATGCACAATACGTTGAAATCCTCTGCAGCCAAGAAAGCAAACAGAATGCTAGAAATTATAAGGAAGGAAGAATTAAACAAAGGATATCATAATCCCTCCATTTTTCTCCATGGTGTGACCGCAGTTCTGGTCACCACATCTAGCAAAGGAACCATCTGAGGGAAACTCGTTCCACCCAGACCCCCAGGAAATATGCCAATTACTTACGCAACAAAAGTAACCAGCTTGCTCAACCTACTAAGCCCCTCATCTCAACTACTCCACCCATTTCCACCCTTCATCCCTCAGTTGATCATCTCTTAAGTGAAACCCAACACACCCTCACATCCTTCTCTACCCCAACCGAGTCATTCAAGACACCATATTAAATATAAATACCACTACAGCACCCGCCGATCCGTGTCCAGCTCCCTGGATAAAATCCTTACGTGCTGAGCTCAGCCCATTCTTATCCAAGCTTATAGAAGTATCCTTCTCTACTGGAACATTCCCCTGTAGCCTGAAACAGACTGCGATCAGACCTCTCCTAAAGAACAGTAAGCTGGACCCCTCATCGATGGATTCCTACAGGCCTATCTCCAGCATACCTCTCCTCTCGAAGATCATTGAAAAGATTACACAACGTCAATTACAGGATCATATAGATTCCAACGCACCCCTTCATCCCTGCCAGCATGGATTCCGTGAAGCACATGGTGTGGAAACGCTACTGACAACCCTATTCAACACCCTTTCCATAGGGTTGGATAACATCAGACAAGGCTTTGTTCTAATATTCATGGACACTGCCGCTGCCTTTGATACAGTAGACCACGAAATTCTCCTTCATCGCCTCAGAGATAAGGGAGTTCACGGCTCAGCTCTATCATGGTGCGCGTCTTACCTCACAGACCGTTGGCAACATGTACGTTCTGGTCCTTCCACCTCTGACCCCTTCCTTCAAACTAAAGGTGTCCCGCAAGGCTCCTCCTTATCGGCCTTACTATTCAACATTTACATGCAACCCATCTGTGACCTTATCCACTCATTTAACATCAACTGCCTTGTCTATGCCGACGATGTCTTGATGTACATGCCAATCTCGACTGAGCATCTTGACCTCTCTCCTCTAATCAAATGCTTTGATGCAGTCACCGACTGGATAGACGCACAAAGGCTTAAATTAAACTTCAAAAAGACCGAAGCCCTCTTCGTCACCAGGAACCCGGCTTTTATCCCACCTCTATCCATCAAAGTTCGGGACGCAGAGCTCACATGCAAGACTACAGTAAGATACCTCGGAGTTATACTTGATCAGCAGCTTAATATGAAGGCTCACATCAATAACATAACAAAATCTGTCTATCACAAAATCCGGTCCCTTCGCCACTGATACCAGTCCCAGATATATCTAGGGTATATCAACAACTCACCAAGTGTGATATTCATTCCTATAGTGGGCTGGTTTCCCTATGTATCTTCTGTGTATATGATTCCATGTAGTATGTTTTGTAAATAGTTTCCCCGGTTATCCAAGTTATTTATACCCTGTTACCTGTAAACTCATACGTGTTAAATGTACTGAGCATTTTGTTCCATGTGAACCGCGCTGGTGCTGAATAGTGCGGTATATAAGAGACTGTAAATAAATAAATACAATAAATAAATAAATCTTCGTCAGCTGTTAGAACCTGAAGACTTCCGAACTGTTTTTCAGGCCCTAATAATGCCCCACCTTGACTATGCTAATGCGATATTACATGGCCTACCAAAGAATACGACCAACCCCTTACAACTTGCTATGAATTCTGCTGCAAGAATCCTTCATGGAGCTTCCAGAAGATCCCACATCACTCCAATACTAAAACAGTTGCACTGGCTGCCCATACAGGCCAGGATCTCCTACAAGGTTCTAACAATGACCCATAAAGCCATCAAGAAATTCCCGGCTACTGCTATCACCGACCTAGTATCCATCACACCTCCTAACCGGCTAAGGAGATCGAATGCTGCAAACACCCTCATTCTACCTAAGGCAAGTACTAAGTGCTCTCAAGCTACCAGATCTAGAGCCTTTGCCTTTTTGCACCATCTTGCTGGAACGCACTCCCGGCGCCTATCAGAACCATCAGCGATCTCTCCCAATTCAAGAAGGAACTAAAGCATCACCTTTTTCTCCTTTACTACGATGCCGCAGCCCCCCCTCCACAGTCACCTACTTCCACACCTCATGGTAGCTCCTCAAGCCCATGCATCATACACTCCTAGTCTGAATACCTGCAACCACACCTTAACCGCCTCCATACTTAACTTACTCTGAGAAGCTCGTGCTGTGCACGTAACCATGTATATAGTTACATTAACTGGCCTGTATATAGTTATTGTTCTCCCTGTTCTCCCTGTTAAGAAACTTGTTCATTGTACATCCGAGTTATTTTTACCTGTTTATTGTAAGCACAAATCACTAAACTGAGATGTGTAGATTCAATGTTTATTGTAAACCGCACTGATCTTAAATAGCGCGGTATAAAAGAAAATGTAATAAATAAATAAATAAATAAATATAGCAGAATTGGAAAAAGGTACAGAGAAGGGCGACCAAAATGATAAAAAGGATGAATGGATACCTCTGAGAAAAGGCTTAAAAGGTTAAGGCTCTTCAACTTAACGAAGAGATGGCTGAGGGGAGATATGATAGGAGATCTAAAAGAATGAGCAGAGTAGAATGGGTAAAAGTGAATCAATTGTTTTCTCCTTCAAAAAGTATAAAGACTAGGGAACATGCAATGAAGTTACAAAGTAGTACATTTAAGACTAGTCTGGTAAAATATTTTTTTCCACTCAATGCAAAATTAAGCCCTGGAATTTGTTGCCAGATGATGTAGTAAAAGCCATTAGCGTAGCTGGGTTAAAAAAGAAGGTTTCGACAAGATTCCTGGAGGAAAACTCCATAAGCCATTATTAAAGAAGACTGAGGAAAATCCACTACTTATCCCTGGTATAAAAAGCAGGCTATCAGTCCACATTTCGGGATCCTGCTGGGTACTTGTGATCAGGATTGGCCACTGTTGGCAACAAGATACTGGACCTGATAGACCATTGGTCTGTCCCAATATGGCAAATTTTATATTCTTATGTTCTAACCACTGTTTCAAAAGGTATCAATGTTTGTGTGGCGCAAAATAATTTCAGAAAATTTAACAAAGCGGTATCAAATTTGACACAGGAGAAAAACTGGTGAAAAGAGACAGCCGAAAATAGGCCAGATTAGACTTGAGGTTCCAGAGTAAAAGCGCCCCCCTGCATCAGAGGGCACATCCTGGGTAGAGAATCATTCTTGCCACACTGAAGTGACACTTCTTCCAGGTAACCTCTCTCAAAGTCAGTTCAGACCCTGAAGATCCCCTCCTAATGCCTGTCTGCCTCAAGCATCTCCAACTCTAGCTTCTTAAGATCAGACTCATTCTGAGAGCCAGAAGTTCTCTGCACCAAAAGTACAGAGACAACCTCTCACCAGCTGGCAGATAAAGATGTGGCACTCTGTGAAAAAGGCTGTAAAAGCCTAACCTTGTTGCTGAACAATACAGGTTGGATATCTTTTATCAGACATTCCAAAATCTGAAATTTTTGAGCACCGAAATGCTGCCCATAAAATTCTACACCTGAGCTCATTTGACGTCTCTCAGTCAAAACACAAGCACACAGTTTATTCAGCATCCCCAAGGGGAAAAGATCTCCCAGCCCCCTTCAGCTGTGATATAGTTTTTCCCGCACACACCCAGGGTAATAAACATCAGCTTCCCCACAATGCCTCGACATGGGGCCAAGACCTACGTGCATTACTCACTGTTTTTTTGCTTTGCTCAGTGAGGACGATGAACAAGGTGACTGAAGAATTCCGTATATCAAGTAGAAAAAAATGTCTGACTTTTTTTTTTTCAAGTGCCATCAAGTCAGTGCTGACTCCTGGCAAACCAGCTGCCTCTGGGTTTTCTTGGCAATTATCACTGGAAGTAGATTATCAGGTCTTTTCTTCCAAGGTAGTGGAGGGTAAAGCATAGTTACTCACCTGTAACAGGTGATCTCCGGGAACAGCAGGAATTTAGTCCTCACATATGGGGTATTGTCGGTACCGACGGAGCCTGTGTGGGAACGCTTCCCAGTGTCCAATTAGGAAGCTTTTGGGAGCATCCCACAGCGCCTGTGTGCTGCCTTCCCGCCTTTCCCAACTGCCTCTCTCCAGCTGAGTTTTAAAGCTGAGACAAAGAGAGAGAGAGGGAAAGGAAAGAGATAGACAGAGAGATACAACTCCTAGGGGAGGTGGGTGGGTTGTGAGGACTAAATTCCTGCTGTTCCTGGAGATCACCTGTTACAGGTGAGTAACTACGCTATCTCCAGGAACAAGCAGGAATGTAGTCATCACATATGGGGACTCCCTAGCTTTAGATGTCAGGGAGAGACCCCAGAAGTTGTGTGCCCCTGAGAAGGGCTCCACTTCCCCCCATGGATCTCTGGCATCCTAACAGGGATGGTGGGTAGGAGTTGATTAGGTATGGAACAGGTGTTGGAGAACAGCCTGACCAAACAAGGCATCCCGGCGGGAGTCCTTGTCCAAGCAGTAATGGGCTGTGAAGGTATGAACCGAGGACCAGGTGGCTGCTCGATAGATGCCGTCGATGGACACAGAGTGCAGATGAGCCATTGAAGCTGCCATGGCTCTCACATTGTGAGCTGTGACATGGCCCTCCAGAGGAAAATTCTTACTCTGATAAGCAAAGGATATACACTGAGCAATCCAGTTAGATAGTGTTCTCTTGGAGACTGGAAGTCCCAAATGAGAAGGATCAAAGCAAGCGTTGAGAGGACTTTCTATGTTGCTGTGTTCTTTGTAAGTAAAAGGCCAAAGCTATTTTACAGTCCAAGGTATGAAGATTCCTCTCTGCATTTGATGCATGAAGCCTTGGAAAGAACACAGGTAGGTAGACCTCTTGGTTTAGATGAAAAGGCGAGACGACCTTTGGCATAAAGTGTGGATGAGTCCTAAGGACTACCTTGTCATAATGGAACCTTGTATAAGGTGGATCAGCTACTAGCGCTTGCAACTCACAATGCGACGTGCTGATGTGATTGCAATGAGAAAGATAACTTTCCAAGAAAGATATTTCAAGGAGGTGGTAGCTAAAGGTTCAAAAGGCGGCTTCATAAGCTGACCAAGAACCAAATTTAAGTCCCATGCCACCGGGGGTGGTCTAATGGGAGGCTTTGTTAAAAGGAGGCCTCTCATGAACCTTGCTACAAGAGGATGAGAGGAAACAGGTTGTCCATTTAGAGGCTTGAGGGAAGCTGCAATAGCACTCAAATGGACTCTTACTGAATTTGTCTTAAGGCCTGCATCAGACAGATGAAGGAGATACTCCAGCAACAATTCCAGAGGTATAGCACGGGGGTTAAGACCCTTTTCAGAACACCAGATGGTAAACCTCTTCCACTTGAAAGCGTAAGAACGTCTAGTGGAAGGTTTTCTGGAAGCATAAAGAACATCTTTTACTTGTTGAGAAAGATGAAGATCCTGGAGATCTAGGCCTCCAGCAACCAAGCTCTGAGATGCAGAGACTGGGGATTGGGATGCCACAACTTTCCGTCCTCCTTAGAGGGGAGGTCTGGAGCAGACCCTAACTCTAGGGAGGGAGCTTGAGAGAGATGTAGAAGCAGAGGGTACCACACTTGCCATGGCCAATGTGGAGCTATGAGAATCATGTAGCCTCTGTCTCTCTGAAGCTTGAACAGGGTTTTGGGAATTAGGGGAATGGGTGGAAAGGCATACAGGAAGTCTTGACCCCAATGGAGGAAAGCAACCCTTGCCTGAGACCCCTGAGCCAGAGTTCTGGAACAGAACCTGGGAAGTTTGGCATTCCACGGACTTGCAAAGAGTTCTATGTCCGGGGTTCCCCAAATTTGAAAACCTTTGACACCTGGTCCATATGTAGGGACGACTCGTGTGGAAGCAGAACTCGACTGAGTCTGTCTGCCCAAGAGTTTTGAACACCTGGAAGATAAACTGCCAGAAGATGAATGTGATGCTCTCTGGCGAGGGCCCACAGTCGCAGAGCTTCGTTGCAAAGCGACAGAGACCAGTTCCTCCCTGCTTGTTTATATAGAACATGGCTACCTGATTGTTCGTGTGGATAAGGACTGTCTTGTGGCTGAGCAGGGTGTGGAAAACTCACAGAGCAAGGAAGATTGCTCCGAGTTCCAAGAGATTGATATGTAGACAAGTCTCCTGTGGGGACCAGATGCCCTGGGTGGAGAGGTCCTGAAGATGAGCCCCCCAGCCCATTGGAGAAGCATCTGTTGTTGCTTGGGGTAGAGGCTGTTGAAAGGGGGACCCCAGCAACAGGTTTTGAGGGGACTTCCACCATTGGAGGGACAAAATGAGGCGATTTGTGTTTGCTATTTTGTCTGACAGGCAGCCTAATGCCTGGGTCCATTGGGTGGATAAAGTCCACTGAGCTGCTCTCATGTGAAGGCAAGCATATGGTACCACATGAACGGTGGATGCCATGTGGCCTAGCAACTGTAACATCTCTCGAGCAGTTAGTAGGAGTTTCAACTCTGCTTGAGAAGCTAACTGCATCAAGCGAAAGCAACGGGCCTGGGGAAGATAGGCCCTTGCCCTTATGGTATCCAGCAACGCCTCTATAAACTCCAGGGACTGAGGAAGGATCAAATTGGATTTTGGGATGTTTATTACCAGCCCCAAATATTGAAGGAAACGCATTGTGCAGGTTAGAGAAGTCTTGGCCTCTGATTGAGTGGGAGCTTGAATGAGCCAGTCGTCCAGGTAAGGGAAGACAAATATTCCCAGGGTGCGCAGAAAAGCAGCAACCACTGCCATGCATTACGTGAACACCCTTCGTGCAGAGGCCAGACCAAAAGGGAGCACTCTGTATTGATAGTGCTTCTCCTGAAAAAGGAACCGAAGGAACCTTCTGTGAGTTGGATGGATGAGAACATGAGTGTACGCATCCTTGAGATCTAGAGAACAAAGCCAATCCTGACTCTGAAGTTATGACAGCAGAGTTCCTAGAGAAACCATCTTGAATTTTTCTTTGACTAGGAATCTGTTCAACTCTCTGAGATCTAAGATGGGTCTGAAGCCCCCTGTTTTCTTTGGATTAAGAAAACAGGTGGAGTAGAACCCTGTGCCCTGTTGTTGAGAAGGCACTTCCTGGGCTAGACGAGTGGCAACCTCCTGCTCCAACAGGCTGAGGAGGGAGGCTGGAGAATTGAACTGGTGAACTCTTGTGAGAGAGGGCAAGCTGGAAAAATGAAGTTTGTACCCCTCTCTTATGATGGAGAGTGTCCAATGCTCTGCTGTAATTTGCCCCCACCTGGGAGCAAAGTGACATAACCTTCCTGGAATGGTGGAGGGCTCTGGTCCTTCTAGAGCCAGGAAGGCTAAGTTCTCTAGCAGAAAGTCAAAGACCCTGAGGGGGCTGAGATTGCTGGGCTGGAGCAGGCCTCACAGCCTTTGCCTTGCTCTGTTTGGAGGATTGCTGATGTTTGGAAGGGAACTGAGCTGCAGAAGATGCCTGCTGACTATAAGCAGGATAGAATCTTCCCTTTTTAGAAAAAGGTGTTTTCTTGAACAACCTTTTCTTAGCAGGAGCAGCTGTGGATTTGGATAGTCTATCCAAAGCAGAATTTTCAGCATCCATCTGATTGGCTTTTGCTTGCCAATCCTTACCAAACAGATTCTCACCTGTACAAGGGATATTTCCCAATTCATCTTGAACCCAGATCTCCAAATCAGATGCTTGAAGCCAAGCAATCCTACGTGCACCTATAGCTATAGCTGAGGCTCTGCTTACGCATTCAAAGGAGTCGAAAGCTGCACGGTTGGAGAATTTGGAGATATCCTGGGCATGTTTGAGCCCAGTGAGAAATTCTTGCCTTTTATCATCAGATATAAAAGGACTTAAAGTCTGCAAATAGTCAGTGACTTCTTTTAAGAACATTCCCATGTACAGACTATAAGAATTAATTCTCGCAGCAAGCATGGAAGCTTGGAAGACTCTTCTTCTAAAAGTATCCAGGGTTCTACATTCATGTCCTGGAGGATTAGAGGCATGTCTTTTGGCACTCCTAATCTTTCTCATTGCAGACTCAACCACAATAGAGTGGTGAGGAAGTTGAGTTTTATGGAAACCAGGACAAGGAGGGACACGATACATGGTATCCAACCTGTGAGAATGAGGAGAGGTAGCTAGAGGTGCTTCCCACATCCTTAACATGAGATCATACAGAATCTCATGAATAGGTAAGGTAGCTGCCTCCTTAGGAGTTTTAGGATATTGCAAAATATCTAACTCCTTGGCTCTGACTCTGGGGCCACTGTAATAGAGAGGCCCCGAGCCACCTCTCTGATAAAGTCTTGAAAAGACAAGTCCTCTGGAGGAGACATCCTTCGTTTAGGAGAGGACTCCTCGTGTGGAAGAAGCATCACTGCATCGACAGACTCTTCAGAATACTCAGAGTCGTCAGAGGAATCGAAGTATCGTCTGTCTGGATGCTCCTGCAACGCCCGATACCCGTACCAACCGGGATCGGTATCGGGAATAACCGGTACCGGGGTATCGGTACCGGAGGGCTTCAGAGGACAGAGTACCGGCATAGCGGACACCGATGCCGATGTCACCGGTACCGGGATCGGTACCGATGGCGATGCTAGTGCCGGTACCGGCGGAGTAGTCTGTTGCGGTACCACAGGCGTCGATGCCACAAGGAAAGCCACCAGACTGCGTTCCATGGACAGAATCCTCTGATCCATCGACGCCGCCAATGCCTTGAAGTTGGTACCGGTGGAAGCCACCGGTACCCCAGAGCATGGCACCAAGAGATCTGTCGAGGCCACGCCATCGAGATCATCCTGGAACCCCGATGATGATGCTTTAGAGGCCGAAGCCTCCCGCCGGGGTAATTTTGCCGGTGCAGAATCCTCGAGGGCAAGGCCAGAGGCATCTCGATGCTTAGAAGGAGAACTACCCTTCGAGGACCGGCTGGATTTATGTTTAGTTACCTGAGATCCATGTGAGGAAGAAGCAGCCCTGGAAGACGTCGATGCCACCGAAGCCGCATCAGAGGGAAACAGGGTACTGAGCTTGGCAGCTCGGTTCTGTCGACCCCTCTTAGACATCATTACCGGTACAGCGTCGAAGGAGGCAGACGCGACAGAAAAGAAATAAAGAAAAAACAAGGAAATTCTTCTGCGGTGACAGGAACACGACCTGCTGGCTCCACGGAAAAAGAACAACTGAGGAGAGACAGTTGGGAAAGGCGGGAAGGCAGCATGCAGGCGCTGTGGGATGCTCCCAAAAGCTTTCTGATTGGACGCTGGGGAGCGTTCCCGCGCAGGCTCCGTCGGTACCGACGTACCCATATGTGAAGACTCATTCCTGCTTGTTCCTGGAGATTCTCCAACACCCATTGGTCTGACGTGACTCGGACCCAGGCAGCATAAAACTCCTGCAGCCGACCTCAGACGGCTACTAGGGGCGCCTGGGCCCCCCTGGCATCATTGTGACTTTCTAATATTGGACGAGGAAGTGGAGGGAAAGGCTCCAAATCCTCTACCCGCTCCCCGAAAGCCTCGGAAGCCCTGGGTTCTGTTGGGAAACCTACCTCTCTGGGCGGTATTAAACCTCTGAAACCGAAATCTACAGAAATCCCTCAAAGGACCTTTGCCTCCCAGGGCCCCCCTACCTTGCTTAGGCTTGTCCTCTGACAATCTACCACCCTTAGATTCGCCTAGATCCTTAACTAACTTCTATAGCTCCTCGCCGAAAAGAAGCCTGCCCTTAAAAGGCAGCCTCCCTAACCTTGTCTTGGACACATTATCTGCCGCCCAGTTACGAAGCCACAGATAGCACCTTGCCGCTACCGCCGATGCCATGCTCATTGACAAACCTCTCATCAGGTCATACTGCATATCGGCCAGGTAGGCCGCCCCTGACTCCAGCCTGGAGGCCTCCCCGGCTACGTCGCAATCCCGATCTCCTTGGACCCGCTGCGACCACCTCAAAACAGGCCCTGGCCACCCACGCTCCACAGATGGCCGCCTGAAGCGCTAGGGCATTCACATCAAACATTTGCCGCAGCAGAACATCCAACTTTCTATCCTGATTGTCCTTGAGGGCTGCCCCACCCTGTCCTTGAGGGCTGCCCCACCCTCCACCGGGATAGTTTTCTTCGTAACTGCCGACACGGCTACATCCACCCTAGGCGGCTTAAAGACCTCCTTATCCTGCTCCACTAATGGGTACAGACGCCTCATTACTCTGGCCCCCTTCAGCGGCGCCTCTGGGACATTCCACTCATCTCCTGAAAAACTCTGTGCACCGGGAATGCTCTCTGAGGTTTCCTAAATACCTGCAATAACGGGTCCTCCAGGGTCTCCTCCTCCGTAACCCCCGGGACCGGCATGTTCAACGCCCCTAGCGTTTCTACGATCAGCGCCGGGAGCTCATCCCTGCGGAACACCCGCACTACTCTCGCTTGGTCCTCTTTCTGTGAGCTCCCCTTCTTCCAATTCCTCCTCCAAATCCACACTCTGGCGTTCCTCATCAGAGAGACGCCCCTCAGAGATAATAGATTGATCTCTAAAGTCATCATCCAGGCGCAGTCTCTTCTCTGAACCCTCCTCCATACTTCTGCCGGACGAGAGCCTCTTCACCCCTTTCCTTTCCAGATTACTCTTTCCTTGCCTTTGTGGCACTCCTCCCACCGCCTGCTGTAGAAGCGCCACAAAGCCCTTTGAAAAAATTGACAGTCCCTTGGGCCACTCTACTGGGGCGGAAGGCAAGTTCGGGGCCAAAGACGGCCCAGCCACCGGCTCCTCCAGGGACAAAAACTGTGTCGGAGGACTGGAAATCTCATTCCCTGCCTCCAGAGCGCCTTCCTTGTACTCCCGCACCTGCTCCATCACAGCGGCCTCTTTTGTGCAGCTCTTGCAGACCCCGGAGTCAGCTACTGATCTCCTTCTAGCCCCACATACAAAACACTGGGGTCTAGAAGGCATCTTGTGTTGCGGAGGCTCCAGAAGGTATCCCCACGGTCTCTGCCACCCCGGGACCCGCTCTTGAGAACCTCCACTGCCTTGCACCTCAAATCACTTGAATCTCTCTACTCCTCCATTTTTTACCGTTGTCTTTTTTTTTTTTTTGAAACACTGAGACCTGTCTACACACTCCTCCGATCACTAACTACAACATACCGTGAGTAATCGCATTGAAACATGCCAAATCGCATCAAGGCAACAAGGAATAGTCCCCCCTGCACGGCGCATCGCAGCCTCTGCCACGTGGCCGGGCCCGTCTCCGTTTTCGCACCCAAACACGCTGACGGCTGGGCTGTGCAGGCCGGGCCTACTTACAGTTGTCGGTCTGTCAGATGAAGGAACTTCACTCCCCTATGCCGTGGACGAGGTTCCGCTGAGTCGGGCTTACCATCGGGCCGCTCCCGGTATTAAATTTAACTCTGCTTTCTGCAGGCTCGCACGCTGCCGCCAAAGCCCGAAAGTGCTGACAGGCAGTGCCTCTGTAAAGCGCAGGCTTTAAATAGCTGAGGTCTCCGGTCTGAAGATATGCTAACCCGCAGTACCGGATCCCCACCTGTCTCTCCTAACAGGCCCCTTTACCCACTCCCGAACTTGCAGTCAAGCCCAAACAGGAGGGGGGGGGGGGGTACTCTTGCGCAATTTAAAGGCACAGACGCCAAAGAAGCACATCCCCTTTTTTTTTTTAACTCTACCTAACCAACACTTTACTTAATTGTTCCTCCAGGTAGCCCGGACCCCCGGGCTCACCACCCTTTCAGCTGCTTGGAGACTGAGGCAACTGGGAAGTGGAGGCGGCTCCCGGGAGGTTAAACTGGTGACATCATGAAAAGAGGGCAGTTCCTCAGTCTCCAAGCTGCTGATTAAAGTGGACAACCCAGGGACTAGACTGGGACTAGACTGGAGATACGATCAGGAACATGTGTTCTCCAGGGACAGTAGGAATCAGTCCTCACATATGGGCAACGTCGGCGCCAATGGAGCCCGTGTGGTAATCTCTCCCCAGCTTTCAAAGAAAGCATTTGGGAAATACACCATGCATGCACGGTCCCCTTCCCGCCCAAGGGAGCCATCCTGCCTCAGTACAGCAAGCAGCATCAACACAGGGAGGAGGAAGGCTTGTAAGGACCGATTCCTGCTGCCCCCGGAGAACACTTGTTACAGGTAACTACGCTTTCTCCGGGAACAAGTAGGAAGTCAGTCCTCACACATGGGACTCCCCAGCTACAGGCTACCAAAAAAAAACAAACCTGTAAAAAGCCACAGGTAACCAGAAGGTGGTGAGCCATGAGCAGCAGTAACTGAGTCGGATGACAACAGACCCACAAGCAGCCCAAGTGTCCAGCGAGGAACTAGTGCACTAGCAGTCCAGACACAAGGACCGGAGGGCAGGAGTTGCCTATACCCTGAACAAATGACTGAATACTGCCTGGCCAAAGGCACTGTCTCAATGGGACTCCCTCTCCAGGCAGTAACGAGCTGCGAAGGTATGGACTGAGGACCAGATGGCAGCCTGGCAGATTTCAGACAAGGGAATGGAACGCAGTTTTGTCACCGAGGTCACCATGACCCAGATGCTGTGCTCCGGGACACGGCTCTCCAGCAAGAGATCAGCCAGCTTGTAGATGAAGGTGATTGTCTCTAAACGCACCCTGTCCACCTGGGTGGCAGACTGTCATCCCCAACTGACTTGGGTCAAAGGAGACAGACCTGAGCAGCTCAGCTGTGGCCCTGGGTGCGCTGCAGGTAGAAGGATAGCGCCTGCTTACAGTCATGTGTGGAGAATAGCTTCTGACTAGCTGGCATGTGGCGCGGAAAGAAAACATAGTTACTCACCTGTAACAAGTGATCTCCGGGAACAGCAGGAATTTAGTCTTCACATATGGGTATCGACGGTACCGATGGAGCGTGCGCGGGAACGCTCCCCAGCGTCCAATTAGTAAGCTTTTGGGAGCATCCCACAGCGCCTGCGTGTTGCCTTCCCGCCTTTCCCAACTGCCTCTCTTCAGTTGAGTTTTAAAGCTGAGACAAAGAGAGAGAGAGAGGGAAAGAGAAAGAGAGATACAACGCCTACGGGTGGTGGGTGGGTTGTGAAGACTAAATTACTCACCTGTAACAGGTGATCTCCGGGAACATCAGGAATTTAGTCTTCACATATGGGGACTCCCTAGCTTTAGATGCCAGGGAGAGACCCCAGAAGTTGTGTGTCCCTGTGAAAGGGCTCCAATTCCCCCCATGGATCTCCGGCATCCAACCAGGGATGGTGGGTAGGAGTTGATTAGGTATGGAACAGGTGTTGGAGAACAGCCTGACCAAACAAGGCATCCCGGCGGGAGTCCTTGTCCAAGCAGTAATGGGCTGTGAAGGTATGAACTGAGGCCCAACTGGCTGCTCGACAGATGTCGTCGATAGACACAGAGTGCAGATGAGCCATTGAAGCTGCCATGGCTCTCACATTGTGAGCTGTGACATGGCCCTCCAGAGGAAGATTCTTACTCTGATAGGCAAATGAAATACACTGTGCAATCCAGTTGGACAGTGTTCTATTGGAGACTGGACGTCCCAAATGAGAAGGATCAAAAGCAGCAAAGAGATGAGGACTTTCTATGTTGCTGTGTTCTTTGCAAGTAAAAGGCTAAAGCTCTTTTGCAGCCCAAAGTAAGAAGATAACTTTCTGCATTAGATGCATGAGGCCTTGGAAAAAACACAGGCAGGTTGGTTTAAATGAAAAGGCGAGACCACCTTTGGCATAAAGTGTGGATGAGTCCTAAGGACTACCTTGTCATGATGGAACCTTGTATAAGGTGGATCAGCTACTAATGCCTGCAATTCACTGATACGGCGTGCTGATGTGATTGCAATGAGAAAGAACACCTTCCAAGAAAGGAATTTCAATGAGGTAGTAGCTAAGGGTTCGAAAGGTGGCTTCATGAGCTGACCAAGAACCAGGTTTAAGTCCCATGCCACCGGTGGTGGCCTAATGGGAGGCTTAGTTAGAAGGCGGCCTCTCAAATCTTGCTATAAGAGGATGGGAGGAAATAGGTTGTCCATTTAGAGGCTTGAACGAAGCTGCAATAGCACTCAAATGGACTCTTACTGAGTTAGTTTTAAGTCCTGCATTGGATAAATTAAGTAGATACTCCAGCAATGATTCCAGAGGTATCGCAAGGGGGTTAAAACCCTTCTGCGAACACTATATGGTAAACATTTTCCACTTGAAAGCAGAAGAGCGTCATGTGGAAGGCTTCCTGGAAGCATAAAGGATATCCTTTACTTGCTGAGGGAGGTTAAGATCATGAAGATCTAGGCCTTCAGGAACTAAGCCCTGAGATGCAGAGACTGGGGATTGGGATGCCATAACATTCCGTTCTCCTGAGAAAGGAGATCTGGAGCAGATCCTAACTCCAGGGAGGGATCTTGAGAGAGATGTAGAAGCAGAGGGTGCCACACTTGCCGTGGCCAATGTGGAGCTATGAGAATCATACGGCCTCTGTCTCTCTGAAGCTTGAATAGGGTTTTGGGAATTAGGGGAATGGGTGGAAAGGCATAAAAGAAGTCTTGACCCCAGTGAAGGAGGAAAGCATCCCTGGCCTGAGAGCCCTGAGCCGGAATTATGGAACAGAACCAGGGAAGTTTGGCAGTCAACGGACTTGTAAAGAGGTCTATGTCCGGGGTTCCCCAAATTTGAAAAATCTTGGCCACCTGGTCTGTATGTAGAGATCATTCGTGTGGAAACAGAACTCGACTGAGTCTGTCTGCCCAAGAGTTTTGTATGCCTGGAAGATACACTGCCAGGAGATGAATCTGATGCTCTCTGGCGAGGGCCCATAGTCGCAAAGCTTTGTTGCAAAGCGACAGAGAGCCTGTTCCCCCCTGTTTGTTCACGTAGAACATGGCTACTCGATTGTCCGTATGAATGAGGACTGTCTTGTAGCTGAGCAGGGTGTGGAACACTCGGAGAGCAAGGAAGATTGCTCTGAGCTCTGTTGTGAGAGTTGCCTGGGGTAAGGGTTGTTGAAATGGGGACCCCAGCAACAGGTTCTGAGTGGACTGCCACCATTGGAGGCAGAAAATATGGCGATTTGTGTTTGCTATTTTGTCTGACAGGCACCCTGATGCCTGGGTCCACTGAGTGGATAAACTGGGCTGCCCTCATATGGAGGCAAGCATAAGGAACCACATGCACGGTAGATGCCAAGTGGCCTAGCAGTTGTAACATCTCCCGAGCAGTGAGATGAAGCTTTAGCACTGCTTGAGAAGCTAACTGCACCATGCAAAGGCAACGGGTCTGAGGAAGATAGGCCCTTGCTTTCCTTGTGTCCAGCCAAGCTCCTATGAACTCTAAAGACTGAGTGGGAGTTAGACTGGACTTTGGGACGTTTATGACTAGACCCAAATACTGAAGGATATGCATTGTGCAAGACAGAGAAATCCTGGCCTCTGACTCTGATGGGGCTCGAATGAGCCAATCGTCTAAGTAAGGGAAGACGAATATTCCTAGAGTGCGAAGAAATGCTGTTACCACAGCCATGCATTTCGTAAACACCCTTGGTGCAGAGGCCAGGCCATAAGGAAGCACCCGGTATTGGTAGTGCTTTCCTTGAAAAAGGAACAGAAGGAACTTTCTGTGAGATGGATGAATGAGAACATGAGCGTACGCATCCTTGAGATCTAGAGAACATAGCCAATCCTGACTCTGAAGGTATGGCAGCAGAGTTCCTAGAGAAATCATCTTGAATTTCTCCTTGAACAGGAATTTGTTCAATTCTCTGAGGTCTAAATAGGTCTTTATTTCCTTATTCCAAAGAAAACAGGAGGACAGAGGGAGTAAAACCCTGTACCCTGTTGAGGAATGGGTACTTCTTCTATTGCCCCTTGGGCAAGAAGCATAGTGACCTCTTGATCTAATAGGTTGATAAGAGGTTTGAGAATTGAACTGTCTTACCATTGTGGGAGGGGACATTTATTTATTTATTTATTTTTATTTAACAGTTTCTTATATACCGCCCCTTCCAGAGATCAGGGGCGGTTCACATCGAACAAAAATCAATATACTTCTGTATATTTTACATGGAACTTGTGTTAACTATGTACACGTTTAGTTACATTGAACATGTTTTGAACATTAACTAGAATAACACTATTCAAACTATGTACAGGTCATCACAACATAATTGAGTTACCGGTATTATTTACAATAGCGACATGCTCAAAAAATGGAGCTTGTACCCCTCTTTTATGATGGAGAGTGTCCAATGCTCTGCTGTTATCTGCCCCCATCAGGGGGCAAAGTGACACAACCTTCCTGGAATGGTGGAAGGCTCTGGTCCATTGAGAGCCAGGAAGGCTAAGTTCTCTAGATGAAAGTCAAAGGCCTTGTGGAGGCTGAGACTGCTGAGACGGTTGAGGCTTAACAGTCTTTGCTTTCCTTTGTTTGGGTGGTTGCTGACTTTTCCGGACAGGTTGACCTGCAGAGCGTCCCTTTTCCGGACAGGTTGACCTGCAGAGCGTCCCTACTGGGAATAAGCAGGATAAAACCTTTTCTTTTTGGAAAAGAATGTTTTTTTGAAAGATTTCTTTCTTGCAAGATCAGCTGTGGCCTTCGATAATCTATCCAAGGTGGAGTTGTCAGCATCCAAATCATTGTCTTTTTTTTGCCAATCTTTGCAAAACAGGATCTCAGCAGTACAAGGAATATTGCCCAGTTTGTATTGTACCCAGAGCTCCAAATCAGATGCCTGGAGCCAGTCAATTCTACGTGCACCTATGGCAATGGTAGAGGTTCTGCTTATGCACTCAAAACAGTCAAAAGCTGCACGGTTGACAAATTTAGAAACATCCTGGGCATGTTTGACCAATGTGAGAAAATCCTGCCCGCTATCCTCAGGAAGAGGGCTCAAAACCTCTAAATCCCCTGTGACTTTCTTCAGGAACTTTCCCATATATAAAATATAGGAACTGATCCTGGCAGAAAGCATGGAAGCTTGGAAAGTATGACGTCCAAAAGCATCCAAAGTTCTGCACTCACATCCTGGAGGATTAGAGGCATGCCTCTTTGCACTCCTGATCCTTCTCATAGCTGATTCCAAAACAATAGAGTGGTGAGGAAGCTGAGTCTTCTGAAAAACAGGAGGGACTCGATACATAGTATCCAGTCTACGAGAGTGAGGAGAGGTGATAAGAGGCGACTCCCACATTCTTAGCATGAGATCATGCAAGATCTCATGGATGGGTAGAGTAGCTGCCTCCTTAGGAGCTTTGGGATATTGTAAAATTTCCAACTCCTTTGCTCTGGGCTCTGTTTCAGGAGCCACAATAATGGACAGACCTCGAGCCACCTCCCTGATGAAGTCCTGAAAGGAAATATCCTCTGGAGGAGACATCCTGCGTTTAGGGGAGGAAGGCTCCTCTGGGAGAAGTATTCCCGTACCGACAGAACTGTCAGAATCCTCAGATTCCTCTGAGGACTCGAAGTACCTTCTGTCTGGATGCTCTTGAAGAGCCCGATACCCGTACCGACCGAAGTCGGTACCGGTGTATCGGTACCGGAGGGCATCGCATGACTGGGTGCCGGCAATGCGGACACCAATGTTGATGCCGATGCTGTGGGTACCGGTACCGGTGCCGGTTCCTGGTTGAACTGTGACGCGGTTCCGAGGGTGTCGATGCCGCAAGGAGAGCCATCAGACTGCGTTCAATAGCCAGGAACCTCTGGTCTATCGATGCTGCCAATGCCTGGATGTTGGTACCGGAGAAAACAGCCGGTATCCCAGAGCATGGCACCAGTAGTTCTGCCAAGGTTGAGGCCTCAAGAACGTCCTGGAGCCCCGATAATGCTTTGGAAGCCAAAGTCTCCCGCCGGGGCAATTTTGCCGGTGCAGAATCCTCAAGGGCAACGCCAGAGGCATCTCGATGCTTAGAAGGAGATCTACTCTTTGAGGACCGGCTAGACTTGTGTTTAGTTACCTGAGATCCACGGGAGGAAGAGGAAGCCCTGGAAGACATTGATGCCACCGAGGCTGCATCGGAGGGAAACAGGGTACTGAGCTTAGCAGCTCGATTCTGCCAACCTCTTTTGGACATCATGGCACAGGCCATACATTCCGTGATGTAGTGGTCAGGACCTAAACATTTAAGACACCACTCATGGGTGTCTGTGACGGAGATGGTACCGCCACACTTTGTGCACTTTTTAAAACCCGAAGCGGGTTTTTCCCATTGTGGAGGAATTTTGGGCCTAGGGCCCAAAATGGCGCGTGCACCTCGAAAAAAGTACTAAGTGTGTGTATGTGTATGTGTATGTGTGTGTGTGTGTGTGTGTGTGTGTGTGTGTATATATATATATTTATTTATTTATATATTTATTTATTTATTTATTTTATTTTATTTATTTATTTTTTTTTTTAAAGAAAAGAAAAAAAGAAAGTAGAACCGGTGGTACTGGTAAAGCGTCGAGGAAGGCAGGCACGACCACAAAAAGGAAGGGCAATAAGGAAAATGTTTGTGGTGACAGGAACGACGACCTGCTGGCTCCATGGAAAACAAAGAACTGGAGAGAAGCAGTTGGGAAAGGCGGGAAGGCAGCACGCGGGCGCTGTGGGATGCTCCCAAAAGCTTTCTAATTGGACGCTGGGGAGCGTTCCCGCGCAGGCTCCGTTGGTACCGACGATACCCATATGTGAAGACTACATTCCTGCTTGTTCCTGGAGATGATGGGAAGCACCACCTGCTGGTTAAGATGGAACGGAGACACCACTTTAGGCAGGAACTTTGGGTGTGTGCAGAACACGATCCTGTTCCTACAGAACCTAGTGTACAGTGGGTCCGCCACTAACATTTAGAGCTCGCTGACCTGGAGAGCAAAAGTGAGCGCCGCAAGGAACATCACCGTCCAAGTGAGATAATTAAGGTAGCAGGAGTCGAGAGGCTCAAAGGGTGGCATGGTAAACTTTGAGAATACAACGTTCAAGCCCCACTCCGCTGCAGGACAGATGGGAGACTTTGAGAGGAGACCACCCCCTCAGGAAGCGAGCCACTAACAGCTCAGCGGAGAGAGGTTTGCCCTCGATGGTGGTGCGCCACCAGCGCCCTAAAGTGCACCCTGAGTTAGACTTCAAGTCTGCCTGAGACAGGTGAAGCAGATACTGCAGCACCAGGTGGATGGAGCAGGAGAAGGGTTTAATCTGCCTCTCTACGCACCAGACAGGAAAACCTCCGCCACTTGAAGGCGTACACCCAGCATGCGGAGGTCTTACAGGAAGCCAGAAGTACCTTTTCCACCTCAGTAGAGACTGAAAGGAGCCAGAGCTACCGCTCAGCCAGGCCATGAGCATCAAGGACCCCAGGTTGGGGTACCGGAGTGTCCTCTTCCTGCGTTAGTAGGCCTGGGTCGCACCCAAGGGGAACCGGGGACACTGTGGACAGGCGGAGAAGTAGGGGAAACCATGGCTGCCTGTCCCAACATGGGGCTATCAGGATCATTGTGGCCCTGTCTCGCTGGACCTTGAAGAGGGTCTTGGCAATCAGGGGCGTGAACAGAAAGGTGTAGAGGAGACACTCTGCCCATGAGATCATGAAGGCATCCGCCGCGACCCTGGCAGGGTGCATCTACCGGGAGCAGAAGCAGGGCAGCTGGACATTGGCTGGGCTGGCAAAGAGATCCATTTGTGGGAGACCCCAGAGCCAGAATGGCCGGTGAGCAACTCTGGGATCCAGCCTCCACTTGTGTGGCTGAATAACCCAGCTGAGCCGGTCCACCAGGGCATTGTCCTGGCCCGGGAGGTATACTGCACGCAGGAGCATCCCGTTGCTGCTGGCATAAACACAGATGCTCACCACTTCCTGGCAAAGGAGGGATCACTCCGTGTCTCCCTGTTTGTTTATGTAAAACATCGCCACCTGATTGCCAGTCTGTACCAGTACTTCTTGGTCCCGCAGGTGATGGCAAAAAGTCTGGAGGGCTAAGGCAACAGCCCGGAGCTCCAGAAGGTTGATTTACTGAAGGCTCTCCACCGATGACCAACTGCACTGTGTGCAGAGGTTGCCGCAGTGGGCTCCTCACTCCAATTTTGAGGCATCCATTGTGAGGATCCTCTGCAGTGTGGGGGTCTGGAAAGGCATCCCTGCCCATAGGTGCAGGAGGTGTTGCCATCAGCCTAGAGAGTCGGTGAGGGGACTGGTGATGGTCACCCTGTCTCGTAGACACCCCATGGCCTGGGACCACAGAGCGGAGTGTCCACTGGGCTGCCCACATCCGCAAGTGGGCATCCAGGGTGATATGCACCATTGACGCCATGTGTCCCAGTAGGCAGAGCATGTATTGGGCAGATGCCGAGCAACGGTGCTGGGCGCCCTCTGCAAGCACCTGGAGGGGCAAGACCCCGTCCCTTGGAAGAAACGCCCTGGCCTGAGAAGTGTCCAGCTGCACCCCTATGAACCCCAAGTGCTCTAGGACAAGGATAGTGCAGCCCATTGACTGTTGTGCTTCGGCACCTGTGCTGCCCTTTACCAACCAGTCATCCAAATAGGGGAAGAGGAAGACCCAAAAGAGCCTGAGGTGGGCTGCAACAACCACCAGGCACTTGGTGAATACCCGTACAGTAGCAGCCAGCCCGAAGGGGAACACACTGTACTGATAATGACCTCTGCCCACCACAAAGCAAAAGCACCACCTGTGAAGGGAGTGGATAAGGATGTGCGCGTACACATCCTTTAAGTCCAAGAAGCATAGCCAGTCTCCCTACTGGAGGTATGGCAGTATGTTCCAAGGGAGAGCATCTTGAACTTCTCCCTCACCAGGAACCTGTTGAGGTCCCGCAGGTCTAGGATGGGACAAAACCCTCTGGTCCTTTTGGAGACCAGGAAATAGCAGTAGAACCCTCTGCCCCCGAGGTGGACAGGGACATGTTCAGTTTCCTCTGCTTTACTTGTTAGGAGGCCTGCAAGTTCCTGCTGGAGCAGGGCCCGGTAAAGGTGAGTCCTGGGGGGGCTCTCCCAAGAATTATGGTGGGGGCGCCTGCTTACTATGGGCTCTGAGGAAGGTATCTCCCACATGCGGAGAAGCAGATGTTCCAGGTTAGGGGAATGGGCATGGTGAGTGCCTCTTTCAGAAGAGCCTCGTACTGGAGAATCTCGAGGTCCTCCGTTCAAAGATCCTCCTCAGATTCAGTGGTGAAGGCAAGAGCCTTTGCCATAATCCCTCACGAAATTGAGGAAGGCCATGTACTCGAGAGGGGATTGGCACCGCGTCTCCGGGGGAGACGGATCAAAAAGGCACATCCCGGTGACGGCAGGTATCCTGGGATTCATTGCCATCGATCTACCAGTCTGCTTCCAAGGCAATGGAGAAGTCAAAGGTTCCCTGGGGTCTCGGGGTCGTGCCCTGGCCACCCGCCACTCAGAGCCAAGGGCACAGAGCGGGCAAGACATACCTCTTTGCTACTTACTATAGTTCAGAACCTAATTCCCCTGATCACACTCCAGCTAAGCCTAACTCCCCCATGCATACAGTACTTACATCCCAGAACCAGAGTAACCTCACCAATGCAAATTCACACTGACCCAAACTCTAATTTAATCACCACAAACATAATCCTGACCACACAGCTCCTCTAGAGCTTCTGGTTCACCCTAATTGTAAATAGCTTGTAATGATTTATTGTTACTAGTACTCGTTTATTCTATGTATATAGTTTGAGTTCTATGTATTGAATATGCTTTTACTGCATTTCAAACTCTGTTATTTGTAAACCGCGCTTGATCTTGGGAAAGCATGGGTATAAAAATGTTTATTAAATAAATAAATAGGGAACAAGACCGAGATTGTGTCTGAGGAAAAGGGATCTTTTGAGGTCAGTGGTGCTTGTGGATCGGCTCAACATCCAGGGAGTTCCTTGATGTGGAGGGTCCTGTGGTTGGGCGTGATGACCTGGAACCACCAGGCATCAGAGCCCGCTGCTGGGCCAAGAAGGAAAACTGTGCTCCACGACCTCATCCTGGCCTCAAGACCAGATGGTTCTGTAGCCTTTGGTACAGGCACAGATGACATCGGGCCCTGCGCCCGCTCCATTGAGAGGGAGTCCTCTACAAGAATGGAACTCGAGGGTCCAAGACCGATCCAGCGATGTCGACTGCTTCCATTGAGGCAACTTGGAAGGCCTATCTCAGCCATTGCCCTCGGCCTTGCATTGAGGGCTACGGGTCCTGGACCAGTGGGATTTCCCCACTTTCCTTAACTCATCTCCCAACGCGATTTTCGAGGATTTTCGGCTCTTCTGGCGGCCCTCATCTGGCTGGAGGCTCTGTGGCTGCTCAGTCCCCCTGAGAGTCCGAGGTCCCGGAGGAGGACTTGGAGCTAGGACTCATGGATGACTCCAAGGATGAGTCAACTTTGTGGAAGATGGACACGCTGCTGCTGACATCTCTTAAGGTCCTTGGGAGTCATTTGCTTACAGAGACTGCAGACCAAGGGATCATGATCTGGCCCAAGGCATCAAAGGCAGCAATCGTGCAGGTCCATGTGCGAAACGTGTGCGCAGCGGTTGCATGGCTTGAAGCCACTGACCAAGGTCATGGAAGGGAAGATGGCCTCCGCGAGGACAAACGCACTTGGACTGGCCAGGAAAAAGGCACAAACCCACGCCAAACAAAAAATCTTAAGGAAAAGAAAAGAAAAAGAAAAAGAACCCGAGAAACGTGACACTGAGGCAAGAGGACTCAGGGGCAAGAAGGGATCGGTACGCAACCAGAGAAAAGCAAAAATTAAGACAAAAACTACCAACTTTTTCCAGGGGGGAATAGACAAGTCTGATGGGCTCTGCGGGAAAAAAAGGAAAATGAGGAAGATGGCACCTTTGGGTAAGAAGGGGACCATGCATGCATGGATGGTTCATCTCCCCAAAGGCTTTCTTTGAAAGCTGGGAAGAGATTACCTCGCGGGCTCCGTTGGCGCCGATGTCACCCATATGTAAGGACCAACTTCCTGCTTGTTCCCGAAGAACTACAATGAATATACATGAGAGAGATCTGCATACAATGGAGGCAGTGCATGCAAATCTCTCTTATGCATAAGCTTTCGGGATAACCCCAATGGTGTCGATTCATCCTGTTTGTCGAGAGAGAAAGACCAGATTGTTAAGTTCTAACACATTGTGAACTATAAAATTCTCTAGCATTATCTTCTGCACATTCTGTTCTTAAGACCGTTAGCTCCTGAACACAAGTCAAGAAATGTATTAAAGGTAAATAAATGAACTATGGGATGATAGCTCTTTTATTGTACTAATTTATTTTAGCAGCTTCCTGTTGAGGAGGAGGAGGAAGAAAGGGCTATCTGAAATGGCCTAAATTACCTCAGTATGAAGTTGGCAATCAAGAGCCAAAATGGCAAAGTGGCAACATTCTACCAGACCTGAAACTTTCAACTGTGGTGAGCAACAGAACATGTGATGCCTTTGATCTGCCCATGGCTTGACCACACCCTGAACTGTACAAGATCTTGCTGAGGCCAACTCACAAGTGCCAAAATGTGCTCATCTGTGGGAAAGGAATATGACTGGTAAATGGACACAAAATGCATGGTATCAAATCAAAAATGACTTATGGGGGGTGCTTGTGAGCACAGCGAAAATGGTCGCACATTAGAACAGGTCTCACTACCTCATGGCCCTGATCCCTGTGTCTGGTGTCCTTTATGGCCAAGAACCTTAGGAATCGATGGCTGCTATGCCAGTAAGACCAGTGGTGTAAGGGCCTCCTCCCGATCTCCCTGTTTACCTCCACTGTGTACTCCAGATGTTGGGCTCTGATGGCATCGGCGCCTCAGTCGCTGACAATGCCCGATGCCAGTAATGCTCTGATCTTCACACCCACGAATAGTTTCACCACATAAAACGCCTGTGGACAAGCTTATCTGCATCTACTTTCAATGCCGAATTCTGATCTCAGGCTGCTGTCGTGTTGGGGGGCTAGATCTGATGTCCACAGCTCAGTGCATGCTACCATCCTCAAGTGCCAACTCTGGAGGACTCTTGTGAGTGCACTGCCTCTCTCCCAGATGCAACCTGTGCTCCAGCTGACGAAGGCACCCCGATACAGTAAACGGCATGAGACTCTGTCTGGTCTATATGGCTCGCTGACTACCTGGCAGAGTCTGTTGGCCTCACAGCTCATTCTGCTCTCAGTGGAACACATGCCTGACATGCAGGAGAGCTGCGGCTTAGTAGGAATACAAGCTGAGATCTGCCATTTTTCCATCTCCTGAAGGTGAGCCAGTGCAAGAACAAGGTGAGCAGTGTGAATGATGTGGCAGGACAGAATGGAGGCATGGTCGGCTCACATCAGAACCCCATTCCGCTGAGGACCGGATCACTGCCCTGCTCATTAAGGCATGCAGGATATGTCTCATCCATTGAATTGAATTTAAGGCACTGACAGAGGTACAAACTCAAAGCTCAGCAGCAAGATTTTAAGCACTAAAAATTCAGTAAACAAAAAAATAAAAACAAAAGAGCAGCAAAACAAAAAAAGAAAAATGAAGAAGTGCAAATTTGAAGAAAAACTAAAAGGAGGAACAAATCAGCAGGAAACCAAAACTCAGAACAACTGACCCCAATCTAATTGAGGTGAATCTACACTTATTAAATCAGCTTCAGAATGCAACAGGTGTTTTGTGGTTTCCCTCGTGTGGTGAAATATCTGCACTGTTCTCAGAGCTTTGAGTATTTAACATCTGTGCTTCTTCTGCTCTCTTTGTATCAAAAGCTGTTTTTTCCTCTCCAGTCATGTCCAGCTTCAAGTCATACGCTGCAGCGTTATCAAAATATGCCTGTGTTCCTGATCCTGCCTCAGTCTTCTCCAGCTCTGGATCAGAGTGGTGCCCTTGCTCCTTCACTATCTGTGATCTCAGACACCTCTCTACCAGCAACTAAAGCAGATCTCATGGAAATGCTTCAGGAGTTAAATCTCCTCTGTGTGGACTTCTCCAAAGCTGTGAGTGATATTAGGGAGGATCTCAAATCACTTGATGATCGAGTTACTCAAAATGAAATAAATATCGGAAAACAAATTGATGCCACAGCTCTATTTCAGTCTAAGCTGCAGAAGCTTGATCAGGTAACTAAAGATTAAAGGAAAAGCATGATGATCTTGAGAATGGTCAGAGACACTGCAACATCCGTGTACTCGGGATCAAGATGCAGTCTCACTCAAAGAATTGCATGCTTTGTCTACCAGGGGTGCCTGAGTCAGTCAAATTGGAGCAAACAGAAGCTTGGGCACCAAGGCAGGATCCAGATCTCAACCACAGCCTATAATAGCCTGCTTTAGTTGGACAAAGTGGCACTCTTGCATAGCCTTCGAGGCAAACACACATTCTTGTTTCATGGTCAAGAGATTCCGATTTTTCAAGACCTCTCTCAATACACTATGGAGGACGAAAAAGCTTTAAATCTTTAACACAAGTGCTGCAGAAGAAGTCAGTGAGTTATCGATGGGGTTTCCTGTTTACACTGATCTTTGAGTGGAATGTCTCAAAGAATTTCAGAATTGTCTGACTGTATGGACTTTTTGAACTCTTCAAAACAAGGAAGGTTGCTCTCCACGTTTGCGAGTAAACCAAGGTGACTGGGAAGTTTCTACTCCCACTGCCTGGCTTTCAGCAGCCCTCAGATAACAAGCAGGCTGATACACTTAAAGATATGGACACTACTGCACTTCCCTGAGGAGTGTGCTCCCGCCTTTATAATATTTCCTATTTGTAGTGTTTATTTCTCTGGGCACATTGCTCTACTTGATCTTTGTGGCTATCTGTGTATCCACTAGTGTTTGGGGTGGCTGCGTGAAGGGTAAATTGGGCTGAAGTCTTGGGTGATAGGGTGGAAGGGGTGCGATAGGGGAGTGTTTTGGTGGATGGGTAAGGTATGGGAGGGAAGTATCCTGATGTGATTAGGGGTTGTGTTTAGCAATCTGGACTGGGGGGGGGGGGGCCCGTAACTAATGTACTAAGTGCTCAACCTTATGGCACCTTCTGTGTCACGGTTTCTGTTAGCTCTCTTATCTGTATCCGTCCTTTAGAGTTAGGATTGGGGGGGGAGGGCGTTGGGGGTTTGGGAGGGTTGGTCTGTCGGAGGGTGGGGACACCAGTTATGTTTTAATATAGAATAGTTAAGATAGTATCAGTGCCGGAGGAGGCAAGATGGTGGCAGTGATCAGCTCCGGGTGATCCGGCTCTCTACGAAGAGCTCTGCTCGTGGCGGCTTGCCCTTTCAGCGGTGGAGATGGGACAAAGGAAGCATAATCAAGCCTCCTTACTCTCGGGTGAGGCTCATATCGGTCCTGCTGGGCAGAGAACACTTCAGATATGTGGCTTTGCGATCCTCGGAGTTGGAGCGGCATCCTCTGTGGGTCTGGCATTGAGTCCAGATCTGAGCACGTCAGGGGTAGTGCTCTCCCCTGAGCAGCTGGGCCCCCCGCCATACCCCGGAAGTGTTGCAGCGGCTTCTGGTGTGCTTTCCGACGGCATGAAAACTAGTATGCCGGTTCGGGAGAGTGAAGAGGGTTCCGTGGCAGGCTGTACACATCTGACTTCTCCGTCTGGAGGAAGAAAGAGAACGGAGAGTATATCTTTTTTGGGAGATAACCTACGCCAGGCAGGCGGTTAGAGTAGTTACTCATCTGCAACAGGTGTACTCCAGGAGCAGCAGGAATCAGTCCTCACATATTGGTGACGTCGGCGTCGACGGAGCCCCCGTGCGGAGCATTTCCCCAGCTTTCAAGGAAAGACTTTGGGAATGCAGCGCGCATGCGCGGTCCCCTTCCCGCCCAAGGGTGCCATCTTGCTTAGTCTGATGACATAGCTAAAAGACAGCAAAAAACAAAATGAAGTATATGACTGCAACTCCAGGGGAGGAGGGAGGGTTGTGAGGAATGATTCCTGCTGCTCCTGGAGAACACCTGTCACAGGTGATTAACTACTCTTTCTCCAGGACCAAGGAGGAAGTCAGTCCTCACATATGGGACTCCCCAGCTCTAGGCTACCGGGAACCGAAAGCTGAATAAATGGCTCCCTCTCAAGAGCCTCAGCATCCGTGATAAGAATATCCTCTGAGAACGCCCCCGTACGGTAGTCCAACACAAGGGCCGGAGGGTAGGAGTTGCCTAAACCTCAAAGAGATTACGGAGTACCGCCTGTCCAAAAGCACTGTCCCTTCGGGACTCTCTCTCAAGGCAGTAATGGGCTGCAAAAGTCTGGCTTGAAGACCAAGTAGCGGCCCGGCAGATGTCTGCCAACTGAACAGAGCGGAGACAAGCTACTGTCGCGGCTTTCGCCCTGACACGGTGGGCCGTGACTCGACCCTGCAAGGGGAGGTCGGCTGCCTTGTACGCCCAGGCAATACAATCTGCTACCCAAGTGGACAACGTATGCTTGGAGACAGGTAACCCCAGCTTATTAGGGGGTCAGAGAAGACGAAGAGCTGAGTGGCCCTTCGATGCCCCCTCATACGTTCTATGTAAAAAGACAACGCCCTCTTACAGTCCAGGGTATGCAAGACTGTTTCAGCCCGGTTGGTATGTGGCCTGGGAAAGAAGGTCCAAAGAACCACCTCCTGGTTGAGGTGGAAAGAGGAGACAACATTTGGAAGGAACTTCGGCTGGGTCCATAGGACCACCCTGTTCCTATAGAACCGTGTGTACGGTCTATCAGAAACCAGAGCTTGTAGTTCACTCACACGTCTGGCCGAGGTAAGAGCTACCAGGAAGAGCGCTTTCCAAGAAAGGAAGCACAAATGGCAAGTATCCATCGGCTCAAACGGTGGGCGAGTAAGTTGCTGCAAGACCACATTCAAATCCCACTCGGTCGTCGGTGGATGAACCGGAGGCTTGAGAAGAAGCAGACCTCTGAGGAAGCGGGACACCAAGGGATGAACTGACAGACTGTCCCTCCACCGGTGAGTGGTGCGCTGATAGAGCACTGAGGTGGACCCGAACAAAGTTAGACTTAAGGCCTAGGTCTGACAGGTGAAGTAGATACTGCAGTACTACTGGCACAAGGGCAAGAGAAAGGATCTTCATTGCACTGAGCACGCCATATCGTGAACCTATGCCACTTGAGGGCATAGGACTTTCTGGTGGACTGCCTCCTAGAGGCCAAAACTACCTCTTCAACCTCCTTAGGTATAAGCAAGGGAGCTAGCACTATTCTTTCAGCAGCCAGGTCATCAGATTGAGGGAACTGAGATTGGGGTGCAGAAGGGAACCCTGATCTTGAGACAGGAGATCGTGTTGCAGCCCCAGAGGGAAAGGAGTTTTCACCGCCAACTGTAGAAGAAGTGGAAACCACGGTTGCCTCGGCCCTACTAGAATCACCGAGGGCTTCTCCCGGAGAATCTTGAACAGATTTCGGGCCACCAGGGGCATGGGAGGAAACACATACAGGAGGCCCGTAGACCAAGAGATCAGAAAAGCATCTGCTGCTTTTCTCAGGGGATGCAGCTGTCTGGAGCAAAACCTGGGCAGCTGACATTTTGTGGACTGGCAAAGAGATCAATGGACGGAAGTCCCCAGCAAAGGAAGATCTGCTAGACCACCCATGGATTCAACTGCCATTCTTGAGGCTGGAGAATCCTGCTTAGCTTGTCTGCTAGGAAATTCTCCTGACCAGATAGAAAGATTGCTTTGAGAAACATGCCTTATTTGACTGCAAAGGAGCAAAGGGCCTGTGCCTCCTGACATAGGAGTCTGGACCCCGTGCCCCCTTGCTTGTTCACATAGAACATTGCTACCTGATTGTCCGTCTGAACTAAGACAGACTGGTGAGAGGGAATGAGAAAAAGTCTGTAGAGTCAAGCAGATTGCTCGCAGCTCCAAAAGATTGATCTGCTGTGTGGCCTCCCGAGGAGACCAGAGTCCTTGAGTGCATGTGCCCTGGCAATGTGCACCCCAGCCCTTTAAGGAAGCATCGGTCGTCAGCACCCTTGTGTGTACTGGAACCTGAAAAGGTACCCCCCTGAGGCGGTTTGGGAGATGTAGCCACCACTGCAAGGAGTCCAAAAGTGGTTTGGACACCTTTACTCTGTCTCGGAGGTCGCCTGTGGCCTGTGCCCACTGAGCTCTGAGGCACCACTCAGCAGCCCGCATATGCAGACGGGCATTTGGAGTCACATGTACCATAGATGCCATGTGGCCCAGAGCTGCAGGAAGTGCCTGGCGGAGACCTGAGAATTGCTTTGGAACTGGTTCACCAAGTCCATCAGTCTGTGGGCCCTGTTCTCGGGCAAGTAAGCTCTTGCCTGCAGGGTGTCTAATCTTGCCCCTATAAACTCTAGGTTCTGAGAGGGGAGCAAAGTGGACTTTGCATAGTTTATGACAAAGCCCAGATGCTGAAGAAGAGAGACAGTGCGAAGAGTGGCTTGTCTGGCCTCCTGGAGAGTCTGGCCACTGATGAGCCAGTCATCCAGGTATAGGAAGACAAAAATTCCCCAATTCCTGAGATAGGCTGCCACCACCGCCAGGCATTTGGTGAAAACCCTGGGGGCAGAGGTTAGGACAAAGGGAAGTACCCTGTACTGAAAATGGTTTCCTCCCACCACAAATCTGAGATATTGTCTGTGGTCTGGGTGAATGAGGATGCGAGTATAAGCATCCTTTAGGTCTAAGGAGCATAGCCAATCTCCCTGCTGGAGGTAGGGCAGCAGTATACCAAGGGTAAGCATCTTGAACTTTTCCCTCTCCAGAAACTTGTTTAGGTTTCGCAAGTCTAGGATAGCCGGAGGACTCCTGTCCTTTTTGGTTACCAGAAAGTACCTGGAGTAGAAGCCTTGCCCTTCCAGGTGGTGAGGCACCGGTTCCACCGCCTGTTCCTTTAGAAGACTTGCCAACTCCTGAAGGAGGAGGTTTCTGTGCAGAGGGAGTCTTGGAGGTTCCCCTGGAAAGTAGGAGGGGGGTAGCTGGTGGAAGTGGAGCATGTAGCCTTTTTGGACTATGCTGAGTACCCAGGTATCCCCCTGTGATGGCTGGCTGCCTGTAGGCATACAGGGTCAGCCGACCTCCTGTGCTAAGTGGAGCCAGTGGTGAAGAGGCTATTCTGTGGGAGTCAAAACCCCGCTTCCTGCTGTGCAGGAGCCGGAGCTGGCGGCTTGGGGGTCTTCTGCCTACGGGGCCCATGCCCCTGCCCATTGGCCTGCTGGCCCTGTTGGGGAGCTGGAGAGGCCTGATATTGAGGGTAGGATTTGTAGGCAGCATCCTTCCTCGGGAAAAAGGGCTTCTTTCCCCGAGCCCTTCTTTTTCTGAGAAGGGGCAGAAGTCTTCCTGGACAGCCTTGTCCTGGTGAGAGTCTCGGTCTCGATTTCTGCAGCCTTTTCAGTCATGGGTTTACCGAAAAGGCTTTCACCTCGGCAGGGGACATTGACCAACTTGTCCTGTACCCATGACTCCAGGTCTGATGACTGCAGCCAGGCCTGACGGTGTGCACCAATGCCGGCCGCGGCTACCCAGGCCAAAGCCTCAAAGCCATCATAGGCTGCTCGAGAGATAAACTTCAAGCACTCTCGGATCCCTGTTGACAAAGCCTTGAACCTCTGCAAAGGTTCCTCGGAGAGGCCAGCTGAGAACCTGGCAATCTCCTTTGCCAGGTCTCGTAGGTATATGCCCATGTACAGCTGGTAGGTCTGGACACGGCAAGATAGCATAGAGCCCTGGAAGCACTTTCTACCGAAGGCATCCAGGTTCCGGGCATCCCGGCCAGGGGGGCAGCAAGGAGTGCATCTTCTGACTCTTCAGGCAGTGCATGGCCAATTCCACAACCATGGAGTTGTGCGGTAGCTGCGCCTTTTGGAACCCAGGGCTCTTACGGACTCGATAAATGGAATCGACCCGTTTGCTAAGAACCGGCGCCAAGGCCGGTGCCTCCCACATACGGAAGAGCAGC
This sequence comes from Ichthyophis bannanicus, assembly GCA_033557465.1. NCBI lineage: Eukaryota > Metazoa > Chordata > Amphibia > Gymnophiona > Ichthyophiidae > Ichthyophis > Ichthyophis bannanicus. Next base: position 88,232,818 of record CM066035.1, on the reverse strand, counting down.
CGTTCCAGCATTGAAGGAACCAGTACAGTAAAGGCTTCCTTCAGAGGAAAGTCATACTGGAGGGCATCGAGCTCCTCGGCTCGAGGCTCCTCCTCGGCGTCCGCAGGGAAGGCCAAGGCTTTGGCGATGTCCCTCAGAAGTCCAAGAACCGGGTATCCTCTGGGGGAGGACCTTCTCCGAGGCTCAAACTCCGGTGAGTCCAAAGGGACGCACTGGGTCCGGAAAGTGTCTGGGGACTCCTCATCCTCCATCTCCCACGCTGACTCCTCCAAGGAGGAATCGAACAGATCCAGCCGTGTGGGCCTCGGTGCCACCTGCCCCGACGCCGAGGGTATCAGCGTCGACGACCTCGGCTCCACATGGGAGGTCGAGGGGGACCTTGACCGAGGATCAACTCGAGACTTCATTGACTCGAGGATCGGCTCGGTCTCCGGGGTCGACTTGGACGTCGAGGTCCCGGTGGTCGGGGCAGATGCACCGGTCAGACTGGCGATCAGCACCTGCTGCTGTTCCATGAAGGCAGCCAAGCTGTTCTCCAAGGCCGTTAACTTGAGTCCAAGCTCAGGAGACTCAGTAGAGCCCGACGTCGGCTCCCCTGGAGGAGGGTCCACGAAGACAACAGCACTTACGTGACTCGGGGACTCAGTCTCCACGCGAGATAACTTGGACGGCCTCTCCGACTCTGAGAGCCCGGGGCGGCGGTCAGGGCTACGCGACCTGGCCCTCGAGGAACCAGGAACCTCCACCGACGACGCCCTCATGAGTTTTCTTCCTTCTGTGCTCCCAGGTGGGAGACTCCCTCTCAGAGGAACCCCGACGGCGCTCGGTGTCAGACTCCTGAGATGTCGAGGCCTCTGACAAAGTCTGGGCCTAGCCGGACGCGGACTCTGAGAAAATTCTCTCACGTTGGTGCTGCCGGCTCCGAAGTGCTTCGACGACATTTTGCCGCACGGTCCACAGGCCAGCGGGTCATGGTCGGGCCCAAGGCAATGGAGGCAGCAGCTATGTGTGTCGGTGAGAGACATAAGTTTCTTGCACCGATCACACTTTTTGAACCCGCTGGCAGCCATCGGGGGAAAAAGGGCCCCTGCAAGGTCAAAAGACCGGGCTGCCAGTGAAAACACAAAAAGAGCGCGAACGCTAGTCACGAAGGACAAAAAACGAAAATCAAAACTCCGGACTCGATACTGGTGTACCAAGCCCAGGCGGGAAGGGGAACCAGCATCGAACCGGATCAGAAAAAGCCAATAGCTGAAAAAAATCTACTTTTCCCAGGTGACACGAACTTACGTCCATTGGGCTCCGCGAAAAAAGAAAGACCGAGTAAGATGGCACCCTTGGGCAGGAAAGGAACCGTGCATGCGCGCTGCATTTCCAAAGGCTTTCCTTGAAAGCTGGGGCAAATGCTCCGCACAGGGGCTGTGTCGGCACCAACGTCACCCAATGTGAGGACTGACTTCCTGCTTGGCCCTGGAGAACTTTGGTATCCATCAGAGGTACTGGTGTGCTGGTGAAACCCCAAAAGGTTACATTGGAGGTGCTATGGGAGGCCATTTCCACTATGAATTCGTCTCTTGCGGCTATTTCATCGTTTGTAAGTACTGAAACTGTTTCTCTACACACTCATATTCAAGAATGTTCTAGAGTTCAGCAGGAGCAAGCGGGGAAGTTGGTGCAGCTGGAGGGAGATCTTGAACAGCTCTGGGAGTTGCATGGTGCCCCAAAGATAGAAATGTGTCTTCTAGGAGAATGGAATACCTTGAGAATCAAGTCCAGAAGAACAATTTGAGACTGATTAATTTTCCTAGATCTCCATTGCATTCACCCATGGAGATGGTCCGTAGGTATTTCCAGGAGGTCTTGAAGATCTCTGAGGAGCACCTACCACCGCTGACTAGGGTTCAATATCTTGTCGTCGGCCAGGGTAATCAGGGAGTGCCTGGTGAGGCTCCAATAAAATCTGGAGATCTCACTGGGCTCCTGGAGAATTCTCTGGAGCTGGTTACAGCTCGTACCACACTCCTCGTTACGCTGGCTCTTGAATCAGATAAATTGTTAATACTTAGATCATATTTTAGAAATTTCAGTGTGCAGTTTTTGGATTCATATGTTCGCATTTTCCCCGATCTTGCTAGGGATACCCAGCTAAGGAGGAAGGAATTCCTGAGGTTGAAACCCAGGATCCTTTCCCTCGGTGGGTCTTTTTTGTTGAAATTTCCTGCTAGATGTCATGTTACCTATAAAGAAAAGTTGCATTTGTTTTTTGAACCCAATTAACTACTGGAGTTTCTTGTGGCTAGGGAGGATTCTGTGGTTGTTGTTGACTCCCATTCGGCTGATGTATATGTCTCGCACTGCTATGAAATATTGGTTTTTCCCTTTTTCTTTGTAAAAAATTATGCTTTTCCTGATGCCTCCTCCTGTTTTAACATTTGTGGGCTCATGTTTGGCTAATGGTGCATTATTTTCCTTTATGTATTAAGATGCTTAATTTTTCCTGTTTTTGCCAGTGTTTCTTCATGCATTTATTTGAATGTATTGAAAAATTAATACATTTAAATTTTAAAAAAAGATAGTATCGGTGCCAATCATCCCCACCAGCCCTATCTAATGTCCTGGGTCACTAACTTAACTCTCCCCCCCCCAGGTTCGTCTTTCGGTCCAATATATTGTATCTTCAGCTATGGTTAAAGTGATATTGTGGAATATCTGGGGCCTGAATAACCCAGACAAATGGTGGTGGGTCCTGAATCAGTTAGTCCACAAGAGAGCAGTCATTTCCTTTTTACCAGAGACACACTTGGTGCATCAGGATCATCTAAAGTTTGCCTCCTTTAAGTTTCTCCAGATTTTTATGGCCAATTTTTCATCTCGCAGGAGTGGGATGGCCATTCTTTTTTCCCAGTCCTGCCCTTTTCAGCTGGTTATCAGATTAAGGACTCGAAGGGTTGCTTTCTTATTCTTGTAGGTTCAGTGAATAATTCTGTATTTACCCTTGTAAATGGTTATATTCCTCCCTCGCTGAATGGCAGTTCCCTTCGGGAGCTTTCGGAGGTTATTCAGGCCTTGCATCAAGGTGAGATCTTGATTGGAAATTTTAACTGCATGTATCCCCACTTCATCATACTGGTCCAGGCAACTCGTCCTCTAGATCTCCACCCCAGTTGGTTGACTTGATATCAAACTTAGATCTTTGCAATGTGTGGCAGACCCTGCATACCTCCGAACGGAATTATACCTACTTTTCATAAGTTCATAACAGCTAGTCTCATATTTATCTATGGTTGGTGTGTCTAACACTTATCCCCTGGATCTCTCAGGTGTCTATTAGTACCATGGGTCTGTCGCATCATGCCCTCATAGCCTTGGTATTAGATGTGACGGAGGTGGACGTTCCCCCACATACTTGGTTTGTCTCGAGGCTTGCTACAGGATAAATACTTTGAGGTCATTCATACAGGATGGCAGAAATACTTGGCCTTCAATGACTCCTGTGATATGTCGACTTTCACTTTGGGAGGCAGATAAGGCAGTATTATGTGGGCAGCTGATTTCTCTATCCAATGCTTTTAAAAAGAAAGCAGCTGTTCAGCATGAAGAGTTACGTTGCAATGTCCTCACCCTGGAATGCTGTCACAGACAGGGAGGTAGCATCCGGGTATGGCGCCAGCTAGTGTGTCTGTGTGGTGAACTTGCTGCTTTTAAACTGGCCCTGCTCCTTCGAACTAAAAGACATTTTTATGAGCAAGGTAATAAGGCTGATAAGCTGCTCCTTTGGTAATTGGAGAGGCAGAGGCCGCAACACCGGATCTCGGCTCTGTCCTCCACCCATGGTGTACCTACACGACATTCCAAAGATATGGCCGACATTTTTTGCTAAATTCTATGAAGATCTTTATTCTTGCACCTTGTCTGCAGATGCACCTTCTCTACGTAGTTGGTTGCATGAAGTGGCCCTTCCTCAACTTTCCTCAGAGTCTTAAGAGGCTCTCAACCACCCCTTTTCGCTTCAGGATGTGCTCCTAGTTATTCGCAACTTGAAGTATTCCAAAGCGGCAGGCCCCGATTTGCTTCCTGCTGAAGTCTACAAAAGCCATGCCCAATCTTTTTGCCCCTGTTTTGGTTAGAGTGTTCAACAGTGTTCTACACACGTAATGCCTTCCTGCTTCCTTTTATCAAGTGACCATTATGGTGATCCCTAAGGGTAACAAGGATCCATTACTGTGCAGTAATTACCACCCTATCTCCCTCCTAAATAGATAACATTTTTAAATCTAAAATTCAAGAAGTGGAATATCTAAACCAAATGAGGTTTATCAAACAGGGCTACGGTTTTGAGAATGTCCAGCGACTTATCAATGTGCTGCATGGCCTTCGCTCTGTAGATGGGCAATACATGATATCGTCCTTATATGTAGAAAAGGCCTTCGATAAGGTGGAATGGCCTTACTTATTTGAGGTCCTAGAGTCTTTTGGCTTTGGACCTTCATTCCAGTGCTGGATAGCAGCCATGTATGCGTGTCCCCAGGCTTTCTGTCACCTCCTTTCCGTTTAGGGATGGAAAACCAGGCAGGGGTGCCCACTATCCCCACTCCTGTATGCCCTTGCAGCTCATATTCGGCAAAGTGCAGTGGAGATCAGCATTCCCTTGTATGCCAGATGGCATACAATCTCCTTATATGCGGATGATACCCTGATCTACTTGCTGGAGCCTTCTATCTCGCTTCTGATTGGGGTGGACATTTTGGACGGTTTCTCCCGCTTATCCGACTTTACAGTAATAAGCAGAAATAAGCGCTTTTCCCCTGCTTATCTAGGTCTTCCCTGCCGGTTACGGAATTTCCTGGGGGCTTCTAGACGGTGAATCAGTTTTGATACCTGGGGATCCTTATTCACCATGATCTTTCAAACTTGAATTCACTTAATTATGGTCCCCTCCTTAAAAACCTGCACTGGGACTTAGAATCTTGACAATCTGCATCTTTCTCATGGTTGGGTAGGATCAACAACCACACCAGCACCACTGCACTAAGGGAAACTAACCAACCAAACTAAAAAAAAACCCTCTTGGTTAAACAATCTCATCCCTCACCTTCACTTAACCTTAAGTGGATACCAAATACATCAATACACTTGCAGAAAACCAGTGGACACTCAAAATGCCAAATATAATCAATAAAAGGGGAGAAAAAAAGACCTCAGTATGACCAGTGCTCCCTCTATGTGGCAAAATAAATTACCATAGGGGAAAACTCATCTCACACATCAAAGAAAAACTTCCCTAATTAACAGATAGTACATCTCAATCCAAGACATCAAAAAGTACTTTAATATATTATAATTTATAGAATATTAATTTATTCATAAGCTTAGTTTATAAAATGTAAGAGACATCCACAACCATTTCACTCTTTAATTCCAACAATCGCATACTGTGTAAGGAACATATCACTCTCCACTGTCACAGCCGAAAGCCGCTCACACAGTCAGCCACACAAATACGGCATGCAGTCTGCTAATCTACCCAGAGTGCTGGCACATCCTCCTTCTGGCGTGCTTGGAAGAGTGTTTGCTCTAAACCTGGTATGTCTTCCCAGCTTTCTCCCCTTTCCCTGGTCTCTGCCTTCAGCTTTGCTAGAGATTTTGGAAAGCGGTTTCTTGGGTGCTCCTCAATATTGCGTGTCTCGGCTCTTTTTGAGAACGCTGTCTTGCTTACAAAAACCCACTTAGAACAGTTGTGGGGGACCCCTCTGTCTCATTTTCAATATTTGCGAAGTTGCTTTGGTGCCATTGCTTTGGTGCTTCGGCCATTCGGAATGACATCCTGCGCCCCCCTCATCTAAGGTAGTGAGTCCGTTTCGATTCCAAATGTCTTAAATCTTTTTGAGGACGACTATACTGAATGGTCGCCTCTGATCATCCATGTCTTCCAGAGGTCTGCTCACCCCTCCCCCCCAAGAGAGATGGCAGGAGATCTCGTCTTCTAAACCGGACGACTTCTGGAATGATGCATATCATTACTCCTACATCTCTCTCCCTAGTGAACACTCAACTACGGATTTTGTTCTGTATGTCAGTTCTCCTGACTGACCTTTTTCAGTGGAATTGGGCTGATGACCCACTGTGTTGGAGATTATGTGGTCAGAGAGGGGATTTTGAGCATATGTGGTGGGCTTGCCCTCATCTGCAAGAATTCTGGTCCTTGGTCCATGCGTTTATCACTCAAACCATGGAAGTGCAATTTGATTTTAATAGAGTCTTGTGTGCTCGGCTTTCAGTACCCTGACCAGTGTGTTGGCCTTCCTGGTCGTATCTCAATGTCTCCTTGCAGCTCGGACAGTCAAAGCTCGGTTTCCCTTCTTTGCTGAAAGTATGGCTAAGGTGTGGGAGATTTATCATTTGGATAAACTTACTGCTGCGGTCCAAGGCCGCCCATTTCATGGTGAAGATCTATGGACTCTACTGCTCCATAATAAGAGATGAGATACAAGACCCACTGGGATAGTTATCTTTATCGCTGTGCACTACAGCTACCTGTCTTTTGTAGCTCTTGTGTACCTTTTACTGTTCTGTCTTCTCTTCAGTACCCTCAGACTGTGTGGTAGGATGTTCGAAAGGGAGGGGTGGGCGGGGGGGGGGGTTGGGAGGCAGGGAGGGGAGATGGGGGGTAGCGTGGGCAGGATTTAGGGGGCTTCATGGGCCTTGTGAATTGTGAGGTCAAGGCTCATCTGGCTGGTCTTTCTTACCGATCATTCCTATGCCTTATTGCTGATTGAGAGGAGGGGGTCAGAAGGGTTACTTCTGGGGTAATTTTGTCCTGTGTTTCAACTGTTTATACTAATTCCTCTTCTGGTATTCACTCCTTACTCCTCAGAATTTGTATTTTGTAATGGTATCACAATGGTTATTCCTGTACCTTATTACCTTTGGTGCTTGAAATTGCTCATGACCAATAAAATTTACAACATTAAAAAAAATGACTTTTACATACCAGATTCTTGCTTGATCTGTATGGTGGGCTTGATACCTGGTGCTACCTGAGGCTGCTGCTGCGATACAGGAGAGGATTGTGCCAGCTGCTGCTGCAGTTGCTGCTGTATTTGTTGTGGCACCTGGTGCAGCTGCTGTTTAATCAGTTGTTGCTGCTTGGGGAACTGGGCCAGAATCTGTGTTGGAGAGCCCACCAGGCTCTTAGGAGATGGAAGTCTTGTTGCTGCAACCTTGATGGTGGATGGCGACACACCTGTAAGAGACAAAAAAAATCCACTGTACTAAGGGTTGCATAGAATGAGCGTAACTGTACACCATATATTTAGAAGGACAGAGAAAGCAAAGTTGCAAACCTTATCTACGCTCATCAACATCCCACATGAAAATAGATCAAGACGAAGAATAAACCTTCACATGCTACAAGTCCCTGATTCTATTCGAAAGACAAGTAAGAAGACAAGCAACACAGCCTTCTCATACTTTGCCCCTACGTTATGGAACAACCTCCCGGCTGAAATCAGAGCAATCAAGGACCTTCAATTATTTAAAAAAAAATCTAAAAACTCATCTATTTACTCTACACTACAATAACCTCCACATTGAAGATAATCCTAACACAGAGACAACCACTGATCAGCAGTCACTCACTGACCTACCTAGACAGGGCATAAAATCTTTCACACACATTCACATTGCTCACCTAGTAAAGCTTACTCTTTGAAAGCAATTACTTGTCGCTAATGTGAATAACTGTAATTTAATGTAAATATATCCCATTACTGTTGATATACTGTTGGTAGCCTGTTATCTCATTGTATTTTTTGAGTTACATTTAATAGTTGAATGTTCATTGTTCTAAATATGTTCTATGTAAAATAATAGTACTCTATTATTAAAGTTTATGTTACCTGTAAACCGCTACTGATCGCTGGAAGTGGCGGTATAGAAAAGATGTATAAATAAATAAATAATGGGTGTTCTCCATGGAGAGCAAGATCCCACAGTCACACTGCTGGTAATGTCATCCATGATGAAGCCACCTGTACCTATGCAAGTATTCCCACGCTCAATCATGAGGCTCAGTGAAGCCAGTCTGTTAGTAGCAGTCAACATAGGTGGGAAAGGTGGGCAAATGTAGATGTGGGATCCTGCTGTCCACCAAGAACACCCATTACAGTATGCAATTTCGCTTTCTCCATAGACAGTGGATTGCCACAGCCACACTACTAGTGACTCCCAAGCTGAGGGTAAAGAGTAGTTACTCACCTGTAACAGGTGTTCTCCAGGAGCAGCAGGAATCAGTCTTCACATATGGGTGACATCGACGCCAATGGAGCCCCTGCGGAGCATTTCCCCAGCTTTCTATGAAAGCCTTTGGGAATACTGCACGCATGCACGGTCCCCTTCCCGCCTAAAGGTGCCATCTTGCTCAGTCAAATGACATAGCTAAAAAACAGCACACAAAAAGTAAAATAAACTATGTACAACTGCAACTCCCAGGGGAGGGGGGAGGGCTGTGAGGACTGATTCCTGCTGCTCCTGGAGAACACCTGTTACAGGTGAGTAACTATTCTTTCTCCAGGACCAAGCAGGAAGTCAGTCCTCACATATGGGTGACTCCCTGGCTCTGGGCTACCAAGGAACCCAGGCTGAACAAGAGAACTCCCTCTAGTCTCAGCATCAAAGAAAGGCTTTTCACTGAAAGAACCTCCACCGGTAGCCCAGCGGAGGGCTGGAGGGCAGGAGTTGCCTAAACCTCAAAGAGATTCCGGAGTACTGCCTGGCCAAAAGCACTGTCTCTACGGGACTCCCTCTCCAGGCAGTAATGGGCCGCAAAAGTCTGGCTTGAGGACCAAGTTGTAGCCCTGCAGATGTCTGCCAATGGTACAGAGCGGAGATGAGCTACTGAGGCAGCCATTGCCCTGGCACGATGGGCCATGACCCGACCCTGCAAAGGAAGATCAGCCGCCCTGTAAGCCCAGGAGATACAGTCAGCTACCCAGATGGACAAGGTACGCTTGGACACAGCTAACCCCAAATTATTAGGGTCAAAAGAGATGAAGAGCTGAGTAGCCCTTCTATGTCCCTGCGTACAGTCAAGGTAGAAGGATAAGGCCCTCCTACAGTCCAGGGTATGCAGGACTGCTTCAGCCTGGCTTACATGAGGCCTAGGGAAGAATGTCGGAAGAACCACCTCCTGGTTGAGGTGGAAAGAGGAGACAACTTTAGGAAGGAACTTAGGATGAGTCCTAAGGACTACCCTGTTCCTATAGGAACGTGTGTAGGGCCTGTCACAGACCAAGACCTGTAGCTCACTCACTCGCCTGGCCGAGGTTAAGGCTACCAGGAAGAGAGTCTTCCAGGAAAGGAAGCAGAGAGGACAAGCAGCCATCGGCTCAAAGGGTGGGCGAGTCCGTTGCTGCAAGACCACATTCAACTCCCACTCTGGTGCCAGAGGACGGATAGGAGGCTTGAGCAAGAGCAAGCCTCTGAGGAACCGGGATACCAAAGGGTGCACCGACAAAGAGTGTCCGTCCACCAGTGAGTGGTGAGCTGCCATAGCTGAGAGGTGGACCCAAACAGAATTGGACTTGAGGCCCTGATTTGATAAATGCAGCAAGTACTGAAGTACTACTGGCAGAGAGCAGGAGAAAGGATCTGCTGTGCTCTGCTGACACCACAAAGAGAACCTTCTCCATTTCAGGGCATACGTTTTCCTGGTGGATTGCTTTCTAGAGGCCAAGACCACGTCCTCCACTTCCTGAGGCAGGCCCCAGGGAGCCAAGACTACCCTTGCAGCCTCCAGGCCATCAAATTGAGAGATTTGAGGTTGGGGTGCAGAAGGGAACCCTGATCCTGAGAGAGGAGATCGGGTTACACCCCCAGAGGTAGAGGGGCATCCACTTCCAGTTGAAGCAAAAGCGGAAACCAAGGCTGCCTAGGCCACCTGGGGGCTACCAGAACAGAGGCCTTGTCCCTCAGAATCTTGAACAAGATTCGGGCCACCAGAGGCGTGGGAGGAAACGCATACAGGAGGCCCTGGGACCAGGAAATCAGGAAGGCATCCGCCGCCAACCTCATGGGAAGCAGTTGCCTGGAACAGAAGCTGGGCAGCTGCCGGTTCAGGGGACTGGCAAAGAGATCCACTGATGGAAGTCCCCATTTCAGGAAAATTTTCTGAACCACTAATGGGTGTAGCTGCCACTCGTGGGGCTGCAGAACTCTGCTTAATCTGTCTGCCAGGAAGTTCTCCTGGCCAGGGAGATAAAACAGCCTTGAGAAACATGTTGTGTTTGAGCGCAAACACACAAAGGGCCTGTGCCTCCTGACACAGGAGCCTGGACACAGTGCCGCCCTGTTTGTTCACATAGAACATGGCTACTTGGTTGTCGGTCTGCACTAAGACAGACTGGTGAGCCAGGGTTCGAGAGAAGGCCTTGAGGGCCAAGCGAATAGCCCTGAGTTCCAATAGGTTGACCTGTTGTGTGGCCTCCCATGGAGACCACAGGCCCTGGGTGCACTTGTCCATACAAAGTGCCCCCCAGTCCTGCAAGGAAGCATCGGTGGTTAACACCACTGTGAACACAGGTACCTGAAAAGGCACCCCCTGTAGTAAGTTGTGGGGGTGCAACCACCACCGTAGAGAGTTCAGAAATGGTTTGGACACCCGTACTCTGTCTCTGAGGCTTCCAGTGGCTTGTGTCCAATGAGTTTTGAGGCACCACTGGGCAGGCCTCATGTGGAGTCGCAGAGCCATGAAACACGGAAGGCATGAGAAGGATAATTATTAAAGGACGTGGGCAGCATCGCTATAAGAAAGGATCTCCTGATGAAAATACCATTTTGAAACGCCCTTGTGGCGCCTAAGCAGAGCGTTGGGATCCGGTCTATAGGCTGTGTGCATTGGTGGTGTGTTTTCAGTTAAGTTAAAGCTTTTTCTACTTTTTATATAAGACCACCCAACACAGCTATTGTTTAAAACACTAGGGTCATTGATGCAAAATATAGCACCATATCACTGGACGAAAGTCTAAATAAGAGTGCGATATCAGTCTGAGACCTGGCTACAGTGTTAACAATGAAGTGAAAGAAATGCTCTAATTTAATGGTGTTACATTTGAACGTGTAATAATAGTATCGCAGTGAATACGTTCAGAGAAGAGACCAAGTAACTCATGTGGAGTCGGGCATTTAGAGTCACATGCACTGTCAATGCCATGTGGCCCAGGAGCCTCAGACAGAGTCTGGCGGAAACCAGTGGCATGCTGAGAAACTGGTTTGCCAAGTCCATCAGTCGTTGCGCTCTGTCCTCTGGCAAGTAAGCCTTTGCTTGCAGAGAGTCTAGCCTTGCTCCTATGAACTCTAGGTTCTGGGAGGGGAGCAAAGTGGACTTTGTGAAGTTTATGACAAACCCTAGGTGTTGAAGTAGAGATAGTGAGAAGGGTGGCCTGTCTGGCCTCCTGATACGTCTGACCCCTGATGAGCCAGTCGTCCAGGTAGGGGAAGACAGATACCTTGATTCCTCAAGTACGCTACCACTGCCAGGCACTTTGTAAAGACTCTGGGGGCAGAGGTGAGGCCAAAAAGCAGTACCCTGTACTGATAATGGTTTCCTCCCACAATGAACCTGAGGTATTTTCTGTGGTCTGGATGGATGAGGATGTGAGTGTACGCATTCTTTAGATCCAAGGAGCATAGCCAATCACCCTGCTGAAGGTAGGGCAGTAATGTTCCAAGAGTAAGCATCTTGAACTTTTCTTTCTCCAAGAACTTGTTGAGATTTCTGAGGTCGAGAATAGGCCTGAGGCCTCCCGTTCTCTTTGGTACCAGGAAGTACCTGGAGTAGAAACCGTGACCTTGTAGGTGGGGAGGCACAGGCTCCACCGCCTGGTCTCGCAACAGACCCTGAAGCTCCTGCAAAAGGAGGGCAGTATGGAGAGGAGGCCGTGGAGGCTCTCCTGGAAAGTAGGAAGGAGGCAGTAGATGAAAATGAAGCATGTAGCCTTTGTGGACTATGCTTAAGACCCAATTGTCTCCTGTAATGGGTGGCCACCAGTGGGCAAACAGGGCTAGTCGACCTCCTGTACAGGAAAGGGACAGCAGAGACGGAGAGGCTATGCCTTGAGAGTCAAAAACCCCACCCTGCTGAGTGGGAGCAGAAGCCAGAGGCTTGGGGGCCTTCTGCCTACGGGGCCCATGTCCCTGCCCCTTGGCCTGCTGACCCTGTGGGGGGAGCGGGGGAGGCCTGGTAAGTTGGGAACTGTTTGTGGGGAGTCGCCTTCCTCGGGTAAAAGGGCTTTTTACCCGAGCCCTTCTTCTTATGTGAAGGGGCAGAAGTCTTTCTAGACAGCCTTGTCCTCGTAAGGTGCTCGGTCTCGAGCTCAGCAGCCTTCTCGGCCATGGGCTTGCCAAAAAGGTTCTCACCTCGGCAAGGGACATCGACCAACTTGTCTTGTACCCATGGCTCGAGGTCTGATAACTGCAGCCATGCCTGGCGTCGAGTCGCGATGCCGGCTGCCGCAACACGGGCCGAGGCCTCAAAGCCATCGTAGGCTGCTCAGGACATGAACTTAGAGCATTCCTGGCTCCCCGAAGACAAGGACTTGAACCCTCTGCAAAGATTCCCCGGAGAGACCAGCAGAGAACCCGGCAAGCTCCTTCGCCAGGTCCCGCAAGTACATGCCCATGTACATCTGGTAAGACTGGACCACGGCAAGCAAGCATCGAGCCCTGGAAGCACTTTCTACCAAACGCATCCAGGTTTTGGGCCTCCCGGCCGGGAGGCACCACGGAGTGCATCGTCTGGCTTTTCAGACGATGCATGGCCGATTCCACCACCATGGAATGGTGCAGTAGCTGCGCCTTCTGAAAACCAGGGCTCTTAGAGAGTCGATAAATGGAATCGACCCGCTTGCTTAGAACCAGCACCAAAGCCAGTGCCTCCCACATCCGGAAGAGGAGCCGTTCCAGCATCGGAGGAACCGGCACAGTAAAGGCCTCCTTCGGAGGAGAGTTATACTGGAGGACCTCAAGCTCTTCGGCTCGAGGCTCCTCCTCGGGGTCCACTGGGATCGCCAAAGCAGTGGCCATATCCCAAACAAACTCCGAGAACCGGGTATCCTCTGGAGGGGATCTACTCCAGGGCTCAGACTGCGGTGAGTCCGACGGGATGCACCAAGTCTTAAAGGTATCGGGGGACTCCTCGTCCTCCGTCTCCCAGGCGGACTCATCCGAAGAGGAGTCGGGCTCCGACTGCGTGGGGCCCGGCAGCACCCACCCTGACGCCGAAGGCACCGGCGTCGACACCCTCGGTCCCGACCAGGAGGTCGAAGGTGACCGCGACCGAGGACGACCTCGAGCCTTCATGGTCTCGAGAATCGGCTGGGTCTCTGGGGTCGACTTCGACGTCGATGTCCCGGTGGTCGGGGCAGATGCACCAGCAAGGCTGGCCATCAGCACCCGCTGCTGATCCATGAAGGCAGACAGTCTGCACTCCAAGGCTGTCAGCCTGAGACCCAGCTCAGGAGACTCAGCAGCCACCGACGCGGGCCCAAAGTCGGCTCCCTGGGAAGAGAGTCCTTGAGGACAACAGGACTTACGTGTGCAGCAGACTCCGGCTCCACACGAGGTACTTTTGGCGGCTTCTCCTGTTTCATGGGCTCGAGACAGCGGTCGGGGTCCGAGACCTAGCCCTCGAGGAGCCAGGGACCTCCTCCGACGCCGCCCTCACGAGCCGCTTCTTCCTCTTTCGCTCCCGCTCGGGGGACCCCCCTGTCTGAGGAACCCCGACGATGCTCTGGGTCAGACTCCCGAGACGTCGAGGCCTCAGACGAGGTCCGGGCCCGGCCGGAGGCCGAATCAGAGAAAAACCTTTCCTTTTGGTGCTGACGACTTCGCAGTGCCTTAGTGGACATTTTACCACACGGTCCCCAGATCTTAGGATCATCATCAGGACCGAGGCACCGAAGGCAGCAGTCGTGTGTGTCGGTGAGAGACATTAGTTTCTTGCACCGATCACACTTCTTAAAACCACTGGAAGCCATCGGGGAAAAAAGAGCCCCAGCGAGGTCAAAGGACCGGCCTTCCAGGGAAAAAGAAAAAAGGGCACGAACGCCAGCCACGAAGGGCAAAAACCGAAAAAAGAAAATCGGGCTTGATACCGGTGTACCGAACCCGGCGAGAAGGGGAACCGGCGTCGAACCGGAGAAAAAAACGCAAAGGAACCGGAGAAAAAACACGCAAAGGAATCGCAGGAATTCGAAGAAAAATCTAACTATTTTCCGGGTGAACTAGGACAAACGTCCGACGGGCTCCACGGAAAAAGAAAGGCTGAGCAAGATGGCACCTTTAGGCGGGAAGGGGACCGCGCATGCGTGCAGTATTCCCAAAGGCTTTCATAGAAAGCTGGGGAAATGCTCCGCAGAGGCTCCATCGGCGTCGATGTCACCCATATGTGAGGACTGACTTCCTGCTTGGTCCTGGAGAATGGATATATGTAGTCCAACACAAGGGCACGAACCCACGTCAAGAGAGACAAAACCAGTACAGAGACGTGGAATACTCAGAAGGATGAAAACATTTTTATTGAGAAATCATATGCCACTGGCCGACAGGCCGTGTTTCGCTGCCTTCATCAGGGGCTTGAAGTGGACTTAAAAGCTAAAAATACATAAACAAACACAGTAAAAATAACAATAAAAGATTAAAAAACAGTAAAACCATATAAGCCTTAGAATGATATCAAATATATTAGTAACGTAAAAATCAATAAAGTTACATATAAGAACTCATAATCAACCATACAAGCTTAAAAAATTAGGTTGTATATAAATAAACTTAAGAGAACAATAAGATTAATTATTATATAACATATAAGTGGTTTTAAATAATTAGGTAGAACCGTTGAAGATAAAGGACAAAAACAACACATACCTGCTTATATCCTTGAAACTATGTTTAATACTACACCTTTTCTGGGAAAGGAAGAGAACATGTATAAATACCACGTATGAATAAACTGCATCTAGTTATCAATGAACACAGACAGAGGCCAAGTGCACATAAAAAGAGGCCAAGTGCACATAAAGGAGGGACCAAGCGCACATAAAAAAGAGGGAAAGTGCACATAAAAAAGGGGGGAAGTGTATCAGTGGAGAATCCAAGGAAATATCATGGTGAACAGTGTTTGCCGGTGCCACAAGATTGAAGAGATAAAAATCAATTCATAACTCTTTACCTGTGAAATTTAATCTCCAACGCGTGTGAAAAGGAGCCAACTCCTATGCAGCAAATTGGAATATCACTGAGAAACCACCGGCGTATGCACTAAGAAACCATAAAAATCGCACTATATCACTATGTATAAGACATATATTAATAATCACTCAAGTGGACAGTAGAATTCCCATTTCTTACTAATACGCTAAAATAACAGCATCGATATTTCATCGCTGTAAGGTATAATTAACACCAAAAAGAACCACAGATCCAGTCACAGAAGATAGGACCAAAACCATCCAGCCAGTAATCCAAACTTTTAAAAAATCAATCGCTGCCTTGGAGGGATAACAATAAAAGCCACTATAAAATAAATAAATGCTTAAAAGTAGACACACGCGTTGGAGATTAAATTTCACAGGTAAAGAGTTATGAATTGATTTTTCTCTCTTCAATCTTGTGGCACCGGCAAACACTGTTCACCATGATATTTCCTTGGATTCTCCACTGATACACTTCCCCCCTTTATGTGTGCTTTCCCTCTTTTTTATGTGCGCTTGGTCCCTCCTTTTTTATGTGCGCTTGGCCTCTTTTTATGTGCGCTTGGCCTCTTTTTATGTGCACTTGGCCTCTTTTTATGTGCACTTGGCCTCTTTTTATGTGCACTTGGCCTCTTTTTATGTGCACTTGGCCTCAGTCTGTGTTCATTGATAACTAGATGCAGTTTATTCATACGTGGTATTTATACATGTTCTCTTCCTCTCCCAGAAAAGGTGTAGAATTAAACATAGTTTCAAGGATATAAGCAGGTATGTGTTGTTTTTGTCCTTTATCTTCAACCGTTCTACCTAATTATTTAAAACCACTTTATATGTTATTTAATAATTAATCTTATTGTTCTTTTAAGTTTATTTATATACAACCTAATTTTTTAAGCTTGTATGGTTACTGATTATGAGTTCTTTTTATATGTAACTTTATTTACTGATTTTTACGTTACTAATATATTTATGATATCATTCTAAGGCTTATATGGTTTTACTGTTTTTTAATCTTTTATTGTTATTTTTACTGTGTTTATTTATGTATTTTTAGCTTTTAAGTCCACTTCAAGCCCCTGATGAAGGCAGCGAAACACGGCCTTGTCGGGCCAGTGGCATATGATTTCTCAATAAAATTTTTTCATCCTTCTGAGTATTCCACGTCTCTGTACTGGTTTTGAATGGATATATGTATGCATCCTGTACAGACATTACCTGTTGGTGTTGGAAGTGGAGGCAAGTTGAAAATTATATTGCTGACTGAATAACTGCATGACTGAAGAATACTGCCGTCTGCGTGGTCCAGGCAGTAATATTCTATGAAAGTATATCCAGTTGCCAAGTGGTGGCTGTACAGATGTCATGCAGAGATGCGTAAGCAAGATGCACTCTTGATGTGGCTGTCACTTGCAGTCTGTGTGCTGAAATACTGCCAGAAGGTGGTAACCCTCATAGGGAATAAGAGAAGCTGATACATTCTGCGACCCACAAAGACATGGTTCTTTTGCTAACAGGAACCTTGTTTTACATTAATAAAACAGGAATAACTGCGAAGATCATGAGTGTGTGATAACTGCAGTAACGTAGTAAAGAAGGGCTCTGCAGCTCTATTTTGTGGCAGTTGTACTGGTTTCTCCACCCCTATTTCCTACATAAATGGGAACCACGCTTGATGCAGCCAACAAGGAGCTAAGTATCATTTTCCTATGTTCTTCCTAAGCCCTTTATATGTTTTTTGCCAGAAGTAGTATTAGAGGATAAGCATAAAATCAGCCTCTCTGACTACTGTATTGAGAAGGCATCACTGGCCAATGCTTTCTGACTGGGCTGTCTGCAGCAGAACACTGGGCATTTTGTATTGATTTCCATTGCAAATAGATCTATGTGAGGTGTTCCTCAATGACAGAAAAGATAAACAGCCACTCTGGGATGCAGAGACTACTCATGCAGTTGGAGCTGTTGGCTGAGACTATCTGCTGTGCAATTTCTCTCTCCTTGTAAATACGTTGCAATGAGGTGTTTATCGATACAGCTAGAAGCCAAAGTCGCTGGACTTCCTTGCATAGCTGAAGAAACTCCATCCTGCCTTGTCTGTTGATGTAAATAAAACATTACACCTTGATTGTTCTCACTTGTAAAACTGAATTCTTGAAATGTTTGGTGAAAGCAGTGATGGCATATCGAACAGCTCTCAACTTGACAAGATTGATTTGATTTTTTTCTTTTCTTTTTGTGACCAACAACCTTGCGTGCTTAGGTCTGCTGTATATGTTCCCCATCCCAGAGAGGAGGCATTCAACATCAGCATTTAAGCTGGTTGAAGTGGGTGCAGAAACTTCGGTCAAGTGAGGTTGTTTGAGGTTGTCCATCATTCTAAAGCCGAACGTATGTCCCAACATATCTGTATACGGTGCAATAGGAGTTGATTGTACTGCGGACACTGCAATCTCAATTGCCATTGCAAGTCTCATGTGGAGGGGGGTGTAAGGGAGGACGTGCACAGATGCTGCCATGTGCCCTAGGAGGCACAGTACATTCCTGGCCGAAGTATATGCTTTCCTCTATGGTTCTCATGTCAGGTGCTGAAGCTGATGTGTTCGATGTAAAACGTAACTTTGGTCATGAAGGTGTGCATCATCTTGGCTCTTATGAACTCCAACTCCTGCAAGGGACAATTTCTGGTAACTCGATAGGAAAGCAGAGTTTGTTGAGCATTTGGATGGAGATCTCTCAGTTCCTGATGGCACATTATTGAGATGAGCAGCCACAGAGGTCTATAAAATAATGAATATAGTAACATAGAAACACAGTAAATGACAGCAGATAAAGACCAGTATGGTCCATCTAGTCTGCCTAGAAAGACAGCAAGAGTGAGTGCACATGCCGCTCCGTGCAGGTCACCTTTCCTCATGCCTTTGTTTAGGGGTATACCCACCGCTCCGTGAAGGTCACCCCTATTTGTTCAGATATAAGAGAGATAGTTATGTTTATTTTGATTTTATCCTGCTGCTATAAAAGGGATCCACTGCATCAGTCCTATGCCATTTTGCGTTCTGTCACTGTATTTGCTCCCACCACTTCCATCGGGGGGGGGGGGGGGGCGCATTCCAAGCATCCACCACCTTTTCAGTGAAAGCACAGTTACTTACCTGTAACAGGTGATCTCTGGGAACAGCAGGAATAAGTCTTCACATATGGGGTACGTCGGTACTGACGGAGCCTGCGCGGGAACGCTCCCCAGCGTCCAATCAGAAAGCTTTTGGGCGCATCCCTCAGCGCCTGCGTGCTGCCTTCCCGCCTTTCCAACTGTCTCTCCTCAGTTGAGTTGTAAGCTGAGACAAAGAAGAGAGAAAGAGGAAAGGAAAGAGAGATAGAGAGATACAACTCCTAGGGGAGGTGGGTGGGTTGTGAAGACTTATTCCTGCTGTTCCCAGAGATCACCTGTTACAGGTAAGTAACTGTGCTATCTCCAGGAACAAGCAGGAATGAGTCTTCACATATGGGGACTCCCAAGCTAAAATGCCTGGAGCCCTAGCATGTTGGTGATTGAAACATGCTATACCTCATATGCCCAGGCATCCCGAGGATAGAGGGTAGGAGTTGGAGAAGAGAGGAGCTGTAGGAGACAGCTGACCTGAGATAGGACTACAAACAAGGAGTCCTTGTATATATGACAATTATCATGAATATATTGAAAGAATAATCCCAATATGGATCTCACCTTCTGGATTGCAGGAAGTAGAGAGGCTGATGGAATCTACTGGGGATCCAGTAGAGGAATCTTCAAGATGACCTCACTGAAGTGAGTTGAAGGTCAAAATTTGGAACTGACAGGTGACCCCAGGATTTAACTGGGGAAGTACAAAAATGGTAGGTCTTTAGTGGGAAGCTTTATGGAAAAAGCTGAAAACTCTTTTGGCTACAGAGTTAATTATGTTTAGGAGCAAAAGAGGAAGACTGACCGATTTGGACAAAACTGGCCTAGTCCTTGAAGGAAGAAGGGGTATGAAGAAAAAGCGTAGTTACTCACCTGTAACAGGTGTTCTCCAGGAGCAGCAGGAATCAGTCCTCACATATGGGTGACGTCGGCACCGACGGAGCCCTCGCGGAGCAATTTTCCCCAGCTTTCAAAGAAAGCCTTTGGGAATTGCAGCGCGCATGCGCGGTCGCCTTCCCGCCCAAGGGTGCCATCTTAGCCAGTCAGATGACATAGCTAAAAGACAGCATAAAAATTTGCAAAAAAACTAAAGCAGATAATTGCAACTCCAAGGGGAGGAGGGAGGGTTGTGAGGACTGATTCCTGCTGCTCCTGGAGAACACCTGTTACAGGTGAGTAACTACGCTTTCTCCAGGACCAAGCAGGAAGTCAGTCCTCACATATGGGACTCCCAAGCTTAAGGCTACCGGAGACCCTAAGCACAAAAATGAGCTCCCTCTAGCTCAGCAGCACAGAAGGAAGGAATCTTCACTGAATTATTACCCACCGGTAGCCCCCATCCGGGATGGAGTGTAGGAGTTGCTCAGACCTCGAAGAGATTTCGGAGGACTGCCTGTCCGAAAGCACTGTCCCTGCGGGACTCCCTCTCGAGGCAGTAATGGACCGCAAAAGTCTGGCTCGAAGACCAAGTAGCGACCCGGCAGATGTCTGCCAATGGAACAGAGCGGAGGTAAGCCACTGACGTAGCCTTCGCCCGAACACAATGAGCCGTGACCCGACTATCTAGCGAGAGTCCGGCTGCCCCATAAGCCCAAGCGATACAGTCAGCAACCCAGATGGACAGAGTACGCTTGGAGACAGGGAGCCCCAATTTATTGGGGTCAAAAGACACGAAAAGCTGAGCAGCTTTACGGTGCTCCCGCGTACGGTCAAGGTAGAAGTTCAACGCCCTTCTACAGTCCAGGGTATGCAGGACCATCTCAGCTCGGCTGGAGTGTGGCCTGGGAAAGAAGGTCGGAAGTACCACCTCCTGATTGATGTGAAAAGGGGAGACCACTTTTGGAAGAAATTTTGGGTGAGTCCGTAGGACTACCCTGTTTTTGTAGAACCGAGTGTAAGGGGGATCAGATACGAGGGCCTGCAATTCACTTACGCGTCTAGCGGAAGTGAGGGCTATCAGGAATAAGGTTTTCCAAGAAAGAAAACGGAGAGAACAGGTAGCCATAGGTTCAAAAGGCGGACAGGTGATCCGCTGTAAAACCACATTCAGATCCCAGTCAGGTGCTGGCGGGCGCAGAGGTGGTTTAAGTAGAAGGAGACCTCGGAGAAACCTCGCTACGAGAGGGTCGCTGGAAAGAGGTCTGCCGTCCACCGGCACATGATGTGCTGAAAGAGCACTGAGGTGAACTTTGACGGAGTTGGACTTAAGTCCCAGATTAGAGAGGTAGAGCAAATACTGCAAGATCACCGACACCGAGCAGGAGAAGGGATCCTGAGACTGCTGGGCACACCAAGCGGAAAAGCGACGCCATTTAAGGGCGTAGCATTTGCGGGTAGAAGGTCGTCGGGAAGCTAGGATGACCTCTTCCACCTCTGTCGGCAGTAGAAGGGGAGCAAGGACTACCCTTTCAGCAGCCAGGCCATCAGATGTAGAGATCTGAGGTTGGGGTGTAGCAGGGACCCCTGATCCTGTGTCAGGAGATCTGGTTGAAACCCCAGAGGGAACGGATCCTCTACTGCTAATTGCAGCAGGAGTGGAAACCACGGCTGTCTGGGCCAGCGAGGAGCTATGAGGATCATGGAAGCTTTGTCTCGGAGAACCTTGAAAAGAGTTCGAGAGACTAGCGGTATGGGAGGAAAGGCATACAGAAGGCTTTTCGACCATGAGAGCAGAAAAGCATCCGCCGCTACTCGAAGGGGATGCGGCTGCCGAGAGCAGAAGCGAGGAAGTTGCCGGTTGAGAGGACTGGCAAAGAGATCCATC
The DNA here is from genome assembly GCA_033557465.1 of Ichthyophis bannanicus. Taxonomy (NCBI): domain Eukaryota; kingdom Metazoa; phylum Chordata; class Amphibia; order Gymnophiona; family Ichthyophiidae; genus Ichthyophis; species Ichthyophis bannanicus. Next base: position 88,211,649 of record CM066035.1, on the reverse strand, counting down.
GTGGGGTGGCCCCACTTCAGAAAAAGTTTCTGAACTACCAAGGGATCCAGGCGCCACTCGTGCGGCTGGAGGATCCTGCTGAGTTTGTCCGCCAGGCAATTTTCTTGGCCTGGGAGATAAACTGCCTTGAGAAGAATGCCGTGGCTGACGGCCCAAGAGCAGAGTCTCTGTGCTTCTCGATAGAGAAGGAAGGAGCCCGTGCCTCCCTGTTTGTTCACGTAGAACATGGCAACTTGATTGTCCGTCTGGACAAGGACGGACTGGTGAGAAGTCAGGTGGGAGAAAGCCTTGAGAGCCAGACGGATTGCTCTGAGCTCCAGGAAGTTGATCTGCTGCGCAGACTCCCACGTGGTCCAGAGACCTTGAGTACATGCCCCTTGGCAGTGCGCTCCCCATCCCAGGAGAGAAGCATCGGTCGTCAGCACTTGAGCCGGCGGAGGAGACTGAAAAGGCATTCCGAGCACCAGGTTCAGCCGATGAAGCCACCACTGTAGAGAAGAGGCCAGCGGGCCGGAGATGAGCACTAAGTCGGCTAGGCCGCCTGTGGCCTGTTGCCACTGCTTGCGAAGGCACCACTGAGCAGGCCGCATATTGAGGCGGGCATTGGGGGTCACGTGGACGGTGGAAGCCATATGGCCGAGTAGTCTCAGGAAGCGCCTGGCGGAGACCAGGGACTGGCTGCGAAAGCGGCCGGCTAGGTCCATGAGCCGTTGAGCCCTGTAGAGAGGCAGGAAAGCTCGTGCCTGAAGAGTGTGCAATCTTGCGCCGATGAACTTGAGATCTTGCGAGGGGAGCAAAGTGGACTTTGCGAAGTTTATGACAAAGCCCAAGTACTGCAGAAGAGTCACAGTGCGGTGTGTGGCTTTTGTGACTTTCGGAGAGGACGATGCTCTGATGAGCCAGTCGTCTAGGTACGGAAAGACAGAGGCCGTGAAGCCGGAGATAAGCCGCCACCACCGCGAGACATTTTGTGAAGACTCGTGGTGCGGAGGATAGGCCAAAGGGCAGTACTCTGTACTGGTAATGATTTCCTGCCACCACAAACCTTAGGTATTGGCGGTGGCTTGGGTGGATGAGGATGTGCGTGTAGGCATCCTTTAGATCCAAGGAGCATAGCCAATCTCCCTGCTGGAGGTAGGGCAGAAGGATTCCAAGGGTAAGCATCTTGAACTTCTCGAGGTTGCGCAAGTCCAGGATGGGTCTGAGGCCTCCTGTTCTTTTTGGTATTAGGAAATACCTGGAATAGAAGCCTTGACCCCTCAGGTGGTGGGGCACCGGTTCCACAGCCTGTTCCTGAAGAAGACTTGCTAACTCCTGAAGGAGTAAGTCCCTGTGCAGAGGGAGTCGTGGAGGTTCTCCCGGGAAATAGGAGGGAGGGACCTGGTGGAAGTGGAGAAGATAGCCTTCTCTCACAACCTGAAGCACCCAGGCATCTGAGGTGATGTTGGACCACCTGTGGGCAAAGTGAACCAGCCGGCCTCCTGTGCTGGGAGGAACCAGCTGAGGGGGAGAGGCTATGCTGATGAAGTCAAAAACCCCCACCCTGCTGAGCAGGGGCCGGTGGTGCAGGCTTGGGGGCTTGCTGCCTACGGGACCCGTTACCCCGTCCCTTGGCCTGCTGACCCTGTTGGGGAGCTGCGGAGGCCTGATAATGAGGGTAGTGTTTATAGGCAGCCGCCTTTCTCGGGTAAAAGGACTTCTTTCCCGAGCCCTTCTTCTTCTGGGAAGGGGCGGAGGTCTTCCTAGAGAGCCTAGTTCTGGTGAGAGTCTCCGTCTCGATTTGTGCAGCCTTCTCAGCCATGGGCTTGCCAAAGAGGTTCTCACCTCGGAAGGGGACATCGACCAACTTGTCCTGCACCCAGGGTTCAAGGTCAGATGACTGAAGCCAAGCCTGTCGGCGGGCACCGATGCCGGCTGTGGCCACTCGAGCCGATGCTTCAAAGCCATCATAGGCTGCTCGAGAAATGAATTTGGAGCATTCCTGAATACCAGTTGTCAAGGCTAGGAACCTCCGCAAAGGTTCCTCGGACAGCCCAGCGGAGAATCCGGCTAGCTCTTTAGCCAGGTCTCTAAGGTACATGCCCATGTAGAGCTGGTAGGTCTGGACCCGACAAGCAAGCATAGAGCCCTGGAAACACTTCTTACCGAGGACATCCAGGTTGCGGGCCTCCCTGCCAGGAGGCACCGAGGAGTGCATCTTCTGGCTCTTAAGCCTATGCATGGCCGATTCCACCACCATGGAATGGTGCGGCAGCTGTGCTTTTTGGAAGCCAGGGCTCTTGCGGACTCGATAGATGGAATCGACCCGCTTGCTTAATACCGGCGACGATGCCGGACTCTCCCACATGCGGAAGAGTAGTTGTTCCAGCATGGGAGGAACCGGTACAGTAAAGTGCTCCCTGGCGGGAGAGTCGTACTGAAGGGCGTCGAGTTCTTCGGCTCGAGGCTCCTCCTCGGGATCCGCAGGGAAGGCCAAAGCCTTGGCCATATCCCTGATGAAGTCCGAGAACCGGGCATCCTCCGGAGGGGACTGTTTCCGAGGTTCGGACTCAGGCGAGTCCGAGGGGACACACCGAGTCCGAAAAGAATCAGGTGACTCTTCCTCTTCAGACTCCCAGGCCGACTCCGAGGAGGAATCGGTGGGGTCGGTCCGGGCAGGCGGAGGCGTCGGCCGCCCCGACGCCGAGGGAGTCGGCATCGACGACCTCGGTCCCGAACGGGAGGCCGAGGGAGACCTCGACCGAGGATCGACTCGAGCCCGCATGGACTCGAGGATCGGCTCGGTCTCCGGGGTCGACTTGGACGTCGACGTCCCGGCGGTCGGGGCAGAGGCGCCAGCGAGGCTAGCGATCAGTGCCCGCTGCTGGTCCATGAAGGCAGATAGTCTGCTCTCCAAGGCCGTCAACCTGAATCCGACCTCAGGTGACCCAGCAGCCCCCGACTCGGTCCCCGACGGCGTCGGGCCTGACGTCGGACCCCTCGGAGGCGAGTCCAGGAGGACTACAGGACTTACCCGAGCAGGCAACTCCGATTCCAGACGAGGTCGCTTCGGGAGATGCTCCTTCTCCAAAGACCCAGGACGGCTATCGGGGCTATGCGACCTGGCCCTTGCGGAACCAGGAGCGTCCACCGACGCCGCCCTCGCGGGTTTCACCTTCCGATGATGGTCCCCGGAGGGAGAACCCCTGTCGGAGGAACTCCGGCGACGGTCAGAGCTGGAGCCTCTGGACGCCGAGGCCTCCGACGAGGTCCGGGTACGGGTGGGATCAGCGAAGATTCGTTCCCGCTGATGCCGCCGACTCCTTAACGCTTTGGAGGACATTTTGCTGCAGGCCCCACAGATCAGTTCCTCGTGATCCGGGCCAAGGCAGCGGAGGCAATTATCGTGTGTGTCAGTGAGTGACATATTTCTGTCACACTGAACACACCTCTTGAAACCACTGGCAGCCATCGGGAGAAAAAGGGCCCCTGCGAGGTCGAAGGACCGGGCTGCCAGCGAAAAACCGAAAACGAAACTGACAGAAAATCAGAAAAACCGAAAAATAAGAGGAGGACTCTCAACGGCGTCGCGAGTCCGGGCAGGAAAGAGACCGGCGTCGAACCGAAGAAAAAAGAGAAATAAATCACAAAAAATCAACTTTTTCAGCGGGGACAAGAAGACCACGTCTGTAGGGCTCCGCGGAAAAAAGAAGACTGGCTAAGATGGCACCCTTGGGCGGGAAGGCGACCGCGCATGTGCGCTGCAATTCCCAAAGGCTTTCTTTGAAAGCTGGGGAAAATTGCTCCGCGAGGGCTCCGTCGGCGCCGACGTCACCCATATGTGAGGACTGACTTCCTGCTTGGTCCTGGAGAACCCCGTAATCCCAAGGAAGGACAGATGTCTGAGTAGTTGAAAAACCGCAGATGTACTGAAGATCCCCTATGTCTCTCCTGACTGAGGAGAGGTGGGAAGATAAAGGAATAGGGAGCTTCAGGGATACCTGAACCTAGGGTTATGGTAAGAGCTGTCAGTACCACAGCAGTGGTTGTGTGCATAATAGCCTAAACATACCGTGAAAAAGTATGAACATGTGGAAGCCCACTGTCTGGAACAGATGGGAAGGGAAATACCTTTAGGAGCACAGACAGAGAGATAAGTATGTGAATACATATCTACCTAAAGGAAGTATCTCGACAGATACACACATATATTTATGTATATATGCATATATATGTGTAGGTATATACATATATATAGGGGTATATATATATATATATATATATACATATGTTTATGGCGAGATCCAGGGGGCATAGTATATGCACACATGGCTGACAGACATATGTATCTAAAGAATGCATATAGACATATGTACATATATGAATATATAGGTCTAAAGATAAATGTCTGCCATTAAGCAGAAAAAGAAGTCTACAGGAATCTTCACATGAGAGAGGTGAAGAGGAATGATTCATCTCATAACAAGAAGGTGGAACCTACTTGAGAAGACAGAGAATCTATTCCCTCTGGTTAAGATGGAGTAGAAATGCTATCCAGTGAAATAACCAGGATGGTTGCGAGAAAAACAGAGGATAATATTAGTTTGTAAACAGCAAGTCCTGAGTCCGGTAGAACTCTAACATGGTGAATGGACAGAATACGCATAGGAGAGACACCAGGTAGACCCACTTGAGGGACAAGGGGTGGGGTATCATGCGTTATTTAGTTAAATATGTGCTGTCCATGAAGGATTAGGATACCATGAGGACAAGCTGCAAGGAAAAAGAGCATATTTCCCGTAGGAATTTGGCAACTCTTTAGATTGTCACGTAGGAAAGGCTTATGTCCTTTATTAAAAGGAAATAGAAGGAAGCCTTTTTCAACCATATAAGATAGCCCTTATAGAAAAAACGCTCATGCTCTCTAGCAAGGGCCCATAGTGGAAAGCTTCTCTGTAGGATTGCAGAGAGCATTATGCAGGAGAGTAGGGAAATAAACTGGCTGTTGGAGACAACCAGCTGCCATCTCAATTATGTTGCCAACTCCAAGGATTTGGAGATGGCAGAAAAGCAGTTATAAAGTATTATCCAAGATAGTTGAGGACTATCTTGGAAGCACTGCTAAGACTAGACAAAAGTAGTGGAAGACAAGACTGGAACTCATAGAAAGGTACCAGTGGTCCAATTATTGGAACTCCTGCAGGGAGAGCTGCTGAACAGGACAGCAGAGGTGATCTTTCTGTTCTTAACAGAGAGAACAGACAGAAGAAGAGTAAAAACTCCTGATTATGTCTGATGAGTTGCCCCAATGAAAAAAGGGGAGGTTACTCCAGAGAAAAAACTCTACACTGGAAAGGAAAGAAAACTGGAAGGGTTAAGGAAACCGTCCAGTAAAATAGTACCAGTCTTACAGGGGAACCCTGGAAAAGAAGGTAAAGAAAAAATAGGAGCTGAGGGGAGACTTGCCATATGGAAAGTCTATAGAAGGAAAAAGTTTTCTGTACCACCATGAATTTTCATGAGATAGTTGGCAAACCTCTCTTCAAGGAAGAAGAGGAGGAAAACCCTGTAACCCATAGACATGAAAATCCTGACAGCTCAGCATACCTAAGAGCAAGTGGATGTCCTGAAAACAGGAATCCAAGTGTAGAGGTTTAATGAAAAACAGTGAAAAAACTTCTACTGAGAGAAGTGAACTGTAGGTTATAACATATTAATTGGAACCCTATTGAGGGTTAATTCTCCTGGCTTGAGTTTGGATTCTTCAGACTAGGGCGAGGTTTCCCTTGTTTGGGAACATCTGCATGATGGGCAGGAGAAGAATAAAACCTTCTTCTTTTAGGAAAAGGAGGTTTGGTAAGGCATTTCTTACCTGCTGGGGAAGGAGAAGGTTTAGGAAGGCCCTCAGAAACAGGGAAGTCATTGGAGCAATGAGCAACCTGACGTAAAGACTCCTTATTGAAGAGATGTTCTCCAGTACAAGGAGTATTACCCAGTCTTTGTTGTGCCCATCTGCTCAAGTCTGAAGCTTGGAGCCAGGCTCTGCGTCGTGCACCTATGGCTATAGCAGAGGTTCTGCTAACAGACTCAAAGGAGTCTAGGGAGGCACGAGAAAGAAACTTAGAGATATTCTGGCTATGACTAAGAAGCAAGGAATAGTCTGCAGCCTTGGGCTCTGAAAGAAAAGGAGTCAAAAGAGACAATTGCTCTGTGACCTCCTGGAGGGATAGACTCATGTAAAAAATATATGAGAGAATCCTTGTTGCCAGCATAGAAGTCTGAAAGGATTGACGTCCAAAGGCATCCAGGATTCTGGATGCCCGACCTGGCGGGAAAGAAGAATGCTTCTTTTTGCTTCTTACCTTCCTCATTGCTGATTCCACTACAATCATTCCCTCCTCCTCCTCCCCTCATTCCCCTCTGTTCCTCTTGCGTTCTTACTCTCCTCTTACTGTCCTCTCTCTGTTCTTTACTATCTCTCTTCCTGTCCTGTCATTTTTTGGCGTTCCTTTCTTCCCTTCTTTTCCAGCGGCTGTCATTTTTTACGATTGTACACTGCCCTGATGCTTTGGGCTGGGCGGTCTATCAAGTGTTTTAATAAAGATAAAGAGTCTTCTGAAACCCTGGAGAGGGGGGCACCTGATACAGAAGAGCCGTGAGGAAGCCCTTACAGGAGTTTCCCATATTTTCAGAAGAAGATCCTGTAAAGAATGATGTAAAGGAAGCATTACATTTCTCTTTTCCCCAGAAGAGCCTTTGGAAGGATCATAGCCAGGGATAGGAATAGCAAGGAATGTGGCCATATCAAGGAGAAATTTCTGAAAAGAAGGATCTCCAATGGGAACAATCCCTGGACAGGCTAAAGTCGAAGAACTAGCCTGGGCACCGGAAGATGTACTTATCCGATGCAAAACAGGATCTGTAATGGATGGATACTGGGACTGCCGGTTAAGACCTGAAACAGTCAATACTGCATCATCCATGCCAGGTATCGACTCCAAACTAGGTATAGAAAGGAGCGATCCTGGTGAAAAAAGCATAGATGGAGCTGGTTCCGATGTTACTACAGGCACCAGCCTCGACACCGATACCGGTATTTGAGCCGGAATCGAAGACGATACAGACATCGAACCAGTCATCGGAGGCTGCTCAAACGGTACCGAGGTAACCCGAAATTCTTGGTGATTATCCTCGGTACCGGGCATTCGGAATCGGTAGGTGTCGGTTCCGAAGCGAGTCGGTACCCAGTCTTCCAGACTAGATATCGATTCTAGACTCGGCATCGAAGGAAGCGAGTCTATCGATGCATGTCTAGAGGGGACCGATGTCGGTGGTGGTATCGGCGGTGTTGCCGATACTGGAAAGCCAATCTGGGTCGTATCGGTCGGTCCCGAAGGTACCGAGTACGCCCGATGACGATCCTTGGCGAAGATTGAAGCACTCAACCCCGGTGCCGATGCCAGGGTATCGGTACTGCTCGAAGCGGAAGCCACCACCGCACATGGCTCAAATACGGGAAAGTCAATCTGGGACGTATCGATCGGTCCCGAAGGTACTGAGTACGCCCGATGACGATCCCTGGTGAGGAGTGGAACACTCAACACCAGTGCCGATGCCGGGGTATCGGTACCGCACGAAGCGGATGCCACCACCGAGCATGGCTCAGGTATGTTCTGTGAGGGGTGAGCCCCAGGAACAACCTGATACCCCTGAAATGCTTTGGAGCCCGAAGACTCCCGCCGGGGTTTTGAAGCCAATAGGGACTTGAAGGCAAGGCCGGAGCCGTCACCATGCTTAGCATGAGACCTACCATCCAAGTATTGGCTAGTCTTAACAGACTGTTTGTGGGTTACCTGATCCTGTAGAGAAGAAAAGGTCAGTGCCCTTACACTGGAAGGGAAAACTGTATCGAGGGAAACTCGAAATGGAGAATCTCTTCTCATAAAATTGGAGCCTGTTGGCTCTGGTGGAAAAGGGTCAGGACGCAAACAGGTTAGACACCATTTATTGGAGTCTAAGAAGAAAACTGTATTGCCACAGTTAAGGCACTTCTTAGGAGAAGAAGGCTCCATGGAGAGGCCTTACAGGCCCAAAAATTTAGAACAGGAACTGAGGGAAGAATTCCCTGAGTTTAGAATAAAAGAAAATAAAAAACCCACCGGCGGTACCGGTGGAGTCGGGGAAACAGCCGTGACCACAAGAAAACAAAAAGTAAAAAGTTTAAAGAAAAAATTTTCTGCGGTGACAAGAAGACGTCCTGCCGGCTCCGCGGAAAAATGAAAACTGAGGAGAGACAGTTGGAAAGGCGGGAAGGCAGCACGCAGGCGCTGAGGGATGCTCCCAAAAGCTTTGATTGGACGCTGGGGAGCGTTCCCGCGCAGGCTCCGTCGGTACCGACGTACCCCATATGTGAAGACTCATTCCTGCTTGTTCCTGGAGATAAAGTATTTCCTGACATTGCCTTTCAGTTTACTCCCTTGCCACTTCATGTTATGCCCTCTAGTTTTACAGCTTCCCCGTCTTTGGAAGAGGTTTGTTTGTTCATTAATGCTCTAAGTATTTAAAGGTCTAAATCATATCTCCCCTGTCCCTCCTCTCCTCCAGAGTGTACATATTTAGGTCTTCAAGTCTCTTTTCATAAGTCTTCTGACGCAGGCTCCAAATCATTTTGGTCGCCTTCCTCTGAATCGTTTCCAGCCTTTTCATATCCTTTGCGAGATATGATCTCCAAAACTGAACACAATATTCCAAGTGAGGCCTCGCCAGCGACTTGTACAGTGGCATTAGTACCTCTTCCTTTCTGTTGGTAATTCTTCTCTGTATGCAACACAGCATCCTTCTGGCTTTTGCCACCGTTTTGCTACACTGTTTTGCCACCTCGAGATCATCAGAAACAATCGCACCGAGATCTTTCTCCTGGTCCGTGCACATCAATCTCTCGTCCCCCTATCGCATACAATTCCCTTGGATCTCTGCTTCCTAAATGCATTACACTGCACTTCTTCAAATTAAATCTTAACTGCCAAGCGTTAGACCATTCTACCAGCTTTTGTAGATCTTTCCTCATGTTCCCCACTCCCTGAGGGGAGTCCACTCTGTTCCAAATTTTGGTGTTATCTGCAAAAAGACAGACTTTTCCATTCAGCCCTTCTGCAATAATCACTCACGAATATATTGAACAGTAGCAGTCCCGAGACCAAACTCTGGGGCACACGCTAATCATCTTCCTTTCATCTGAGTGAGTTCCATTTATCGTCACCCTTTGTTATCTGTCAGTCAACCAATTTCTGATCTAGTTCACCATCCTGGGATCCATCCCCAAGCTGTTGAGTTTATTGATAAGCCTCTTATGAGGAATAGTATCAAAGGCTTTGCTGAAATATAGGTAGATCACATGCATCTCATGCCCCTGATCTAGTTCTCTGGTCACCCAGTCAAAGAAGTCAATCAGATTTGTTTGGCAAGATCGTCTTTTAGTAAAACCATGTTGCCTCGGATTATGCAACCTGTTTGTTTTGAGGAAGTCCACTATTCGCTCTTTCAAGAATGCGTCCATTACTTCTCCCGCCACCGAGGTAAGGCTTACCGGCCTGTAGTTTGTCACTTATTCCCTATTCCACTTTTGTGGACAGGTACCACATCAGCCCTTCTCCAGTCCTGTGGAACATCTCCTGTCTCCAAGGATCTATTAAAAACATCCTTTAAAGGCCCTGCAAGAACCTCTGAGCTCTTTCAGTATCCTGGGGGTGTATCCCATCTGGTCCCATAGACTTGTCCCACTTTCAGTTTTGCAAGCTGTTTTAACACATCATCTTTTGTGAATGGTGTGGTATCTACTCCATTCCCATTTGTATATTTGTCAATCACAGGTGGTCCTTCTTCACGATTTTGTCTAGTGAAAACAGAGCAGAAGTATTTGTTTAGTATTGTCGCTTTTTCAATGTCACTTTCCATGAATCTTTTCCCAGCACTTTTGAGTCCGGCAATTCCACCTCCGAGTTTCCTCCTCTCCCGAATATACCTGAAATGTTGGCGCCACACTTCACATCTTTAGCCATCTTTTCTTCTGCCTTTGATTTTGCTATCCTTATTTCTCTTTTTGTCCTTTTTAGCTTGATCTTGTATTCTTTTCTATGTTCCTCTGTTTACGAGCTTCTGAATTTTATGAAAGCTGTGTTTTTTGCCTTTATTTGTGCAGCCACTTCTTTGGAGAACCAAATAGGTTTCCTTTTCCTTGTTTTTATTTACTTTCCTTATGTGTGTATCTTTTGCACCTTTTATTGCTTTCTTTAGTTTAGCCCATTGCAATTCCACTTCCCTTAACCCCTCCCACTCTACTAACTCCTCCTTCAGATACTTGGCCATTTTACTGAAGTCAGCATTTTGGAAGTCTAAGACTGAGTTTGCTGCATTTGGATTCCACCTTGGCTTTTCTCTCAAACCACACCATATGATGATTGCTGCTGCTCAACCCACCTGGCTATTTATTTATTTATTAGCTTTTATTGGAACACGGAATGTACGAAGCATGAACCAAGGGAAGTTGGAAGTGGTCAAGAATGAAATGGAACTTGTACAACTTGATCTGTTGGGTGTCAGTGAACTGAAATGGATTAGCATCGGGCACTTTGCATCAGATGATCACATGGTCTACTATGCTGGAAATGAAAGACAAAGAAGAAATGGTGTTGCATTTATAATAAAGAAGAAACTTGCAAGAACTGTAATGAAATACAGTGCAGTCAGCGAACGCTTAATCTCTATTCGTCTACGAGGAATGCCTATCAACACAACTATAATTCAAGAATATGCCCCAACAACAGCTGCAGAAGAGAATGAAATTGAAGGGTTCTATGAACAAGTACAAGCTGAAATTGACAGAACATGCAAACAGGATATCCTGATAGTCATGGGTGACTGGAACGCAAACGTTGGCAACAAAGGCAAAGTAGTTGGAAAATATGGACTTGGCAACAGAAATGAAGCTGGAGAAAGACTGATAGAATTCTGCAAGACCAACCATCTATTCATTTCAAACACCTTCTTCCATCAACACAAGCGGCGACTGTACAAATGGACTTCACCCAATAGATTCTATAAAAATCAAATTGACTACATCTGTGGAAGTCAAAGATGGAAAAGTTCTATAATATCAACAAAGACAAAACCTGGAGCTGACTGTAGTACAGATCAACTACTAGTATGCAAACTCAAGCTAAAGTTAAAAAAGAGCAAACCACTCATGAATGCAGCAAAATATGACCTTGAGAATATACCACTGGAATTTAAAGACTGCCTGCAAAATCGATTTGCTGCTTTAGATACAAATGACAGAGCTCCAGAAGAGTTATGGAATGAAATATAGAAACATGATGACAGAAAAAGACCACATGGCCTATCTAGTCTGTCCTTCCATATCAACAACTACAACAGTCCACTTTTTACCTTTAGAGATCCTCTGTGTTGGTCCCATGCTTTTTTGAATTCAGTTACTGTCCTCATCTCTACCACCTCCACTGGGAGACTATTCCATGGATCCACTACTCTTTCCGTAAAGAAATATTTCCGCATATCACTCCTGAATCTATCTCCCTTCACCCTCATCCCATGTCCCCTCGTAGCAGAACTTGCTTTCAATTGAAAGAGGCTCTCTCCCTGAACATTTATGCCACGGAGGTATTTAAACATCTCAATCATATCACCTCTATCCCGCCTTTCCTCTAAGGTGTACATATTAAGATCCTTAAGTCTGTCCTCATATACTTTATAATGAAGCCCACTAATCATTTTAGTAGCCACCCTCTGCACCGACTCCATCCTGCTCAAATCCTTTTGAAGGTGCGGTCTCCAGAATTGCACACTATACTCCAAATGAGGTCGCACCAAAGACTTATACAGAGGCATTATCACCTCCTTTTTTCTGCTAGCCAATCCTCTCCGTATGCACCCAAGCATCCTTCTAGCTTTTGCCATCGCCTTTTCTACCTGTTTAGCTACTTTAAGATCATCAGACACAACCACGCCTAGGTTCTTTAGTGGACAAAAGTACTTCACCTCCTATACTTTATTGCTCCCTTGGATTGCTGCAGCCCAAATGCATGACCTTACATTTTTTAACATTAAATCCCAGCTGCCAAATTCTAGACCATTCTTCAAGCTTAGCTAGATCCCTCCTCATGTTATCTACACCTTCCTGGGTGTCTACTCTATTGCAGATTTTGGTATCATCTGCAAAGAGGCAAACCTTACCCGACAGCCCTTCCGCTATATCACTAACAAAGATGTTAAAAAGAATCGGACCAAGGACAGATCCCTGGGGCACACCACTGGTAACATCCTTCTCCTCAGAGTGAGCTCCATTTACTTGTACTCTTTGTCGCCTCCCACCCAACCAATTTCTAACCCAAGCAGTAACTTTAGGGTCCATCCCTAGGGTGCTCAGTTTGTTTATAAGTCGCCTGTGAGGAACAGTGTCAAAGGCTTTACTGAAATCTAAATACGAGGGCCGTTTTTTTTTCAACCTCCGATAGGCTATAAATAAAAGACAAGTTTATATAAAACAATTTTATTACCAAAAGATTGGTACACTTACGGTTACTTTTCGACATAATCACCGAAGAGATTGAGACATTTGTCATATCTGTGGACAAGCTTTTCAATACCCTCTGCAAAGAAAGTTGCCGCCAATGAATTCAAGTAGTCCTTGACGTTGGTTTGAAGGTCCTCATTGGTTTGAAAGCGCTTTTGTGGCCGTCCGTCAACATTTTTGGGACCCAACGTGCACAAAGTTTTTTGTAGCCTAACCGTTCAGTAACAAGAGAGTACAAAACAGACCTTGAAACCTCTGGAAATTCCGTAGACAAAGCAGTAATGGTGAATCTACGGTTTTCTTTAACCATTCTGTCAACTCGTTGCACCAGGTCATCTGAAATGACAGATTTGCGTCCTTTGCCCAACACCATCACTCATGAAGTTTTCCCCATACACACGACTCATTCTCCGATGGATTTCTGCAGCACTATGGCCTTCAGCCTGTAGAAAACGAATCACACTTCGCAATTCACACTTGGAGGGAGCATCAATCATGGTGGACATGTTTACGTGGCTGTAGCACAACGCCGACTGACGCCTGAATGTCAACAATGGCGGAGTGTGTAGTGCAAGAGCTGCGCAGACGCCTACAGCGCATGCCCGCTTTCTGCTGCCCGCGTAGCGTCTGCACGGAGCGATCGGAGGTTGAAAAAAAAACGGCCCTCGTACACCACATCTAGAGCTCTCCCTCGGTCCAACTCCCTGGTCACCCAGTCAAAGAAATCAATCAGATTTGTCTGACAAGACCTGCCTCTGGTGAATCCATGCTGCCTCGGATCCTGTAATCCGCTGCACTCCAGAAACCTCACTATTTTCTCTTTCAGCAGCGTTTCCAATAATTTACTCACCACCGAAGTTAAACTAACCGGCCTGTAGTTTTCAACCACATCCTGTGGTGAAGAGCGCCCTCCTGAGGAAATGGAGACTGAAGGAAATCCTGAAATGCAGCAGGATTTACACAGGATTTACAATCCTAAAAGGAAAAAAAAAGCCCTCTTCTGGTGAGCTGAGAATAAAGACCAGCCCAGGGGAGGAGTTGAGCAGTACTGATTGGGCACACCCAGGGATTGGACGGGGTGTGGCTGAAAAAGAATCCCTTTATGACGTGGTGAATGACGCTGCTAAACAGAACTGGAGGGGAAAGACCCGGATTGAGATCAAGCAGACCAAGGGGAAGCAGAAGCAGAAGAGCTGTGAGAAACAGGAAAGCCATGAGAAGTTGACCAGGAAGCAGTTTGGCTGCATGTCTGAGCCTGGTAGCAGCAGAGGACCTGCAAGGATCTTAACAGGTGCTTGGAAAGGAAGTCCTACAAGAAGTGGACGAAGCCCTGGTTTAGATTCTTGGGAAAAGGCAGAGCCCTCGTGGATACAGTTTGGACCGGAGAGACCCAGAAGCCCTCACAGCTACAAAGCTTTTGAGCTACCTAAAAGGAGAGGAGCCTGGCAGAAAGACAGCAGTTTCTATAGGAACCTGGATAGAGAAGGTAAAGTCCTATCTCCTATATTTAAGGCTGTTTTAAAAGATCCCAATTGTTACCCTGAGTCATTCAAGCCAAGTGCTGAAGGGGGAAACATTATTGACTGGGAGAAAAACTCAGTGTTGGCTGACAACTGTTTGTCAGGAACTGAACAGGCTGAATTGCTCCTTCAGGACTTTAAAGAGTTCTTAGAATTGAAAGCAGGCAGACAGTCAAAGCTGAATGAGGACAATAGTTCTGTGCAGTCAGAAGATTTTAAGCAAGTGGAAAATGCCTTACCTTTGATAAACTCTGACGATAATAGCATGGACTGTTCAATATGCTGTAAGGAAATAGCAGTATAACAAAGCTTGCCTGTACCTTGTGTGAAAAGAATACAACGTGGCAGTTTCTGCTGCCGTGCTCTGAAAACCTAATTGTTTGCACCTGAGTTTGAGTTCACACTGTGAATGGAACAGTGATTGCATGAGGCTGCAATATATGTAAGTCACCTCTTGAGGCAGAGCTGAGTTAAGCTCCATAGAAGAAAAGCTGATCTCACTTTACGTTGTCTTATATTCCTGAGTTTCTTCTGTTACCATTTAAAGCACCATTTATGTTCATGTATCTGAATTTTGATGCGCTGGAGGAATCTCCCCTACACGAATAAAATATTCTTGCAAAGCCTTACCGTCTCTGGCGCAACTACATTTATCAGTGAGAGAAAGGAGAACAAAACTACATGTCCCATCATTCCAAGGGAATAGTTTTAATCCATTCCTCACGGGACAATAGGCCACTCTTGTCCTTTAGCCCTAGGGCGGGGGCAGGAGCGTCGCAATCCTTACTTCCGCTTTTGTGTAATGGCACCACATGAGCCTCTCTCTCCAGTCCTTTAGCACCACTCCCGACTCCGGCATTGAAAAGGTAAGTCAGTGGAGTTGCTAGAACGTCCCCAAGTTCCAACAGTATTCTAGGGTGTATCCCATCCGGTCCCATCGCTTTGTCTACTTTAAGTTGAGCTAGTTTCTCACGAACACAGTCTTCTGAAAACTGTTCAAGATGTCCCTCGCTTCTGTTCCTATTTGTGGGTGTTTTCTGAGGTCCTGCTCCTGGTTCTTCATCTGTGAACACAGAACAAAAATATTTGTTAAGCAATTCCGCTTTATCCTTATCAGCTTCTACATATTCCCCCCCTGCACCCTTGAGTCCGACAATACCACTCTTGCCCTTCCTCTTCTCACTAATGTATCTGAAAAATGTCTTATCCCCCCATTTTATTGCATTGGCTATTTCCTCCTCCTTTTGAATCTTTGCCTTCTTGACTACTTTGCGAGCTTCTCTAAGTTTTTCCAAATACAGATGCCTGTCTTCCTCTCTCTATGATCTCTTGTATTTCATGAAGGCCTCCCTCTTTTTCTTCACTTTTTCAGCTACTTCCTTCGAAAACCATAGCGGTCTCCTTTTCCTTTTGCCTTTATTTACCATTTTAACAAAAAGGTTGGTTGCCCTTAAAATACCCCCTTTCAGTTTTGCCCACTGTTTTTCTACATCCCCCAGCTGTTCCCATCCCACTAACAACTCCCTGAGGTATTGGCCCATCTTCGCAAAGTTAGTCTTCCTAAAGTCTAAGATCCTCACCTTGGAATGGATTCTAACAGCCCTAGTGTCCTAATACTGAACCACACCATCTGGTACCAGATCACTGGATGCAAAATGATCTCCCACTACAACATCAGAAACACTTTCACCATTGGTAAGCACCAAGTCCAGTATGGCCCCTTCACGTGTGGGGTCTGTTACCAATTGCCTGAATAGTTCTCCCTGTAGAGAATCCAGGATCTCCTCACTTCTAGATGATACTGCAGCAGGAATGTGCCAATCAACATCTGGCATATTGAAATCTCCTATCAGTAGCACGTCCCCTTTCCTAGCAATGTTGCGTATGTCTTCAATTAACTCTGCCCACCTCTTCCTCTTATGAGGGAGGTCTGTATATCACACCAATGCAAACAGATTTCTCTTTCCCTCTTTCTAGTTTAACCCACAATGCCTCCTCTCTCCCTTTTAAGCTCTGTAATTCCAAAGCTTTAATAGTAGTTTTTACATATAGTGCCACTCCTCCTCCCCTTCTTCCTACCCTGTCCTTTCTGAATAAAGTATAGCCAGATATAGTTACATCCCAATCATGGTATTCTGTGAACCATGTTTCTGTAACTGCCACTAAACCAAGTCAGCCACTCCCACCAAAGCTTCAACATCAGGGATCTTATTTCCCATGCTACGGTCATTTATACACACTGCTTTCCCTATGTTACCCCTGTTACCCATTTCCATAAAGGTATTTAATGTATCACCTACCTGGGGGCTTTCACTTCCCTGGTGGCTTTCTTCACCCATCCCCAACGAATCTAGTTTAAAGCCCTCTTCAGTAGATTAGCCAGTCTACTACCGAAGATGCGTTGACCTTTCTTGGACAGATGGATGCCATCTCTGCTCTGCAACCCTTGGAACAGCATCCCATGGTCTAGGAAACCAAAACGCTCTCGATGACACTATCCACGCAGTCATGCATTCATCTCCAGGATGCGAGCCTCTCTGCCTTGGCCTTTACCCTCAACAGGGAGGATTGAAGAGAACACCACCTGTTCACCTAACTGCTTCACCCTCTGTCCCAGAGCCATGAAGTCACTTTTGATACGTTCCGAGGTATACCTGGCAGTATCATTTGTTCCAACATGGATTAGCAAACATTGGGTAATAGTCAGTGGGCTTGATGAGTCTCGGCAAACTCTCCGTAACATCTTGGATTTTGGCACCAGGCAGACAGCATACCTCTCTGGACATCAAGTCTGGTCGGCAGATGGACGCCTCAGTACCCCTCAGAAGAGAGTCTCCAACCACCACTACCCTTCGTTTCCTTCTGGTCACTGATTCTGCAACTTTGGGGTACTTAAACTCTGGTTCTTCCCTTTCCAGGGATGCTTTCACCTCCTCCACTTCCAGGGCTGCATAATGGTTCTTCAATTCAAGGGCTGGAGAAGTTGGATTGGTGATTTTGCAGGCCCTGGTGACTTGTGTCCAGCCATCGACATTCTGTTGGCACCCATCTTCTCCTGTGCTGGAGAGCTTGGTTGCTGCAAGGAGCATCTCATCAATGTACTTCTCACTGTCCTGAATGCTCCTCAGCCTCGCCACCTCCTCTGAGTTCCTCCACTTGTTTCCTCAGAACTTCAGGATGCAGGCACCCTGCACATGGAACCGGTCCTTCAACTGGCATTAGGACCTCTGTCTGGACTGAGGCAGAAGCTGTAACGGGGGCAACAGCTTTAGCAATATGATTTTTCCCAGCCATTTTTCTGTTCGTGGAGCTTAGGTATCTGTTAAAGCAAAAGAGAGAGATCTACCAAGTACCAGCCGGTTTCCCAGCTGTCCTTTCAGCGCCCCCTCCATCGCCAACCTGTACATGGCACGGTTTGAACAGGAATGGATTACTGTTTCTCCTTATTCCACCTGTCTAAGAATGTGGAAGAGATACATCGACGTCGTCTTTGTCATCTGGCAAGGAACATCCTCCGATTTGCTACAGTTCTTTGAATGGCTCAACTCTAGAGAAAGCAATGTAAAGTTTACCCTCAATTATCAATCGAATAGCATCTCTTTTTTAGATGTGGCGATACAAAAAACTTCACAAGGATGGCACACTTCCACATACCGAAAACCGACAGATCGAAACACTCTGCTGCACTATGATAGTGCTCATCCCATTCAACTGAAGAACAGTTTACCTATATCGCAATTTATTCGCTATCGACGAAACTGCTCCGATATACAAGAGTTTAAACATCAGTCAGATAAATTGAAAAATCATTTTATACAACGTGGATACCCTGTTGGGGTCGTTCAGCAGGCCTATAAACGGGCACGATTTCTAAATAGAGATTATTTGATTCATCCTCCCACTACGAAGACCCGTCCCTCAGACGCATGTTAACTTAGTGACTCCATTTTCACCATTCAGTTCATGTTTACAACGCAGCATTAAGCGACACGCAAATATCCTGCGGAGCTTACCGGAGTTGGAGGGTTACACGATCCGCTGCGTGTGGCAGCGGCAAA
Source organism: Ichthyophis bannanicus (assembly GCA_033557465.1). Taxonomy (NCBI): domain Eukaryota; kingdom Metazoa; phylum Chordata; class Amphibia; order Gymnophiona; family Ichthyophiidae; genus Ichthyophis; species Ichthyophis bannanicus. Next base: position 88,193,503 of record CM066035.1, on the reverse strand, counting down.
AGAACCTTAAAGAATTGCTGAGTCCAGCAGTTCTGCGGCTCCCTTCCGCCCCATTATCCCTGGATCAGGGAGGCCATCAGCGCTGCGGAAATTGTAACATATGTCAAGTCACCTTAGAATTAACTGAATTCAAATATCATGGCACTGATTACAAATTACGTACAAATACCACCTGTCAGTCCACGTATGTCATTTATGGGATTCGTTGCCCTTGCGATTTAATATACGTGGGGAAAACCATCCGAACCCTCCAAGTACGGATCAACGAACATAAAAGCAAACTCAAATGTCAGAGAACAGAAGCTCCGATCGTTGACCACGGTTTGCAGTTTCAACATGACTTCACAGAACTACGCTGCTTTGCTATTGAACAAGTCTCTCTTCCATTTCGAGGCAGAACATTGGATCACACTCTGATTTATCGGGAACAACGGTGGATATACACATTGGATTCCATTATACCACAGGGATTGAATTCCCGAATAGAATGGGAAGCGTGTTTATAAGAGGAGTACTAATGCCACTTTCTTCCGTTCACCCTATTACCAATTAGCATTTCAGGTGTGACAGCTTCCGCTATAGCGTTTAAATACCCCGCATGCGCGGCGTTTTAGTTAGCTCAACAGCAAGCACCAGATAGCGCATATATGAACCATTGCAGTGATACCAGAGGTAGAAGGGCTCTGAATTCTACTCCAGAATGTTTAATAAATCGCAATATTATGAAGTGTGTATCTTAAAAGAACTCTTTTTATTCACAGTGCAGATTCGTAATACTCCCCTGATGAAACCAAAGTGGTGAAACGCGTGACATAGCGCATGAACAAGCGTCGGGATTCTACCATACAGATAAGCATTGGTTCACTGGTTCATTATATAGATATAATAGCTTGCCAATGAAAATAACGTATTGAAGCAGATAAAATTTTCATAAAAAATCATTACTGGCTATCAGTTCAAGAATGAGGTCATTGATGTGCATTTAGGCATCAGTCCATTGTAGATTTTAAAAACAATGGCAGCCTATGGTTTCTGAGACCTCTTTAGCCATGAGTCTGAGTACGATATATTGTACACTTCTTTGATGTAGTACAGAGTAACAATAACCGCTATATAACAAAAACAAACAAACACTCAAATCCTTACTGTTTGTTCATCTGTAGAGCCCTGGTTAGGAAAGCCTCAACAGGGCAGGGCACTAGAGCCTTTTATGCAGGCCTCAGCTGCACTCAGGAAATCAGGCCCACTAACTCCTGATTAGGTGTTAGCAGTTTCTAAACCTGAGGAGGTTACTAGAGTTCAGCAACCTACTGTGCTCAAGGAAAGTTCCCCTAAAGCATGAAAAAGAAAATAACCTTGCTTTTAAAAAATATACAAAAAAAATGACATCAAGAAGGTTGTGTTGGAAGAAAACGAGAAGTCTCTACAAAAGGTGAAAAAGCAAAAACGGCCAAAATGGATGACAGAAACGCAGAGAAGCTAAAGCCAGAGGAGAAAGAAAGGCAATAACAGAACTCAGATTTCCAACATGCAGCAAGACAGGACAAGGAAAAGTACGACGATGACACATGCAAGGAAATAGAAGCAGAAACTATTAGAGGAAGAACAAGATCGGCTTTCCTAAAGCTACAAGAGTTAAAGAAAAAGTTCCAGCCTCGAACTGGAATGTTACAAGATGCTCAAGGTTCTATGTTGAATGATGCTGAGAAGATTAAGAAAAGGTGGAAGGAATATACAGAGTTTTTATATGATAAAGATCAAGTGGACCAACAGCCGTTTCAACCTGTACCTTAGGATCGGGAACCATTGGTGATGAAAGTAGTAATTAAAGCAGCATTGAAAGCCTTATCAAAGAACAAAGCACCAGGCATTGATAGCATTCCCACAGAAGTATTACAGCAATCTGATGCAGCTGTTACCGTACTTACAAGGCTCTGCCAAGAAATATGGAAGACAACATCATGGCCAACTGACTGGAAAAGATCTGTGTTTATACCAATACTAAAGAAAGGTGATCCAACTGACTGTGGAAATTATCGCACAATCGCTCTGATCCCACATGCCAGCAAGATTCTACTGAAGATTATTCAAAAGAGACTACAACCATACCTGGAACAAGAACTACCTGAAGTGCAAGCAGGGTTCACGAAAGGGCGAAGAACGAGAGACATCATTGCGGATGTGAGATGGATCCTTGAAAAGACTAAAGAATACCAAAAGGATATCTATTTGTGCTTTATCGACTATAGCAAGGCTTTTGACTGTGTAAACTATGAGAAACTCTGGGCCACATTAAGAAGCATGGGTATACCAGAACACCTGATCGTACTCTTGAACAATCTGTACATTGATCAAGAAGCAGCATTTCGAACGGAACAAGGAGAAACAGAATGATTTAAAATAAGCAAAGGTGTAAGACAAGGCTGCATACTTTCCCCCCTACCTGTTTAATTTATATGCAGAACTAATCAGCAGAGAAGCAGGATTGTATGAAGACAACAGAGGTGTGAAGATTGGTGGAAGACTCATCAACAACCTTCGCTATGCTGATACTACCACATTACTGGCTGAAAGTGAAGATGATCTGAAACATTTGCTTCTCACAATCAAAGAACAGTCTCAAAATGGGCCTGCGCCTTAATGTAAAGAAGACAAAGATCATGACAACTGGCATACTCAACAGGTTCATCGTTGAAGGAGAAGAAATTGAAATTGTGAACAACTTTAACCTACTTGGATCAACTATTAATAAAGAAGCAACAAGCAGTCAAGAAATCAGACGATGCGTTGCTCTTGGCAGAATGGCTATGAAAGACCTAGATAAGATTCTCAAGAGCAGAGATGTCTCTCTCCATACAAAGATTAGACTAGTTCAAGCCATGGTACTTTCAATAACATCATATGGATGTGAAAGCTGGACAGTGAAAAAGATAGACAGGAAGAAAATTGATGCCTTTGAATTATGGTGCTGGCGGCGAATACTATGTATACCATGGACTGCCCGAAGAACAAACCAGTCGGTACTAGAGGAGATCAAACCTAAGCTTTATTTAGAAGCTCAGATGACAAGACTTCGACTTTCATACTTTGGACACATCATGCGAAGAGAGATCATTAGAGAAAGACATCATGCTTGGCAAGATAGAAGGTCAGCGCAAAAGAGGAAGGCCAGCAATGAGATGGATCAATACAACAGCAACAGCTACGGGTACCAGTCTGTCAACAATGAGCCGCCTGACTCAAGACCGAACACAATTTAGGATAGCTATCCAGAGGGTCACCATGAGTCGGACTCTGACTCGACGGCACTTAACAACATATACCGCACTATTTAGTATCAGAGCGGTTTACAAGAAACGTTAACAGTCAAGCCACTTTACATAGAACAGGCGTAGAACAGGCATAACACCACAAAACCAGTTAACTTTGGATTAAAGGCATGAACAGCAACTATACGTTAAACAGGTATGAAAAGCAAAACTTGGTAACAGAGGCATGCTATCTCCATTGGTGAGCACTAAATCCAGCACGGAGCTCTCTGGTCAGTTCCATCACCATTTGTTTAAGTAACACATCTTGGAAGGCATCCGCAATTTTTTTTTTACTTCTTTCCAGATTTGCAGAAGGAACACTCCAATCCACATCGGGTAGATTAAGGTCACCCCAATGTCTCACTTGCCCCTTCACGGCTCTTTGCAATATCAACAATCAATTCACTATCCATTTCTTCGGTTTGAGTTGGAGGCCTGTAGACCACACCAATATGGATGACAGTGCCATCTCCTTTTTCCAAAACAATTCAGAGCGCTTCTTCTTTTCCCCATGTCCCCTGCATTTCAGCAGTTTTAATATTGCTTTTGACACATAGGGCTACTCCTCCTTTTCTACCTTCTCTCTCTCTTCTAAATAGATTTTGGCCAGCTATGACTACATCCCATTCATGTGACTTATTAAACCATGTTTCTGTAACGGCCACAGTGTTCAAGTCCATTTCCACCATTAGGGCTTCCAGATCAGGAACTTCGTTGGCTAGGTTTTGTGCATTTGTACTCATTGCTTTCCAGCATTTGTTGAATGGCTTGCCTGCCTTTTGCATGCGTGCTGTTCTACACACCCCTTCCTGCTTGCCATTGATGTGTTCAAGTGTGTGGCTGTTTCCAATGTTTTTCTTTTGCTGGGAGTGACGTACTGAACTTGTCCTCCTCCATTCATCACCCCCTTTCCCTAGTTTAAATGCCTGTCCACATAATCCCTGAATTTTTCACTTAGGATCCTTTTCCCTGTGGTGGAGAGATGTAGTCCATCTGTACAGTATAATCTCTTATTGAGCCATATGTTTCCCCAGTAACCTATGTATCTAAATCCTTCTTGTTTGCACCACGTTTGGAGCCATGTATTAAAGTTGTTTATGTGATGCAGCCTTTCTGCCCCTTTACCATGAACAGGTAGAACTTCTGAGAATGCTATAGTGTTAGCAATGGGCTTGAGTTTCTCTCCCAGTGTCTGAAGTTCCTTTGAAATGCAGAGGCACTATTTCTAGTCAGGTCATTTGTACCCAAGTGGATGACAATATCAGTTTTGGAGTGCACACTGTCTGCACTAACTATACCAATAATTTGGTTTGTATTCCTGCTGGCTGAAGAGCCTGGGAGGCATTTGACCATCCTCTCTCCTTTGAGCTGTGTTCCCAAGTTGGTACCTCTGATGATGGAATCTCCAATGAGCAGTAGTTTTCTGTTTTGTGATTTTTTTCTTATTTGGTACATTATCAGTAGATCTGGCATTAAGTTTATCATTTAAGTGCACTTCAGTTTCCATCAACTGGGCACACTCATTATCCAAGGCAGAGAAGGAATTATGCAGGGATATCACTTGATGTGTAGGGTGTCTCTGCGTTACAGGTCACAACCTACTAGAGCCCACTGTGATCCATTTGTTCTTGGGCTGTTTGATTCTTTGTGGAAGCGGTGGTGGATTTTGTTTAGTTTATAACCTAGAGGAGGGGTGTTTAATTGCAGCTAGTTCTTCCCTTAGTAGAGTCAATTCTTTATGCATAGCAGTTAACTTGAGGCATATAGGGCAAGCTCTTATTATTTATTTATTAACATTTCTTATATACCGCACTATTCGACATCAGCGCGGTTTACATGGAACAGAAAACATCCGACAAGTTACATATGTCTGGTCTTACAATTAACAGGAAGTAGAAACCTGGATAACGGGGGAAACTAATTACAAGTACAGAGTCGAAAAAAAGGGATTCTTCTTGGGATGAAAGCACCACAGTTATTGCATTGAATACATGACATTCTGACTCAGCTGTCCTAGAAGGAGAAAATAAAAAAAAGAATAGAGTATTATAGAATAGAATAGAATGGAATGGAATGGGTAAACAGATGTTTACTCCTTCAAAAATGTAGAAAGACTAGGAGATACGTAATGAAGCTACAATACAGTCCATTTAAAACTAATAGGAGAAAATATTTTTTTCACTCAATGCGTAATCAAACTAGTTACCTGAGAATGTAGTAAAAAAACCTGTTGGTGTAGCAAGTTTTAAAAAATGGTTTGGACAACTTCTTAGAGGAAATGTCCATAAACTATTATTAAAAAGGGCCAGGAAAATCCACTCTAGAATAAGCAACATGTAATCTGTGCACCTTTGTGGGAACATGACAGGTATTTGTGACCTGGACTGGCTGCTGTTGGAAACAGGATACTGGGCTTAATGGATCTTCGTCTGACCCAGTATGACATATCGTGTTCTTATGTTCTAGAACCAGTCATCCAGATGAGGTGTATTTTCCGCAGGCATAGATAGGCTGCTACCACAGCAACATGTTCTGTGAACACTTGGCACTGTAGAGAATCTGAACAGGAGGACCTTGTATTGGTAGTGCTGGTTCTCTACTGTGAAACAAAGATACTTCTTGTGATGCGGGTGCACCTGAATGTGAGTGTAAGCAACTTGGGAGGCGTAGCGTTACTAAACAGTCATTGGTATGAATGAATTGCAGAATGGATGGAAAAGAGCATCCTGAAATGTTCCTTGAATACAACTGATTTCTTGGGAATTAAGTATTTGGGATAAAATCCAGTGTTTTGTTCCAATGACAGCACCTTTTCTATTGCATTTATTGCTAGTAAATTCTGGAACTCTTGTAGCAGAAGAGGAAGCTGACTAGATGGTAGGGAACAGTGGGATGGTGGGTTGAGTCAAGAGTCTGCTTTGAAGTGAAGAAAGTATCCTCAATTTTCAATATTGAGGACCCAACAGTTAGTAGTGATGTGGAGCTATGAATGGGAAACAACCTCAAATGACCTCTGACTGGAATGTGGTGCGAGTTCAGTTAAAAGCTTAGTGCAGATTTTGGTTGTTGCTGTGGGAAGGGGTTTTTTTTTTGCTGCTTCCATTCCTTTTGACATGATCTCTGCTGAGTGTTGATTTCCTGTCTGTGATCACTGGTGGTAAGAGATAGTTGGTAGTGTCTACAGTACTGATAACATGGCCTTTTGTGATGATGGATGCAAACCTTTTTAATGAAACTGGTACATGGTTCATCCTGGGTGTCCACAAACAAAGTCTGTATCATGGTACAGTGCTTTTCAATAGTTGTCAGTATGACCTCCACTTCATCTCCAAATAAGTTGAAACCAATAAATGAGGCATCTACTACCCTGTCGTGCGCATCCTTGTGAAGACCGGAGAACTTTAACCATGCTAAGCGCCTGGTGATGATGCTTAAAGTAGCTCCTCTGGTTGCTGCATCATACATCAAATGCCAATCATATGATGTATTTAGTGCAGTCTCACAGTTCCTGAATAGCTGAAGTGGTGGAGTCTGTGCCAGAACTTGAGGATGTTGGGGAAAGAAGAATAGACTCACTCTATTTTGTGCAGCTACTGCACCATCTGGAACTGATGTGTCACAAATTCTTACTATAAGCATGGTCTTTTGATAAAACGTTTTGCCTGGATTGTTGAGGAAGCATGAGTTTTTAGTTGGAAAAGTGTTTGAGTGAGAGAGAGTACTCTTCCCTTTCACCTTTTCTTCAAGGCAGACTCCACCCATAACTCATTGGTGGGAAAACTTGAGCTTTCTGTGGCCCATCATGGTTTGTGATTCTATTCAATGTGGGCTTACCAGAGTAGGGGGGGTTAGCCAAAGCATAGTTATCTGTAACAGGTGTCCTCCAGGGACAGCAGGAATCAGTCCTCACATATGGGTGACATTGGCACTGACAGAGCACACATGGAAGCATCCCCCCAGCTTTCAAAAAAAGCCTTTGGGAGATGTCACCATGCATGTGTGGTACCCTTCCCGCCCAAGGGTTCCATCTTGCTCAGTCGGATGACATGGCTAATAGACAGCAAAAATAAAAGATGGTAAGGGAGCAAGTCCAAGTGAAGGAGGGAGGGTTGTGAGGACTGATTCCTGCTGTCCCTGGAGAATACCTATTACAGGTGAATAACTACGCCTTCTCTGGGAACAAGCAGGAAAGTCAGTCCTCACATATGGGACTCCCCAGCTACAGGCTACCGAAAACCCATTAGCAAAAATAGGGGCTCACGGGGAGCTGCAAACAGCAGCAGCAATTTAGTCCGTGTACATAGACCACAGTAGGACCCCTGTGTCCGATGAAACCAGAACTCCGGTAGCATGAACACAGACCAGAGAATCTGCCAATTGTAGGATCACGGAAACCCTGTCCTATAGACAGCCGGTTGCCTGAGACTACTGGTCCCAGAGACACCACTGCACTCATGTGAAGGTGAGCATCTGGGGTGACACGGACCGTGGAGGCCATGTGCCCAATGAGGCGCAGGAGAAGCACAGCGGGCACCGAGGGACAACATCGCACGTCATGAGCCAGAGCCCCAAGACAATCGGCTCGGTCCCTAGGCAAAAAAGCCTTCGAATGGAGAGTGTCGATCCTTGCCCCAATGAACTCCAGACACTGTGTTGGAAGGAAGTGAGACTTGCGGTAGTTTATTACAAACCCCAAGTGCTGTAGGAGCTGGATGGTGTATGCAGTGGTCTGCTGCACCTCTGAAGCTGTGCCTCCCTTTGTGAACCAGTCATCAAGGTAGGGAAAAACAAAGATCCCCTGGAGCCGGAGAAAGGTGGCCACGACTGTAAGGCATTTTGTGAAAACTCTTGGGGCTGAGGATAGGCTGAAGGGGAGCACCCTGTATTGAAAGTGCCTGCCCCCCACTACAAACCACAGGTTCTGCCTGTGGTTGGGGTGAATGAGGATGTGGGTATAAGCATCCTTGAGGTCTAAGGAGCATAGCCAGTCTCCCTCCTGGAGGTATGGCAGCAATGTTCCAAGGGAGAGCATCTTGAATTTCTCCCTCACCAGGAATTTGTTGAGGTTGCACAGGTAGAGTATGGGTCTTAGGCCCCCTGTCCTCTTTGGCAAAAGGAAGTACCTGGAGTAGAACCCCTTGCCCTTGAGGTGCTGGGGCACCAGTTTCACCGCTTTGTCCTCAAGAAAACCTGCCAACTCCTTTAGAAGAAGGTCCTGATGGAGGGGAGTCCTGAGAGGCTCTCCCGGGAAATAAGGGGGAGGTGTCTGAGACAGGTGGAGGAGGTAACCCTCCGTGACCACCCTTAGTGCCCAGGAATCGGTGGTGATGGACATCCACCTCTGGGCATAGTGGGCCAGACGTCCCCCTGTAGGCTGCTGATCTCCTTGGTGTAGAGAGGCTATGCGCAAGGAGTCAAAAGCTCCCCCCTGGCTGGACGGGGCCGGTGCCTGGTGTTTGGGAGGCTTCTGCTAATGCAGGCCATGCTCCTGTCCCCTTAGCCTGCTGACCCTACAGGGAGCCGGGGAGAGCTGATAAGGTGTGTAGTTTCGGTAAAGAGCTCCCTTCCTCGGGTAAAAGGACTTTTTACCTGAGCCCTTCCATCAGGGAGGGGCAGCGGTTTCTTAGAGAGCCTGGTCCTCATCATGAACTCGGTCTCCAGCTCAGCAGCCTTGTTGGTCACGAGTTTGCCAAAGAGGTTCTCTCCTTGGCCTGGAACATCGACCAAATTGTCCTGAACCCACTGCTCGAGGTTGGACGACTGAAGCCAAGCTTGGCGGCATGCACCAATTCCCGCCGCGGCTACCCAGGCCGCTGACTCGAAACAGTCATAGGCCACTTGAGACATGAATTTAGAGCACTCATGGACTGCCTTGGCCAGGTTCTTGAACCGCTGAAAAGGTTCCTTGGAGAGACCAGCTGAGAACCCGATGAGTTCCTTTGCCAGTTCTCTCAGGTAAATGCCCATATACAGCTAGTACGACTGGAAGCGGCAGATGAGCATTGGGCCCTGGTAGCACTTTCTTTTGAGGGTGTCCAGGGTGTGGGCCTCCCTGCCGGGGGTCCACCTATGAGTGCATCTTTTGGCTTTTCAGCCGACGCATGGCCAACTCCACCAACATGGAGTTATGCGGTAGCTGTGACTTCTGAAAGCCCGGGCTCTAGCAGACTCGATACATTGAGTCGAGCCGTTTGCTCACCACCGATACCAATGCTGGTGTCTCCCACATTTGGAGCATGAGCGTTCCAGGATGGGAGGAATGGGCACCATGAGCGATTCCCACAGAGGAGCCTCCTACTAGTCGATTTCCAACTCATCTACTGAGGGTCCTCCTCCGACTCGGTCGGGAATGCCAGGGCCTTAGACATGTCCTTGACAAAATCCAAGTCGTCCATGTCCTCAGGCGGGGACTGCCACCGAGGCTCAGACGGGAAAGTCAGAAGAGACATCGCAGTGGTGACGCGTATCGGAGGACTCCTCGTCCTCCATCTCCCACTCAGAATAGTCTGTCGAGGACTCGTAGGAGGGCTGCTCTGTGAGCCTCGGGATCCCCAAAGTCCTGCAGCCGGCACCCGGCAAGTATGCCGGGGATGACCGTGGCCCCATCAAGTGGAGCACAGAGCGCGACCTCGTCCGAGGATCGACTCAAGGCCAAAGGACCTCGAGGATCAGCTCAGCCTCCAGGGACATCTTGGATGTCGAGGGCCCAGTGGTCAGGGCGGATGAACCTGTCGGGCCGGACAGCAGTGCCCGCTGCTAGTCCATGAAAGCAGACAAACTGCGCTCCAGGGCCACCATTCTTGACTCCAGACCAGAAGGCTCCCCAGCCTTTGGTGCGGGTACCAAGGGACTCAGGCCCGACATCGGCTCCCCCGAAGGGAAATCCTTGATGAGGATGGTGGCTGGGGACTGAGGCCAGTCCACAGTCGGATCTTTCCGAAGACCTTCGCAGGCCGCTCCTTCTCCGACGCCTCAGACGAGCGTCTTGGACTGCGGGACTGGGCCCGGGGAGCCCCTGGCCAGTCGGAACCATCCAAGGACACCACCTTAGAGGGCTTCTTCTTATTCCTGGGTTCCCTCGATGAAGGCCCCCTTTCTGAGGACCCACGACAAGGCTCAGGTTTGGAGGGTTCCACCCGAGACGTCGGGGCCTAAGACAAGGCCCTGGCCTTCGGAGGCATCAGGAACTCGGGGAAAAACTTATTGTGCTGCTACTGGCAGCTCTTAAGGGCCTTGCTGGACATCCTCTTGCAAAGACTGCAGGCTGCCGGGTCGTGGTCTGGCTCAAGGCAGCGAAGATAGCAATCGTGTGTATCGGTCAAAGACATGATTTTAGAGCACTGATCACACTTCTTAAAGCCACTGGGTACCCATGGGGGAAAAAAGTACCCCTGCGAGGTCAAAGACTCTCAGGGCTGCTAGCGAGACAAAAAAGGCACGAAGATGCCAGAAAAAGAAAATAGCGAAAGACTACAAAAAATAGACCGAACCCGATGCTGAGGCACCTAGCGTATGATGGTTCTGCCACCAATGCCTGAAGCTCGCTGACCCTGCAGGCAGAGGTGAGTGACACAAGGAACACAACCTTCCAGGAGAGAAGTCTGAGGTGGCAGGAGCAGAGAGGCTCAAAGGATGGCGCAGTGAGCTTGCAGAGCATGATATTAAGATCCCACTCTGCTGCTGGCAGGCAGACAGGTGGCTTCAACAGGAGCAGCCCCCTCAGGGATCAAGACACGAGGGGTTCAGCAGAGAGGGGTTTGCCCTCAATGAGATGGAGGTGCACCGCGAGAGCGCAGAGGTGAACTCTTACAGAGTTCAACTTCAGCGCTGCCAGGGACAGGTGAAGTAGATACTGCAGCACTAGCTGGACGGAGCAGAAGCAGTTGACCTGACACTCCACGCACCAGACCATGAACCTCTGCCACTTGAAGGCATATGCCCAACTGGTGGAGGATTTGCAGGAAGCGAGGACTTCCTCCTCTTCAATAGATAGCTTGAAAGGGGCCAGGGCTACCCTTTCAGAAGCCAGGCCATGAATGTCAGAGACCCCAGGTTAGGGTGCAGGAGAGTGCCCTCATCCTGAGTCAGTAGGCCTGGGTTATACCCCAGAACCACCAGGAGTGATGTGAACAGGGGGGAGTAGCAGGGGAAACCATGGCTGCCTGGCCCATCATGTGGCCAAAAGGATCACTGTGGCCCTGTTGTGCTGTACCTTGAACAGGTCTTGGTGATCAGTGGTGTGGGCGGGAAGACGTAAAAGAGGCCTTCTGCCCATGAGATCAGAAATGCATCTGCCGCCACCCGGTATGGAACAGCTGCCGGGAACAGAAGCTGGGGTAATCATGCATTGGCCGCACTGGCAAAGAGGTTCACCCTCGGGAACCTCCAGCGCTGGAAGAGCTGGCCGGTCCCCTGAAATCCAGCCTCCACTCATGCGGCTGGAGGATCCAGCTGAGTCGGTCCGCCAGGGTACTGTCCTTTGCCCAAAAGGTTAACTCCCCACAGGAGAATCTCGTTACTGCTGGCATATGAGCAGAGGCTCACTACTTCCTGGCAGAGCAGGGCCGAACCCATGCCCCCCTGCTTGTTTATGTATAACATTGCTACATTGTTGTTGGTCTGAACCAGCACTGCCTGGTGCTGCAGGTGGTGGTGAAAAGTCCGGAGGGCTAAGGCTACGGAGTTCCAGGTGGTTGATTTGCAGGAGGCTCTCCATCGGTGACCAGCTGCCCTGAATGCCGAGGTCATTGCAATGTGTTCCCCACCCCAGCTTGGAGGCATTCATAGTGAGAATGCAGTGGGCTGGAAGGGCATCCCGGCCAGTAGACACAAAGTTGTGCCACCAGCCAAGAGAGAGAGCCAGGGAACAGGTGATGAACACCCTGCCCCACAAGCGCCCCGTGGCCTGGGACCACTGTGAGTGGAGGGCCCACTGGGCTGTCTGCATCTGCAGGAAAACGTCTGGAGTGACATGCACCGTGGATGCATGTGCCCCAGCAGGCAGAGCAGGAGGCGGGCCGACACAGAGCGACAGCCCTGTGTGCTTACAGCAAGCGCTAGGAAGCACAAGGCCTTGTCTTGAGGGAGAAAAGCCCTGGCTTGGACCATGTCCAGCTGAGCCCCTATGAATTCCAAGTCCTGGGTTGGCTGGAGATAGGACTTCAGGTAGTTTATATGAAGAAGCAGCACTCCAGAGGAGGGTGTGTGCCATCGCCTAATAGGCAACAACGTTCCAAGAGAGCATTTTGAACTTTTCCCTCACCAGGAATCTATTGAGGTCCCACAAGTAGAGGTTGGGGCAGAATCCTTTGGTTTTTCTTGGTATCGGGAAGTAGTGGGAGAATAACCCTGTGCCTCTGAGTTGGGTTGGGATGAGATCCGCTGCCTGGTCCTCCAGAAGGTCTGCGAGTTCCTGCCGGAGCAGGCCCTGGTGAAGGGGAGTCCTGCAGGACTCTCCCGGGAAAAATGGTGGGGGATGTCTAGTGGAAGTGGAGGACATAAAACCTCTCTCACCACCCAAAGGGCCCACCTGTCATGATAATGGAGGGCCATCTGTGAGCAAAGAGCACTAGACACTACCCTGTGTACTGCAGGGCTGTGCCTCCTGGGGGAAGAGAGGCTATGTCCAAGAAGTCAAAAGACCCCTCCAAGTTGCGTCAGGGGCACAGGCTGAGGTTTGGAGATCTTAGGCTTATGTGGGCCAAGCCCTTGTCCCTTGGTCTGCTGGCCCTGTTGGGGAGCTGGGAAGGTCTGGTATTGAGGGTAGCTACAGTAAACTTTCCTCTTCTTTGGGTATGAGGGGTTCCTACCCAAGGCCTTCCTCTGGGAAGGATCAGTGGTCTTCTTGGAAAGCCTGGTCCTAGTCAGGAACTTTGACTCCAGCTCAGCGGCCTTGTCTATCATGGATTTGCCAAAGAGGTTCTTCTCCCCAGCAAGGGATGTTGACCAATTTGTCCTGGGCCCATTGCTCCAGGTCGGAGGACTGTAATCAAGCGTGGCGTCAGGCACTAATGCCCGCTGCAGCTACTCTAGCTGCCAACTAGAAGCAATCATAGGCCGTTCGAGTGATCACTCCCTAACTGCAGAATTCAGGGTCTAGAACCACTGGAGGGATTCCACCAAGAGACCAACCAAGAACCCGGTGAGCTCCTTAGGCATGTACCTTCACGACCTGGCAATGTATAACCGGTAAGCCTGGATCCAGCCAACAAGCATCAAGCCCTGGAAGCACTTTCTGCACATGGCGTCCATCACACGGGGGGCACTGAGGAGTGTATTTCTCTGGCTCTTGAGCCTCCGCATGGCCAACCCTACCACCATGGAGTTCTGAAGCAGTCAAGCTTTTTGGAAGCCATGGTAATGGAAGACCCGGCACATTGAGTCCAGCCACCCGCTAACTATGGGAACCGAGCGGTGGTCTCCCACATGTGGAGAAGCAGCCATTCCAGGATATATGGAGGGGGGGAATGGACACCATGAGTACCTCTTTCAGGGGACCTCGTACTGGAGAATCTTGAGGCCCTCCGTGCAAGGGTCCTCCTCCGACTCGGTGGCGAAGGCTAGAGGCTTGGCCATGTCCCACAAAAAAGTTGAGGAAGGCCATGTCCTCGGGTGGAGACAGACACCTCGACCCTGGAGGCAATGGGTCCGAGGACACACCACAGTGATGTCAGGTATCCGGCTACTCGTCGTTCTCGGTCACCCAATCCCAATCAGAGTCCGACCCCAAGGACCTCAGAGACATGGCAACCCAGTGCTTGAAGCCAAGGGCACTGAGGTGTGAGGACCAAGCCCCGAGGACTGGGACCGCAGCCGAGGCATCTCTTGAGGCTAGTGGCGAAAGGATTAGCTCGACCTCTGGGAAAACCCTTGCGGTGGAGGGCCCAGTGGTTGGGAGTGATGACCCAGAGGAACCAGGCATGAGAGCCCAATGCTAGGCCATGAAGGCAGACAAACTGTGCTCCAAGGTCACCATCCTGGCCTCAAGACCAGATGGCTCCACGTCAAGGAGTTGTTCTCAACCAGAATGGCCTCGGGGGTCCGAGAACAGTCCCAAGGTGTGGACGGTTATCGGTGAGGCAGTTTAGGTGGCTGCTTCTTGCCATCACCCTCAGCCTCCCATCGAAGGCTGTGGGACTGGGGCACGTGGAATTTCCCCACTTTCCCTGACTCATTGACCGGCGGGGTCCTCAAAGTCTTCCGGCCCTTCTTGATGCGAACCTCTGGCTTGGTGCGGGAGCTCCAGCCAGAGGTTCCATAGTCCCAGGGCTCTGAGGCCGCATGGTCTCCGCGGATGCTCAAGGTCCTGGAAGGAGTCTCAGAGTGGGCTCTTGCGGAAGACTCCGGGGCGAGTCAGTTTTCTGAAAAATCGACTCCCGCTTCTGCTGCTACTGCTGTTTCCTGAGGGTCTTAAGGCGCATCTGCTTACAGAGACCGCAACCCAAGGCATTGTGGTCCAGCCCGAGGCACCAAAGGCAGCAGTCATCAGCACAGCGGTCGCACACTTATTTATTTATTTAAACAGATTTCTATACCGCCTTATCCTTCAATCAAAGCGGTCTGAACTGCAAACAATCATAATATACGTGTTAGGTGTGGACATGCAGTGAGTCGTGTGTGTGTGTGTGTGTGTGTGTGTCTGTAATTGATTCTAGGTGTGCTATATACAGAGTGCGCTATTTACAAAGCTAAGGTTATTAGGACCTAGCTTAACTGTAGTTATAGTGTAGCTGTAGTGTAACTGTAGTTACACTTGAAGCAACTGGTCGAGGCCATGGAGGGGAAGACTGCCCCCACGAGGTCAATTTACCGGGCCCGGCCAGGGAAAAGGCATGAACATGCACCAAAAAAAAAAGTAAAAAAGAAGAGAACGCAATGTCAAAGCAAGTGGGCTCAGGGGCAGGAAAAGGCACCGGTGGAGGAGTAGCCTAATGGTTAGAACACTGGTTTGGGAACCCAGAGATCAGGGTTTGATTCCCACTAGCACTCCTTGTGGCCTTGGGCAAGTCACTTAACTCTCCATTGCCTCAGAAAAATCCAAGTTATCAATATCCCTGTTTAACGTACATTGTCAAGTTTAAGTTACAATGTAAACTGCTTTGATTGAAATGATACAGCGGTATAAAAAACCTGTTAAAATAAAATAAATACTGGAGAAAGTAAAAAAGATGACAAAAATCACCAATTTTCCCCAGCGGAACAGACACATGCCCAATGGGCTCTGCAGAAAAAAAAAAGGAGACTGAGGCAAGATGGCACCCTTGGGCAAGAAGGGAACCATGCATGCGTGGTGCATCTCCCAAAAGCTTTCTTTGAAAACTGGGAAAAGGTTACCACGCAGGAGCCGTCAGTGCGGACATCACCAATATGTGAGGACTGACTTCCTGCTCGTTTCTGGAGAATACACAAAACCTCGTGTTAGGAAGAGGATGCCGCCTAAGCCATCCACACCATCACCCTCAACTGGAAAGGGTAAAAAAAAAAAAAAAACCTTTGTTAGAAAGGTAAATAAATGTAAAAGGGAAAAAGAGGCCACTATGGTTCTCAGAACAAGTAGTTGAAAAGGTGAAGAAAAAGAGGGTGGCCTTCATAAAATACAAGACATCACAGAAAGAGGAAGACAAACATCAATATTTGAAAAAATTGAGAAAATACGAAAGTAGCCAGGAAAGGAAAGATACAAAACGAAGAATAAATAGCCAATGCATTTAAATGGGGGGACAAGACATTTTTCAGATATTTTAGCCAGAGGAGGAAGCGCAAAAGCAGCATTGGCAGACTCAAGGGTGAAAGGAAGCAATATGTAGAAGCTGATGAGGATAAAGCAAAACTGCTTAACAAATATGTCTGTTTTCACAGATGAAGGGCCAAGAATAGGGCCTCAGAAAACACCCACAAATAGGAATAGAAATGAAGATGATCTTCAACGATTTTCAGAAGATTGTGCTTGCGGGGAACTAGCTAAACTAAAAGTAGACAAAATGATGGGGCCATATGTGATACATCAGAAAGTATTGAAGGAACTTGGGAAAGTTCTAGCGGCTCCACTGTATGACTTTTTCATTGCTTCTTTAGAGTCGGCAGTGGTTCCAGAAGACTGGAGAAAGGTACATGTGGTCCCTTTACACAAAGGTGGAAGTAAGGATGAGGCTGAGAACTACAGCCAGTTAGTCTGATCTCTATTGTGAGTAAATTAATGGAAACGTTGCTAAAAACAGAGGATAGTGACATTTCTGGAGTCCAATGGATTGCAGGATGTCAGGCAGCATAGGTTTACTAGAGGCAGGTCTTGTCAGACAAATCTGATTGATTTCTTTGACTGGGTGACCAGTTAGACTGAGGGAGAGCCCTAGATGTGGTGTACTTAGATTTCAGTAAACCCTTTGACACAGTTCCACACAGGCGACTTATAAAAAATAAAAATAAAAATCGAGCACCCTAGGGATGGACCCTACAGTGACTGACTGGGTTAGAAATTGGTTGAAGGGGAGGCAACAAAGGGTACAAGTAAATAGATCTCACTCTGAGGATAAGGATGTTACAAAGTAGTGTGCCGCAGGGATCTGGCTTTGGTCCGATTCTTTAACATCTTTGTTAGTGATATTGCAGAAGGACTGTCGTGTAAGGTTTGCCTCTTTGAAGATGATACCAAAATCTGCAATAGAGGAGACACGTAGGAAGGAGTAGATAACATGAAGAGGGATCTGGCTATACTTCAAGAATGATCAAGAACTTGGCAGCTGAGATGTAATGCTAAAAAATGCAGGGTCATGCATTTGGGCTGCAAAAATCCAGTACAGTATAAAGGTTGAAGTACTTCTGTCCATGAAAGAAGAGCAGGATCTGGGTGTGATTAAGATCATCAGAAACAAAGTGGTTAAACAGGTAGAAAAGGCAACAGCGGAAGCCAGAAGGAAGCTTGGGTGCATAGGGAGAGGAATGGCCAGCAGGAAAAAAAAAGGAGGTGATAGTGCCTCTGTGTAAGTCTTTGGTGAGACTTCATTTAGAGTATTGTGTGCAATTCTGATGACTACACCTTCAAAAGGATATAAAAAGGATGGCATCTGTGCAGAGAGTGGCTACCAAAATGGTTAGTGGTCTTCATTATAAACCACATGGGGCAGACAAAGATCTCAATATGTTTACTTTAGAGGAAAGGTGAGATAGATACTTTAAAATACCTCCATGGCATAAATGCACAGGACAGGCTCTTTCAATTAAAAAAAGCCTACAAGGTGACACAGGATGAAGGTGAAAGGGGATAGACTCAGGAGTAATATGCAGAAATATTTCTTTATGGAAATAGAGTGGTAAGTGCGCGGAACAGTCTCCCAGTGGAAGCAGTAGAGACAAGGACAGTATCTGAATTCCAGAAAGCATGGGGCAAACACAGAAGATCTCTGAAGGAAAAAAGGGACTATAGTAGTTGATATGGAAGGGCAGGCTAGATAGGCTATATGGTCTTTTTCTACTGTCATGTTTCTATCCATCAATAGGACAGCGCTGCTGCCTGCAACCAGAGCACTACAACTCTAGAAATCAGGCAAACCTGACCCCAAAGACAAGTCCATCTCTCTGCCACACAAATGAGGGTGCCCTATGACGACTGACACGCATACACGTGAACTCAGTGGGAAGGGGAAGAAAAAAAAAAAAAAAAAAAAAAAGACTATGGCCTGGGCCTAATCCCTGCCCTCACTGGCCAGGATTGAGGAGGTGACGACAGATAGTCTGCCTCCATGTCCTGCTCTCCTGAAATGTGTTGAACAGAGAGGGCTTGCAGATGTAAGGGAAAAGAAGGGACATCTTCCGGGCTACTCCGCTGCACTTGGTGCCACCCTGGTGATTGATGTAGGCCACCGCAGTGACACTGTCGGAGAGGACTCATACCAACTGATCGTGTAGAATGTTCCAAAAGCACCAGAAGGCCAAAATGAATGGCCCAGGCTTCAAGTATATTGATAGCACAGCGTGTCTCCTGTGGTGCCATCAGGCTCTGTGCCATTGTGTCCCAGGCAGTGAGCGCCCCAGCCAGTGAGGCTGACATCAGTTGTTAGAAGAATCCATGAAGGGGCTTCGAGAGGCACACCCTTTAAGGCATGTTGGCTAGTCGTCTACCAGCGCAGATCACATCGGACCGGAGATTATTTATTTAAACGTATTTCTATACCACCTTATCCTGCAATCAAGGCAGTCTGAACAGCAAACAATAAGATACAGTGTATAGTGTGCACATGCAGTGAGTAGTGTATGCGTGTGAGTGTGTCTGGACGTTGATTCTTGTGGTGCTATTTACAGCGTGCGCTATTTATAATGCTATGGGTATCAGTTCCTTGCTTAATTACAATTATAGTGACATGTGGGGGGAATTGAGGTGTCTGTTGCATGGTTTAAGTAATGTCACCCTAGTGTTCTATGAAGAGGGTTGTCTTCAGTAGTTTCCTGGACTGCTTAAGGTCTGCTGTTGAACGCTATTTATTAGGAGCAGGAGCAGAACCTGATAGTTCTGAAAGCAGGGAGACAAGCAAGAAAGGAGGACAAGTTGTAGAGGATGCATATACGCCCGCACCTATGGAACAAGGTCCAATGTTGCAGCCAAGACTCCCAGGAGCTGCAAGTAAACCCAGGCTGTGGGTAGGTGCAGCTATAGAAAGCTGTGCAACTGGCTCTGGAGCATGACCCAGTGGTCCTGGGTAAGGAAGACCCGGCCTAAGTGGGTGTTGAACCATGCTCCGAGGAATTCCAGCAACTACGACAGTGTGAAACAGCTCTTGCTCCAATTGATTACCTAGCCAAGTTGCTCGAGCAGCTGAATCACCCAATGAAAGGCACTGTGAGTTTCGAGGTACAACTTGCCATAGATGAGCCAGTCATCAAGATAGGGGTGAACGCAGATGCCTTCGCATCGGAGTGCTGCAGCCAACACCACGACCTTGAAAAAGGTTCTCTGAGCTGTAGCGAGACCAAAGCGCATGGCGACGAACTGATGAGATCAGAGAATGGAAAAGCAAAGGAACCATTATTGATCCAGCCAGATGGGAATGTAGAAGTAGGCTTCAGCAAGATCCAAGGAAGCAAGGGAACTCACCTGTGCAGACCACTTGGATGACAGATCTGAGAGTCTCCATGCAAAAACTCAGAACCTGAAGGCTGCTGTTGACCCCTTGAAGATCCAAAATAAGACAGACAATAACAGCAGTCTTCCTTTGGGACGACAAAGTAGATGGAGTAACAACCCAGGCCCCTTTCCTCCAGAGGGACCGGCATAATGGCCCCCAGCTGCAAAAAGCATTCAAGGGCATCATGAACCGCTTTTCGTTTGGGAGGAGCCCCACAGGAGGAGATGACAAAGGCATCCCTGATGGGTCTGGCATAGTTGAGGACATAGCTGTGATGTTGAGAACCCAACGATCAATGGTTATGAGGGCCCATTCCTGGAAGAAAAGCAGGGGGTGTTCTCCCACCTGCAGTGGAAGAGAATAGGCCATCGACCCATCAGTGAGAAGAGCAGGGAGCGGGCTTGCCACTTGCCGCTCTTTGGGAATAGGTATGTCGGCCTCTCTGAAAAAGAGTTAAATCGGTTTGCAGTTACTACTACTACTACTACTATTTAGCACTTATAAAGCACCATGCACGCAGCGCTGCACAGCTAACTTGCAAGAGGTAGTCAACTTATAAGAGACAGTCCCTGCCTGTCAGAGTCATGCTCATCGGAGCTTACAATCTAAGTAGAACAGTACAGAGCATTAGTCAGTCCTGCGCAAGGTACGGTGAGGTACAGTTTGGTCATAAACGTTGACGGGGGTTAGGGAGAGATGAGGATGGGGGTCAGGATCTGAATGCAACGGTGAAGAGGTGCGTCTTCAACCTGGATTTGAAGAGGGCCAGGTAGGATGCCTGGCGCACAGACGCAGGTAGGCTGTTCCAGGCGTATGGTGCAGCAAGGTGAAAGGATCACAGTCGGGAGTTCGCAGTGCGGGTGAAAGGCATTGATAGAAGTAATTTGTTAGAGCGCAAATTTCGAGAGGAGACGTAGGGCGAGATAAGAGGTATTGAGGGGCTAAAGAGTGAATGCATTTATAGGTCAGTAGGAGAAGCTTGAATTGGATGCAGAATTGACAAGGGAAGCCAGTGAAGCGACTTGAGAAGAGGGGTAATGTGGGCATGGCAAGGCTGGCAGAAGATTAGTCAAGCAGCGTGATTTTGTATAGATTGAAGGGGAAGGAGGTGGCTCACGGGGAGACCAGCGAGGAGTAGGCTGCAGTAATCGAGGCAAGAGGAGATTAGGGAGTGGATAAGTGTTTTGGTAGTGTGTTCAGAGAGGAAGGGGCGGATTTTGCTGATGTAGAGAAAGCAGCAGCAGGTCTTAGCTACAAGCTGGATATGAGCGGAGAAGGAGCGAGAGGTGTCAAAGATAACCCCTAGATTGCAGGCCGAGGGAACAGGAAGGATAGTAGATCCATCTACATGGACTGAGAGGGGGGGGAAGAGGGGGGGAAGAGGGGGGGAGGAGTGGAGTGGAAAGACAAGGAGTTCAGTCTTGGCCATGTTCAGTTTCAATCGGTGATAAGACATCCAGGCAACGATGTCTGAAAGACAGGCAGAGATCTTGGGCTAGATTGCCAGAGAAATAGTAGGTGTATAGAGGTAGATTTGGGAGTCAACGGCATAGAGATGGTACTGAAAACCATTGGAGGAGATAAGGGCGCCAAGGCCTTGGGTATAGAGAGAGAAGAGGAGGGGGCCCGACAGATCCCTGGAGTACGCCTACATGGAGCGGGTAGGGGAGGAGAAGCCACCAGAGAAAGACTCGCAGCAAGCCACCCATCTCCACTGAAAACTCAGCTGTGTAACTTATCGTCCTCTAACGTCATTGCAACCACAAGACGTCTCTTCTCAGATCAGTACAATGGCAGTTCCCACTGGAGCAGAGTTTTGCTTTCCCAGCCAATACATGCGAGAGTCGTGAAATCTGGAGGGCAAAGATCCCAAAGAGAAATGGCGTTGGAGGAAGGCGTTGGAAGAGGAATGGCGTTGGAGGAAAGCATTTGGTCACAGCTGTGATGGGGGCATCAACCTTAGGAAATCGCAACCACTTGTCTAAATCTGCCGCTGACCATGAGTAAATCCACCCTAGATGGGGAACCTGCTTCAGAAGAGCATCGGGAGTCTCCCACCCAGCCACCACCAGTTGCTGGAGCTCTGCAGGGAAGGGGAAGGCATGAGCAGGATGCTTAATCCCTGCCATGATGGGATCGGTCGTGGAAGGGGGCTGACTAAGGTCAGGGGTGTCCAGAATGCAGAGCTCCTTGATGATCTGCAAGATGAGTCCTGGAATTTCATCACAGCAGCAGAGACGAACCATGGCGGAACCAGCATCCTCTTCCATTGGAGAAACTTCTTCCTCAGTTACAGAGGATGACAGATGAAACAGCATGGGAGGCGCTGTCCAATGCATCCCCCTCTCCGGAGGCCTCATCCTCACACAGTGTCTCTGGGGGCACAAAGGGAGGGATGTGTGTGGAGCCGCTTGTGGGGACCAGATGCCGTAGTAGGACTGGGTTGAGAAGGCAGATCTTGCCCCCCTTTCCACAAATCCCATGCATGCTGGAAGAAAAAACTCAGAGGTAGCAGGGTCAAACACTGGCTGTTGAGGAAGGAGGAGGGGCAGACAGAGCCAGCTGTAACAGTAGGAGCTGAAGGGGAAAACCAAGCTTTCAGAGACGACATGAAGGGAAAAGGGCCTGAGGCAACATTCTCCTCAGAGTCGGCAGCAGTTGGAACCCCTGTAGCAGCAGGCACTGCTGCAGTTGAAGATTCACTGGGATGAGCAACACAGGCTGAGCAGAGTCTTTCAATCAAAACTCTACTTTTCCTACCACACACTAGGCAGCACAGGAGGGAGGCCGGCCGGCATGGTGAAGCCCAGGAAAAACCATTGTGCTAAACAAAATAGTGCCCGCTGAGCAAATGAAAAAGCACAACAGCTGGAAACAGGCAAAACACGGCAGTGGAAGGTAGGTCACAGACACAAACTTGCTGTTAGATGCAGCAGCTCCTGTGCCGCTGAGAGGACAGAGGCAGCACTGGAGTCAGGTTGGGCAGCAATCCGCTACTCTCTGATGCTCCCGGAACTCTGGAGGAGCAAGGGCAATGGGGGGGGGGAGGAGCAAGGGCAATGGGGGGGGGGGGGAGGGGAGGGGGAAGACCCAAGCAAAGTACTTGAAGAAACAGCTAGCCAGAAGCCTGACAAATGGTGCTCAGGCAGAGAACGCTAAGGGGGAAAACTACCTAAAGTTTTGAAGGATTTTTTTTTAATTAACAAATTAAAGAAAGGCACAGGGAACAAATAAAGAAAAAAAGGGTATAAGAGCCTAGGATCTCTCCTCCTGACTCCACACCCCCCCCCACCCGCCCGCCTGCACTGACCCTCATAGTCAGGAGATAGCTTATGGAAAAGAGAGAAGTCAGGGCAGCATTTCTTAAGAACAAACCTCTCTTCAATTATGTATAAAAGCTCAAGATCAAAAAGAAATTATTTTTAAACTACTTAATACAGTCTTAACGAATAAAGCACAGTTACTTACCTGTAACAGGTGATCTCTGGGAACAGCAGGAATAAGTCTTCACATATGGGTACGTCGGTACCGACGGAGCCTGCGCGGGAATGCTCTCCAGCGTCTCAAAAGAAAGCTTTTGAGAGCATCCCACATGCATGCGCACTGCCTTCCCGCCCAAATACTTCCCTCACATCAGTTGGGTTTGTAGCTGAGACCGAAGGAGGGAAGTAAACAAATTATAAAGAGAGAGAGAGAGCTACTCCTAGGGGAGGTGGGTGGGTTGTGAAGACTTATTCCTGCTGTTCCCAGAGATCACCTGTTACAGGTAAGTAACCGTGTTATCTCCAGGAACAAGCAGGAATGAGTCTTCACATATGGGGACTCCCAAGCTGAGATGCCTGGGAGAGGCCCAGCATGTAGCAAAAACTAATGGATGGGACATGCTTCCTCCTAAGGACCTCAGGCATCCAAGGGATGGAGGGTAGGAGTTGAGCTAACAGTGTAAAAATGATGTGTTGTGGACAGCTGAACTAAACAAGGAATGCAGAAAAACATGTCCCTGTGTAGTGATAACTGTTAGTAGAATAGGAAGTCCCAACTTTTGAAAAGGGATGTCATCCAAGTATCACAAACAAAATACACATATGGGGAAGTAGACATGGGTCTGTTGTAAAGAACTATCACATTGTCTCATATGGAATTCCCTTACCGTGAGGAGTAGAGGGAATTGAAATTTGCCATATAGACAAAGATAAGAAAAATATCATTGTCTAGGAGTAATCCCAGGAAACTGGGGAGTTTATAAGAAGTTGGGGCCCATGAAAGAAGATAAACTTCTCTATAATCTATAGTTGAAGATATTTCTGTCCCTAGAGCAAGATGGTACCTTGGGAAAGAAAAGAAAAGAGAAATCAGGGTAGTCTGGATGAAAAGGTAAAAAAACCTTTACAGAAAAGGAGATGGGTTCCCAAAACCCCTTTATCCAGACAATAAAACCGTATTGGGCGAAACGCCCCCAATTTCTGAAGATCAGTAATGTGTGTTGCGTAAGTGATAGCATATAGGCTAACAACTTCCCTAGAAAGCCTCAGATGTAAGGTAACCTGATTTTGATAAAAGAAAAGGTTACGGTAAAGAAAGAATTTCCTATCTTTACCAGATAAATTGGATGTCCATTTAAGACCTTATGGTATGCTAAGAGCACTGATATGGACAGTTAGAATATTTCAGGGTCAGAATGTATAAGGAGACTTGTCTAACTACAAGAAGAGTTAAGACCTTCTTACGAATAGTTAGTGGGAATCACTTATAAGTCAAGGTATAAGAATGTTATGCAAGGTTTGGTGGAAACCAGCAAGGTGCTTCTTACCCTTGACAAGAGGTCTAGGTCTTAAAAGACTAGTCCTCGGAGAACTAGGCCCTGAAATGTACCCGAAGGAGTGCAGAGGAGATCTTTAATCCTAAGATAAAAGATCTGGACCTTTTTATCACTTCAGGATAGAAGCTGGAAAAAATAACGCAATGTAGGGGAACCCTTGTCTGACTCTCTGTGAGAACAGTATGAGTATCATGTGTTCTTTGTTTTTGGTAGTCTTCAATGAGATAGTGAGAAAAAAATTTCCAGTAGATGAGGATCAACTGAAATAATGAGGAATGCATCCCTGTGGTAGAAGTTCCTTTAAGGATATGGAACCTAGGGAGTGGTGCTATTCCTTAACTTGAAGTCGTCTAGGCCCTGGCTCCCTTTCCTTAAGGAAAGAATTTTTAAGGAAGATGGTAAAATAGGAATAAACAGCATGTGGGAGCATGAATGAGCAGGGCCTACCAGTCAAGGTCGTCTGACCACCTGGAATTTCCCTACCAGGGGTGGACTACTATGCTCTCTGACAAAAGCCCAGAGTTGCAGAGCTTCCTTGCAGAGAGCATGTTAGAGGTTGCTTAGGTGAGATCTGACTGTTGAGTAGCCAGTCTGCAACTCAATCAATTCTGCTAGGACAGAAATGAAGATGGTAAAAATAGTGAAAGGCTTTTTTTCTTTTTTTTTTTTTTACCGTGCAATGATAAATTAACAGAGGGATTCAAAACCGTTGTGGAGCCATCTGTCATAAAGACAGCAGAAAAGAGGTCCCATGAAGATTAAGAAAAGGACTAACAGACATTATTAGGAATGATGAAACTACGTTCCTGTCTGATGAGCTGTCATAAAGGAGTATTTGAGAGGTCAGCTGTAAAAGCACAAGCAGTGCAGAAAAAGGCCGAAACCCATGTGAGCTATCTGTTCAAGAAGCTCATTTAACCCACCTGGTGGGTTCTTCATATTTGTATTATGGAGGGTTTAGATGCCTTTTGAGCTGACTCTGCTAAAATGTATTGTCATGAGGCTAGTGCCAATAAATATGCAGAGTTGAAAAGAAACTCTGTTTTTCACAGAGCTCGAGGTGTGCAATTACCTCAAAGCACAGCTAGAGGGGGCAGGAGTGATTCTACATAGGTTAATTAGGCTAGGAGAGCTAACCAGTTGCACCTGGAAATGACCCGGGAGATTCAAAGGGAAGATCCCTTTATAAACGGAAGCTTAATGCTAGCACAGCAGAAGGAGAAGGAGAAGGGGAAGCAGCAGGAGGAACAGCAGAAGCTGGAGCAGCAGGAAGAGAAGGAACAAGGATTACGGCTGAAGGAGGGAGAGACCTGAAGGAAGGAATCCTCCTTGAGCAAGCCCAAAAGGACAGAATTCACAGAGGTAGAATTCAGAGGGGCCAAGCTACGAGAGCCGCTGTTCAGAGGGAGTCTGCTAAGGAAAACAGTCAGGCTGGAGGGTATGCCACTCCCTGCTTAAGCAACGTTCCTGAGTCCAAAGCTGAGAGACGTACACAGAGAGCCAGAGAAACAAGCTTGGAGGAAAGCCTGCAGGCAATGGAGTATGCTGAACAAGCTTTACCAGGTACCCGAGGGAAAGGACTTTCTAACAAAACTACTTTGTCACTGAAGCATAGAGCTGGAGAATCCGCACCAGGTTTTACTAAGCTTTCAGGAAGTCCAGCACTGCCCAGAAGCTACCGACAGAAAACCTGTTGTCACAGAGACGTGCATGAGAGAGAAGGCTCCAGAGCTTCAACTACAGAAACTCAAGGTATGAAAGTTTTATTCCTGATAAAGAAAGCTTAACTCCTAAAAGCACTGCTAAAGCTAAAACTCACTTTATAAGAAGAGGAAAGAAACCAAAGTGGTTTGAAGAACTGCCAAAAGACTTTAAAGCACAGTCTTATTGGAGGCAAGATACCAGAGACAGTCCATGTAAAGCTGTAACTGCCAGGGATAGCGTGTGCTCTGAGGGGGAACGTAGTGAAGCAGAATATATGGAAATAGAAGATGCAAACACTATTCCCATTCCTCAGGAAGAAGCTATGGATTGTAGTTTGTGTATGGCTTCTAGCCTAGAGTCCATAGTGTCCTTGTAAATAAGAAGTCTTGTTTAAATTACTTTGCCCTGGAATGAATTGAATTCCTCCCTTTAACCCTTTCAACTAATTGTGAAGATATTAACAATTGGTTTTACCTGCTTATTATTGGAACCTTTATGAACAAAGGACATTCTTTAATTTCTAGTGTCTTAATGAACCCTTGCACAAAAGGGGAAATAAAAGCCTTGTTTCCCTACACTCGTGGCTTAATTATTGAGTTCTCACAAGGAGCTGAAATACCTAAGACCAATCTCCATTTTGGACTTAAAATACCCCACGCTCCTTGAAAATAAATATGTTGTACTGCATGCCCTTACTGCCATTGGCCACTAGGGGATGCCGGCACGACAGTATAGAGGACAATCTGGTAGGGGGCTTTCAGAATGCTAGATTGCATCCTGTAAAAAACCCCAGTGCAGAAATACCTCAACAGGAAAAAACTCTGTAGATAAGATTTACTGGAGTAGGAATTTTATATAGCTTCAGAAGAAGCTCTCCAGTTGAATAACATTCAGGTTGGAGACTGGATGTCCCAACTGAAAGGAAAAACTAATACAGAGTTGAAAAACTTACAATTTAGTAAGTTCTAAAAGATAGAGTCCTCTGTAGTCAAGGTGTACAGGTAACTCTCAAAAAAGGTGAAGATATCACTCACCTTGTTAAGTTTCGTGATTGTTCTTCCCTTTTTTTTTTTTTAAATAGGGAAGTAGAAACTTATTACCTGTAGGCCTGAAAATCTCAAGAGCTCTTGGAGCTGTCAGAATAAAGTTCTCTTAAATAAGAGAGTCATACCTAGAGGCAACTCAGTGTGTTCTCAGCATAGATGAGTGTCAAATTAGACGGCTCTTTTGATAAAAAGGCATATCTACAGGTTCTAAAACCTCATAATGGCAGAAAAAAAAAAATCAGAAACCCTGTAATTACTGGGTTTGCTGAATCTGCTGAGGTTTCTGTTGTCTTAACCTGGTTGGATGTTGCCCTTGTTGGGAAACATCTGTCTGAGGGGAAGAAGATGGGCAAAACTTCTTCCCCCTAGAGGAATAAAGTTTTTTAGAAGATCCATTATCAGCTGGAAGAGAGGGACGTTTTGACAAGTCCCTTAAGGTAGCAGTATCAGTGTCTGACTAGCTTGACATAGACAATCCTTGTTGAAGAGATGTTCTCCAGTACAAGAACTATTTCCCAGCTTTTCATGTACCCATTTGTCCAAACCTGAAGCTTGGAGCCAGGCTAAACGTCGTGCCGCTATGGCTATAGCAGAAGATCTGCTAACAGATTCAAAAGAATCCAGGGAAGCACGATGAAGAAATGTAGAAATATCATGAGCATGATTGATTAGTGATAAATAGTCAGCTCTTTTATGTTCCTGAAGGAAAGGGTACAAAAGTTTCAAACTTTTGGCAACCTGTTCCAGAAAGAATCCCATATAGAAAATATATGAAATGATTCTTGCTGAAAGCAGCATCGACGCCCAAAAGCATCTAAGTTTCTAGACTCACGACCTGGCGGATAGGAGGAGTGCTTTTTTTGTACTCCTAACATGCCTCCTTGCTGATTCCACTACTATAGAATGATGAGGGAGTTGAGTCTTTTGAAACCCTGGAGAAGGTGGCACTTTATAGTGTCAATCCTTTTGGAATGTGGAGATACCGTTAAGGGAGTTTTCCACATTCTAAATAACAAATCCTGTAGGATGTGGTGTAGGGGAAGCATGATTGCCTCCTCTGGAAACCAGGGGGAATGCAGAATTTCTGAATCCCTTGGTATAGACTCCTTCCCAGGTATAGAGATGGCGAGTATTCTTGCTATATCAAGTAGAAAAGCTTGAAAAGAGTTCTCCTCCAAGAGAAATTCTCTGCAATGAGGAGTAACTGGACCTGTTGAAAATTCAGGTACAGTACCGATAGATGCATCTGCAACATCGGGCTTAGGAAACCGGGGAGGATGATGCACCGGATCCTCTGGAATGAGGTGCGTTCGGTACTCCTCGATGTCGATACCGAGAGGAGTCGGTACCGAATCTTCCAGGCTAGATAGCGATTCCAGGCTCGGCATCGAAGGAAGCGAGCCTGTTGGAAGAGGCATCTAAGTCATCGATGTCGTCCCGGCATCTGCATCGATGACCAATCCGGTACCGGGGTGACGCCGATGTCGGTACGCGTACCGACACCGGAACCGGTGCTGGCACCGAAGACGATACCTGCACCAGCATAGACACCAATACCGGTGGTCGAAGAACGGTCTGTGGCGACTAATGGTACCGAAGTAACTGAGAGGTACGCCCGACTACATTCCATGGTGAGGAGGTTTTCATCCAACACCATAGTCCATGCCGAGGTATCGGTACCGCTCGAAGCGGTCCGGACCACTGAGCATGGCCCAGGTGCATCTACGGAGGTAAAAACCTCGAGAGCAACCTGGGATCCCATTAATGCTTTGGAGCCCGAAGACTCCCGCCGGGATCGAGCCATAGAGTCCTCGAGGGCAAGCCCAGGGGCATCTCGATGCTTGTTTGGTTACCTGACCGTGGAAAGGAGAAGAGATTCTGCCCGGTGATCTCATGGTAGATGTAGATCCGGTACCAAGTTGTACTCGGTTCTGAAGATCTCTTCTGGTTACATTCCTACAAGAAAAACAGACTTTAAGACAATGGTCAGGACCTAAACAAGGCAGACACCAAAATTGAGTGTGAAACTTAAGTGTACCGCCACAGTTTGAACATTTCTTAAAGGTAGTGGCTGGTCTTTCCATAATGGAAAAATGGAGGCCTAGTGGCCAGAAGTCAGGCACTAACTGAGAAAAAATTCTTCAGGAAAAAAGAAATTTTCAAAGAAAAAGAAAGAAAAACACCGGCGGTACCGGTGGGCATCGGGCGGAGGCAGGCGCAACCACAAAAAATCAAAATAATAAAAGATAACTTTTCTGCGGTGACAGGGACACATCCTGTCGGCTCCGTGGAAAACGAAAGACTGATGTGAGGGAAGTATCTGGGCGGGAAGGCAGCACGCATGCGTGTGGGATGCTCTCAAAAGCTTTCTTTTGAGACGCTGGAGAGCGTTCCCGCGCAGGCTCCGTCGGTACCGACATACCCATATGTGAAGACTCATTCCTGCTTGTTCCTGGAGATAC
The DNA here is from genome assembly GCA_033557465.1 of Ichthyophis bannanicus. Classification (NCBI taxonomy): domain Eukaryota; kingdom Metazoa; phylum Chordata; class Amphibia; order Gymnophiona; family Ichthyophiidae; genus Ichthyophis; species Ichthyophis bannanicus. The sequence goes on along the minus strand of CM066035.1, from coordinate 88,164,043 downwards.
CTAACTACATACTCACATGGGAGAAGGATATAGGTAAGAGCTTGGACAAGAGGCACTCTATTAAACAATGCACAAGATTACAACTTCCCTGCCCCACAGAGATGGGCATAACATTCTGAGCAGATTTGGGAGGAAGTGAAACTGAGCAGCATACAGCAAGACACACTGAAGTGTGGTCAGAACGTTTGACTCCAAAAATTTATAGATCCGCATTCTATTACCTGCACTATCAACCATTCATCTACTTCTTTACCACGACCTTCAAATATAAGCAGGCAAAACTGCACATTTCCCCTCAACAGGGAACAACCAGGCCTGCCCTGCCCTCTCTTCTGACTTTTCTGCTCCTCTCTCTTTATGGCTCCTCAACACTCTCTTCCTATTGCTCACACTCCCTAATTGTCTCCCCTGCTACCAACACCTTCAAGCCCCTCCCCCCTATCTCTCCTTTACCATCCTCATTTCCACCATCTTGTCGTCATCTACTCTATCAGTTTGTGAGCTTAACCACTTTCTCCCTCTCATTCAGCCATCTCCTCTCTCTCTCTGAAACCACCTCACCCTCATTACTACAGTGCCATCTCCTCTCTGCCCTGCACTCTTCTTACGCCTCCTCCTCTCTTCTAGAGATATAAACCCCAACCCTGGCCCCCCTCTAAACTTGTCACACTCCCAGAACAGATCCTCACACTACAGCTCAAATCTTATTCATATCCCTCTTTCTCATGTGCCTTATGGAATGCACACACTGTCATACTTGCCTTTACTCACGATCTCTTTATCTCTAATCTCAATCTTCTTGCTCCGATACCTGGCTTCTCCCAGAGGACTCTGCTTCAGTCACTGCTCTGTCATGGCGGCTATCATTTCTCCCACAAGCCTTGTCCCACTGGCCGAGGCGGTGGTGTGGAGCTTCTACTCTCTCCTTCCTTGCCTCAGTCTCATTCCTTTCCCTTCTTTGAAGTCCACTCCATCTGGCTTTTTACTCTACTACCCCTCCGATTAGCTGTTATTTATCAACCCCCTGACAAGTCCACCTTTACCTTTCTCTCTGGCTTTGACTCATGGCTTTCCTTCTTTCTGGATTCATCTTCCCCCTCCCTTATTCTTGGGGATTTTAACATTTCATGTTGATAACCCCTCTGACCCTTATGCTTTAAAGCTCCTCTCCCTTACCTCATCATTCAACCTCCAGCTTTGTTCTACTGCACCTATTCACCACAAGGCCACTGCCTCGACCTTGTATTGTTCTCTAATTGCTTACCCTCAAACTTCTGTATCTCACTTCTTTCCTTATTGGACCATCACCTACTAACTTTCACTCTTCACCTTAACCTCGCCCTGTCTCCTCCAACCTCTTTAGAAATCTTCATGCTATTGAGAGAATGGAGGAAAGAGGTCATCACCTCTTTCCTCCACTATGTCATCTGAGTCTCTTGATGAGGCAGTAGCTGCCTATAACACTGCATTCTCCTCTGCCCATGCCATGTCCTATGAAGCGTACTGTACCTCAACCCTGGCTGTCTTCTACTACCCATCTTCGTTCCTGCGTCCGCTCAGCTGAGCATGCTTGGCTCAATTCCCGCACCCTTGCCAACTTTCTACACTTCAAATTCATGCTTGTCTCTTTCCATTCAGCCATGGCACTCGCCAAACAAGATTATTCTATCCATCTAACTTTCTTGCCTCTGATCCTCGCCGTCTTTTTACAACTCTCAACTCTCTCAAGGTGTCTCCACCTCCGACCCCTCCCTCCCTCCCTTTCTGCCCAAACTCTAGCTGACTCTTCCATGACAAAATCCACAAGATCACACTCCAATTCCACACGGTCAGCTACTGCCCCACCTCCCCCTCTTCACTCCCAACTTTCCTCCCCTACCTCCGATCTCTACCACTCACCACCTTTCCTCATCCAAACTCTCCCCCTGTTCCTCGGATGCTATTCCCATCCATCTCCTCCGATCCATCTCCTCCACTGTAGTTTCTTCCATCTCTCATATTTCCAACCTATCGCTCTCCATTACAACTTTCCCTGCAGCCTTCAAGAATGCTGTGGTCATACCTCCCCTCAAGAAACCCTCACTAGACCCTACCTGACCTTCTCACTATTGACCATATCCCTCCTCCCCTTCGTTTCTACACTACTTGAACGTGCGGTTCACCGTCGTTGCCTCGACTTTCTCTCCTCTCAAGCTCTTCTGGTTCATCTACAATCCAGCTTTCACCATTTACATTCTACCGAAACGGCTCTTGCCAAAGTCTCCAATGACCTGTTCCTGGCAAAATCCAATACTCATTCTTTATGATCTTTCTGCTGCTTGACATTGTTGACCACAACCTTCTCCTTTATACCTTGTCCTTGCTTGGTTTTAAGGGCTCTGTGCTATCCTGGTTCTCTTCTTAGCTCTCCCATCACTCTTTCAGAGTTTGTTCTGGTGGATCCTCTTCTACTGGTATCCTGCTCTCAGTTGGTGTACCCCAAGGATCTGTCTTGGGTCTAACTCCTTTTCTCTCTCTCTCTATACCCAGTCCCTTGTTGCACTCATCTCTTCCCATGGCTTTCAGTACCATCTTTATACTGATGACTCCCAAGATCTACCTCTCTCCACATAAGAAAATAAAATATGCCATACTGGGTCAGACCAAGGTCCATCAAGCCCAGTTTCCTGTTTCAAACAGTGGCCAATCTATGTCATAAGTACCAAACAGTTTCCCCAAAAGACTCTTGTAAATACTCTTGTAAATAGTTGCAGTAATGACGTCCCATATTTTATTCCAAGTTCTCTGACCTTGTTCTCTGTAAAACCCAACAGTTTGTTGTTATGGTATGTTGTTATATTGTGAACCGCGCTGATTCTGAATAGAGCGGTATATAAGAGCCTGTAATAAATAAATAAATAAAATAAAATAAAACACAGGTTCCGCAATGCTTGTATTGGGTCAAGCAGTGATATCCTGGGTCCCTTTTAATAATTTATTTATTTAACAGGTTTTATATACCGACTTTCTACAATTCAAGACGGTTTACAAGGAACATAACAGACAGTATATTTCAACTGAGTACATTGTAACAATAAGGATCACAGTATAAATGATTAAGAAACTTACTCCTTGCGGAGGCTTAAGAACTATTTACATGGAGGCTTGGTTTATGGACCTTTCCTCCAGGAACTTGTCCAAACCTTTTTTAAACCCAGCTACACTAACAGCTTTTACTACATCCTCCAGTAACAAATTCCAGAGTTTGAATACACATTGAGTGAAAAAAATATTTTCTATTTGTCTTAAATAGCTTACCCTGTAGCTTCATTGCATGTCCTAGTCTTTCTATATTCTGACAAACAATTGATCTACGTTTACCAGTTCCACTCCATTCATTAATTTATAGACCTCTATCATATCTTCCCTCAGCCATCTCTTTTCCAGGTTGAAGAGCCCTAACTTTTTAAGCCTCGCTTCATAGGGGTATCCTTCCATTCCCTTTACCATGTTGGTGGCTCTTCTCTGTACCTTTTCTAATAACGCTATATCCTTTTTAAGGTACGGCGACCAGAATTGCACACAGTATTCAAGGTGCGGTCGCACCATTGAACGATACAAAGGCATTATAATATCCTTTGTTTTATTTTCCATTCCTTTCCTTAAGATACCTAACATTCTATTTGCTCTCTTGGCCGCCGCTGCACACTGGGCAGAGGGTTTTAACATGTTAACCATGACGACACCTAAATCTTTTTCCTGGGTGATGGTTTCTAATGTGGAACCTTGTATTGTGTAAACATAGTTTGGGTTTTCTTTCCTAGGTGCATAACTTTGCACTCGTCCACATTAAATTTCATCTGCCATTTGGATGCCCAGTCTTCCTAATTTATCAAGATCAATGAGTTTTGTGTCATCTGCAAATTTGATGACCTCACTCGTTATTCCCTTTTCCAGGTCATATATGAATAAGTCAAAAAGCAGCGGACCCAGCATAGATCCCTGGGATACTATTCACTATTCACCTTTCTCCATTGGGAAAATTGGCCATTTAGCCCTACCCTCTGCTTTTTATCTTTTAACCAGTTCCTGATCCACAATAGTACACTGCCTCCTATTCCATGACTTTTTAGTTTTGCCAAAAGTCTCTGATGAGGGACCTTGTCAAAAGCTTTCTGAAAGTCCAGATACACTATATCAACCGACTCACCTTTGTCTACCTGTTTATTCACACCTTCAAAAAAAACAGATTAGTAAGACAAGATCTTCCTTGTCTAAAGCAATGTTGGCGGTCTCCCATTAAGCCATGACTATCTACATGTTCAGTAATTTTGTTCTTTATAATGGTTTCTACCACTTTTCCCGGTGCTGACGTCAGGCTCACCGGTCTGTAGTTTCCTGGATCACCTGTCTTGACTAGACTAAGCTCAGACAAGCAGGGACTGTCTCTTGTATGTATGTCTTACAGCGCTGTGTGCGTGGCGCTATGTAAGTGTTTATTAGTAGTAGTAGTACCCCTGGAACCCCTTTTAAAAATTGGCGTTACATTGGCCATCCTCCAATCTTCAGGTATTACAGATGATTTTAATGATAGTAATCTGTGAACTAATAGCAGCTCTGCAATCTCATATTTCAGTTCTTTCAACACCCTTGGATGTATACCATCCAGTCCAGTTGATTTGCTACTCTTCAGTTTATCAAATAGCTTTAATACATCTTCGCGGTGTATCGATATTTCTTTAATTCTTGCGCAGTATCATTTTTAAATAAGACTTTAGTCATGGGTAACATCCCTACATCTTCCTCAGTAAAGACCGAAACAAAGAATTCATTCAGTCTCTCCGCTATGGCCTTGTCCCCTCTTAGTGCTCTTTTTACCCCTCTATCTAATGGTCCAACTGACTGTCACAGGTTTTTTGCTACGAATGTACTTGAAAAAGTATTTAATACGCGTTTTTGCTTCCACAGCAAGCTTCTTCTCAAATTCTCTCTTTGCCTGCCTTATCAATGCCTTGCATTTAACTTGCCAGTGCTTGTGCTGTTTCCAATTTTTGTCATTTGGCTCTTTTTTCCATTTCCTGAAAGATGCTCTTTTGGCAACAGCAGCCTCTCTGGCCTCACCTTTAAACCATGCTGGCAGGTTTTTTGCACGTCCATCCACTTTTCTTAAAGCGTGGAATACAGCTGGTCTGGGCTTCCAAGATAGTATTTTTAAACACCCAAGCTTAATGCAAGTCTAACTTTTGCAACAGTTCCTTTTAGGTTTGTTTGTTTTGTTTTTAAACTATTTTCCTCATTTTATCATAGTCTCCCTTTTGAAAGTTAAAAGGTAGTACTTTGGATTTCCTTACCATCCCTCCTCCATTTATTACATCAAACGCGATCATGCTATAATCCTAGTGATAAATGGCCCCAACACCCTTATCTCTTGCACCAAATCTGGTGTTCCACAAGGACTAGGTCCAAAATGGCTTCCCCCTCTGGTCGGTTCATGAACCAGCTGCTCCAAGAAGCAGTCATTTATTTCATCTAGGAACTTTATCTCCCTAGCATGTCCTGCCGTGACACTGACCCAGTCGATACCAGGATAATTGAAATCACCATTACTGTGCTGTAACTTTTGTTAGCTTCCCTTATTTCTTTGAGCATTTCATCATCCATTTGTTCATTCTGGCCAGGCGGTCGATAGTAAACCCCCCACTGCCATCGCCTTCCCCTAAAATCTCTCTGGCAATCCAGGCCAGGATCTGCCTGCCTTTCTGACATTGCTGCTTGGATGTTTCACTGCCGCTTGAAATTGAACAAGGCCAAAACTGAGCTTATTTTTCCCCCCTAAACCCTCCTCTCCTTCCATCTCTGTGGATAACTGTACTCCTCTGTCTCCTCAGCTCGCAACCTTTGGGTCATCTTTGACTCCTCTTTCTCCACACACACCTGATAAAGAAATGGAGGTTTTAGCTATCTACAAAATCAACAAAATTTGCCTCTTCCTTTCTGAAAACACTACTAAGATACTTATCCACCTCTTAGTCACCTCCTGTCTAGACTATTCTAACCTACTCTTAAGCTGGTCTCCCGCTGAATCATCTTTCCCCTTCAATCTGTTCAACACTCTGCTGTGCGGCTAATCTTCCACCAGTCTCATCATGCTCATATTATCCCGCTTCTCAAGTCACTTCATTGGCTCCCTTATCCATTTCCACATCCAGTTCAAACGTCTCCTGCTGACCTATAAGTGCATTCCCTCCGCAGCTCCTCACCTTTCCTCTCTTATCTCTCCCTACACCCGTCCTCGGGAACTCCGCTTTTCTGGCAAATTGCTTCTATTGCTTACTCCAGACTTCATTCCTTTCACCTTGTTGCTCCTTATGCCTGGAACAAACTACCTGAGTCTGTACGCCAGGTGCCTTTTCTCTGACCCTTTTCAAATCCAGGCTGAAAACTCACCTCTTCGCTGCCACTTTTGGATATTGACTCACCTGGTGTCCTTCATGTTTCTTTACCATTCCCCTTAGATGTATCCCATGTCTACAGCTACTGTACTGTCTTGACTAGATTGTAAGCTCTGATGAGCAGGAACTGTCTTTTGTGTGTGTCTGTGCAGCACTGCGTACATCTTGTAGCGCTATACAAATGTTCAGTAGTCAGTAATACGTGGAGGTTCTGCTGTAGACTTCCTTGGGTCCACAACATCCATAAGTATATACCAGAAGACATTCCACAGCAATAAACTTACTTTTCCACTCAGGACAGGATCTGTCTATTACGTGCAGAATAAGTGTGCGTGCATTTGTTAGTGTACCTTAAAAAACCGTAGTGCATGCCAAATTGATTTAAGTAGTATTAATTGACTTAACACGTCTTAATGTCAGTATGTTAAACCAATTTAGCATGCATTAAAAATTGCCTATTCAAATGAATGTGTGAAATTAACTGAAAAACATCCCCAAAAAAATATCAGGAATTAAAAAACATAAGCTAATCAAATTTTTCTTGCCTGTGCACATCCCTAATACATACCAATCCCAGATCACTGCAAAATGCTTGATATGTACAGTGTGACTTGCAAGACCATTGATTGGCCTCGTGAGCAAAACAGCTGAACCAATCACAGTTGGAGATGGAGCAAACACTCACACCTCCTTTGTGACCAGTCATTGTAAAACTTAAGGGGTCTTTTCTTACCTTGTGCTACGGTTGACATCACAACCGAGGGCGTGGATGAAACCACTGTGGTCACAGCAACTGTAGTAGGAGTAGGTGATGGGGAGGAACTGCTACTGCTGACCAAAGACGACTGAGAGGCAGTAATCACCACTGGCTGCTTCTGGGTAGTGGATGTAATGACTGAGGTGGGCACCAGTTTGGTAACCGCAGCATAATTATGAGATTTGGACAGGATGTTAGGAACAAAAGTAGAGCTTGGAGATGTGGTGACTATTATCACCTGTAATAAGAAAATAAAGGGCAGAATTTATTTTTAACAGTAAATACTTCACATTCTTCTCCACATACACGCACATACTGGTGCATTTCAGGTGCACCATATCCCCAAGAGCTGAACATGTGGTACCATATCCATTTAGCTAGCTGGCTAGGTGACAGAAGACTTGGCTAAATAGCAGAAGAGTGGACTAAACATTTACGACCAAAAAAAAATTGGTAAGTAATTGACCAAAGAGGTGATAAAAATAAATTAAATTATTCTATAACAGAAACAAGTTACAGAGACCACATAAGGTCATTATAAAAAAGACAGTTAACATCAAATTATAAAAAACGAAATAGAATCTGACATGACTGTTTCAAACAGGATGACTACATCAGGGTAAAATTACATCCATCAAACTACAGATGCAAGGATTAAAGAGCTTCACTGTGCCTGACAATCTCCACAGAGGGCTAACAGAAGGCTTGAGGAACCTAACCAGTCATCTATTGAAGGCCAAGGCTTGAGGAACCTAACCAGTCATCTATTGAAGGCCAAAAGACATGTATCAGTAATCAATTCTGAAGCAATGAATAAATTATTTTATCATCCCCAAACATGGCAGTGAAAAATTATCTGCATTATCATTCCCCCCACCCCTTGTGTGGCTGTACCATACATTTTCTCCATTAAAATCTTATACAAATTTGCTTTTTGAAACTGTTTAGCATTACATATAACTGCCTCTGACAAAATATCCTATAAATTCACCAAGCACAAATATCCGCTCCTGTGAAAACAGTTAAAGCCAAGAACAGAACTCGTCTTCTGGTATGGTTTTAGGAATAAGGGATCTATAGTTTTAATTCTAGCTTCCCGTCAGTCCAGTGCTCTCCTAGGAAGTAGATACAACTTAAGCAACCTATACTATTAATCTTGGCCACCTTCTCTGGCACCAAATTCCATGGCTCAATTGCTCCCTAACTGAAATGCACTTAGTTTTGTGAAATGCCTTCTATTTCTAAGGTTTGATAGGGTAAATCCTGCTCCCAGTTATTTATACTGATCATGATTTTGAAAGACTCCATTGCATCTTTTCTTAGTCATCTTCAAGCTGAAAAGCCCTAGACCTGTTTAGTCATTACATCCCTTTTACATTTTTGTTAACTTCACTAAACATTTTCTAGTATTGAAATATCTTTTTAAGATGTGCCAATATCATGTGTCCATTTTATCCAGATGTATGTAGTCTCAGATGATGATTTGTTAGGAGCCACTTATAAAGTTAACCTCTTGATGTTTAACAAGATGCCATGGGTAGGTACCTATAGAGGCACTATTTTATAAAGACAAGTAGGCGCCTATTTGTCTCTATAAAGCATAGATACTCATCTGTAACAGGTGCTCTCCGGGAACAGCAGGGATCAGTCTTCTCATATGGGCAACGTCAGTACCGACTGAGCCCACGCGAGAACGCTCCTCAGCATCCAAAAGGAAAACCTTTGGGAACACTCCATGGCGCATGCATGCCTGCCTGCCTGCCTGCCCTCCCAACTCCCCTCCTCAGCTGAATTTCTAGCTGAGAGGAAGAGAAAAACCAACCCTAGAACTCCTAGGGGCAGGTTGTGAAGACTGATTCCTGCTGTTCCCGGAGATCACCTGTTACAGGTGTGCAACTACGCTATCTCCAGGAACAAGCAGGAATGCAGTCTTCACATATGGGACTCACTAGCTCCCCCAGGTATCAGACTGGCATCAGGGTTAGAGGGGGGGGGGGGGAACAATGATCCCCGAGGCTAAAAACTTGTAGCCGAAGAGACTGGAAGAGTTGTGGGCCATTCGACTATATCAGGAGGCGATATTACTCCTATGATAGTCTGATCTCTTATAGAAGTCCAGTACGGAGGGTAGGAGTTGAATTTAAGTCCCAAAAAGGTGCTGGAGTACAGCCTGGCCAAAGACAACGTCCCGAAGGGAGTCCCTGTCCAGAAAATAGTATGCGGCAAAAGTATGAATGGAGGACCAGGTAGCTTCCAGACTGGTCTCCTCAATGGATAATGAACAGAGATTGGCTACGGACAATATGAGCAGTGATATGACCCTCCAAAGAGTCCTGCCTAAGCAAAAGAAATGCAATCTGCTATCCATATGGATAGAGTACGTTTTGTCACCAGTAAGCATAGGCGACTAGAATCAAAGGAGATGAATAATTGAGAGGATCTTTTGTGATTCTTCGTTCTAGTCAAATAGTAAGCTAGCGCTTGTTTGCAGTCTAAGGTGTGTAGTGCTGCTTCAGGCTGGGATGCACGTGGTCTAGGGAAGAAAATTGATAGGATAACCAGCTGGTTTCAATGAAAGGAGAAGACTACCTTCAAAAGGAAATGTGGATGGGAACACATAACCTTGTCATGGTGGAACCGGATTTAGGCAGATCCGCCACCAGAACCTGCAGTTCGCTGATGCAGCAAGCTGACGTGAGGGCAATGAGAAAGGTTACCTGCAAAAATAGAAACTTCAGTGAAGTGGCGGCTAAAGGCTCAAAAACAGACTTTAGAAGTTGTGAGAGAACCACATTGAGATCCCAGGCCACCAGAGGCGGCTTAATGGGTGGCTTGGACAGCAGGAGACCCCGCATGAAGTGTGCTACTAAGAGGTACAAGGAGATAGGCTGTCCATCCAGTAGGCTGTGAGAGGCTGCAATGGCACTAAGGTGAACCCTCACTGAGTTAGTCTTAAGATCTTTTAGTGGAGAAGATATTGTAGAAGGGACTCCAATGAGCAAGAAAAGGGGTCAATGTCCTTTGGGGGGGGCACCGAAGGGCAAACCTACGCAATTTGAAGGCATAAGAATGCCTGGTGGAAACATTGCGTGATGCGAGGACATCTTTGACCGCTTGTGGCAGGTTGAGGTAAGCGAGCACTATCCTTCAGCAGGCATGCTTGTCAGGCATAGGGAGTGAAGACTGGGATAGAGGAGCATCCCATTGCCCTGAGAGAGGAGTTTGGGTGCAAATCCCAGACCGAGAGGTTGAGTCTGTGCAAATCAAAGAAGCAGAGGAAACCATGGTTGACGAAGCCAAAAGAGGGCTATGAAGATCATGGAGCCCGTGTCAGCCTGTAGCTTGAAAACTCTTTCACATATCAAGGGGATGGGTTGGAATGCGTAGAGCAGCCCCTGTCCCCAATGCAGAAGGAAAGCATCCTGGGCCTATCTGTGCAGTGACAGAAACCTAGAGCAAAGGAGTGGAAGCTGTGTGTTTTTGCAGAGTTGCAAAAAGATCTATGAGTGCAGTTCCCCATGTGCAGAAGATCCAAGCAGCCATCTCCCAATGCAAAAGCCATTTGTGTGGACAAAGGATACGGCTTAGCCTGTCCGCAAGGACATTGAGTTCACCCAGGAGATACACCGCTTTGAGGTGAATGCAGTGTGAGATGGCAAAGGACCACAGGCAAAGCTCTTCCTTGCAGAGAAGATGACACCCTGTCCCTCCCTGTTTGTTCACATAGAACATGGCAACTTGGTTGTCCATCCTGACAAGAACAGGTTGCCCAAAAGTTGAGGTTGAAAAACCCAAAGAGCATTTGTTAATGCCCATAGTTCTATAAGGTTGATCTGCAGGACAGATGCCTGTTGTGTCCACAGTCCCCGTGTGTTTAGGTCATTCAGATGCGCTCCGCAATCCAGCTTGGAAGCATCAGTTATCAAGGTACAATGAGGAGGCATCTGAAAAGGTGACCCTATGAGATGGTTCTGTGGAGAACACCACTGAATGGATTTGATTAGTTGAGGAGTGATGTGAATCTGAAGACACCCCTTTGCTTGCGTCCATCGGGAAGAGAGAGTCTATTGGGCTTGTTGCATGTGTAATCAAGCATAGGAGACGATATGGACTGTAGAAGTCATGTGTCCTAATAGCTGAAGCATTTCTCGAGCTATTACCCGGCTTCGCTTTTGCAGTTCCTTTGCTAGCTCGATGAGGCGGGCACAGCGATCCTATGGAAGGAAAGCTCAGGCCTGTTGAGTGTCTAAGAGCGCTCTGATGAACTCCAGTTGTTGGGTTGGAGCAAGGTGAGACTTTGGGAAGTTTATGACAAAGCCCAGGTGTTGGAGCTCCGCGATGGTGCGATGAAGGGAGAGTCTTACCTCTTGAGGGGAGTCTCCCCTGATCAGCCAGTCACCTAAGTAAGGGAAGACGATACCCCAAGGCGTGTAAGTAGGCAATGACTACTGCCATGCATTTTGTGAAATCTTTTGGGGCAGAGTCAATACCGCAGGGGAGAACCCGGCATTAAGAGTGGTCTCCCTGAAACATAGTAACATAGTATATAATGGCACATCAAAAACCAACATGGTCCATCTAGCCTGTCCAGCAAGGTGGCAAGAGTAGGTGCACCTGCAGCTCCGTGCCAGTCGCCTCTCTCCATGCCCTTGGTTTAGGAGCGTACCCACCACTCTGGGTAGGCCACCCCTATTTGTTCAGATATAAGAGATAGTTGTGTTTATTTTGATTTTATCCTGTTGCTATAAAGGGATCCACTGTGTCTGTCCCATGCCATTTTGAATTCTGTCACTATATTTGCCCCCACCACTTCCATCGGGAGAGTATTCCAAACATCCATCACCCTTTCAGTGAAAAAGTATTTCCTAATATTGCCTTTCAATTTACCCCCTTGCAGCTTCATGTTATGCCCTCTAGTTTTACAGCTTCCCCGTCTTTGGAAGAGGTTTGTTTGTTCATTAATACTCAAGTATTTAAAGGTCTAAATCATATCTCCTCTGTCCCTCCTCTCCTCCAGAGTGTACATATTTAGGTCTTCAAGTCTTCTGATGCAGGCTCCAAATCATTTTGGTCACCTTCCTCTGAACAGTTTCCAGTCTTTTTATATCCTTTGCAAGATATGGTCTCCAAAACTGAACACAATATTCCAAGTGAAGCCTCACCAGCAACTTCTACAGTGGCATTAGTACCTCTTCCTTTCAGCTGGTAATTCCTCTTTGTATGCAACCCAGCATCCTTCTGGCTTTTGCCAGCGCCTTGTCAAACTGTTTCACCACCTTGAGATCCTCAAACAATCACTCCAAGGTCCTTCTCCTGGTTCGTGCACACCAACTTCTCGCCCCCTATCCCGTGCATTTCCCATGAGGTGTAGATACTGTCAATGTGAGAGATGGATCAGTAACTGTGTGCATGCCTCCTTTAGATCTAGAGAACATAGCCAATCCTGTCTCTGATGGTACGGTAGTTCCTAGAGGAATAATTCTGAATTTTTCCCAGACCTTGAATTTGTTTAGGTCTCAGACCCAAGATGGGTCTGAATCCTCCTGTTTTCTTTGGAATGAGAAAATATGAAGAGTAGAAGCCCATCCCTTCTTGAGGAGGAGGAACTCTTTCTATGGCACCCTGGGAGAACAGAGTGCTCACCTCTTCTTTTAAGACAACTTTGAAGGGGTTGTGTGGGATAATACCTGTAAAGCTGTTCGGGGGTAAGTTTTTGAAGTGTAGCTGATAACCTCTTTGGATAATCTGGAGTGTCCACTGCTCTGATGTTATGAGATGCCACCTGTGGACTTAGTGACAGTCTGCCAGCTTTGAGGAGGGGCTGGGGACCCTCCAGGGGCAGGTTGGCAATGATCTCCAGGAAGGAGCCAAAAACCAGGCACAGGTTGTGCCTCTGCAGCTGGTTGAGGTTTAGAGGCCTTGGGCTGGCGAGGGCCCTGCTGTCTCTGTTGAGGATGCAGAGGCCAATAGGCAGCAGACAGCGGGTAAGAAGGATAGTATATCATCTTTTTAGCATAGAAAGATGTTTTGGTAAGAGCTTTCTACTTGGATGGGTCAGCTGTCTTCCTGGAAAGGAGTTTTAGGGCGAGATCATCCATCTCAATCTCTCCTGCTTTTTCCCTCCAATCCTTGCCAAAACGATTTTCTCCAGTACATGGGATATTGGCAAGTTAATCTTGAACTCATTGCTCAAGATCTGTTGCCAGGCCATTCTATGAGCCTCAATGCAGACTACTGAAGCTCTGATGGTTGATTCGAAGGCATCGAAAAAGGCCCTAGTAAGAAACTTAGAAGTATTTTGATCTTGCTTGATGAGTGTCTGGAAAGCACTCTGCTTATCCTCAGGCAGCATGAGGCTGAAAGTCTCCAGATCCCTGGTGACATCCTTGAGAAACATGCCCATGTACAAGATGTAAGAATTTATTCTGGAGACCAACATGCATGCTTGGAAGCATCAATGCCCAAAGGCATAGTGTGTCCTCAAGTCTCTGCCAGGTGGCATGGATGAATTATTCTTTGAACTCTATGTGGCGCATCGCTGATTCCACCACCAGAGTAGTGGAGGAGCCAAGGTTTTTGGAATCTGAAAACTATGGTACTCGGTACATGGTATAGAGCCTTTTGCTTACAGGCAAACTGTGAGCAGGGCTTCCCCCACATGCAGAGCACAAGATCCTGTAGGATCCGAAGCACCAGCCATCTAGCTGCCTCCTTGGGCGTGGGAGGATATTGGGAGTATCTCCAATTTTTTTTCCCTCTATTCCTTTTCAGAGGCTACTGTGATGGCTAGCCCTGCTGCCATGTCACGTATGAAGTCCTGAAGAGACATATCCTCTGGAGGCGACAAAAGGTCCGAAGGGATGTCTGGTATTTCTTGGGAATCAAGTGAATCCTGATCAGATTCTGAAGAACTGGAATCAGAGTCTGGCAAGAAGTCAAAGTATTGGCAGTCCCGAGTTTGACATCGATATTTCATAGATGTCAAAGGTCGATGCTAATTATAAGAACAGAGAGCTACATCAGTTTGAGTCAGTTGGATACTGAGGGACTTGGTCGGTTCCAATGGTGGTACCACCCTCGGGGTCTCTGTCAATGCCAGTTCAAGGGCCGGCATCAGGGCCAATACACCTGTCAAAGCCTGCACTCCTGGAGCTCTCAATTCTATCGGTAACTGAGGCTGCCAGGAGTGCAGCCAAACTCCTCTCGAGAGCCAGCATGCACTAGTCCAGGGAGATGGCCGATGTCTGAGTGGAATTTCTCACCTAGCTCTGAGTCACCGTCCCAGAACATGGAACCGGTAGCTCTAGAGGTCAATGCCTCAGGAGCATCCCAGAGCCCCTCCTGTGCTTTGGAGGACAGATCCTCCCACCAGGGCTGTTTGGCTAGCCAGTCTGCATCAGAAGCACCTCTCGGGGAGTCACGATGCTTATACTGAGACTTCTCTCTGGTCTCAGTATCAGTCTTCGATGCAGATGCCTTTGGAGCAGCCAGGGACTTAGACTTATTTTTATGTTTGGACTTTGAAGAAACCTGAGACCCATGAGAGGAAGACTATGCCTTCAAATAAGTGGAAGCCATTGGCAGAGTCTGAGGCGAACAATGATCCTACTGTCTGGCTCGGTTCTATAGGCCTCTCTGCCATTTCCTGGCACAAAGGACAAGAAATGGGTTGATGTTCAGGCCCCAAACATTTGAGACACCAATCATGTTTATCAGTGACTGATATTGAACCAGCACCCTTGGTACACCTTTTTAAAACCATGCCTTAAAAAGGTTGTCTTCAGATTGAAGATAAGGCTATGGAGGCCTAAAGGCCTAGTTTAGCGGTGAAAACTGCATTAAAGAAAGGAAAAAAATTAAAAATTAAAAAATATCATCAGGACTGGTGTCTGATTCAACGGACTGGCGTTGATGGGAAGGCAGAAGCCCAATGTTCCACACAAAAACAAAGATTTTCGGCGGTGAAAGAATGACATGTCCTGCTGGCTCCGTGTAAAACAAATAAATTGAGGAGAGGAGCTGGAAAGGCAGGTAGGCAGACCCAGTGGAGTGCTCCCAAAGGCTTTCCTACTGGATGCTGGGGAGCATTCCCACGCAGGCTCCATCTGTACCATCGTCACCCATATGCAAAGACTGCATTCCTGTTTGTTCTTGGAAAAAGCAGCATACATGGCATAACATGCACTTACATTGCAGATGCAGACATTTACACTAGTCCTTGAGCTCCCCAGCTTCTTTTGGAAACTCTTGGAAGACTCCACTGTGCCTACATGCCTGACTTCCCACCTGCCGCAGTGCCATCTTCTCCAGTATGATAAAACTGCAGCAGAAGACAACTCCACAGGGAGGTGGGAGGGTGTAAGGACTTATTCCTACTGTCCATGAAAAGCACCTGCTATAGGTGAGTAACTACCTTTTCTCTGTGGACAAACAGGAAGGAAGTCCTCACAAATGGGACTCTCAAGTTACAGGCTACCAAAAACCAAGGAGGCCAAAAAGCCCAACAGAAACAAAGTGAACATGAACTGGAGAATCAACTATGTACAGCACTGGTAGTCCCCAAAGGGAAACCCATCTAATTCCGCTCCTTTACCATACAGTTTCATTCATGACATTCATGCTCTGAGGTTTGTTTGTTTTTTGGTAGACTGGACAGATAGTAGGGCCTTGGGGGGATGGAATTGGATTCTAATACCAAGACAAATGTTTCATGTAAACCACCCTTGATCTCAGAAAGGGGCGGTATATAAAAGCTTGCTAAATAAATAAATAAATGCCAGAGTACAGATTGGCCAAAGTTGCTACCGTATTGGGAATCCCCATCCAGACGGCAGTGAGATGTGAATGTGTGAACAGAAAACTACATTGTAGCCCTGCAGATCTCTTGCATGGAGACCAAGCACAAGCTGGCCACAGACGCAGCCATGGCTCTGACATTGTGAACTGTAACATCATCATCAAAGGCTCAGGCCAGTCTGGGCATAAGCGAAAGTGATGCACTCTTTCAATATGGTTGGTAGACTGCATTTGGAAATGGCAGCCCGCATTTGGAAATGGCAGCCCACATTTGGAAACGGCAGCCTATAGAGCTTGCTGGGGGTCAAAAGAGACAAACAGCTGGATGGACTTTCAGTGGACCTTTCTCTGCTCTAGGTAGAAGGCAAAGGCTTGCTTGCAGTCCAGCATGCGCAACGTCGTCATTTCCCCTCTACAAGCGTGAGGCCTCAGTAAAACAGTCGGCAGAACGACTGACTGATTAAGATGGAAAGCAGATACCCACCATTGGGAGGAATCAAGAGCAAGTGTGCAGGACCACTCTATTAGGATGGAACCTGGTGTACAAAGAAACATGACAGCAAAAAAAAAAAAAGACCACATGGCCTATCTAGTCTGCCCTTCCATATCAACTACTACAACAGTTTCCTTTTTTCCTTTAGAGATCCTGTTTGTCCCATGCTTTTTTGAATTCAGATACTGTCCTAGTCTCTCCTACCTCCACTGGGAGACTATTCCATACCTATACCACTCTTTCTGTAAATAAATATTTCCGCATATTACTCCTGAGTCTATCCCCTTTCACCCTCATCCTACGTCCCCTCATAGCAGAGCTTGCTTTCAATCTTGTGCATTTATGCCATGGAGATATTTAAATCATCATATTCTCCTCTATCCCGCCTTTCCTCTAAAGTATATATATTAAGATCTTTAAGTCTGTCCTCCCATGCTTTGTAACGAAGACCACTAACCATTCTAGTAGTCACCCTCTGCATTTTATATCCTTTTGAATGTGTGGTCTCGAGAATTGCACACAATAGTCCAAATGAGGTCGCACCAAAGACCTATACAGAGGCATTATCACCTCATTTTTTCTGCTGGCCATGCCTCTCCCTATGCACCCAAGCATCCTTCTGGCTTTCGCAGTTGCCTTTTCTACCCGTTTAGCTACTTTTAAGATCATCAGAAACAATCATGCCCAGCTCCCACTCTTCTTTAGTGGCCAGAAGTACTTTGCCTCCTACACGGTACCGCTCCCTTGGACATTTGCAGCACAAGTGCACGACTCTGCATTTTTTTTAGCATTAAATCTCAGCTGCCAAATTCTAGACCATTCTTCAAGCTTAGCTAGATCCCTCCTCATGTTATCTACACCTACGGCCCCTGCTTGAACCCCACAACTTCAGAACAGTTTACCAAGCATTAACATTTCCTAACTTAGACTATTGTAATATTATTCTCCAAGGCCTCCCACATCATCTACTACTTCCTCCTATAAAAATGGCACAGCACACCGCAGTCAGGATTAGCCATGTAACACCCATCCTTAATTACACTGGCTCCCCCTCCTCTAACGCATAAAATGCAAAGCAATGACTATCTTCAAAATCTTACACGACAGGTCTGCTACCCATCTACAAATCGTGCTGAAAAAACTCCCAGCAAATACAAACAGAAGATCATGCTCAATAAATACTTTAACAGTACCCACACAAAGACTGAAATATAACCAAACAACTTGTGCAAGGGCCATCTCATTATACACACCTGGACTATGAAACAACTTACCACCTAAACTCAAACATTGATGATATCCAGCAATTCAGGAAGGAACTGATCTCTCTACTATTCAAAGAACATTTTGAGGATAACACAATTCAACTTCAACCACGACTTCTCTACATCTCAACACCACACAATCCACCAACACTCACAAATGCACCTGATCTCTCACACTCAGACCGATCATCCAAACCACCAATCTATGCACTTATACATATAAGCCACATGTTATAACACTGATCACTCATATTGTAGAAAGTTCGTTACCATATATTTAGTTATCATTTATCCTCTTGTTCCTTAAATTTTATGCATGCTAATATTCAAAATTATATGTATATACCTCTTTCTTCCATTGTTAAATATTACTGCATTTTTGTTTCCAGTTCTACGTAGAGTTAACTTAAATTTTTCCTTGTAAACCATATGGACCTTAGGAAATACGCTATATAAAATTTGCTAAATAAATCAATCTACTCCTTCCTGGGTGCCTACTCTATTGAATATTTTGGTATGTATATAGCTCTAATATCTTTCTCTGTAACAGAATTTGTACTTGTTTCTGTACAATTCACAATGTTATTTGTAAACCGCGCTAGATCATTTGGAAGACGCGGTATAAAAATGTTAATAAAACAAACAAATAAATACATCAGCCACAAACAGGCAAACCTCGCCTGACAGCCCTTCCACAATATTACTAACAAAGATGTTAAAAAGAATCTTGGCCAAGGACAAAGCCCTGCAGCACACCACTGGTAACTTCCTTCTCCTCAGTGAGCTCCATTTATCTGTACCCTTTGTCGCCTCCCACTCAACCAATTTCTAACCCATCTCTAGGGTCCATCTCTAGGATACTTAGTTCGATTCCCACTAGCACTCCTTGTGGCCTTGAGCAAGTCACTTAATCCTCCATTGCCTCCAAAAAAATCCAAGTTATCAATGTCCCTGTTTAATGTATATTACCAAGTTTAAGTTTCAATGTAAACCGCTTTGATTGAAATGATAAAGCAGTATATAAAACCTGTTAAGTAAATAAATTAATTACTTATTAATTATTCACCTGTGTGGAACCGTGTCAAAGGCTTTATGAAATCCAAGCACACCACATCTAGGGTTCTCCCTCAGTCCAACTTTCTTGTCACCCAGTCAAAGAAGTCAATCAGATTTGTCTGACAAGACCCACCTCTGGTAAACCCACACTGCCTCAGATCCTGCAATCCACTGGACTCCAGAAATCTCACTATTCTCTCTTAGTGGCGTTTCCAATAAATTACTCATCACAGAGGTTAGACTAACCAGCCTATAGTTTTCAACCTTATCCTTACTTCCACTTTTGTGTAAAGGGACCGCATGTGCCTTTCTCCAGTCCTCTGGAAGCACTCCCGACTCCAAAGAAGCATTGAAAAGGCCAGTCAGAAGAGCCACTAGAATGTCCCCAAGTTCCTTCAGTATTCTTGGACGAATCCCAACCAGTCCCATCGCTTTGTCTAGTTTTAGTTTAGCTAGTTCCTCACAGTCTTCTGAAAATCGTTCAAGATCCCCATCACTTCTGTTCCTTTTTGTGGGTGTTTTCCTGAGGTCCTGCTCCTGGTCATCTGTGAACACAGAACAGAAGTATTTGTTAAGCAAGTCTACTTTATCCTCATCAGCTTCTACATATTCCTCCCTTTCACTCTTGAGTCTGACAATACCACTTTTGTCCTTCCTCTTCTCACTAACATCTGAAAAATGTCTTATTTCCCCATTTGATTGCATTGGCTATTTCTTCTTTTTGTATCTTTGTTTTCCTGACTATCTTGCTAGCTTCTCTAAGTTTTTCCAAATATAGATACCCATCTTCCTCTTTGTGACCTCTTGTATTTTTATGAAGGCCTCCCTCTTTTTCTTCACCTTTTCAGCTATTTCTTTTGAGAATTATAGTGGCCTCCTTTTCCTTTTACATTTATTTAGCTAACAAAAAAAGTTTGTTGCCCTTAAGCTACCCCCTTTCAGTTTTGCCCATTGCTGTTCTACATCCACCAGCTGTTCCATCCCACTAACAATTCCTTGAGGTATTGTCCCATCTTGGCAAAGTTAGTTTTCCTAAAGTCTAAGACCCTCGCTTTTGAATGGATTTTGTCATCCCTAGTCCTAATACTGGATAAGTCACTAGAGCATGGAGCACACTAAACAGAGCATACTTTGGTAACTGCCACCAGGGAACAAGACCTTCCAGAACAAGAACTACAAAGGGCAGAAGATGAGCGGCTCAAAGGGAAGTAACTTGAACTGCGCCAGAACCACAACGAGGTCCCAAGTTACCCCCAGAGTCTTGAAGGAAGGTTTTGAGAGGAGCAAGCCTTGCATGACATGAACTACTAAAGATAGAGTAGATATGGACTTCCCCTCCAGCTCACGATGGTAAGCCCCAATTACGCTGAGGTGGACCCTGACAGTTGGACTTGAGACCCGACTCAGAGAGGTGTAAGAAGGTACTGAAGTATGTCGAAGGAACAGTTAAAGGGATCCAGCACCAATACTGCACAACAGGAAGCTAATCTCTTCCATTCGAAAGCATAAGACCTTCTCATCAAGGCCCTCCTAGGGGCCAACAGAACATCTGCTATGCCATCGAGCAGGTTAAGCTTTGAAAGGACTAGCCTAAAACATCCACGCAGTGAGGGCCAAGGATCTGACATTAGGGTGCAACATACCTCCAAAATGCAAATGCAATGTGTGCCTTCGAGTCAGTCCTGACTCCTGGCGACCCAGAAGCTCCTGGGTTTTCTTGGCAGTGTCACCGGAAGTAGATTGCCAGGCCTTTCTTCCGAGGCAATGGAGGGTTAAGTGACTTGCCCAAGGCCACAAGGAGTGCTAGTGGGAATTGAACACTGGTTGCTTGGTTACCAAGCCAGTGCTCTAACCACTGAGCTACAACATACCTCCATCCTCCTGTAATATAAGATCTGGGGCAGAGCTCAACTGCAGAGGTTCCCACTGGGAGAACTGAAGCAGAAGGGAAAAACCACGGCTGCCCGGGCCAACACTGTGCAATGAGGATCATCGTGGCCCGGTCAGCATGGAGTTTCAGCAAGGTCTTCATTATGAGAGAAATGTTGAGATACATGTATAGCAGGCCCACCCCCCCCCCCCCCCCCCAAGCAGGAGGAAAGCATCCAGAGCTAATCTGTCACACGAGGTGACCTGGAGCAGAAATAATCCACTTGAGCATTGTGCTGAATGGCAAACAGATCGAGAGTATAACCCCACTTCTGAAAGATCCAGACCACAACATCCCTGTCCAGAGTCCACTCATGCGGCTGGAGGACGCGGCTCAGCTGGTCCATCAGGGTATTCTGCTGACCTAGCAGATATGTGGCCCTTAATTCCATACCATAAGTGATAGCAAACTTCCACGACCAGACTACCTGCCAGCACAGACGATATGAACCTATGCCCTCTTGTTTATGTAGTACATCGCGACCCAATTATCAGTCTGAATCAATACAAATCTGGTTGGCCAGGTGGTCCCAGAAAGCCATGAGGGCATTCGCTATGGCTCATAATTCCAAGAAATTGATTTAGTTTAGGCTCTCCTGTTTGGACCAGATGCCGTGAGATGGTCATCCAGATGCGCTCCACAACCCAGCCTGGATGCATCTGTTGTCAGTGTCTTCTGGGGTGGCATCTTCTGAAAAGGGAGATCCCTGAGCAGGTTCTGATGATACAACCACAAGTGCAAGGACATGGACAATTAGTATGACGACCGCCATCCAGTCCCCAAAGGCAACCGGTGACCTGTTTCCACTAAGTTCTCAGTGTCCACTGAGCTTGTCTCATCGACAGATAAGCCATGACAGTGATGTGCACCGTGGAGGCTGGGTGGACAAGCACAGTCAGCATCCCACAAGCCTTGGTGTGACATCTCCACTGGTATTGCGGATGAAGGTTGTTAATCACTGAAATCAGTCCAGCGGAAGAAAGTTCTTTGCTTAGTGATGTCAAGGAGAGCCCCTATGAACTCCAGTTTTCGGGTGGGCTGAAAGTGGGACTATGGGTAATTGACTATGAAACCCAACAGCTCTACCATCTGGATGGTCAACTGCATTGAATGCTGGTCTCTGTCTAGAGTGGTGCCTTTTATGAGCCAGTGGTCCAGTTAAGAGAAGACAAAAACCCTTGGTGTTTTGAGGCTGCTACCACTGCGAGATACTTTATGAAGACTAGGGGCACAAAGGCTCGCCTGAACAGCAACACTCAGTACAGAAAGTGCTGTCCTCCCAGGACAAATCTGAGATGTTTCCTGTGGGGAGGATGGATTGTTGTGTATATGTATTCTTTAGATCTAGGGAGCATAGTCAATTGTCTTTCTGAAGATAAGGGAGCAGGGACCCTAGAGAGACCATCTTGAACTTTTCTTGCACCAGGAAGGTGCTGAGTTTTCTGAGGTCCAGGATGGGCTGAAACCCCCGTCTTGAGGACCAGAAAGTACCTGGAGTAAAATCCCCATCCGATCTACTCCAGAGGCACAGGCATGATGGCGAGATCAGCCAGAAGGGTGGAGATTTCCCCCTAAAGAAGGTTTAGATGCAGAGGGTCGAGGGAACACACCCCACTGTGGGGCAGAAAGGCAGCAGTTTAGTGAAGTGCAACTTGTAGCCACTTTGGACTATTTGTTGCACCCATGAGTCCAAAGTTAATCTTCCTCTTACATTTGATCCCAAGCCACTGCTATTTTAAATGTTGACATTTTATGTTCTTATTTGCATGGAACTCACCTAATTACATGAATTGAATGGCCTCTGCTTTTCTTATGTTAAATTGTTTTTAAGTTTTTTGAGAATTTATTTGATATGATTATTCATGTAAGGTTAAATTAGACTTACCTGCTAATTGTAGTTCCTGGAGTAACTCCAGTCTAGGCCCAGAATCTGTGGGGTTGTCAACCTCCTCCAGCAGCTTTGGAGACTGAGAAACTTCACACTTGTGATGTCACTGGTATATAAGCACTGGAACCGCCTCCTCACACCAGTTAACCTATTGACAAAGCAGACTCACCGGAGCAAAAAGTAAGTAGAATTGCAGACAGAAAGGCAAATAACCAGGTAACTTTACAGGACCTGAGGTCCAACTATTTACACTAGCTGCAGCTACTGCCTATACCTTGAGGTCCCCATTTCCTCTATTAGCAAAAATCAAAGACATCATGCACTGCAAATCCCCCAGAACACCCCTGCCCTACCATGACCCAAAAGGAAACACACGAAACAAATTGCTTATGTGTAAAAGAAGTCGTGCTTCAGGCCACCAAGCATCAGCAAAATAGGGCAGGGCACGGGACTAAACTGGAGTTACTCCAGGAACTACAATTAGCAGGTAAGTCTAATTTAACCTTCCTGATCGTCCCTCGAGTCTAGTCCCGGAATCTGTGGGGATGTAACAGAGCAGTGAAATACCTAACGGGAGGGACCTACTAAGCCAGCCTGAAGCACAGCCGCTCCAAAACAGGCATCCCTTTCAGCTTGCACATCAAGACAGTAATGCTTCACAAACGAATGCAATGACGACCATGTGGCTGCTTTACAGATTTCGGCCGGCGGCACCAAACCATACTCCGCCCAAGACGCCGCCTGTGCTCTAGTGGAATGAGCTGTCAGCTCTTCCGGAACTACTAGACCACGTAAAATATACGCTGACGCTATCGCCTCTCTCAACCATCGGGCAATCGACCTTTTAGAGGCTGCCTCACCTTGCCTTGCGCCCGCAGTCTGAACAGTCTGTCAGACTTACGGAAACTAGCCGTTCGAGCTACATACTTCTTTAATGCTCGCCGAATATCTAAACAATGGAGCCGTTCCGCGACTTGCCCCTTACTGCTCGAACACTGGCAAGAACACCACTTGATTCATATGAAAAGCCGATACCAACTTCGGCAAGAAAGACGGCACTGTCCGTAAAACTACCTTCGAATCCATGAAAGAGAGAAACGGCTTCCTACAAGACAAGGCTTGCAACTCAGAAACCTCTCTCACTGAAGCAATCGCCACTAAGAACACCACTTTAAGAGTCAGATCCTTTAACGAGGTCTCCGCCAATGGTTCAAACAGCGCTTTACTCAACACCTCTAAGACTAACGGAAGGTCCCAGGCCGGCACGAAACGTTTACGCGGCGGCCGCAGTAGAGTCACTGCTCTCAAGAACCGCTTTACATCCGCATGACTCCCCAGCAAACTGCCCTGCACCTTACCCTTATAACAGGGCAACGCTGCCAACTGGACTTTCAACGACGATGACGCTAAGCCTTTTTGAAAACCATCCTGTAAGAATGCTAGCACTTGCGGCACTGAAGCCTTCAAGGGCACGACCTCCTTATCCGCACACCAGGCTTCAAAAATACACCATACTCTAACATATGCCACTGAAGTAGACCTCCGTCTCACTTTCAGCAAGGTAGAAACCACCGCCTTCGAGTAACCCCTCGCCGTCAACCTAGCCTGCTCAATAGCCAGGCCGTAAGCGAGAATCAATCCACCTGAGGCATGCAAAGAGGTCCCTGCATTAGAAGGTCCTTGCGAAGAGGAATCTTCCAGGGCTCCGCCACCAAAAGCCGCACCAAGTCCGCGTACCACGGTCTTCTTGGCCAATCCGGAGCAATTAGGATCACTCGCCCGTTGTGAAGCTCTATCCGCTGCAACACCCGACCGATTAACACCCACGGAGGGAACACATACAGGAGCTGTCCTTCCGGCCAAGCCTGAACAAGAGCATCCAGACCTTCCGCCATTCTCTCTCTGCGTCTGCTGAAGAAGCGCCCGGCTTTTGCAGACTGAAAGGTTGCCATGAGATCCATCACCGGCTCTCCCCAGCGCCGCACCAGCATTTCGAACACCTCTGGATGCAGAACCCACTCTCCTTGGTCTACCTTCACCCGACTCAAGAAAGCGGCCTCTACATTGTCCACCCCCGCGACATGTGCTGCCGACAACGCCACTAGATTCCTCTCAGCCCATTCGAACAAACTTTCTGCCTCTGCTTTTAGAGCCACACTGCTGGTGCCTCCCTGTCGATTTATGTAAGCCACCGTCGCGTTGTCTGAGAACACTCACATGGCCGCCTGCTGAAGATACGGGCAAAACTCTAGCAGAGCCAATGCTACCGCCCTCAACTTTAACCTGCTGATCGACCAAGTCTGTTCCAGGGCGGACCACTGTCCCTGCACGAGGCGACCCTGACAATGGGCTCCCCAGCCCTGAAGACAGGCATCCGTTGTCAGGGATATCCACGCCGGAGTCTCTAAGGACATTCCTTTCTCCAGGCTGCCCGGAGTCAACCACCATTGGAGAGCTTGGCAAGTCTGTGGCGGGCACGGCAACCGCTGGGACAGGGAATCTCTTTGATGCGACCACCTCCTTAACAGCGCTCTCTGCAGAGGCCTCATGTGAGCCCGCGCCCACGGTACCAATTCCAGCGTTGCCGCCATGGTTCCCAATACTCGCAGGTAGTCCCAGGCAGTGGGACACGGCTTGCTGAGAAACTGCTGAAGCAAGCGCCGGAGGCCAAGCGTCCGCTGACTGGGTAGAAATACTCGACCGTCCTTTGTGTCGAAACGCACCCCCAGATATTCCAGGTTTTGAGATGGGTCCAACTTGCTCTTTGACATGTTGACTACCCAACCGAGACTCTGCAGCAGAGCTACCACCTTGGAAGTAGCCGAAATACTCTCCTCCCGAGACTTTGCCCGGATCAACCAATCGTCCAGATACGGATGCACCAACACCCCCTCCTTCCGTAAGGCCGCCGCTACCACCACCATCACCTTGGTGAAGGTGTGTGGAGCGGTCGCCAGGCCAAAAGGAAGGGCCTGAAACTGAAAATGCCCCATAGGCACTGCAAAGCGGAGGAATTTTTGATGTTCTTGCCGTATCAGAATGTGCAGATATGCCTCCGAGAGATCCACGGACGTCAGAAATTCTCCTTTTTTCACCGCCACGATGACTGACTTGAGAGTCTCCATCTGAAAATGAGAAACACGGAGACAGCGATTTACCCTTTTTAGATCCAGGATAGGTCACCACGTGCCTTCCTTCTTTGGCACCACAAAATAGATGGAGTATCGACCGCAACCGAGCTGGTCTGCTGGAACTGGCACAATTGCCTTGAGAAATAACAGCCTTTGCACCGTCTCCTGCACTGCCTTGCACTTTCCGCTGGCCCTGCACGGTGACCGAACGAAAGAATCGATCACCGGATGCTGCAACTCCAACACGTAACCTTCTCGAATGACCTCTAACACCCACTGATCGGTCGTGAGGTGGGCCCAGGCAGGGTAGAAATCCCGCAGACGCCCTCCCACGGGAACTAGCCCTGCCTGAACCCCCCTGGCTTCATTGCGGTTTTCTGAAAGAGGAGGAAGCGGAGGCCGCGGAGAACCCCCTGCTCGCTCCTTGAAAGCCTCGAAAACCTTGGCTCCGTCCAGGGAAACGCCCCCGCTGCCCCTGACCAAACCTTGTAGGGCGAAAACGGCAAAACTCCCGTTGCTGCCCCTTAGTCCCGGGACCGGGACGCCCCTGTCGTTGTTTGTCCTCAGGTAACCTACCCCCCTTGGATTCTCCCAAATCCTTTACTAACTTATCCAACTCTTCTCCAAAAAGTAACTTACCGCGGAAAGGAAGCCTACTCAACCTCGTTTTGGACGAACCATCTGCTGCCCAATTCCGCAGCCAAAGACATCTCCGTCCCGCGACCACCGAAGCCATACTCTTCGCCAACCCCCAGATAAGATCATAATGAATATCCGCCAAATACGCTGCGCCAGATTCCAACCTGGACGCGTCCTCGGTCTCCTCCCCCAAGCGTTCCCCATGAATCCGCTGCGCCCACCTTAAACAGGCTCTGGCTACCCAAGCCCCGCAAATAGATGCCTGTAATGATAGCGCATTTGCTTCAAAGACCTGTTTCAGCAAAGTCTCTAATTTACAATCCTGCACATCCTTGAGTGCCGCTGACCCTTCCACGGGGATGGTAGTTTTCTTGGTCACCGCCGCCACTGCGTCGTCCACTCTCGGAGCCTTGAATAACTCTCTAATCTGATCCACCAGAGGGTAAAGCCGCGCCATAATTCTAGACCCCTTAAGCGCGGCTTCCGGCATATCCCACTCTTCCTGAATCATTTCCTTAAACACTCTATGTACAGGGAAGGCCCTCTGAGTTTTCCGAACGGCCTGCAGCAATGATCTTCCAGGACCGAATCCTCAGCTGGACCTCCGGTAGGCATGTTAAGAGCCTTGAGGGACTCAGCTATGAGCGCCGGTAATTCCTCCCTACGGAACACCCGCACCACTCTTGCCTGGTCTTCCTGATCCCTTATCTCACCTTCCTCTAAGTTCTCTTCCAGACCTTCTTCCATCTCTGCGTCTTCTGAGCGTATGTCCTCTGAAAGGACAGACAGCTCCAACTGATCCGTATCCCCTCTAGCTCTTTTAGCGCTGACGCCAGACATGTCTGCCGTCAACGGAGACGCCGACCTCTTTTCCCTGGTCGCCTCCCCTGAAGTACCCGCTACTGGTGCTCCCGGTGGGCTGCCTAAAGCCTTTGGAATCAGAGCCATAAAATCTGAGGAAAAAATTGCCGCTAAAGTCCCCGCGGCAGGCGACTGCGAAACCGGGGGAACCCGTGCTGAAGAAGTACTGGGCCCCGGCTCAGGAGCAGGAAGGGAAGCACCAGTGGGCTCCACCACCTCTCTCAAAGTCTCCTGCTCCCCTGCCTCGGGCTCAGGAGCTAGGTCCCTAGCCTCAGCCTCAAAACTGCAACCCCTGCAGACACTTTCTTGCATTAAGGAACTCCTCCTGGTCCCACACATGAGGCAGAGCTGCTTGGTTGTCATGGTACTCTATCTCTTGCCTCAGCAATCCAAGTCACCGCAAAGAAAAATATATATATTTATTGTTTTTTTTAAACTGTACTGAGGCTTGACCCCCCAGCTAGAAACTGAAAACCCCGGTTAAAAACTAAGCTTCCTAGGTGAGAAACGAACAGTTGAAGCCCCGAGATTGAAACGGCGATTTCCCGCGCGGTTTCCACTCGGTCCGGCCTGCCACACTAACGCTCGCTGTTCCCGCCTAAGCAGAGCTTCCTACCTTTCTCGCCACTGGCGAACTGCCGGTACCTGCCAGGCTGCTGCTTCCCCTGTCAAGCAGACAACAGAATACTTTGCATCGACAGTGTTTTAAAACTCCCCCGAAGCAGCTCCAAAGGTATAGGACGGCTCTAGGCGCTGGCAGGCAGGTCTTCTGCACGCGCCGAGCTCAGCCCTGCAGTGACACCGGAGCCTTTTCCTCTCAGCTCAGAAATCAGCTGCCGGTCCTCCCCTCAGCTCACTGCCGCTAATCATCAGGTTCCCGACTGGACCCAAGAAGGGAAATAAGGAAGCTAACAGGAAAGGAGGACCTCAGGACCACGGAGGCCAGATCAGCCGCACAAGTCCAGACGGAGCCCCTAAATTAGCTCCCCTCATAAAGAGCTGCTCACAGCCTTCTTCCTTTTTTTTTTTTTTTTGAAATTCAGATTAAATTCAATTCAAATTCAATTTAAATTCAATTTAAAGTCTGTTTAATCGTTCCTCTAGTGAGCCCTGAACCCTCGGGCTCACCACCCCTCCAGCTGCTTTGGAGACTGATAACTGGTGTGAGGAGGCGGTTCCAGTGCTTATATACCACGGACATCACAAGTGTGAAGTTTCTCAGTCTCCAAAGCTGCTGGAGGAGGTTGACAACCCCACAGATTCCGGGACTAGACTGGAGGGACGATCAGGAACATTGTTTTAATTCGCTTGTGTGTTTTAGACTTGTTTCACCCCTGACGAAGGCTTTGCCGAAACACAGCCATGTTGGGTGTTTGGCAACCTTTTTTCTTCAATAAAATTTGTTGTTACCTCGCTTTGGACTTGTATTCTCAAATCCCAGTACATCGAGTCCAGACTCCTACTAACTGAGGGCACAGTGAGGGGGTTCTCTCACATCCTCATTTGTAGCCTTTGTAGGCATCACAACACTTCTTTAGAAAACAGGAAGTACTGGAGGATTTCCAACTCCTCTGCCCTGAGCTCATCCTCTGTTTCCAGTGAAAATGGGATGGCATTGGCCCTATCCCTCACAAAATCCTGAAAGGACATGTCCTCCAGAGGTCTGATGTTCATGCATACGGCAGAGGTCTGATTGAAGCTCAAGGGACCTGCCCTCCAACAAGTTCTCCGATTTCACATTGGTCACCCAGCCATCAGAGTCAGACTCCAACAAGAAGTCTAAGTACCTCAGACTTTGCCCGGAGCTCCCTCCAGCCTCGAGGGGGGTAGGAGCATCAACTATATTAATGATGCATCAAGTACTTTCAGTGCTTCGTCAAGATATCGGAGCCTGATACACTCAAAAGAGATGGCCCTGCCAGGAACCAGCCTCTTTGATGTCCCAATGTCGACACATTCACAGGCACAGCTTGGGTTTCGAGGATCAGCTGCACAAGAGTCAATGACGATGCCCCAGGCACTGAAGGACCAGTCAGCTGTTTATCCAGCATAGATGTGATGCGGTCCTCAAGAACCTGGCGGTGTACCTCCATGGCTGCCAATACCAAAGGCCTTGGGGCCTGAGCAGCTTCGACCAATATCTCCGGCATGCCTGAAGGGGTATCAACATGGACTCGGTCATCAGGAGAAGGTCGGTGCCCCTCCAAAACTCTGGAGATAGATTCCTCTCTCTGGGGCGGCAAGCCATTCGTGGCCATCACTCTCTACATCGCGTCAGGAAGGGCTCTGAAGCCACACACAAGGGGCTTCGCCCAGTGCTCAGAAGAGCCCCCCGTCAACATCGATGGAGCATAGGTCAAGTCCTTTCTCGATTCCTTGCAGAGACCGACTAATGGCCGATGCTCTGGGGCCCTACAGATGCTCTACTCCGATTGAGCCCAGGAACATCTGTCAATGCACCTTCAGTGGAGTCTAGAGGAGCCAGAGACCGATGCCAGGGCCAAAGATGCTGAATCAGACCTCTGGCCAAAGAGGGATTCTCGCTACTTCTCTTGACCCTTCAGGCCTCTCCTGGTCATCTGCAAGCACAAATTACAAGAGGACGACTGGTGATCGGGACCCAGACACTGGAGGCAGCAAGTGTGCTTGTCAGTGATTGAGATGGTCCCAAAACATTTATTGCATTTCTTGAACCTGCTGGCCGGTTTCTGGGACATGTCTGGCCATTTCAAGATCAAACAGCTCAATGGTGACCAGAGGCTCGACTGGGCCATGCAAAAAATGAGAAAATAAAGTTACTGAAAAAAGCACTGGAACAGAGGGTGGAACAGTGATCGATGAACCCGACGCTACCGACGGCAGGCAGAAAAGTTGAAACAAGCAAAACAAATCCTCCCGAAGGGGAGAAAGAGGAAACGTTCATCGGCGCACAACAATTCATGTCTGTGGGGGCTACAAAAAAAACAAAGACTAGAGAAGATGATGCCACGGCAGACAGGAAGACAGATGCACAGGCACTGTGGAGCCTACCAAAAGCTTCCAATAGAAGCTGAGGAGCATTCCCCTCATGGGGCTCCGTCTGTGACATCACCTATACATGAAGGCTTCATTCCTGCTTGACCATGGAGAGTAGTATGTTACAATCTACACACATACTTGCATTCTCTGCCCAAACTCTGCTATGTGCAGGCCCACTAGCAAAGCAAACACCTTGATGCTAAAGCATGTACAGTCACACTGGTTGGTATTTTATAAAAGGCCACATACACATGGGAATGACTTTATAAAATTACCTCCCAACTGGCCAAATCAGCCATGTTAGCACAGTTACTTACCTGTAAGAGGTGATCTCTGGGAACAGCAGGAATAAGTCTTCACATATGGGTACGTCGGTACCGACGGAGCCTGCGCGGGAACGCTCCCCAGCATCCAATCAGAAAGCTTTTGGGAGCATCCCTCAGCGCCTGTGTGCTGCCTTCCCGCCTTTCCAACTGTCTCTCCTCAGTTGAGTTTTATAGCTGAGACAAAGAGAGAGAGAGAGGAAAGAAAGATAGAGAGATACAACTCCTAGGGGAGGTGGGTGGGTTGTGAAGACTTATTCCTGCTGTTCCCAGAGATCACCTGTTACAGGTAAGTAACTGTGCTATCTCCAGGAACAAGCAGGAATGAGTCTTCACATATGGGGACTCACAAGCTAAGAGGCCTGGAGCCTTAGCATGTTGGATTTTGAAAACATGTTACACCTCATATGTCCAAGCATCCTGAGGATGGAGGGTGGGAGCTGGAGAGGAGCTGTAGGAACAGCTGACATAAGATAGGACTTACAGGTAAGGAGTCCTCGTATGTATGATGAACATCATGCAATATATTGAGAAAAAACAATCACAATATGGACCTCACCTACTGGATTGCAGGAAGTAGAGAGGCTTACGGGATCTACTGGGCATCCAATAGAGGAATCTTCAAGCTGACCTCCCTGGAATGAAGGTGAAGGTCAAAAACTGGAAGTGACAGGTGACCCCAGGATGGAACTGGGGTAGTACACAAACAGTAGGTCTTTAGTGGGAAGCTTTATGGAAAAAGCTAGAAACTCTTTTGGCTACAGAAGTAATCATAGTTAGGAGCAAAAGAGGAAGACTGACCGATTTGGACAACTGGCCTAGTTCTTGAGGGAAGAAGGGGTATGGGAGAGACCCCGTATACCCAAGGAGGACAGATGTCTGAAGAATGAAAAAACCTCAGATCTACTGAAGGTCCACCATGTCCTTCCTAACTGATGGGAGGTAGGAAGAGATTGGGGTATAGAGCTTCAGAGATACCTGAACCTAGGGTTATGGTAAGAACTGTGAGAACCACAGTAGAGGTTTTGTGTATAATAGTCTAACATACTGTGGAATAGAATGAACATGTGCAGCCCTACTGTCTGGAACATACAGGAGGGAAAAACCCCTTAATGAACATAGACAGTTAGAAGGTAAGTAAGTGGAAACAATTACCTATAAGGAAGTATCTTGACAGATACATACACATATAGTTATGTATATATAGATATATGTGTAGATATCTATATATATAGTGAGGTATATATATATATATATATATATATATATATACACATACACACACACATGTTTATGGCGAGATCCAGGGGGCATAACATATGTACCCATGGCTAACAGACATATGTATCTAGAACATATATAGACATATGCACATATACGGCAATATAGGTCTAAGAAACTATGTCTGCAGGGAAGCAGACAGAGATTTGTTTATATGAATCTTCACATGGGAGATGTGAAAAAGAACGATTCATCTAATAACAAGAAAGTGGAACCTACTTGAGAAGATATAGAGAATCTGTTCCCTCTGGTTAAGATGGAGCAGAAATGCTATCCAGTGAAATAACCAGGATGGTTGCGTAGAAAAACAGAGGATAATATCAGTCTGTAACCAGCAAGTCCTGGGTTCAATAGGACTCTAACAAGGTGAATGGACAGAAAATGCAGGGGATAAGATACCAGATGACCCTCTTGAGGAACAAGAGGGGGTATCATGCGTTGTTTAATTAAATATGTGCTGTCCATGAAGGATTAGGATACCATGAGGACAAGCTGCAAGGAAAAGAGCATATTTCCTGAAGGAATTAGGTGACTCTTTAGACTGTCATGTAGAGAAGGCCTATGTCCTTTATAAAAGGAAATAGACCTTTTTCAAACAGTAATTAGAGAAAAAATTCCCATGCTCTCTAGCAAAAGCCCATAGTGGAAAGCTTCTCAGAAGGATTGCAGAGAGCATAATGCAGGAGAATTGGGAAATAAAACTGGTTGTTGAAGAAAAACCAGGTGCCACTTCAACCGTGATGCCAACTCCAGGAATTTGGAGATAGTAGAGAAGAAGTGGTAAGGAGTATCAAAGATAGCTGAAGCACTATCTTGGAAGCACTACTAAGGCTAGACAAAAAGTAGTGGAAGACCAGACTGGAACTTGTAGAAAAGTTCCAGTAGTCCAATCATTGGAACTCCTGCATGGGCAGCTGCTGAATAGAACAGCAGGGGGAATCTTTCTGTTCTGAACAGAGAGAACAGACAGAACAAGAGGAAAAAGTCCTGATCATGTCTGATGAGCTGCCCAAATGAAAGAAGGGAGGTTACTCCAGAGTAAAAACTCTACATTATAAAGGAAAGGAAGACTGGAAAGGCTTAAGGAAAAAACTTTCCAGAGGTATAGTACCACTCTTACAGGGGAAACCCTGGAAAAGGGAGTAAAGGAAAATAGGAGCTGAAGGGAGACTTGCCATATGGTAAGTCTGTAGAAGGAAACATTCAAGGTGGTACAGAAAAAACTATCATGAGATAGTTGGCAAACCTCTCTTCATGAAAGGAAGAGGAAAACCCTGTGACCCATAGACATGAATATCCTGACAGCTCAGCATACCTAAGAGAAAGTGGATGTTCTGGAAACAGGAATCCATGTGCAGAGTTTGAAATGAAAGAACAGTGACAAAACTTCTGAGAAGAAGTGACTGTAGGCTATAAAGAGATTAATTAGAACCCTAATGAGGATTAATTTTCCTGGCTTGAGTTTGGATCCTTCAGACCAGGGCGAGGTTTCCTCTGTTTGGGAACATCTGTATGATGGGCAGGAGAAGGAAATCTTCTTCTTTTAGGAAAAGGTGGTTTGGTAGGGCATTTCCTACCTGCTGGGGCAGGTTTAGGATGGCCCTCAGAAACAGGGAAGTCAGTGGAGCAATGAGCAACCTGACGTAAAGACTCCTTATTGAAGAGATTTTCTCCAGTACAAGGAGTATTACCCAGTCTTTGTTGTGCCCATCTGTTCAAGTCTGAAGCTTGGAGCCAGGCTTTACGTCGTGCTCCTATGGCTATAGCAGAGGTTCTGCTAACAGACTCAAAAGAGTCTAGGGAAGCACGAGAAAGAAACCAAGAGATATTCTGGCAATGACTAAGAAGCAAGGAATAGTCTGCAGCCTTGGGCTCTGAAAGAAAATGAGTCAAAAGAGATAATTTCCTTGTGACCTCCTGAAGGGATAGACTCATATAAAAAATATATGAGAGAATCCTTGTAGCCAACATAGATGTTTGGAAGGCTTGACGACCAAAGGCATCCAGAGTTCTAGATGCACGACCTGGCGGGAAAGAAGAATGCTTCTTCTTGCTTTTTACCTTCCTCATTGCTGATTCCACACTACAATGGAATGATGGGGAAGTTGAGTCTTTTGAAACCCTGGAGAGGGGGGCACCTGATACAGAAGATTAGTTGCTGTAGAAGGTGAGGAAGCCCTTAAGGGTGTTTCCCATATTCTCAGAAGAAGATCCTGTAAAGAATGATGCAAGGGAAGCATTATATTTTCCTTTTTCCCAGAAGAGCCTTGTGTACGATCATAGCCAGAGATAGGAATAGCAAGGAATGTTGCCATGTCAAGGAGAAAATTCTGAAAAGAAGGATCTCCAATGGGAACAATTCCTGGACAGGCTAAAGTGGAAGAAGTAGCCTGGGCACCAGAGGAAGTACTTGTGTGGTGCAGGACAGGATCCCTAATGGCTGGATACTGGGACTGGTGGCTATGACCTGAGACAGCCAGTATTGCATCGTCCATGCCAGGTATAGATCCAAACTGGGTAGAGAAAGGAGCGTTGCTGGTGAAAAAAGCATGGAAGGAGCTGGTCCCGATGGTACTGCAGGTACCGGCATCGATACCGATACCGGTAGCTGAGCCGGAATCGAAGGCGATACCGACATCGAAACAGTCATGGGAAGCTGCTCAAGCGGTACCGAGGTAACCAGAAATCCTTGGTGATTATCCTCGGTACCACGCATCCGGAATCGGTACGTGTCGGTTCCGGGACGCGTCGGTACCCATTCTTCCAGACTAGATATCGACTCTAGACTCGGCATCGAAGGAAGTGAGTCTATCGATGCATGTCTAGAAGGTACCGACATCGGTGGTCGTATCGGCGGCGCTGCCGATTCTGGAAAGTCAATCTGGAACGTATCGGTCGGTCCCGAAGGTACCGAGAACGCCAGATGACGATCCCTGGTGAGGAGTGAATCGCTCAACACCAGTGCCGATGCCGGGGTATCGGTACCGCTCGAAGCGGATGTCACCACAGAGCATGGCTCAGGTATGTTCTGTGAGGGGTGAGCCCCAGGAACAACCTGAAACCCCTGAAAGGCTTTGGAGACCGAAGACTCCCGCCGGGGTTTTGAAGCCAATGGGGTCTTGAGGGCAAGGCCAGAGCCATCATCATGCTTAGCATGAGACCTACCACTCAAGAAATGGCTAGTCTTAATAGACTGTTTGTGGGTTACCTGATCCTGTAGAGAAGAAAAGGTCGGTGCCCTGACACTGGAAGGGTAAATGGTATCGAGGGAAACTCGAAATGGAGAATTTCTTCTCATCATATTGTAGCCTGATGGCTCCGGAGGAAAAAGGTCAGGACCCAGACAAGTTAGACACCAGTTGTTGGAGTCTAAAAAGAAAACTGTATTCCCACAGTTAAGGCACTTCTTAGGAGAAGGCGGCTCCATAATGGAGAGGCCTTACAGGCCCAAAAAATTTAAAACAGAAACTGAGGGAAAAAAAGTCTCTGCGTTTGGGGAAAAAAGAAGAAAAAACCACCAGCAGTACCGGTGGAGTCAGGGAAACAGCCACGACCACTAGAAAACAAAAAGTTAAAGAATTAAAGAAAAGATTTTCTGCGGTGACAGGAAGACGTCCTGTCGGCTCCGCGGAAAAACGAAAACTGAGGAGAGACAGTTGGAAAGGCGGGAAGGCAGCACGCAGGCGCTGAGGGATGCTCCCAAAAGCTTTCTGATTGGATGCTGGGGAGCGTTCCCGCACAGGCTCCGTCGGTACCGACGTACCCATATGTGAAGACTCATTCCTGCTTGTTCCTGGAGATCAGTATAAACTCTATTAACACCCACTTGTCATAATGTTGGGCCAAGTATAAGATGTTTATTTAGAAAATTAACAGATGGTTTATTTGGAAAGGTGTGTTCTTCTCAGTCTTCCCTCCAAGCTTCCTCAATATTTTAACTCAAATGATTTTCAAATTATATCCAGAAAGGATTTCATGAGACAGTTTGATAAAAGATCTCAAAGCTCTTCATAAAAGTTATGAGGTTCAAACCAGGGTTGATTCATTTATCCAGTTTATCCAAGTTTTAAGCACCTGTTTACTGTAAATACGGAACAGTCCCCTGCACCGTATAAGTTTGTTTCATGTAAACCACACTGATGTCAAATAGCACGGTATAAAAAAAGACTGTAAATATATAAAATAAAATTTAAGTTCTCTGTGTATTCCTGGACCATGCCCTTAATACCAGGGAATGCTGGTACCCAGTGTCACAACAATTGAAAACAGCAATGCTATCAAGCTATCTGAGGCTACCGGCTGACAATGGTTCCTTCTTAGCCTTGTGGCTGGGGCTGAGAACCTGGGGACATAATTACACTAGGACCATTGCCAAAGGATGAATATTAAACCACCTGCAAAATATACCCAAAACAAAAAAAACACTCCATAATGTCACAAGATTCTGGTACCAGAAAAGTGTTGCATTACCCAGATAGAATATGAGGTGGTGGTGTTTTTTTAATGCTATTATAAATCAGATTAATTAGTAGCATAGTGGGTTTCCGGTTCCAGTCTCAATGTAAGAAACAGTGACTGAGCGAGGCTATCTATTAAATATCGACACTTACTCCCTTCTTTGCAGCACATCCTAATTTATGGTTTGCTGAGACATCATGCCCAAACCCCTGTAGACAAGTTCCAAAAAGTCCGGCACAGAATGGGAAGCAGGGAAAAAGCAAATCCTCCTCTCTTGTCAGGCTAAGCCCCCGAGTAAAAATGGCAGCCAGCGAGATGTCAGCGGTGGTGAGTGCTGAGGATGATAAAGGAATAAATATGTCAGAGATACTGAAAGAGATCAGGACATCTAAACTAGAAATCACTGCCACAGTATCAGTGCGGTTCAATGAATGTTTTGATGCGTTGCTTAACCAAATGGCTGAGATGGAAGAGAATAAGGCAAGTGGAAGGCCGCAAGCCACAGCAAGATAAAGAACTGTAAAGACTCAGGAAGGCAGTGCACTGGCAGGAGGATTAGGTGGAAGACCTCGAAAACTTGACTGCTGACAAAATTTGCGCATCTTCGGTATACCTGAGAGGGCTGAGTTACCGGACACACACACACCTTCATCCAAAAGCTCTTATGGTCATGCTTTCCCACCAAAATAGCACCACCACCCTATGAAAAAGGCCGCGCGCACCAGGAGATCAAGCCAAAACCGGCAGCAGAGCAGAGACCTTGAACCATGATTGTGCAGCTACTCCGGTATCAAGAGAAGGAACACGTTATCAGAGGCAAGGAAGACAAAAATGTTGCAATGTGAAAAATGGACTATCTCGGTTTTTCCGAATGTTAGCACCATGACTGCCCAAAGAAGGAAAACTGCTTCCATATAGAGACTCGCTTATTAAGGTGGGGATTAAAGCAGCAGTATGGTTTCCTGCACGCCTCACAGCAGAGGTTCAGAGGCATGGACTCTTCTTACGTTCCCTGGAGGCTATGGAGAAGCTGCTGATGCGAGTGGGGCCCAATAACGAGCACAATAACCATCAGTAGGATTCTTTGCCAAAACCAAATGCAGCCAAGCAGTCTCTGGCCTCTGGTGCAAGTAACCCCAACAGCCTGTGCGCGTCGCCAGGAAAAGAATTTCCTTCCTCAGGAGAGAATACTTCCCCCACTAGCTCTGGGCCACTTAAGGAGCGCCTTGTAGCAACTTGTAGGATTTTGCAGCCTTTGAAAACATAAGACCAAACATATTGTGTATCTGGACTTTCAGAAAGCCTTTGACAAGGTCCCTCATGAGAGACTTTTGGCAAAACTAAAGAGTCATGGGATAGGAGGCAGTGTACTACTGTGGATCAGGAACTGGTTAAAAGATAGAAAGCAGAGGGTAGGGCTAAATGGCCAATTTTCCCAATGGAGAAAGGTGAATAGTGGTGTACCCCAGGGATCTGTGCTGGGTCCGCTGCTTTTTGACATATTCATAAATGACCTGGAAAGTGGAACAACAAGTGAGGTTATCAAATTTGCAGATGACACAAAACTATTTAAAGTTGTTAAAACCCAGGAGGATTGTGGAAAATTGCAAGAGGATCTTGATAAATTGGAAGACTGGGCATCAAAATGGCAGATGAAATTTAATGTGGAGAAGTGCAAGGTTATGCACCTAGGGAAGAACAACCCAAACTATGGTTACACGATGCAAGGTTCCACATTAGGAACCACCACCCAGGAAAAAGATTTAGGCGTCATTGTGGATACCTTGTTAAAACCATCGGCCCAGTGTGCAGCGGCGGCCAAGAGAGCAAATAGAATGCTAGGTATGATAAGGAAAGGAATGGAAAATAAAACAAAAGATATTATAATGCCTCTATATCGTTACATGGTGAGACTGCACCTTGAATATTGTGTGCAATTCTGGTCACCGTATCTTAAAAAGGATATAGCGATTTTAGAAAAGGTTCAGAGAAGAGCCACCAAAATGGTAAAGGGGATGGAAGGCTACTCCTATGAAGAAAGGCTAAAAAGGTTGGGGCTCTTTCACCTGGAAAAGAGACGGCTGAGGGGAGATATGATAGAAGTCTATAAATTAATGAACGGAGTGGAACGGGTAAACGTAGATCGATTGTTTACCTTATCAGAATATAGAAAGACTAGGGGACATGCAATGAAGCTACAGGGTAAACTATTTAAGACTAATAAAAGAAAATATTTTTTCACTCAACGTGTAATCAAACTCTGGAATTTGCTACCGGAGGATGTAGTAAAGGCTGTTAGTGTAGCTGGGTTTAAAAAAGGTTTGGACAAGTTCCTGGAGGAAAGGTCCATAAACCATTATTAAGAAGGGACCCAGGATATCAATGCTTGAACCAGTACAAGCATTGTGGAACCTGTGTCCTTTGGGGAAACTGCTAGGTACGTATGACCTAGATTGGCCACTGTTGGAAACAGAATACTGGGCTTGATGGACCTTGGTCTGACCCAGTATGGCATATCTTATGTTCTTATGTTATGTTCTTATGTAAGACAGTATGACAAAATACACAGCACAGCACTGTTGGTTTAGAAACAATGGACATTAATGTTGGTATCCCAACTACCTCACACGGCCAATGACCAAGTCGAACTGGACAAAACAGGTCTTGATGAAGGGATGGGTAAGAAACTAAAGCTATGCAGAGCTTCAGACCCTGATCGGGTCTGTTGGCTCTATAGGCCCGGTGGTCTTGCTCACACTGGCAATGGAAGCCCAGTATGGAGAAAGGTGAATAGTGGTGTACCCCAGGGATCTGTGCTGGGTCCGCTGCTTTATGACATATTCATAAATGACCTGGAAAGGGGAATAACGAGTGAGGTTATCAAATTTACAGATGACACAAAACTATTTAAAGTTGTTAAAACCCAAGAGGACTGTGGAAAATTGCAAGAGGATCTTGATAAATTGGAAGACTGGGCATCAAAATGGCAGATGAAATTTAATGCGGACAAGTGCAAAGTTAGGCACCTAGGGAAGAACAACCCAAACTATGGTTACACGATGCAAGGTTCCACATTAGGAACCAGCACCGAGGAAAAAGATTTAGGCATCATTGTGGATAACATGTTAAAACCATCGGCCGAGTGTGCAGCGGCAGCCAAGAGAGCAAATAGAATGCTAGGTATCATAAGGAAAGGAATGGAAAATAAAACAAAGGATATCATAATGCCTCTATACCGTTCCATGGTGAGACTGCACCTTGAATATTGTGTGCAATTCTGGTCGCCGTATCTTAAAAAGGATATAGCATTATTAGAAAGGTTCAGAGAAGAGCCACCAAATGGTAAAGGGGATGGAAGGATACTCCTATGAAGAAAGGCTAAAAAGGTTAGGGCTCTTTAACCTGGAAAAGAGACGGTTGAGGGGAGCTATGATAGAAGTCTATAAATTAATGAACAGAGTGGAACGGGTAAACGTAAATCGATTGTTTACATTATCAGAATATAGAAAGACTAGGGGACATGCAATGAAGCTACAGGGTAAACTATTTAAGACTAATAAAGGAGTGGAAGAGTGGCCTAGTGGTTAGGACAAAGTACTTCAGGCCGGAAGGTCGGGGGTTCAAATCCCACTAGAGGACAGCAACCTTGGGCCGGAAGGACTGGGGTTTCTAGTCCCACAGGTGCTCCTTGTGGTCTTGGACAAGCCACTTAACCCTCCATAGCCCATGTTCCCTGTAAAATAGTTATCTCCAAGTTATAATGCCCTGTTCAATGTAATTTCAGTTTGTTCAATGTAAACCGCACTGATGCAGAATAGCGCAGTATATAAGAGAAAGTAAATAAATAAAAGAAATAAATAAAAGAAAATATTTTTTCACTCAACGTGTAATCAAACTCTGGAATTTGTTACCGAAGGATGTAGTAAAGGCTGTTAGTGTAGCTGGGTTTAAAAAAGGTTTGGACCAGTTCCTGGAGGAAAGGTCCATAAACCATTACTAAGAAGGGATCCAGGATATCAATGCTTGACCCAGTACAAGCAGGGACACAGGATATCAATGCTTGACCCAGTACAAGCATTGTGGAACCTGTCTCTTTTGGGGAAACTGCTAGGTACGTATGACCTAGATTGGCCACTGTTTGAAACAGGATACTGGGCTTGATGGACCTTGGTCTGACCCAGTATGGCATATCTTATGTTCTTATGTTCGGATGGCAAAGAGGTCCAGGATCAGAGTCCCCCAGTGCCAGAACAGCCACTGCGAGGTCTGCGGGCAGTGGCACCACTCGTGTGGCTGGAGGATTCGGCTCAGCCAGTCTGCCAGAACATTGTCCTGACCTAGGAGATAGGTGGCCCGTATGACTATTGTGATAAGGAAGCTTATCATAGCTCAGGAAGGAGCTATGGAAAAGGTGAAGTGACTCTGAACAAGCAACCTGTCAGTTCTGGTAGAAATAAGAAAACAGAATTTTCCCATAAAAAAGACTACCAGTCCCAGAATGCACCAGGTTTCCAACAGCCATTAGAGGAGCTGAAGTGGGGAAACGTGTGTTCAATCAGGGCGGCTATGAGGTAATCCCTAAGTACTCATCTCAAAGGGCTGGGCCTGATTCAGCACAGCTGCGCTGTGTTAGGGAGGAGCACTCATCTAAGCAGAATAAAGGTAGAGTTTATTCTACAGAGAATCAGCTTGAGCTTGATCATCTTCATCATCAGGAGGATCATCAGAAGCAGAAGCCAAACCGGACGGACAGAGAGGGAAAGAAACCCTTTGGAAGAAAGAGGAGAAAAGCCTTTGAGAGGTCTAGAAGAGTCCAGAGCAGTACGTATACTGGGAGGCATTCCAAGGGCCAGCATACACCATTAGACTGGGGAAAGCCAGAGGAATGGTGCTGCAGAGCTAGGAATCTCCAGACGGTACCTGTGAGGGAGACGGCTGCACGTGGAAGGGACCCTAAGACCCGTGCCAGAAGGTATGTGAAGAGAGATCCAGTGTCCAGGGATCTGGATTGGAAGGCTGGACATAAGAACTGGACTACATACTGGCCAGGCTATATCGAGAGGAACTCTAACAGCAATGGAAGCTCAGGTATGAACACTGATCTATGCCCTAGCTATAACCTTGAAAGACAGCAGGGAAACAAGTATTCTCCTGAAAGTGCTCCATTGGGAGATTCATCTGTGCCAATCCATGATATTGAACCCATGCTTGTTGAAGAAGAGGGGGTGATATCAGATGAAGAATCTGTTTACATGGACTGCTCTCTGTCTAAACTCCTTTGGTGATTTTCTCTTATAAAGTACAGCAACCATCACAAAGAAATACAAACTTGTTCTTTAATCTACTCAGAAAAGCTCCTGAGTAGGATTTTTAGCCACGCAGTAGAAAGCAAGCCAGCTAAGGGGTTTCAGCTGGATAACTGCTAGCAATTGAGCCTTACCTAATTGCTTGTGAGCTCTGAGAGAATCACTTCTGAATCTATGTGGGAAGATATAAGAAGTTAACCTGAAAAGAACAGTTTTTCTCTTCTTTGTGGCTTTTGGTTTGTTGTTTGATATATGCTAAGAAAATATTAGCTAAAGCCTACAGAAAAGACCAGTTTGTTGCCAACCAGGTCTTATTTCTTTTGCTTTGATTGCCTGATAAGTTAAAATGTTTTCCTGATTTTGTTTTTTCAAGTTTAACACTGAAAGCAAATAACCTGATTTATGTGCTACCAAGCATATCTGTGTTGGGAGAAATAACCCCATAAATAAATATCTTATTGGCTTTACACTTGAGCACTAAATTACACTTGAGAACTAAATTATTGTGAGCAGCTGTGTCTGGTGTGAATGGACTGCATTGACCACAATCCCTTGCAAATCATATTGACATATGCACTTGCCAAGACTGTGAACATTCTCACCCAGGCAGCCGTCTGACACTATGCCTTGGTGAATCGCAAAGGACCATAGGGCTACCGCCTCCAGGCAGAGGCTGTAAGAGCCAGTGTCTCCCTGTTTGTTCATACAGAACATTACCACCCGATTGTCCGTCTGGACAAGCACCACCCGATGGTGAACATGGTGCCTGAGCGCTCAGAGGGCAAGGAGGGCCACCCGGGCTTGAGGAGGTTGATCGGCTATCAGGACTCCTCGAGGGACCAAGTCCCCTGCATGTGGAGCTCACCGCAGTGTACTCCCTAGCCCGTTAGGGAGGCATCTGGGGTCAAAACCATGTCATGCTGTGGGCCTGGAACGACATGTCTCGAAGCAGATTCCGGATGTCCCGCCACCAGTCGAGGGACTCGGACAGCTGAGGAGTGACCGAGACGGCATCCCAGAGACGGCCCATCGCCTGAGCCCACCGAGTTTGGAGGCACCACTGCGCTACTCGCATGTGCAACCAGGTGTCGGGGATGACGTGGACCGTCGAGGCCATATGGCCAAGACGACAGAGCATCGCTTGGGCTGAAACTGTGCCACAGCACTGAACCACGGAGGCCAGAGGAATGAGGCTGTCTGCCCTGTCCTGGGGAAGGAAGGCTATTGCCTGCTGAGTGTCGAGGCATGCGCCAATGAACTCCAGGGATTGAACTGGAGCAAGGTGGGACTTCGGATAAATGACCATGTAGTCGAGGTGCTCGAGGATATGGATTGTGAGGGCTGTGGCCCGCTGTACTAAATCGGCCATCTCTCCTGCAATGAGCCAGTCGTCTAGATAAGGGTAGACGAAGGTGCCCTGTAACCGAAGGTGGGATGCAGCTACCGCAAGGTACTTGGTGAACACTCGCGAAGCGGATACGAGGCCAAAGGAAAGCACCCTGTACTGGTAGTGGTTCCCTTGTACACTGAAGCGCAAGTATTTTCTGTGTTTTGAGTGGACGAGGATGTGAGCATCTACATCTCGAAGGTCCAAGGAGCATAGCCAGTCGCCCTGCCGGAGGAAGGGCAGCAAGGCACCAAAAGAGAGCATTTTGAATTTCTCCCACACCAGATATTTGTTGAGATTTCTGAAGTCGAGGGTGGGTCGGAAACCACCCCTCTGCTTTGGCACAAAGTAGCAGGAGTAGAACCCACGACCTCTGAGGCGCAGT
The DNA here is from genome assembly GCA_033557465.1 of Ichthyophis bannanicus. Classification (NCBI taxonomy): domain Eukaryota; kingdom Metazoa; phylum Chordata; class Amphibia; order Gymnophiona; family Ichthyophiidae; genus Ichthyophis; species Ichthyophis bannanicus. The sequence goes on along the minus strand of CM066035.1, from coordinate 88,120,638 downwards.
AGGACCACTTCCACTGCTTGTTCCTTGAGGAAGTTGGCAAGCTCCTGTGCCAAGGTGGTCTGGTGCACGGGGAGCCAAGGGTGCTCCGCGTGGTAAAAGGGTGGAGGAAGCCGGTCTAGATGTCTGTCTTTTGGGGAAACTACTAGGTACTTATGACCTAGATTGGCCACTGTTGGAAACAGGATACTGGGCTTGATGGACCTTGGTCTGACCCAGTATGGCATATTTAATGAGATAAAGGAGGTAACCCTCCTGAACGACCTGGAGGACCTAGGCATCCGAAGTTACAGACTCCCAGCGGGGAGCAAAGTGGACCAGGTGCTCAGCTGGGTCAGAAAAGGGCAGACGACTATGCATCTGGCATCAAAAACCCAGGGCCGACTGGGCTGGGGCTGGGGTCTGGCTCTTGGGTCCCTTAGGCTTATGCTGGCCCTGGGGGCTGCTACTGCCCTGCCTAACCTGGGATGGCGCTGGCGCCGCAGGGTAAAGTGGGTTGCCCCAGTAGGGAAGACCCTTCCTCTGGAAGAAAGGCTTCTTGCCCTGCTGTTTCTTCCGTGGGAGACAGGAAGTCTTCTGGGAGAGACGGGTGCGAGTGACGTACTCTGTCTATCTCTGCAGCTTTGTCCCCCATAGGTTTGCCGAACAATTGTTCGCCCAGGCACGGTACATCGAGCATTTTTTCCTGGACTCATTGTTCAAGGTCCGAGGACTGGAGCCAGGCCTGCCGCCTGACCCCAATACCCACAGCCGCTACCCGAGCAGAGGACTCGAAGCTGTCATATGCAGCGCGAGAAAGGTACTTCGAACAGTCCCCCATTGATTTCAGGTGGACTGGAAACAGTGGAGGTCATCGCCGTCAAGACCCGCCTGGAAGCCTCCAAGCTCCTTCGTGAGGTCACGAAGGAATATGCTTATGTATAGCTGACAAGCCTGGATGGAGCCTTTGTAAGCCTTACGCCCGAGGGTGTTGAGGGTGCGAGACTCCCTACCCAGCGGGACAAGAGTGAGTTTTTGGACTCTTCTGCTTCCGCATGGCAGACTCCATCACCATTGAGGTATGGGGAAGTTGGGCCTTCTGAAAGCCGGTCCCCCAATGGACCCCGTACATTGTGTCCAGGTAGTTGCTGACAATGGGAATAGACACAAGTGTCTCCCACATGCAGAGCAGAAACTGGGTCAGAATGGGCAGGACTGAGACCATGAGGGATTCCCTCGGTGGGACCTAGTATTGTAAAATATCAAGTTCCTCCGCACGGGGCTCCTCCTCAGATTGTGTGGAGAGCACCAGGGCACGAGCCATGTCCCGCACAAACTCCAGAAAGGAGGTATCTTCAGGAGGCAACCGCCGCTTCTGAACTTGCGGGGAAAGATCTGAGGGGAGGTCCTAATGAGCCTGGAATTCAGAGGAAGAATCCTCGTTGGACTCCCAGTCTGAAATCTCAGAGGAAGACTCAGAGCTAGTCTGCTCGAGCAGAACCTGTGTCATGCGCTGGGCTCTCGAGGCCGAAGCCTGTCTGCAGCCAGAGGCGCTGGCTCCGGAAGATCTCACACCCGAAGACCGGGATGGAGATGGAGACCTCTGCCGGGATCCCTCACGAGGTGCCCCAGCTCTCGGGGGTTGTCACAGCAATCTGGGGAGCCAAGACAGGCTTCACCTTCGAGGTCTCAGGGTGCGTGCCAGCGGGGCCTGGCACCAGTACCTGCTGGGCAGCAAGGAAGGCAGAAATGCTGCACTCCAGTGCCAGCATTCGGGCCTCCCACTCAGGAGTGGTGCCCTCTGACACCGACACCGGGGTAATTGGGTCGGGCGTTTAAGAGGGGAGGGGGTCCTCACCAGGACGGCTCTCAGGAGACCGGACGCCATCACCATAAGCCTCCGTAATTGTACAAGGTACCTTTCAGGGCTACTCCTTCTCTGACTCTAGGGACTGCAGAAGAGGGCTAAGGGACCAAGTGCGAGAACGCTCACGCTTATCCAGAGCCCCCAACAGGGTCCTCAAGGCCTTTTTCGTCCGCTCCCTTTTGGGGGGACCCTTGCTCAGAGCGGCACCGGGGATACAGAGCAGCTGTGGGGGACCCCAGAGGCTGAAAGTCGGTAGAATGGGAAGCTACCAGGGACACCGGGGCAGTCTTGTGGAAAATGTCATCCAGTTTCTGCTTATGGCTCTGGATGGTCTTGGAGGACATCTTTTTACAAAGGGAGCAGAGCTCCGGGTTATGGTCTGCTCCTAGACACCTGAGACAACAGTCATGGATGTCCGTGAGCAACATGTTTTTGGAACATCTGTCTCATTTTTTGAAACCGGAGACCATGGGGGCAAAAAGAATCCCCGCAAGGTCCAAGACCTTTGGTTCGGCCAGCGGTTGAAAAGGGCGTGAAACGCACTAGAGACAAACTCACAAAGGGGGGAAAAATGAAAAATAACAAAGTCCCAGGGTCAGCTGCTGAAGCAGGGGCATTGGGGACGGTAGGAAGAGGACTGGGAAATCGGAATTAGAAGACAATATGAAAACCTTTTCTGAGGTACAGGGACGTGCGCCCGAAGGGCTCCGCGGAAAAAGGGATACTGATCAAGATGGCACAGTTAGGCATGAAGGGGACCACGCATGCGTGGTGGCATTCCCAAAGGCTTTCTTTGAAAGCTGGGGTAATGATCTGCGTGGGCTCAGTTGGTGCCATCACCCATATGTGAGGACTGACTTCCTACTTGTTGCTGGAGAACATGCGCAACAAATATCGTGCTCAGATCATGCAGCCATCTACAAACCTAGAGTGTGTACTGTTTCATAGAGTTACGTGTTGGAAGGGACTGCTCTCCTGCCTTTATCGAGCCCTGACGGGCTTATACGTTTCTGGGTCAGCCTTACACAGACTCCTGGCACCAGCTTCTGGGCAGAAACCTTACTCCGGTGGAGTGGCGCACCACCCACAGAAGTGGATACCAGTGTGTTTTGAATACTAGCTGCCATCAATCACGGTTTCAGCTCCTAAAGCAGGCTTATATGATCCCTGTTAGGATGGCGTGACGTAGCCTACTAGCGGGGGACGACTGCTGGAGGGGCTGTGGGCAAGAGGGTATTTTCTTTTACATGTGGACCATACTGGACTTTATCTGCCGTCATTTACTATGTCACTATGTTACTATGTGGTGGGGTTGCCCACAAATTCATGATTTCTGGGATAAACTGATCCATGTTGTTAATACAATAACTGAGGGTAACCTTGTAACCAACCCGGTCTGCTGCCTGTTAGGACTGCTCAATACTGCACTGGGAGTCCCACAGCACTCGCAATGCTTAACCGGGCTACTTATTCTGGGGGCGTGTATGGTGGTGGCATGCTTCTGGAAAAATCCGAAGGGCCCAACCATCAAGGACTGGATATCTATCGATCAGCTGACCTCCTTAGTCAAAGGGAAATTGAATCCCCATATCGGTCTGTGGAAACCTTACCAGGTGTGGCTCGCCACCCAGGGGGCTAATACTAGAGCAAGTGTTAGTGCAGTATCGACTTAGTATCCCCCTACTCCAGGCGGGCTAAACCGCACTTCCAGGTGAGGTCCAAGGGGGACCCGTCTCGATATTATGTCAGGGTGGGGTGATTCCTTATTTTTGAGTGTCCTCCAACCGGCAATAACACTTCTGTATAACCTTGTCCCAAAATGTTTAATGAATATGGCTGTACTTACCTGTGGCTCCCTTCTTGCCTTTAGCTGTATTGTAATATTGTTGTTGTGAGGGATGACGCCACCTGCACACCACCAGCTGCTTGATGCTGTGGGGGAGGTGGGGGAGTCGCTACCCTAGGTGGGGGCCTGCTTTCCCTCTTCATCCTCCTCTCTCAGGTTTTGTAATCATTTTCTAGTATCCTACTATAATAACCTGTTTTGAGGATCACTTACATAAGTATAACGATCTAACTTTTGGAAACAGAATGTAGACACATGGCAGTTGTATATGTTTATTGTTTGTATTGATATCCTCACATTTCATAAATAAAGAATGTTTAAAAAATTTGTAGCAACATAACGGATGGTAGTAGATAAAGCATAGTTACTCACTTGTAACAGGTAGTCTTCGGGGACAGCAGGAATCAGTCCTCATATATGGGTGACGTCAGCTCCAACAGAGCCTTCACGGAAGCATCTCCCCAGCTTTCGAATAAAGCCTTTGGGAGATGCCACCACACATGCATGGTTCCCTTCCTGCTCAAGGGTGCCATCTTGCTCAGTCGGATGACCTAGCCAAAAGAAGAAAAAAAGAAAAGATGGTAAAGAAGCAACTCCAAGGAAAGGAGGGAGGGTTGTGAGGACGGATTCCAGCTGTCCCCAGAGAACACCTGTTACAGATGAGTAACGACGCTTTCTCCGGGAACAAGCAGGAAGTCCCATCCTCACATATGGGACTCCTAACTACAGGCTACCTAAAGCCTGTAAGGAAAAAAATACGGTCGCCCTCCAAGGCAGCCGTGAGCAGAAGAAATTTAGTCTGCAGATACAGACTACAGTAGGACCCATGTCTCCGATGGGAACCAACGCTCCGATAGCCTGAACACAAAAGGGTCAGAGGGTAGGATTTGCCTAGACCCCAAAAAGATTACGGAGCACGGCCTGGCAGAAAGCACTGTCCTGTTGGGACTCCCTCTCCAGACAGCAATGAGCTAAGAAGGAATGGACTGAAAACCAGGTGGCGGCCTGGCAGATGTCCAGCATCGGAACAAAGTGCAAGTTTGCCACAGAGGCCGCCATGGCCCTGACATGGCCATCCAGTGCAAGCCCAGCACACTCCTAGGGTGATGGTCCGGCACCCAGGTGGACAGTGTTCGCTTGGTTACCACTTCCCCCAGCAGACTGGGGTTGTAGAAAACAAAAAGCTGAGCAGCTTTACGGTGGTCCTATGTACACTGAATGTAGAACAACAAGGCCCTTTTACAGTCCAAGGTATGAAGGATGGTCTCTGCCCTGCTGGAGGAGGCCTTGGTAAGAAGATGGGCAGCACCACCTCCCGGTTGAGGTGAAAGAAGAGGAAACCCCTTCGGAAGGAATTTAGGATGCGTGCGTAGCACAACTCTGCTCTTGTAGAATCTGGTATATGGCGCCTCCACCACTAGGATCTTGTTGACCCTGTGAGCACCTCTAGGAACACGACTTCCACGAGAGGTACCTCAGGTGGCAAGTAGCCAGGGACTCAAATAGCAGGCAGGTGAGCTGTGCCAACATTACACCAAGGTCACACTGTCGCCGGAGAGCAGACAGGGGGTTTGACAGTAGGAGTCCCCTCAGGAAGTGGGTCAGCAGAGGCTGGACCACAATAGGCAGGTGGTGCGCAGCTACGGCACTGAGGTGTACCCCGACAGAACAAGACTTCAGCCCGGATTGTGAGATGAAGAAGGTACTGCAGTACCATCTGCACCGAGCAGGAGAACTGGTTTAGCCACTGCTCCATGCGCCGCAAAGAGAATCTGGGCCATTTGAAGGTGTAAGCTCTCATTCTGGAGGTCTTACAGGAGGCCAGCAGGATCTCTTCCACTTCTCCCTAGAGGTGGAAAGAGGCTAAGTTTACCCTTTCAGCAGCCATGCTGTCAGTGATAGGGACCCAAGGTAGGGGTGCAAGAGAGAGCCCTCCTCCTGAGACAAGAGCCCCAGGGACTCCCCAGGGGGATCGGAGCCTCCACTGACAATCGGAGGGGCAGCGGGAACCACAGCTGCCTGGGCCACCTGCTCAAAGGTGTTGCGGGTTTTATTTATTTATTTAGCTGTGCTTATATACCACTTTTCACTGGGTCAAAGCGGTTTACAGATATATATGCTAACAGGCACTTTTTTTTTTATTCCCTCGTCCCCGAAGGGTTCACAATCTAAGCATATCTGAGGCAATGGAGGATTAAGTGGCTTGCCCACGGCCACAAGGAGTGGCCTTGGGACTAGAGACCCCAATCCCTCCGGCCTGAGGTTACTTGTCCCTATGTGGGAATTGAAACCCCTGGCCCTCAAGCCTGAGATAACCTGTCCCAACCACTGAGCCACTCCTCCCACTGAGGGACGGTGTTGCACAAATGCAGCCAATTCTCTGAGAGGCTCAGTCCAATCCGGGGGAGGAAGGCTTTTGCCTGAACCGTGTCCAACTTTGTCCCTATGAAATTCAGACATTGTGTTGGAAGCAGGTGGGACTTGGGATAGTTTATCACGAACCCCAGATGTTACAGGACATGGATGGTGCATGCTGTAGCTTGCTGCACCTCGGCAGCCATGCCTTTTATATACCAGTCATCCAGATAGGGGAAGACAAATACCCCTTGGAGACATAGGTAGGTGGCCACTACTGCCAGGCATTTGGTGAAGACCATGGGGGCGAACACCAGGCCAAAGGGTATTACCCTGCACTGGTAGTGGCGGCCCCCCACCATGAAGCAAAGATAATGCCTGTAGTTGGGGTGAATGAGGATGTGTGCATAAGCATCTTTCAGATCCAAGGAGCATAGCCAATCTCCTTGCTGGAGTTAAGGCAACAACGTTCCAAGGGAGAGCGTCTTGAACTTCTCCATCACGAGGAATTTGCTCAGGTTGTGCGTATCAAGGATGGGCATTAGACCACCTGTTCTTTTTGGCATGAGGAAATACCTGGAGTAGAACCCCTTGCCCCTGAGATTTTGGGGCACTGGTTCTACTGCATTGTCCTCGAGAAGGCCTGCAAGTTCCTGTAATAGGAGGTCCTGGTGAAGAGGGGACCTTGGGGCTCTCCCGGAAAGAAAGGGAGAGGTGTCTGTACCAGGTGGAGGAGGTAGCCTTCCTTGACCACCTGAAGTGCCCAGGCATCGATGGTGATGGTTGGCCACCTGTGGGAATAGTGAACCAAACATCCCCCTGTGAGCTGCTATCTTCCTTGGCGTGGAGAGGATATGCCCAAGGCGTCAAACCCCCCCCCCCCCCCCCAAGGCTGGGCCGGGAGCCTTCTGCTTACGAGGGCCTTGCCCACGTCCCTTGGCCTCCTGACCCTGCTGGGGAGGCCTGAAATTGGGGGTAATTTTTGTAAGCAGCCCCCTTCTTTGGGTAAAAGGACATTTTGCCTGAGCCCTTCCTTCGGGGAGGGCCAGCGGTCTTTTTGGAGAGCCTGGTCCTCGTCACAAACTGTCTCCAACTTGGCGGTCTTTTTCATCATGGGTTTGCCAAAGAGGTTCTGCACTTGGCATGGGACATCGACCAGTTTGTCCTGAACCCATTGTTTGAGGTCAGAAGACTGTAGCCAAGCCTAGCGTCGGGCACCGATGCCCGCTGCAGCTACTCTAGCTGCCGACTTGAAGCTGTTATAGGCTACTTGCATCTTGAATTTGGAGCACTCATGGACGGCTTTGGTCAGGTTCTTGAACCACTCACTGCAGGGGTTCCTCAGAGAGACCAGCCGATAACCCGGCGAGCTCCTTCACCAGGTCTCTCAGGTACATGCCCATGTACAGCTAGTAGGCCTGGATCCAGCCAAGAAGCATTAAGCCCTGGTAGCATGTTCTGCCAAGGGCATCCAAGGTGTGGGCCTCCCTACCCAGGGGCACCGAGGAGTGCATCTTCTGGCTCTTCAGCAGACACATGGTCAACTCCACCACCATGGAGTTATGCGGCAGCTGTGCCTTCTAGAATCCATCCTTCTAGATACATCGAGTCAAGCCGCTTGATCACAACTGGCACCGATGCTGGTGTTTCCCCACATACAGGGCATTAGCCATTCCAGGATGAGTGGCATGGGCACCATGAGCAATTCCTTCAGTGGGACCTTGGTCTTGGAGAAATTTCTAGTTCCTCCGTCCGAGAGTCCTCCTCCAATATGTTGGGAATGCTAGAGCCTTTGACATGTTTCGCACGAAATCGAGGAACGCCATGTCCTCAGGCGGGGGGAGAGACGCCGGGGCTCAGAGGTTGGTGAGAGGTTGGGGAAGTCACGGTGGTGGCGGGTGTCAGAGGACTAAAACCAGGAGAAGAATGAGGTATCCGCAGAAACAGGTGAGAAAAACCAGGAGCGGAACCCAAAGACCAGGCCTACACGTCGGTGTAATAATGCAAACAAAGTTTATTGGAAGACTTTGTTTGCATTATTACACTGACGTGTAGGCCTGGTCTTTGGGTTCCGCTCCGGGTGTCAGAGGACGCCTCATCCTCTGTCTCCCATTCTGAGTAGTCTGTCAAAAACTCGAGGGAAGGGTGGCTCATGGACTCCGGGCCTGAGCCCTGCCCACATAGGCCCCATGGCTGATGCCATGTGCGCTAGCCAGGGAAGACATTGGTCCTGTGGAACGGGACTCTGATCTAGACCTCAGTCGAGGATAGACTTGAGGATGTATGATCTCTAGGATTGGCTCAGCCTCCGGGGATGTCCTCGATGTCGAGAGCCCGGTGGTCTGGGCGGAGGAACTGGTTATACCAGACAGCAATGCCCGCTACCGGTCCATGAGGGCAGACCGGCTGCACTCCTGGGCCACCATTCTGGTTTCCTGTCCAGAATGTGCCACAGCTGTCGGCACAGGGACCGAGAAACTTGGGCCCGGCGTCAGTTCCCCTGAGGGGGAGGGGGGTCCCTCAACAAGGCATCCTTCCAAGCGACCTTGGTGGGCCACTCCCACTCCGAGCCCTCAGACGAGCATCATGGACTGCGGGACTTGGCTCAGGACTTACCTGACCTGCCAGAACCATTTAGGGACACTGCCTTCAAGGGTTTCTAATTCTTCTTGTGTTCCCTCGAGGGAGGCCCCCTCTATGAGGACACATGGCGTCGACCAGGGTCCGCTGAGGCACCGCAGGAGTCTGAGACTTCAGATGGGGCCTTGGCCTTCTGAGGCACCGGGGACTCTGGAAAAAACTTGTCGTGCTGCTGCTGGTGACTCTTAAGGGCCTTGGAAGACATCTTTTTACAGAGACCACAGGCTGCAGGCTCGTGGTCTGGCCGTCGACAGCGCAGGCAGCAGTCATGTGTGTCGGTGAGGGACATGATTTTTGTACACCGATCACACTTATTAAAGCCACTGGTAGTCATTTATTTATTTAGAGTCTTTTCTATACCGCACTCTTTAAAATCAGCTCGGTTTACAGTCAACAGCAAATTTGTACAGTTCAGGCAGTGCCCGCACTGTACTTACAAAGAACAGGTTTTGCAACTTGGATTAACTGGGGAAACTATGTACAGGCTAAACAGTAGCTTGGCTACTCATTTAAGCAACTATATACAGGCTAAGCAGTGACTATATACGTGTGCATACCAGAGTGACTGGTAGTGCTAATGTACAGGGCTGAGACTGTGTTGTGAGTGTTTTGGAGCAGCTTGGTGGTTGCATATGGCTGGATGTTGTGCGTCTGTTGTGCAAGTAGTGCTAGAGGGAAAGGTGGTGTTTCAGAGCCTTCCTTGGGTAAGGTCAGTAATGGCCCGGATGTCAGGCAGGAGGGCATTCCAACATGTGGGTGCATAGTATATAAGCCCCTGTTTACTGTACGTCCAGTGTAGGTCGCCTACACTGCACAAAATATGTTTAAGTAAACCACACTGATATTAAAGAGCGCGGTATAGAAGAAAGTTAAATAAATAAATAGTACACAAAGGCTCTGTTTCTTGTTGCTTGAGAGCACTTCGTGATTTTGCTAGGGATACTCAGTGTGTTGGCAGCGAATGACCTGACTCTGTTGAGGGAGTGGGGAGGATGAGGTCCATGATGGAGGAGGTGAGGCTGTTGATGGCCTTGAAAGTCGACAACAGAATTCTGAAGGAGAGTCTGCAGTGGACCAGCAGCCAATGGAGGTTTTTCAGGATTGGGGTTATATGGTCCCTCCTGGCGGCTCCATGTAATATTCTGGCGGCTGCATTCATTGCAAGCTGAAGTGGGTTCAGCGTATCTTTTGGGAGTCCCTGTAGGATTGAGTTGGCGTAGTCGAAGTGGGGGATTACCAAGGCTTGGGGGATTGTCCGGAAGTCGTCTGGCTCCAGTAGGGGTCATAGATGCTGGATTGTCCATATTTTGTGGTATACTGCCTTGACAGTGTTGTTTATGTGGGCACATCTTACTTTTAGTGATGTGGGAGGGGTGAAAGCTTGGTTCCTGACGACGAATAACGCCTCAGTTTTCTTGCAGTTTATTCTGAGGTTTTGAGTGTGGAGCCAGTCAGTGACAGCGTCGAAGCAGGTAGTTAGTGGAGAGAAGTCCGGCTGGTCGGTTGAGAATGGCATGTAGAGTAGCACATCGTCAGCGTATACGAGGCATGAGATGTCAAAAGAATGGATGAGTGCACAGATGGGCTGCATATATATGTTGAAGAACAGTGCCGAGAGAGAGGAGCCCTGTGGTACGCCCTGTTTTTGTTGGAATGGTTTGGAGGTCACGGCGCCGGTACGTACATGTTGCCATCTGTCTGACAGGTATGATTTGCACCAGCTTAAGGCTGTGTCCTGGATCCCTTTCTCTGCGAGGTGCCCTAGTAGCAGTTCATGGTCGACGGAGTCGAATGCTGCGGCAATGTCCAGAAAGATTAGGGCGTATCCTCGTCTGCTGTTGTCCAATCCAGTGATAAGTGTGCTGAAGGGAGTGGTCAGGAGCGTCTCTGTGCGATTCCCTGAATCCGTGTTGGCATGGGTCGAGGGGAGCGGTGGTCTCAATGGAGTGGAGGAGTGGCCTAGTGGTTGGGGCAAGGTACTTCAGGCCGGAAGGTCGGGGGTTCAAATCCCACTAGAGGACAGCAACCTTGGGCTGGAAGGACTGGGGTTTCTAGTCCACAGGTGCTCCTTGTGGTCTTGGGCAAGCCACTTAACCCTCCATAGCCCATGTTCCCTGTAAAATAGTTATCTCCAAGTTATAATGCCCTGTTCAATGTAATTTCAGTTTGTTGAATGTAAACTGCACTGATGCAGAATAGCGCGGTATATAAGAGAATAAAATAAATAAATAAATAAAATATGATGTTGGATTTGTTGCTGGACGACCTTTTCAATTATTTTGGCCATTAGTGGGATGCTTGAGATTGGCCTGTAAGAATCCACCTTCTGGGGGTCACGTTTGCTGGGGGTTTTTTTAGAAGTGGCCTAAAGGATGTTTGCTTCAAGATTTGTGGGAAAGAGCCCGTTGAGAAGGATAGATCCATGAGTTTGGCCAGGAATGGGCTGAATTCTTTGCAGTGCTTTTATCCAGAACGCCGGGCAGGGATCGTTTGGAGCTGTGGTAGTGTTAATAGCGGTGATGGTGTCTTCAATGCCTTTCTCTGATGGTGTTGAGAAAGTGGATAGAGGTGTTGGGTGGCATGATCCATGCACAGATGTGAGTGATGTAGTTCTGTCAGTCTGGATTATTTTCGACTATAAGTAGTCCGCAAATTCCTGTGGCTGTGGCATGTTTAGTTGGGTGGGGGAAGGTTCCCTTGTGAGGGTCCTCACCAGGTTGAATAAGTCCTGCGGTTTGTTCAGGGAGCGCTGCAGAATTTCTGCGTGGTATTGTTTCATTCTCTGTGACTGCCACACGGTGTTTCTTCAGGTGGGAGGTGTAAGTGCCCAGGTCATCAGTGGAGCATGAATGTCACCATCTTCTTTCAAGCTTCCTTAGGTGGTGGAGTGATATTCGTAGCTCGGGAGAGTACCACGGAGCAGGCTTTCTTCTCCTTGGTGGTATGTCCACAATTGGTCGGTGGGCAATGGAGCTCAGACTATTGTTCCAGGCAGAGAGCATTTCCTCGAGACTAGACTCTGAGGTCGAAAAGTGATAGAGTTTTGCTGAGTATCTCTTCCTTGTCGAAGGGCCGGAATCGTGCTTTTGGTGTCGGGCAGGCATCGGCTGTGGTATGGTTGTTTGTATGATCCAGATGTGTGGCCATTTGGCATCTTAATAGGCTGTTGGTCAGACCATGGGACTGACGTGATGGCTAGTGCAAGCATATGGTTCGGGCTTGTGGCCGGCCGCAGGGCGAAGATTAGGTCCAGCTTGTTTCCCTTTTGAGTGAGTGGGCACGTTGATTCCTTGGTCGTAGCCCAGCTCATTAAGCGCGTCGAGGAAGGCACTGGAGTGAGCGTCTGGGAGGGCAGGCAGATTGAAATCGCCCATGATCCAGTTTGGTGTGTGCAGGCAAGGTCGATTATTGTTGAGAGGTCATCTGGGGAGGGAGATGGGGATCTGTAGATTAGGTTGATGGAGTTGTGCTTGTTGGTTATGGTGATAGAGTCCAGGTGTGGTGCTGTTGGAAGAGGTATGCTGAAACTGGAGCTCCGTTTTTATAAGGGCGAGTGCTTCTCCACCCCTACGGTTGGCTCTGTGGCAGATGTGGATTGAGAAGTTGGGTGGGATGAGTTGGTTAAGGATGACCATATCGGAGTCAGCCAGCCATGTCTCAGTGACCAATAGGATGTCTAGGTTGTGGTAGGTTATCAGGTCAGAGATGACCGACCATTTCTTCCGGACTGAGCAAGCATTTATGAGGGCGCAATTCAGGTTGCTGAGTTGAGGGCACTTCTCTAGCTTTTTTGGTGTGCTGAAGTGAGATGTAGAGTAGGTGTGGGTGCAGGGTGTGTTTGGCTTCTGCTGTTGCTTGGCGGGAGGTACTCGACCATCTCCTCCCGGAACCCTATAGTACTGGTATGGGGTTGTAGGTGGTGGTGAGGGTGAGGGTGCTGTGGAGTAGGCTGGCAAGGAGGTAACAACTGGCTATGGCTATGGGGGAGGGTGCCATTTTTGAGTGAGCTACTTCGTGGCACCAGGTGATTTGAATCTATGAAACAGCTGTTTGATGAAGTGTGGTTATGGTTCAGGTGGTAGGATAGGTCGCAGAGTTATCTAGCAGCCGTTCAGTGTGACAGGTAGTGTGTATATAGGCAGCTGATCGCTCTAGCGTTAACACGTCCGCTTGAAAGCTTTACATGAATAGCACTTCTAGCAGCAATTCTAAGGCAAATTCAAGAGTAACACTTCTAGCTAGTAAATCTACAGGCAGATTCGAGAACAATAATCCTAGTGAGCAATTCTAGAGGCAGATTCTAGTGGTAGTTCACTGTCTGTTAGCATTGGTTTCCTAGCCGACTTTTACTGTTTTTGGATGGCCTTGTTTGAGGTAGTGGCTGCTACTCACTTTGGCTGTGCTCTTGTGGCGGTCGTAGTTGTCTGAGTTGCTGTTTGGTCGATTGGGCTCGCTGGAGAGGGACAGCCTCGAGGTTCAGGCCTCCGCCTAAGGGCAATGCCAAAGAGCCCTCTGGTGAGGCCCTCAGGCGCAGGTGTGCCCAATGGCGCCCTTTTTAAACTGGAGGTCTCGGCCCCGACTGGGCAGCTGGAAGCAGCGGATGAGGTGGTTTGTTCTGGCCCTAGCAGCTCTATCCCGCCTGGGAGAACTACAGCTGGGCCGGCGACTGCGGGATACGGTTCGTACGCCCAATGGCGCCCTTTTTAAAATGGAGGTCTCGGCCCCGATTGGGCAGCTGGAAGCAGCGGATGAGGCGGTTCGTTCCAGCCCCAGCGGCTCTATCCCGCCTGGGAGAGCTACGGCTGGGCTGGCGGCTGCGTGATACCATGAGTGGTAGTCATGGGGAAAAAAAGGATCCCAGCAAGGTCGAAGACTCGTGGTGCTGCCAGTTGGGAAACAGGTGCGAAGGTGCCAAGGAGGAAAAAAGTATAGAGACCTGAGACTCAATGCTGGGGCAGTGTGCTCGGGTGGCGAGAAGAGTACCGGTGCACAACTAGTGGAGAGTATGAAACTCTGGTACAAGATGATCAACTTTTTCATGGGGGGGGGGCGGGAATGATGGACGTCTAAAGGACTCCGCGGGAAAAAAAAAAAAGAGTGAGAAAAATGGCACCCTCGGGCAGGAAGGGCACCATGTAGTGGCATCTCCCAAAGGCTTTGTTCAAAAGCTGGGGGGATGCTTCCACGAGGGCTCCGCAGTGCAGACATCACTCATATGTGCGGAATGACTTCTTGCTTGTTCCCGGAGAAAGACAGACATGGTCCAACCAGTCTACCTAGTAGGGTTGGCTAGGGCAAAACCTGCACACAGTGCAGGTTATCACTCCATGCCTTTAGTTTTTAGGGTGGATTTAGTTTTTTGGCTTCCTAGCCTTTGAAATCCTGGGTTTCCAACTCCATTACAGCCCACTTCATTCCTAATGTGATAAAGGATAGGGCATAGGGATGCTACATTTCAGACACAAGACACTGCAGGTCACTGAACCTTTAATTCCCACAGCTCAAGCATTGCATTGGCTATTCATTATCCCAAGGCATGGTGTTTCAGAACTAGGTGAGCTTTTGCAGGCCTTCTCCCTGAACTGAAAGCAGCTGAAGAGTAAAAACATCTAAGTCAGGGTCATATTTGTGATGACAAATCAGTCTTAAAAGCAGCCAAGGAAAACAGGTGTCAAGGTATTCTCAAAACAACCTCCATCAGCATAAGAAATCAAATTATTAAAATTGGTTAAGCAGCTAATTAATTATATTCTGAACAGCTGGGGGCAATGGATGCTTACTTGTTTATTACCATTTCACATTCCAAACCGAGCCAGCCAAATCAAAACAACAAATCCCACTGCCAAAATACTTTGAAACATCAAGAAATATAATTCTGACTAAACCAATTGAATTTCTCTTTGCTTATCTATTTTCTTTTTGCTGGAGCTGCCTCGACAAAGTGGGTGGAATGAAATCCGTCCCTCCACTGTGGCTTCCATGTTTTAATAAAATTGTGAATAAGTAAATATTCAAACTCTAAACTTAGCTTGTATTGAGCTTTTTCGTACGACTACCGGACTTCAATGACCTGATGCAGGATTGACAAAGTTCAGATCCGAAACATGACACGTTGTTACTCTTCGGCGGTTGAAAAGCTCGATACAAGCTAAGTTTAGAGTTTGAATATTTACTCATTCACAATTTTATTCAAACAGAGAAGTGGCAGCTCCAACAAAAACAAAATAGATAAGCAAAGAGAAATTCACTTGGTTTAGTCAAAATCAAAAATTAAGACAACATCCTTTTTAACTGAAAGAAAATAAAAGCCCAAAGCCCACCATCCACCAAAATGGACTGGCCTAGTGGCAGGGCGCAAGACTCTGTTTCCTGGTTTGGCAATGCAATGCTTAGACACTGCTCAGCACTAACACTTAGTTGCCAGGTTCGGGATTCACAAATGCTCATTCTAGAGGGTAGCCATGATGTGACCCCTGGTGAAGGAGCATCAAAATAAAGACCGAACTTAACAGGCTTTCCACTTTTGAATTTACCTTCAACCTTGCCAAACATGTCTTATCATGCAAAGAGGTTATTCGAGAGATGTCCAAAGCATGAAAGTCAAAGTCTTGACATCTGAGCTTCTAAAGAATGCTTAGGGTTGATCTCCTCTAGTACTGACTAGTTTGTTCTTTGGGCAGTCCATGATATGCACAGTATTTGTCACCAGTACCTTAATTCAAAAGCGTCAAATTTCTTCCTGTCTAAATTTTTCACTGTCCAACTTTCGCATCCATAATGACGTTACTGAAAATACCATGGCTTGAACGAGTTGAATCTTTGTATGGAGACAGACATCTCTGTTCTTGAGAAACTTGCCTAAGTCTTTCCTAGCCATTCTGCCAAGAGCAATGCGTCATTGAATCTCTTGACTGTTCGTCATTTCTTTATCGATTATTGATCCAAGCAGGTTAAAATTTTCTACTATTTCCATTTCTTCCCCATCAATGATGAACTTGTTGATTTTACCAGTTGTCAGGATCTTTGTCTTTTTACATTATGATGCAGGCCCATTTTAAGACTATGTTCCTTGATCTTGAGAAGCAAAAGTTTCATATCTTCACTTTCAGCCAGTATTGTGGCATCAGCAGCACAGCAAAGGCTGTTGACAAGTTTTCCATCAATCTTTACACCTTGATTATCTTCATACAGTCCTGCTTCTCCGATTTGTTCTGCATATAAATTAAACAGGTAGGGGAAATGTGCAGCCTTATTGTACACCAGTGGTTCTCAACCCAGTCCTCTGGGACCCCTAGTCTAGTTGGGTTTTCATGGTATCCACAATGAATATGCATGATATAGATCTGCATACAATGGAAAAGGTGAATGTAGATCTCTCTCATGCATATTCATTGTGGATATCCTGAAAACCTGACTGGCCTCGGGGTCCTAGGGTTAAGAACCACTGTAGTACACCTTTGCTGATTTTAAACCAGTTTCGCCTTGTTTTGTTCCAACTCTTGCTTCTTGATCAATGTAAAGGTTGTGCAAGAGATCTATCAAGTGTTCTGGTGTACCCATTCTTTGCAACTTGGCCCAGAGTTTCTCATGGTTTACACAGTCAAATGTTTTGCTGTAATCAATAACACACAGATATGCTTTTGGTATTCTTTTGTCTTTTCAAGGATCCATCTCACATCCACGATGTCGTCTCTCGTTCCTCGCCCTTTCCTGAATCCTGCTTGTTCTTCAGGCAGTGCTTGTTTCAGGTATGGTTGCAGTCTCCGCTGGATGATACTGAGTAGAATCTTGCTGGCATGTGGGATCAGGATAATTGATAATTTCCACAGTCCGTTGCATCACCTTTCTTCAGTATTGGTATAAAACACAGATCTTTTCCAGTCAGTTGGCCACGATGTTGTCTTCCAAATTTCCTGGCAGAGTCTTGTTAGCAGCCACATCCGATTGCCGTAATACTTCAATGAGAATGCCATCAATGCCCAGTGTTTTGATCTTTGATAATGCTTTCAATGCTGTGCCAACTTCTTTTCATCATCAATGGATCCTGATCATAAGGTACAGGTTGAAAAAGCTGCATGTCCACTTGATCTTCATGGTATGACAACTCTGAATATTCTTTCCACTTTTCCTTGATCTTCTCAGCATCATTCAACATGGATCCTTGAGCATCTTGTAGCATTCCATTTTGAGACTGGAATTCTTTTTAATTCTTTGCTTTAGGAAAGTTGATTTTTCCTCTAATAGCTTCTGATTCAATTTCCTTACATGCATCATTGTAGTACAATACTTCTCGTCTTGTCTTGCTGAACGTTAGAAATCTCTGTTGAATTCCCACTGCCTCTTTCTCCTCTGGCTTTTCTGCATTTCTGGGCAATTTTCAGAGTTTCTTCGGTGATCCGTTTTGGCAGTTTTTGCTTTTTCACCTTTTGTAAAGAGACTTCTCGCTTTCTTCGAGCACAACTTTCTTTATATCATCTTCTGGTGCTCTTATTTGTATCCAAGACAGCATATTCTCAAGATCATATTTTGCTACATTAATGAGTGACTTGCTCTTTTTCAGCTTTGGCCTGAGTTTGCATACTAGTAGTTTGTGATCTGTACAAGAACACTACCAAGCTAAAATAAAGGGAGGGGGGAAGGATGAACTAGCCTTCGACTGCTTGACATGCATTTTGCCACCTACCTTCTGTGTGGTTGTGTTTGTGGTCTGCGTGGACGGCTTTGTAAATGTGATCTTCACAGGAGACATGTGAGGTGGTAATGAGTTGGCAATACTTTGCATGATGTTGCTCATCTTAGGGCTGCCACTCACAGGGACAGTGATGGTCTTGGAAACTGGTGTTGTGGCCTTGGGCACTTCCTTCAGAACCACAGGTGAGGAGCTGTTGGAATTAGTACGCCGTCTCTTGCGGGGCTTCTCATCCTCATCAGAGCAGCTGACACCTGTAGAAAACAAGCCTGGCACTAAATTTAATTGAAAATTAAACCCTAGAGGCTCAAGCCATTTTATGGTCTGTTCTATTCTGTGGAATAGTGACAACTGTCCTCCTCCCTCCACCATCACCTACACGGGCAAGTTAACACACACATCTTGTCAATAAGCAACATTCTAGGGCTAACGAGCAGGGTACTAGTCCCTTCCTGGCATGAAGCCTTCTAAAAGGAAGAGCACATGGGTGAGCTAGAGTTGTATGGCCATTTCTTCCTCCCCACTTCGGCAAGTAGAGTCTTGCCTCTACTCCACATCACCCACTATATTTTTCTCCACAGGAGGCAATCAATATGTGATAGAAGAATAGGGGAGATTAGAAAAAAAGAAAAGCAAATAAGTGTACACATGAAGAATGACATGATGGAATATTCCTATATCTCCGAAATCAAGTACAGCACCATACTTCTGACTTATTTTTTGGCCGGAGGCTCTCCACAGTCAGGTCCGAATAAATCTTGTCTAATACCTGGAACCTCAGTAAGACTATAAAAATGTGTCCAAAACTGTGGAGAAGGCCATCCCAATACATGAGTATGAACAAACAAATATGATGACAAACACTTTCTACTGATGAAATATAGCTGAAGATCCACTGTAGGGGCTACATTCACTGGCAATCATTCATTGGCAATCATTCATTGGCAATCATTCATTGGCAAAAATCAAGCTGGAGCTCAGAGAGCCTCCAGGCTGAGCAGACTGCAACTAAGAACAGTGTCTTCAGAATTAGGTCCTTCAAAGACACAGTCCTCAAATGTTTCAAAGGGAGCCAATGTCATCCTCTGCAGTGCCAAACTAAGAAGCCATAGAGGCACCATAGGTCTCGAAATTCGATATGGTTAACTCCTCTCAGAAACAGACTTATGTCCACATAAAGGCACAGGGATCTGTCAAGAATCTGTCCCCAGAAACAAGACAGCACTACTGCCTTTACTTTCAGAGAATTCAAGTCTAGCCTCCTATCTGTTATCCTGTAGAAAGGCTATGATATCTGCCAGTGAAGACTAAGGGAAGAGCACACCACCTTTTGCACCAATTTTCAAGAAGCAATTCCTAGAGGGGCATCGTTTCAAGCAAGGCAATTCTATGGCTCTTAATACACAATTTTCTGCCTGAGTTTATAAGAAAGGAGACTAGTTTTAATTTTTTAGATAACCTTTTTTGCAGCTGTTTACAGAAGGGGATTTTTCTATTTTAGGCAAAGCTTTTCTGCTGCTGGGTTTATTTTTTTCCTCTAATCTCCAAGTTCAAAGAGAAGAACAATCATTTTTTTGAAGTTACTGCACTGCTGAGGTGTTAATGTCCTCCCTTTGCACCCCAACTCCCATCAGCCCCCTCCCCATGTAAGAAATCTTGCTGTATAGAACTATCAACAATAACCTTGTTAAGATAAAAGTGTTTGGTATTGGTTGGAAGGGAAAATCTAGGAAATTAGCAGCTATCCAAATGTGGAACTATTTAACGTAAGCAATTAGTTATATTTGAAGGAACTTAGATTAAGTAATTCACACATTAAACTATATACCTCATATAAATATCAGATTTTAGTAGCTTAAAGTAATAAGAAACTGCTCCATACCCAGAACAAAAAGGAGCAAACAAGCAGGACTACATGCTCAACCCCAAATGGGCTTGATGACGCCTTGATGTTGATGCACCACTGGTCCGGTGCAGTTTCTGAGGCCATGGAGACCGATGTAGACATTGATGTCAATGAACCAAACTTAAGCCAAAAATCCTTTCGTGCTGCTTTTCATGACCCTTGATTCGTTGGGGGATGGGTGAAGAAAGGTCCCACAGGATTTTACTACTACTCAGAATACTTTATTAGTAACATTAGTTTCTGAAATATATCATTAGTATCATTTTCAAAAGCTACTTTAAGAAGAAAGATTTACTTTTGTTGGGGGGGGAGGGGGTTACAAATCTTACAGATGTAGCGAGGGCAACTCAGCTTTGGAGGAAAAAGTTCCTTGAGCATAAATCTGGTGTACTGGCTTTGGGTGCTACATTTTATTTGAAGTACCCCTTCTAAATGTACCATTGCATTTCAAGGTCAGATGTATGTTTTTTTTAATCCTTTACAGTTAGACCACTTTTTGGTTTCAATGAAGAATCCTGCTGAATAATTTGTAATTGGTGGTTATGTCTGAAGGTTACTGGGAGATCTATATGTACTTAGTTGCCTAACATTTTTGGCTTTTTTGTCTTATTGTACAGTACTTTTCTTAGTTTAAGATACTTCCCTGTTCTCCATGTATGTGGGCTAGTTTAACTTCTATGATGTCTTCTTCTATGCAGGTCTTGTTAGATAAGAGTGTACTTTTGTATGGAGAAATTTTACTTACCAATAATTTCCTTTCCTGGAATCCTGCTAGACCAGTCCAGACTTGTGGGCTGTCTCCCCCTGCCAGCAGATGGTGAGACAGAGAAAAATTCCCAAAGCTTTGTGACACCACCTTTGGTATAAAAATCCATCCCCAAGGGGAGCTTCAGTATAACCATAAGAAGCAGCAGTAGTTCAAACAGCCAAGAAGCACAAAACCAGAGCAAAAATGAGTTCATAAACGAATAACTCTTATAACAAGCAAAACTGAACGATGTGAAACAGGACCCGCAACTATGTACATGGCGAGGTACAGCAATGAAACCAATACGTAAAGAGAGTCTTAGCTAGGTGAAGGACTAAACAGTTTAGAAGAGCAGGGTCCTGGACTGATCTAGCAGGATACAGTCCAAAAAACGTTTATAAGAAAGGAGACTAGTTTTAATTTTTAGTTGATTACACACGGTGTAGGGCTAGGAGTTTAGAATACATTCGCCCTATCTGACAGCCGTATGGATAGACAACAATGTTTTTTTAGCTGATATTTCTTCTTTTATTGTTAAGGTATATTTAGAATTCTTTACAAGTCTATTAGGTCAGTTATAGCATAAGACAGTTTCTTAAACGGTTGATGAAAATATGTTATTTTCAGTTATCTGGGGATTGTATACTCATCTCTTTGATTCCTCCAGGTTTGGCTAACTATCTTCCCTAAGTAGTTTCCTTTTCGCTCCTGCTGCTTTCTGGTTCTTTGTCCCAATACATTGAGTTGTTCTATATTTTAACGGGTTTTTTTTTATTATCTGTTTTAGCCATACAAGCATAACCTTACATGAAAGACCATTGTCTATCGTGCTTTCTGTGCTCCTTAGAGGTATTTATTATATGCGATGTTTGTGTGTAATACTCTTCATTTTATTTATCTATCTATTTATTTATTTAACCTATGTCCACTTTTTTAATTTTGTGGTTTTATTATGTTACAGTATATCATTTGATTAAGATTGGGTTTTAATCATTTTTTGCGTCCCATTAGCATTTTTTATCCTTCTTAATGGCTGTAGTTGATCTTCATATGGATTTTTTTTTTAATTATTTATGATATTTGTTATTAATGTATATGTGATTTTTTGATTAAGTTATAGACATCTGTTCTCACATGATATTGTACATATTTTTATTTTATGTTTTAGCATTTTGCCTAATCAACCCCTGACGAAGTTTTACGAAACACGGTCTATGTCAGGTTGGCAATAGGTTTTGATTGAACAAAGTTGTTTTTCCACCACATCACGTTTTTTGGACTGTGTCCTTGATATATACGTGAGTTCTTGCCTGTTTTGTGGTACATTCTCTGATCTAGCAGGATTCCAGGAAAGGAAAATTGTTGGTAAGTAAAATTTCTCCTTCCAAATACATCCTGCTAGACCAGCCCAGACTAGCAGGGAGTACCATAGCTAAACCACTCCAGGGCAGTAAGAAACAGCTGCAGCCAAGACAGAGGCTTCGAAACAAGCTACTTTGAGCTTGGACGTCCAAGCGATAGTGACGTGCAAAAGTAGAGACTGAGGACCAGGTGGCCGCCCTGCAAATATCTAGCAGAGCTCCTTTTTAAGATATTCCTTTATGTTGACACAACCTTGCAAATAGGCTGAGGAAATGGAAAGAAGACTCAAAGCTACTTTCTTATCCCTGCCAAAATACAATCAGACTTTAGCACCTTCTGTTGCACATCCTCTTATATGCCAAGGAAACTAGCTACCTGGAAAACAGACAGCCCCAGTTCCTTCTTACTAAGCAACTACATGACCAAAGACTTCTCTAAATCGGGGGCAAGCTCTCCCTATTCTAGCTCCTCCTTAGGGTCTGCTGCATCCACCAGGGATTTATCAGAGGTTACCAAATAATGGTATGCCCCCTCCTGCTCCGAGACCCTCCAGAGTCTAAGCATCTTGGGGAGGAGCCTCTTTGGGCCATCTGTTGCTCTTCTGAACCAGTGCAGTACTTCCCTGGCCTGCCAAATTTCCCTTACCAGAATTATGGGACTCTCCTGGTCCCATAACGGAGACCTGGCCTAACTCCATCTGTAGAGAGCAAAATTGGTATGCATAATTAAAACAAACTTCAGAAAGAAAAACAATTGCCCCGGAAGATTCATCTCCCAGAAAACACCAACATCAGGCCATCTGCCAGTCACATCAGATGTAAACAGCTCTCCAAAGTCTGGCCTGCCAGCCACTTGACTAGACTCCAGCATGGCATCTGTTCCACACCTGATGCACCATGTGCAAGTGCTTCCCTATACACTAACAACATTGGGATCTTGAGAACTTGCTTTGAGGAGAAAAAGGCAAACAATGTGCTGGCATTCAAGGCCACCAGCCATACTCATGGCTGTTCACCACACAATGAATCTGACCCCTTGGCTGGCATGCTCCAAATCTGCCCAGCACTTCCCCATTACAGACAGCCTCAGAGTGGTCAGCCACAGGCAGAGCAACAGGGACTCACACCGGTCCGTTGTCGGCAGCTGTACAAGGGGTCAATGATGTACAGAAAACCTTTGCACTCCAAAGTCTTTTTCCCTTTTAACAACCCCCCCTCCTCCAAAATAAATTTTAAGCCAAGGAAGGTAGTCTCTGCAACAACAAAAAATGATAGATAGCCAGTTTCAACAAATGTCTGAAGTGGTGCAAGGGATTAACTCCCAAGGGATTTCCCTGCAAAGGGCAAAAGAAATCCACCCCACAGACTGTTGCCCAGGGTGCTAAGCCTCAACCAAGTGATACAAAGAGAAGTAGATCTATTCCCTCTGCTTTCTTGGCCCACTTCACTGTCTATTGGACCAATGTAGATGTCTGCACCATCTGGTGGAGACAAATATACTGGCTTGGAAACCCTCAGGAGTCTTCTGTTATAGGTGTAGAAAGGTTCTCGGGGTTTATTTCTCCTTTATCTCCTGGGAAGGGGATTAATCTGCTTGGACTGATCTGGTAAGGACGTACAAGAGGGAATTAGAGAGGTGGGAACAGTGAGTAAGCGGGAAGGCAAGGAGCAAGGGATGTATGAGGGAGACCAAGACGTGAGGGAGAGGAGAATGGAAGATTATGGGTAGGATGAGGAAAAACAAAGTGAAGAAAAACAAAGTGAACAAAACAAAGAGAACTTATAACATAAGCAAAAGAAAGATAAAATGATGGAAAAATCTAGAGGAAATGCAGAGAATGAGTACCAGGGCTTAAATTTGACTTGGGGTAATTAATAGAAACATGACCACATGGCCTAGTCTACCCTTCCATATCACCCACTACACAAGTCTCCCCTTTTTTCTCCTTTAGAGAGCCTGTGTTTGTCCTGTGCTTTTTTGAATTTAGATACTGTCCTCATCTCTACCATCTCCACTGAGAGACTATTCCATGCATCTACCACTCTTTCCATGAAGAAATATTTCCATATATAACTCCTGAGTCTAACCCCCTTCACCCTCATCCTATGTCCCCTCATAGCAGAACTTGCTTTCAATCAAAAAAGAGAGTCTCTCCTCCTGTGCATTTATGCCACAGAGATATTTAAATATCTTAATCATATCACCTCTGTCCCGCCTTTCCTCTAAAGTATACATATTAAGGTCCTTAAGTCTGTCCTCATATGCTTTATAACGAAGATCATTAACCATTTTAGTAGCCACCCTCTGCACCAATTCCAATCTGTTTATATCCTTTTGAAGGTGTGGTCTCCAGAATTGCACACAATACTCCAAATGAGGTTGCACCAAAGACTTATACAGAGGCACTATCAACTCCTTTCTTCTTCTGACCATTCCTCTCCCTATGCACCCAAGCATCCTTCTAGCTTTAGCCTTTTCTGTTTGGCTACTTTGAGATCATAAGACTACAGGCTACCGAGGACCTGTGGAAAAGTGCCACAGCGAGCCGTGAGCAGACACTGGTAACCGAAGACAGCTCCAGGACCCCAGGTCCCCGGAAGACCACACTCCAGGCAGCTGCAGAAGAAGGGTCGGAGGGCTGGAGATGCCTAAACCCCAAACAGATTACAAAGAACAGCCTGGCCGAAGGCACTGTCCCGACGGGACTCCCTCTTCAGGCAGTAATATATCGTGAAGGTGTTAGCCAAAGACAAGGTTGCAGCTCGTCAGATGTCCGCCAGGGGCAGAGAGCACAGATGTGCCACTGACGCTGTCCTCACAAACACCATGCGCCATGACAAGGCAGTCCAGTGGTAGACCAGCCTGAGACTGGGCGAAGGCGATGCACTCTGCCACCCAGAGAGAGATGGTCCGCTTGGTTACCATGCGCCCCAAACGGGCAGGGTCGTATGAGAAGAGTTGCTCGGACCTTAAGTGAGCCTGCGTATGCTGCAGGCAGAAGGAGAGAGCCCTCCTACACTGTAGCGTGTGGAGGATCACCGACGCCCGGTCGGCATGGGGCTTCAGAAAGGTCAGCAGCACTATCGCCTGGTTGAGCTCATAAGACACAATCATGCCTAGGTCCCGTCGTTCTTTCGTGGACAGAAGTACATCACTCCCTATACTGTACCGCTCCTTTGGATTACTGCGGCCCAAATGCATAACCCTACATTTTTTTAGCATGAAATCTTCTCCGCCAAATTCTAGACCATTCTTCAAGCTTAGCTAGATCCCCTCCTCATGTTATCTAAACCTTCCTGGGTTTCTAAGTCTGTAGCAGATTTTGGTATCACCCGCAGAGAGGCAAAACTTACCCGAATGCCCTTTCGCATTATGACTAACTCTAGCATCTGGATGGTTAAGCATATAAATTCTTGAAGTCCTTCCTGAATTGTGACCTTGACCAGCTACTCATTCAAATAGGAAAACATGCGCAAGCACAGTTTGTGTAGACAAGCTGTGACTACCATGAGGATTTTTTTAAGACAGGCCAGGAGCGGATATAAGGTAAACTGACAGTACATGACATTGGAAATGGTGTTGCCCTATGGAAGCAGCACAGATATATTTCAGTAATAGGAAGCATCTGAGAATGTGGGTAAATGCATCTTTTTAAGTCCAGAGAACATGGCCAACCCTCCCTTCTGAAGATAGGGTGCTGAGGAAAACCAGTTTCTCCCCTTTCTAAATTTTTCTCCAACCAGATATCTGCTCAGATACAAGACACAAAAGAATCCCCCTGTCTTTTTTTTGTGATCAGGACATCTCTCCAATAGAATCCCTGCCCTGGTGGAACAATCACATTGGACTGCTGAAGGGCAGGAAGTTCCTCCTCAAAGAACGAACGTACGAACTCTGAAAGAAAGAAAGAAAGAAAGAACAAACTGCTTGCAAACGTTTATAGGAGCAAGTTATGGCTGTCTGATGTTTTGCTGCTGAAACGCCAGAGTAAACGCTATAACAGAAATAGCTCACAAGATTTTTTTTTTTGCAATGAATATGTGACTGCCTGAGATTAAACAGCACCTCTTCGGCATTGGAGTGTTTCATTATTCGGTTCATCCTTGAAGAACAGATTCAGACAAGTAATTCATTTGTTTATCTATCCCCTGACGCAGGACATAAAAAAATGAAGTAGCTTTTCTGTATGGCTGTCTGAAACAGCTATGTTGGGGTGATGTGATGTTTTGAAAGTAAAGGAATGAACTAAAAGTGGGTCTGCAATTTTTGAAGAGCAACTGAAAGATGAGCTGATTTTAGATTTGGAAAGGAATGAAAGATTTTTTTTTGTTTTTAAATACATGCATTTATCATTTTAAAAAATACTTCAGCGAGGTGAGGGAGACACTCTGAATGAGGGGGCCTCCATAACAAAGTCCGACAAAAAGTAATTTAGAAAGTGACATTTTACTTACAGTGGTGTGCAAAAGTCTGGAATCACTTGTAAATTTGACGTTTTCCAACTTCGTGACCTTATATCTTAATTTCTTTTTCCTCCCAGTGGCTTTTTCTGTGTATCTCATAAGTGAGAGATTTGGCTATTAGGGCCAACTTTAGTATTGGTTTGGCCCTTATTTTCTGAGTTTGTTCCCCATAGTTGTCTTGTTGATAGATTTTCTGTGAAAATCGCATAGTGTACATCGTTGGCCAACGATATATTATTGTAAGCATGCTTTAAAATATTATGGACGCACGCCAGGTTTCCTTCCAATTAATGTATGTGGCCTTGAAAAATGCCGTTTTTGTGTGTCAGTGATGGCTCAGTATTTGATGGGCCACCCTTTGTTCTTGATCACCTGACTGCACCTTGTCGGCAATGAATGAACCAGTCTGACAAGGTGATCGTTGGTGACAACGCGGTTCCAAGCTGCAATGATGGACTCAATCAGCTCACTCTTTGATGTCAAATGCCTCTTGGATATTTCCAAGGCCGATTGGATTCAGATCTGGAGACTGGGCGGGTCAGTCCATTGACTTGATGTTGTTCTGCTGCTTCCAGCTGATCACCTGTCTGGAGCGATGGCAGGGTGCATTGTCATCTTGGAACAGGAACTGGCCAGGAAACAGCTGGTGTGCTGATGGCACCATGCACTTTTGCAGTATGGTGATGTTCTTGGCCCCGTTGACCATTCCATCAACGATGTGAAGACGTCCAACGCCACTGGCAGCCATGCAGCCCCAGACCATGACCTTCAAAGGATGCTTCACAGTGAGGTTGAGACATTCAGGCTTTAATTCCTCTCCAGGAAATCTCCTCACATAGGTGTGGGCCTGGTTACCAAACAGGCAGAAGGTGCTTTCATTGCTGAATAGCACCTTTTCCCACATTTCAGTCGACCAGGTTGAGTGCTTTTGCCCACACGATACAGTTGCACCTTTGTATGTCAATCAGTGGTTTATTCCGTGCTTTGCAGCCCCGGAGACCAAACTGCAGGCACCGGCGACGAACTGTTGATGAGCTGACACTGACCTCACTCTTGTCTGACCACTCTCGAAGTAGTTGAGGAGAGGTCAACTTGCGATTAGTCAGTGAAATGCGTCATAGTGCGCGGTCCTGGCGTGATGTTGATGCACGTGGACGACCTGAACTAGGCTTGTCCACCACTGAACCAGTTTCTTTCTTCTTCTGTACAATCTTAACAGCGCTCTGACTGCAGCCAACTTTCCTGGCTGACGGCCTGAAAATCCTTCCTCGCTCATAAAGGACACACCAACACGCTCCTCCAACGTCAGGGTCCGAGTCATCTTCATGGTCGACCCAGAAAGCGCAAGAAACTCAAAAATTACGCGTGTTTTTATAGCTGCACTGTTGGCTAGATATCTGCATTGTGATTGGTTAGTGAAACCAACCTCTTGATTGATCAGAAATAACGTGTGCATATTGGATAATCTCGATCCGGTTTTGACGCAGGATCCACAAAAATCACAGTAGATATCTCCCAGTGTCTGTAAAGTATTTAAATTGGAAGCAAGGAATGCAAAAAAGTCAACTCTAATAGCCAAATGTATCCCTTTTAACGTGGTAGAAAATGAATATGCTGGGCTAACGCAAAATTTAAAAAAAAAAAAAAAGTTAGAAAGTACGAAACACACAAAATTCACAAGTGATTCCAGACTTTTGCACACCACTGTACCTGATAATGTCCTTTCCTTGAGTCCTGCTAGACCAGTGCAGACAAGTAGGTTGTGTTCCCCTACCAGCAGATTGGTGGAGACAAAGAACCAATGAAAAGCCCAGGTTTCAATGACATCACTCCCATGCCTCTATACACCTCAACCACTAGAGATCTCTTCAGTATCCATCCCAAAGCATATGGGAGAACATGGTAGGTCTCTCACAACCTCAACATGGGCAACAAAGCAATCAAATGATAGAGAATTATGTACAGGAAAGCACAAAGAGAAGGCTATTCGTAGAAGATGAGCCTGCAGAGCCAAATATAGGAATCAAAGTGGACCCAAAGGTACCACTTCAGAAGAACAGAGTGAACACAGTTCCAGAGATGGGCGCTGGACTGGTCTAAGCAGGGCTCAAGGAAAGGACATTCTGGTAAGTAAAATGTCACCTTCTATATCATCCTGCTAGACCAGTCCAGACAAGGCTCATCAGAAAGGACACCACTCGAGGAACTACCTGAGATGCCTCTGAAGAGGAATGGGCTCAAATGAGCCAGTAGCCCAGATATGGATGCACACAAATCGCTTGGCGCTATAGCACCAGATACCACGACCTTGGAGAACATCCTTCAGGCAAAGTCCGAATGGAAGAGCAGCAAACTGAAGGGGAGAGCCAAGCATGGCAAAACACAGATACTTGTTGATCACCCAGATTGGGATATGAAAATACGCCGCGGCCAAAACCAAAGATGCTGGGACCCTCCTCTGCGCACCACTTGAATCCTGGATTGCAAGGTTCCCATCAAGAATTCATGACATACAAGCGCTAGTTGACACACTTAATGTCCAAAATCGGCCGGAATGTTCCTATTGTGTCAGCCACCATATCTGCCCCTGCCTTGAAGGACTAGAAAAAGGGACTGTTACTTCTGGAGAGAGATCTTCAATTGTGAGTATATACTTCTGGGAATTTTCTGAAAGGAATTCTTTCTATTAAAGCTATTTAATCTGTGAACCCACTATTTTTTGTTAAATCAGTCAGGGCCTAGTAGCAGCAGTTTAAGTTTAAATTTAAAACACAGAAGAGAACTTTCTGGTTATATTTCATACCCAGCAGAGAGCTTATAGTTTTAATTTAATAGTCACTCAGGACCCAGTATCAGCAAAGTATTTTTAGTTTAAATTTAAAACACAGAAGAGAGCTTTCTGGTTAAATTTGGAACCCAGCAGAGAGCTTGTAGATTAAATTTCATAATAAGTTAGAGCCTAGCAGCAGCAAAGTGCTATAATTTAAATCAAATAAGAATATAGCTTACCTCAGCAGCACAGGACAGGGTACTGTGTAGCAGCGCTCTTTTAATAAGTGTTATTTCCCTCCCTCCCTCCCCACACCCACCCACACCTGGGATAATCATAGCTTTATAGGTACTTACACATCTTAAAAGACAGGAGGTGCTCTCAGGTGAAGCTTGTTACCCAAATCAGACATACACTAAGGACCTGAGATTAATTAAGCTTCAGGTGAACAAGGTATATTAAACATATTAGGTACAGTTTTATTGGTATAAATATCCATAGCAACCCTTAGTAAGTAAAGAACTTAAAGATCTAAACAAAAACTTAAAACTAAGATGCAGACAGCAGTCCAGCAGCGGGATGGGGGCTTTCCAGTCTTTTGCATTGAGTGTCACATGTATAATTTTCTCCCAGTTGGTGAGAGGTCTTACGTGTGCACTAGGTGCAAGGAGCTCTTTGCTCTCAGGGAACGAGTCCGTTCTCTAGAGGCTAGAGTAGCAGACTTGGAAAACATAAGACAGAGAGGTACATAGACGAGACCTACAGGGGTATAGTCCTGAAGTCCCACCTCCAGTCTGGCAGCATCCCTGTTACCATGTAGGAGAGAGGTCACGTGACAGGAGAGCATCACCCTGGTGTGGCAGGAAGTGATCCTGTAACTAGGACCTGTCCTCCAGGTGATGTAAAACCCTCTCGCACCGAGGATGTTTCTCCAGGGCCATGTGCCCATGAGGGAAGGGTTAGGACAGCCATTATAGTTGGTGATTCGATCATTAGGCATGTAGATAGCTGGGTGGCTGGTGGACGTGAGGATCGCCTGGTAACATGCCTGCCTGGTGCGAAGATAGCGGAACTCACGCGCCACCTAGATAAGGTCTTAGATAGTGCTGGGGAGGAGTCTGCTGTCTTGGTACATGTCGGTACCAATGACATAGGAAAATGTGGTAGGGAGGTTCTGGAGGCTAAATTTAGGCTTTTAGGTAGGAAGTTGAAATCCAGAACTTCCAGGGTAGCGTTCTCCGAAATGCTTCCCGTTCCACGTGCAGGACCCAAAAGGCAGGCAGAGCTCCGGAGTCTCAATGCGTGGATGAGACAATGGTGCAGAGATGAGGGGTTTGGATTTGTTAGGAAATGGGGTACATTCTGGGGAAAGGAGGGGCTCTTCCGAAGGGATCGGCTTCACCTTAACCGGGATGGAACCAGGCTGCTGGCATTAACCTCTAAAAAGGAGATAGAGCAGCTTTTAAACTAGATAATAGGGGAAAGCCGACAGCCGCCCAAAAGCAGATGGTTCGGAAGAATGTATCCTTGAAGGATACTACCAAAAGCAGAGAGGTTCCAAAAAAGAGTAAAGTAGCCCAAATGCCCTCGAGTATGGAGCAGACAGAGCTTAAAGATCCCAAATTACCATGTCTACCAATAGCCAAATTAATATGAATAAAATACAGTCTCTAAAATACTTGTATGCAAATTCTAGAAGTCTAAAAAATAAGATGGGAGACTTAGAATATATAGCACTAAATGAGAGGTTAGATGTGATTGGAATATCAGAGACATGGTGGAAGGAGGACAACCAGTGGGACACTGATACCTGGGTACAAACTATATCGTAATGATAGAGCTGATCAAATTGGTGGAGGGGTTGCGCTCTATGTTAGAGAGGGCATTGAGTCAGAAAGGATTAAAGTTTTGCAGGAAACAAAATTTGCTGTAGAATCTCTATGGATTGAAATTCCACGTAAAAAGGGGAACGCGATGGCGGTGGGGGTGTACTATCGACCGCCTGGCCAGAATGAACAAATGGATGATGAAATGCTCAAAGAAATCAAGGAAGCTAACAAACGTTACAGCGCAGTAATAATAATGGGCGATTTCAATTACCCCGGTATCGACTGGGTCAGTGTCACGGCAGTACATGCTAGGGAGATAAAGTTCCTAGATGACAAATGACTGCTTCTTGGAGCAGCTGGTCCATGAACCGATGAGAGGGGAAGCCATATTAGACCTAGTCCTTAGTGGAACACCAGATCTAGTGCAAGAGATAAGGGTGTTGGGGTCACTTGGCAATAGTGATCATAGCATGATCACCTTTGATTTAATTAGTGGAGGAGGGATAGTAAGGAAATCCACAGTACTACCTTTTAACTTTCGAAAGGGAGACTATGATAAAATGCTGAAAATAGTTAAGAAAAAACTAAAAGGAGCAGTTGCAGAGGTTAAAGACTTACATCAAGCTTGGGTGTTGTTGAAAAATACTATTTTGGAAGCCCAGATCAGCTGTATTCCACGCTTTAAGAAAAGTGAAAGGAAATCCAAAAAACTGCCAGCATGGTTTAAAGGTGAGGTCAGAGAGGCTGTTGCCAAGAAAACATCTTTCAGGAAATGGAAAAAAGAGCCAAACGATGAAATCTGGAAACAGCACAAGCACTGGCAGGTCAAAGGCAAGGCATTGATAAAGAAGGCAAAGAGAGAATTTGAGAAGAAGCTTGCTGCGGAAGCAAAAACGAAAAATAAAGATTTTTTCAAGTACATTCGTAGCAAAATACCTGTGAGATAGTCAGTTGGACCATTAGATGATAGAGGAGTTAAAGGGGCACTAAGAGGCGACATGGCGATAGCGGAGAGACTGAATGAATTCTTTGCTTCGGTCTTTACTGAGGAAGATGTAGGGATGTTACCCATGACTGAAGTGGTATTTAAAGGTGCGGAAGAACTGCAAGAAATATCGATACATCGGGAAGATGTATTACAACTATTAGATAAACTGAAGAGTAGCAAATCACCTTGGCCGGATGGTATACATCCAAGGGTGTTGAAAGAACTGAAATATGAGATTGCAGACCTGCTATTAGTAATCTGTGAACTATCATTAAAATCATCTCTAATACCTGAAGATTGGCGGATCGCCAATGTAACACCAATTTTTAAAAAGGGTTCGAGGGGTGATCCGGGAAACTACAGACGGGTGAGCCTCACGTCAGTACTGGTAAAAATGGTAGAAACCATCATAAAGAATAAAATTACTCAGCATGTAGATAGTCATGGCCTAATGGGAGACAGCCAACATGGCTTTAGACAAGGAAGATCTTGTCTTACTAATCCGTTATGTTTTTTTGAAAGTGTGAATAAACAGGTGGACAAAGGTGAGTCGGTTGATATAGTGTATCTGGACTTTCAGAAAGCCTTTGACAAGGTCCCTCATCAGAGACTTTTGGCAAAACTAAAGAGTCATGGGATAGGAGGCAGTGTACTACTGTGGATCAGGAACTGGTTAAAAGATAGAAAGCAGAGGGTTGGGCTAAATGGCCAATTTTCCCAATGGAGAAAGGTGAATAGTGGTGTACCCCAGGGATCTGTGCTGGGTCCGCTGCTTTTTGACATATTCATAAATGACCTGGAAAGTGGAATATCGAGTGAGGTTATCAAATTTGCAGATGACACAAAACTATTTAAAGTTGTTAAAACCCAAGAGGATTGTGGAAAATTGCAAGAGGATCTTGATAAATTGGAAGACTGGGCATCAAAACGGCAGATGAAATTTAATGTGGACAAGTGCAAAGTTATGCACCTAGGGAAGAACAACCCAAACTATGCTTACACGATGCAAGGTTCCACATTAGGAACCACCACCCAGGAAAAAGATTTAGGCGTCATTGTGGATAACATGCTAAAACCCTCGGCCCAGTGTGCAGCGGCAGCCAAGAGAGCAAATAGAATGCTAGGTATCATAAGGAAAGGAATGGAAAATAAAACAAAAGATATTATAATGCCTCTATACCGTTCCATGGTGAGACTGCACCTTGAATATTGTGTGCAATTCTGGTCGCCGTATCTTAAAAAGGATATAGCGTTATTAGAAAAGGTTCAGAGAAGAGCCACCAAAATGGTAAAGGGGATGGAAGGATACTCCTATGAAGAAAGGCTAAAAAGGTTAGGGCTCTGAGGAGTTACTTTGTTTCCTGCTATTCTTACTGCATTCTGTGATTGGACCGGCTCCCGCTCCTGCTTCCCTGATTGGGGCTGTTGGATTTCCTGGGACTATAAACAGCTTGCCCCCAACGCGGGACGCGTAGCGGGCGCTTGCCCGTGGTGTGTGCTCGAAGGGGCGTGACCAAAGGGGCAGGCCGCGCCCCTTCGGCGAGATTGAGTCTTGCAGATGGGGAAGAGAAAGAAACGTCTTCAGCCGGCTGTGCAGCCGAAGGCTGTAAAAACCATGGGACCCATGGATGCGCATTTATCTGTGGTTAGAGCAAAATTGGATCAAACTTCAGATACTCCGTTGAATGAAAAGTCTACTGTGAGTATGAATTCTTCGAACTCTTCCCCACATGTGGAGAAATTTCCCCCAGCTAATAAGGAGAAAGTTTCA
Source organism: Ichthyophis bannanicus (assembly GCA_033557465.1). Taxonomy (NCBI): domain Eukaryota; kingdom Metazoa; phylum Chordata; class Amphibia; order Gymnophiona; family Ichthyophiidae; genus Ichthyophis; species Ichthyophis bannanicus. The sequence goes on along the minus strand of CM066035.1, from coordinate 88,087,428 downwards.
AGTTCAGAGGTGGTTGCTTTTAATCATTTAGTTTTAGGGGAACCCATGCTTTCTTCCTCCTTTTTGAGGATTGAACCGCCAATTGAGACATTGCCTCCACCGCTTCCCTCCGTGGTGGTCTTTCCTGGAACTATTGAGCCACCGGCCCCCCCGGATGATGTTTCCTTGAGAGATTTGTGGGCTATGTTATCTAGGCTGGAGCTTACTTTGAATTCCTCTCTTCAGAAGGTTTCAGGTTTTACAAAAGAAACTGGAAAAGTTATCAAATCAGGAATCTAGACTGTCTACGGTTGAAAAATCAATAGTATCTACTGAAGCTTGGATTGCTTCTCAACGGACAGTGCTAGATACTCTGGTTTCAGATGTGGCTTTGTTACATCGTCAAGATGAATTATTGGAGAATTCCTTGCGTTCAAGGAATCTCCATATTTTGAATTTCCCTAAAACGCATTACCTAGCACCCGATATCCTTTTTCAGAAATATTTGAAGGATGTATTGTTAATCTCTATTTCTTTTTCAAATATCTATTATATTTCTTCTAAATTAAGTGTAGTAGAGGAAAGAGGTCTAGAGGGAGGGGCACAAGGCGGCCCTCAAGATTTGCCTTCTTTAAATATATCTAATTTTTTAGAGTCCTCGGAGGATGAGATTCCTATAAGGGCGACTTTGTTAGTTACGGTTGCCTCTGAATTAGATAAACAGAGAATTTTCCGTGCTTATTTCAAGAAGAAATCTGAGAAATTTTGTGACCAGTGTGTTCAGATTTTTCCTGATGTTTCCAGGGCCACACAGCTACGGCGAAAGGCCTTTTTGAAAGTTCGCCCGCGCGTGTTGGCTCTTGGTGCATTATTTTACTTACGGTTTCCATGTAAATGCCACATAACCTATCAGGGAGTTCGTTATGTGTTTTCTGAGGTGGATCAATTGTTAGATTTTTTAAAAGGGAAAGTTTAGGTTTTGGGTCCCTCTTCTTTTGCCTTTTCTATTTTCTTTTTTTCTGTTTCCTTTTTCTTTCTCCTTGGCTCGAGGTGGTCGGCCGGTCAGAGATTCTCAAAAATTTTATTGAATGTATTTAGCTTCTCCTGAATGTGGTCTACCTATAATTGTATTACCTTTGCTTGTAGTTGGGATATTGTTCCCATTTAATTGTTACCTTTTTGATTTGTATGTTTCTTATATCAATAAATAAAAGGGAAAAAAAAAAAAGGTTAGGGCTCTTTAACCTGGAAAAGAGACGGCTGAGGGGAGATATGATAGAAGTCTACAAAATTAATGAACAGAGTGGAACGGGTAAACGTAGATCGACTGTTTACGTTATCAGAATACAGGAAGACTAGGGGACATGCAATGAAGCTACAGGGTAAACTATTTAAGACTAAGAAAATATTTTTTCACTCAACGTGTAATCAAACTCTGGAATTTGTTACCGGAGGATGTAGTAAAGGCTGTTAGTGTAGCTGGGTTTAAAAAAGGTTTGGACAAGTTCCTGGAGGTAAGGTCCATAAACCATTATTAAGAAGGGACCCAGGATATCAATGCTTGACCTAGTACAAGCATTGCAGAACCTGTGTCTTTTGGTGAAACTGCTAGGTACGTATGACCTAGATTGGCCACTGTTGGAAACAGGATACTGGGCTTGATGGACCTTGGTCTGACCCAGTATGGCATATCTTATGTTCTTATGCCCCAATCATCCAGGGGAACAGGCATCACTCCCATCAGGAGAAGCAACCTAACCAAGGTGATCCACAAAGCGGCCCTGTTCACAGATCCACAAGAGGAGAAGACACAAGCGGCCAGGATCAGCTCTCTGCATTCCAGGCTATAGCTGTACTGAATGGGGACTAGCAACCAGCAATCCTTGGTGACCGGAGCCCATTGCTAAAGAGGTGAAGCCTTCCCCCAACCGGAAGAATGAGGAAATGGGTCTCCAAACCTTTACTGCGCAGCCCGGGAGGGTCCTCTTCTGGATAGGACAGAGTCCCTGGACCCAAGTGCTACAGAAAGAACAGAGAACTAAGCCCAGAGTCCATAAACAGAGAAAGGCTTTCCAGGCTGGTAGCAATGGGAATCCAGAGAACTCTGGGCATCTGACCAGCGTGCCCGCAAGGAATGGATGAAGGCTGTCAAAAAAGGGGGGTTTCTGCCTGCTTCACAGGTGCCTTTGACCTATCCCCTGAAAGGTGATAAGATTTTGTCTCGCTCAGGTTCTTCACCAGCTTCTCCAAATCGGACCAATAGAAGCATCCCTCTAAGGCCAGATGGGTAACCAGGTTTTGGAAGATGATTCCGCTGCCCTGTGACAGAGCTAAATCAAATGCCATGTCACCGTTGATAGGGCACAATTCCTGGCCGCTAGAGATACCAGGCCATACATGGTAACAAAAAGGGAGGCCATAGCAAACTCCAAAAGAGGAGTAGAATCACTTGGCGGAAGAGAATGAATCCACTGGGAGCAAGGCTCGAGACGTCAGGCCTGCATATGCTGCCAACTAAAGAAAATCAGCTGCCGCTGCTAACTGGATCTGCAACACAAATCCACCTTTCAGTCCACAGTATCCTTAAAGGCCAATCCGCCTTCCACAGGAATGGTGGTCCATCTGGTAACCGCCGTGACCTGCATATCCACCTTGGAAACATCAAACCACACAATGTACACCTCCTCCAGGACAGCATGCATCCTCTTATACACCCTTAGCCCCTAAAGCAGGGGAGGTTAGGGGAGTCCCACTCCGACCAGAACAGGCCTTTGAGAACCTCTGGGAATGCGAAGACAGCAGGGGTGGATGCATCCTCAGTTCCTTCTCTGTACCTGGAGCAATCACCAAGCTCAAGGTAGATGAGACCCTGGGAATCAATGCCTCCAGTTCCTCCTTCCAGAAAAGGCGGATAACATTGGCCTCCTCACAATCCTCTGAAGGCAAGAGTATTTCTGCATCCACATCGGACATCAGAATCCAAGCCACAGTCCAGATCACGGCTGATCATCATCTCCAGGGACGCCCTTTGCCGGGGATGCTTAGCCATATGCAATCAAACGGCTTCCACTCTCAGCCTGCCCCTCACGAGACTGCGCTCAGGGGAACCCAGAAGCAACAGGCTCTGAATTTCCATACCAGAATGAACAGACCTGTTGTAAAAAGGAAAAGAATTTCAAGGAGGACAATTCGGACTCCGGAAAGTCTCCTCACAGAAATCATCCCCCTATACCAGGGGACCCAGTTGCAGTCCATCCTCTACAGGACGGGGAGCAGTGAACAGCAGCGTCACCAGAACCTCCAGCCAGTTGGTTATCCTTACCCACAGCTTAAGCAAGCAAGGCCAGACCAAACGCATCCCCTGGCATAGAGAGGGGAAGCAATCCCTCCAGGGACAACTCAGAAGCTACCATGCTAGAACAGCAAGGTACAGAACCAGAGACGAGGCACCTTCCATGCCACAAGCCAAACATCGATTTCTGGAAGACATTATGAGTTAAGGCAAGTATCACAATAGCATGTGCTAAGGCCACAGCAGCGCAAAGGGCACATTAACTGTGCTTTTACTGCGGCATGCATTACAGGCACTAGGGTAGGAATGTACACTGGAGCCACTCGGACAGAACGCTTGCAAAGACCGCACAACCGTCAGGCGCACAATAGGAGAAAACACTACCGTGTGCAGAAAATGGTGGGAAACCCCCACGCTGCGCCAATGGTCATCAGCAGTCGACCCTGAATTGTGTCCCTCAACAAGAACAATGAGGTCAAGCCTTGGTACTCAACCCAAGAGCCCCAGGCAGAGGATCCATGCTAGGCTCAGCTCTACTCCACTAATACTGAGTCACTGGCTTCTGCAGCACTGCATTTAAGGTGTCTGGCAGGCAGATCCCTCCGAGCACCTTCTGTAATCTTCGAAAGAGAACAGGGGGGATGAACAGAGGAGAAGGGATGCGGCACCGAGGTTGTGTGAGGCTGCTGCACTCTTCCCGATCCTTCCAATTTCTGGCTGCTCAACAGGCTCTTATCATAAGCAGCACAGACCTAAACCAATTTTCCCTTCACCTATGGCTACCGAAAAGACCACAGTCTAGTGAAGCCTCCCACATTGTGCTCAAGTGAGAGAGAGTCACCCTCAAGGTCGTCGTTCAATCTTTTCCTCTCAAATCTTTAGAATTTTCTTCAGAGAGGAGAAAATCCATCCATCATCTGTTAGAGACAAGGAAATACTGAAGAGACCTCTGGTGGCTGAGGTGTATAGAGAGGCTTGAGCGTGATGTCACTGAAACCTGGGTTTTTCATTGGTTCTTGTTTCCACCAATCTGCTAGTAGGGGAACACAATCCACTTGGAATGAGATTAGCAGCTACCCTCCACCCCTGACATTCTACTCTCCACTGACCACCCTGCCAATCACCTTAATGCTAAACCATGCAACACTATCAGTTATTTTCTAAACAGATTTTATTTATGTGCACTTATATACCGCCTTTCCAGAATCAAAGCAGTTTACAATGAACTTAAAAACAGTACTGCATCCAACAAAACATTACATGGAATTGTGCTAACAAGGTGTGCCATAGAATTAGATGAACAAAATAACTAACAAAGTTTAATGAAGGATTTCATGAACCTATTTACAAGAACTGTACATATATGCAAATTAATTCTGACCTTATTACTTTATCCTTCAGCATGAGATTAGATTTGTAAACTATTTACATAATGATGTTGACCTATGTGCTAGGTTTACAGTGAACACTGAGTGACCCTGTCTAGCTTGTGTCAAATAACTAACTCTCCAAAATGATCTCTGAACAGAAAGGTTTTCAGGAGCTTGCAGAAAGCATTTGGTTCCTTAGTATCTCTTATGTTGTCTCATATGCAATGCTCTATGTTTATGGTTTAGGCACTTGATATACCGACCTTTACTTGTGCATCAGAGCGGTTTTACACATATGTATATACCAACAGGTTCTTTTTATTCCCTTGTCCACAAAGGGCTCACAATCTAAGTGTACCTGAGGCAATGGAGGGTTAAGTGGCTTGCCCAAGGCCACAAGGAGTGGCCATGGGACTAGAGGCCCCAGTCCAGTCCCTCCGGCCTGAGGTAACCTGTCCCAACCACTGAGCCACTCCTCCCTCTATTAAGTTATGTTGTTTATCGTGTATACCGCTATTTCTACAAGTCAAAGCGGTTTAGAAAACTAGCTAAAAAAATAAAATTAATTATGGTGGGGTATTTATGGTCTATTATATTTGTTTTGTTAATCCCGAGATAACCACTTATTGAAAAATATAACCCAAAACCAGAGCGGTGACATAGTAATAAGAAATTAAACCTAAAGTAGTACAAAAAAAACCTGACTAAGAAAGGAGGAAAACATGTGACAGAAGCAGAGAAAAGGAGAGAGACCAAATATCAGCTCAAAAAAATCTTAAAAGGGGAAAACTAAGAACACCGGACTGACGCATCTGCAGGGCTCTGCATAAAAAAGATTGAAGAGATGAGATGTTGTGAAAGCAGGAACAGATGCATAGGTGTGTTATAGCCACTCCAAAAGCTTCTGTTGGTGGGCAGCACCCAAGTGATAAGAGTGTTTATGTGAGTGTGTGAAAGATAAGGCAAGCATGGGGGAGAGAAAGCGAGGTTACTTACTTGTAACAGGAGTTCTCCGTGGACAGCAGGATAGTCAGCCACACAAATAGTTGTCAATCTGCGGGGAAGGGAGACATTCTTGTCCCCTCCACCACCACTAATCTGAGCTCCCTACCCACTTTGCTTGCCCCCTCCTCTCCCAACACAAAGCAGGAAACAATGCCTAGGAACACAGGTGAGCTCTATGCAATCATCTCCACAAGACTGCATCAGCAGTACAAAACAAGCACCATTCCAACCGACTCAAGGTAGTTCTGAACTATTAAACAAATTTTAATGCTGGCATGACAGCAAAAGATTAAACTGCTCAGGGTTCATTTTGTAGATTTCACAAGAGCTTTATTACTCTCCAGCAACTACCACCAGAGCTACTCCCTCAAAGACAGCAGATGACTGAAAAGCACTACAGGAAGCAGTAGACAACAACATCCTGCCATGGCTGCTGATCTTTTACCCTTCACCAGAGGCAGTACTCCCTCAGAAGTTTAACAGAATGTTTTTATCAAATGTGCGGCCCTATGAACCCATTTCTAACCACCAGCCTGGCAATTTTCCCTTTGGCAATTTACTAGTGAATGTTATCTAATGACATCAGCCCCTGAAAGAATTAGTCTATACACCTTTATACAGTTTTATCACTCTGTAAGAGAGAAAGTAGTACAAACCCCCCTCTAGTGGTAGGAAGGAATATTTTTTATGCATATGCGATAAAGTCTTGAAAGTACAGAGGCAGATTGAAAGATTCTGCTACTCCTCAAGAAGCAGATTTTTTAACAAAATAACCTAGCAATTTGATCTTAATTCCAAGAGTGGCCTTATGTTAGCAATGCAGGGCATTTTTAATTTTGATGTCACTTTTCCTGAGGCCAGCTGTAAAACATTTGACACGTTGCACACTACTCAAAATCCTCAAATGTGGTGCAGTCACTTACTTTTCACATATACTGTGCTTCCGCTTGGCAAGACCACTACATTAGAAGCAGGACTTGCTGGCCTGGGGGATTTCACTGCCGCCACACTGCCACTTGGAACTGGCGTTGACGTTGGGGTGGATGTGGTGGTGGTGTACGAATAACACACAACTACTAATATTTGGGAGAGAAAAAAAAAAAAGGATTACACAAACCACCTAGAACGCACTTTAACTATTTTATCTATGCATTGGGAATTAAAGCCCAAGCCTAATTTCAGCTGTACTCTGGCTTTGTAAATGTGGTTTGACTAAACCTTAATCAAAAATAGTCTGAAAATATGTTAACTTCCTATTGAATGTTGCCCTGTTAGATGCAATGCAATGAATATACATTCTAATGTCATTACCATGAGTAATTGTATGAATGATTAATTCTCTATCCCCCTATGATCTCCATGAAATGAGATTCTGCTTCTCACAGAGTCCTCAATAGTGGGAATCGTTTTAAACAAATTGGCAACACACATTTTCTACTACTAATTCACAGTTTTTATAGCGCTACAAGGAATACACAAGAGTGTACATATACACAGAAGAGACAGTCCCCTACTCAATAGAACTTACAATCTATGTCTGTGGTATTCCTGATGCAGCTTTTACAGCTCTCCTCCTTCAAATGGAGATAGGAAGAAGAGGTAAATTTTAAGAAGGAGACACCGTAATTGTATGACAGCGGCATCTAGTAGCCAGACTCAATGAGCTGTATGAGAAGAGGTGGTCAAATTAACATGTTATGGAGGGATTCAGTTTGTGGCCCCTGTCCAGGAGCTGTTGCTGTGATTGCTAGACTAAAGGAAGGGAGAAAAGGTTAAAAAAAATGGAGCAAAGGAATCCTGCCTTATGACTCTGCAGCTCCCTTGAGGCTGGTTCCAATTGAGCTGGAAGAAAATGTTAGCCAAAGTTGTTTAAAAAAGCAGGAAAGACCAGAATGGAGGGTGCACAGTACGAGGATAGTGGTGAGCCCCAGCCAATCTGAAACTAGCTGATTTAGGGCCCCCTTTACTAAAGCATGTTAAGCAGTTAAGTGTGCGCTAATTCCCATGTTAACAGTTAATGCTGTAAGAGTCCTTTTTTTTGTATGAGCACCAGCACTATAGCTTGACCTTACTTTATACTACCCTAGCACCTAATGACCCCCCTTGGAATTTTATAACACTGTAGCAGCCTGGCATTTAACATGGGGATTAGCGTATGCTAACAAATGTAGAATGAGTTGGGGAATAAGCAAGGACTGTGCCTCACATGTAGTACCACTCTGCATTCTCTACTGCATTACTACCAATTCAGTAGGTAGAGTTAGGAGGTATGGCAAAAAAAGAAACTAGACTGTGGCAGTCACGCCCATGACTAAATGCCAATTGGCTAACCGCTTATGTCACTGTGCTGTGCAACATCTCACCACTATTCTGCTATAATATTCTTCATCTCTCTCTCCATTTTTCTTTTTCAGGTTTTTTTGTAGCACATTGCTCCATCGCTTTGTCACGCAACTGGAGGTGGCAGAAATATGGAGCAAAGAATCAACTTGAAATTTCTGGTTAAGTTGAAGAAGGGCCCAACTGAGTGTCTCCAACTTCTTCAAAAGGCTTATGGAGAAGATGCAATGTCAAGGCTGCGAGTCTTCGAGTGGCACAAATGCTTCAAAACTGGCCGCAAGGAAGTGGAGGATGACCCCAAGTCAGGACGGCCTTCCACGACAAAGATGTCTGAGAACACTGACAGAGCGAACCAGCTGGTGCGGAGTAATCGCAGATTGATGGTGCGGATGATAGTTGAGGAGCTCAGCCTGAACAGGGAGTCCGTGCACACCATCTGGGTGCAGGAGCTGGGGATGTGGAATGTGTGCGTCAAGATGGTACCCAAGCTTTTATCGGACGACAAGAAGGAGCACCGAAACAATGTTTGTCGAGACTTGCTAGAGAAGATTGGAGAAGATCCAGAGTTCGTTGGCAGAGTCATCACAGGAGACGAGACTTGGGTCTTCCAATACAACCCTGAAAGCAAGAGAGACAGAGCCTGTAGTGGAAGACTCGACTGTCACCCAGACCCAAGAAGGCACGCATGTCCAAATCAAGGTTCATGGTCATGCTGATCGCATTCTTCAACCAGAAGGGAGTGGTCCATCATGAGTTTGTGCCCGAGGGTCAGATAGTCAACCAGCACTTCTACCAGCAGGTCCTCAATCGCCTCCATGACCGGGTTCAGCTCAGCTCAGCAGGCGGGCTCTGTAGAGACGAGTTGTGGCTGCTCCACCACGACAACACACCCGCACACACCGCGCTCAGTGTGAGGCAGTTCTTGGCCAACAAACAGATCACAGCTCTCGACCACCCTCCTTATTCCCCAGATCTCACACCGTGCAACTTCTGGCTCTTCCCCAGGCAGAAGACTGTGCTCAAAGGAACTTATTTCGCCTCTGTAGAAGAGATCAAGGCCACTGTGACGAGGGAGCTGAGGGACCTCAAGGAAAAGGACTTTACCGAGTGCTTTCGTACGTGGCAGAAGCGAATGCAGAAGTGCATTAACTCTAGGGGGGATTACTTTGAAGGGGACAATGCGTAATTTCTCTGTAGATTTTGTAATAAAATATTTATGGGACAGTCTCGTTTCTTTTTTTGTCACACCTCGTAAGTGCACTGTCTCCACATTAACTGAAAGGGAAGATGCTGGCTAAACCTCCAACAGTTAAAGCAGAGGCTCTGCTGTACCATGCACCCAGCAGCAATTCCTGTACCCCATCCTAACCAGGCCTTACCTTCCTTATTTCCCGTTTCCGCAGGGACTGGCAGAGTGGCATTGTGCTGGACTGCTGCATTGGCAACGGCATTGGCTGTTACTGTGAAAGCTGTCTGTGGTACCAGCCGAGGCATTAAAGGCACTAACCGACGACCTTCTATGGACCATCGCGAAGAGTTATTGGGGCCAGACATACTGAATGAGAAGTGGACAGAAGAAAAAATAGAAAGGGGGGGGGGACAGATTATTTGTGAGTGTTTCTTCATAAAAACAATACAATGAAACAAAAATGTCGGATTAAGCATGCAAATTGTAAACAAAAAAATTCTATCATATAACATAAAAGTAAGAAAAAGACCTCAAAATGTGTCACTTAAAATATAAGCATGCAATTCTTTCATGATAAGTTCAAACACTTTATATCATATCCACAATCATAGAAACAGTACCGCATCCATCTGTATACCGGCCTCGGCTCAGATTGAGCTCGAGAATGTCTCGATGCCGATGCACTGTCAACTGATTCTTGTGAGGGCATCGAGATCAATGGTGGTGCTAAAGATGCTGAATCAGATCTCTGAAAAATTACATATCCACTCAGAATACAACTGGCGAGTAAAGATGTACTAAATGTATTACTTATCAGTCCACTCGCACGAGTCTCAGATCATAAATACCTTACTTCATCAGGGGAGGTCTCAGACTATATGGCACTGATCTTGACTTTAAAATTGTCAAACTGAAGTGCCTATTTGCATCAACGACCTTCCCCAGTGGTTACTTCATTCTTAAGCTTATGTTATACTTAAAGAGTTCTCTCTCAACGCTTAGATCATATTATAAAAAAACTGTTCAACTGAATCTCCAAAATCTTTAACTTATTGCGTTATTATAGAGAAATCGTTTAGCTTTAATCCCAATGCCGCCCTCCAGTACCTCGTACACATTTCACTTCGAGTTTCCTCAGGAGCTTTTCAAAGCATAAAACTCTACAAAGGCAGGAAAACACATAACCTCTAAAATACCTTTAAAAGTCATCTCCTCTACACTCATGTAAATCTCTAAAATGACACATCCAAATCACCTACCAGAGTTACCATTGATGCTGCACACGTTCCACTTGAGCTCTCTACAGATACCTTGTCTGGAAAAAACGTCACGCATGCGGGGTGCATACTTGATCTCTGTTTTAAACCATCGTTCATCTCAAAAAACACGCATCACGCATGCAGGGCACCCACTCAATCCCGGACCTTAAATCCTGACAACTCAAACTCAATCGCAGCTGATCTTCTACTGAGACTCCCCCTCCTAATTTACAGATTAACCTTATACCTACAAACACAAACATCAAAATGTTCCCCTAATATCTAATAAAACGTGAAGACAATCTACAACCTCAACAGGTGCTGTCAAAAAATTAAAAATGAAATATCAGTTTCTACAATGTTCAACAATTGGGATTAAAGCTAAACAACTTGGATGATAAATTAAGCTAAGCGATTTCTCTATAATAACTCAATAAGTTGAAGATTTTGGAGATTCAGTTGAACAATTTTTTTATATGATCTAAGCGTTGTGAGAGAGAACTCTAAGTATAACATAAGCTTAAGAATGAAGTAACCACTGGGGAAGGTCGTTGATGCAAATAGGCACTTCAGTTTGACAATTTTAAAGTCAACATCAGTGCCATATAGTCTGAGACCTCCCCTGATGAAGTAAGGTATTTATGATCTGAGACGCGTGCGAGCGGACTGATAAGTAATATATGTAATACATCTTTACTCTCCAGTTGTACTCTGAGTGGATATGTAATTTTTTGGTTGACATTAACACTGCTCAAAGAATAGATTATATACAGTTGTTTTACAAGAATCAGATCTCTGGTCAGAGAGGGATTCTCTGTTTCTCTTGACCCCTCAGGCCTCTCCTTGTCATCTGCAAACACAAATTACAAGCGTGCTGGTGATCGGGACCCAGATACTGGAGGCACTAATTGTGCCTGTCAGTGACAGAGATGGTCCTGGCACGTTTGGTGTACTTCTTGAACCCACTGAACGGTTTCTGAGACATTTCCAGGAAGATAGCTGTGACAAAATCAAATGGCTTGATGGTAACCACGGCCATAGGGAAGTACCGAGAAATTAAGTTACAAAAAAGCACCAGAACCAAAAAAGCACAGCGACTGACTGAACAGACGTTATCAATGGCAGATACCAACACAAAACTTGCCAGGAAGGCCCCCCAAAGGGGGGTGGCAGGGAAACACGTTTAGCAGCAGAGGAACGAAACGGCGGCCATGGAGCTCCATGGAAAACGAAAACTGGAGAAGATGGAAGCACTGTGGTGGCAGGCAAAAGGCAGGCACGATGCAACCTCCCAAAAGCTTTCAATAGAAGCTGGGGAGTGTTCTTGCATGGAGCTCCATCAGAGACGGACAACAACCATATGTGAAGACTTACTTTCTGCTTGTCCATGGAGAAAAAACATTTCACCAAATAAAAAAAAAAAAATTAGTTTGGACAATCACCAAACTCAGCAATTGTACTCCTTTCCGAAGTGCCACAACCACCATCCGGGTGGCAGCTATTCCCAACAAACATATCTTTGGCACCCCCAACCCTGGTACTGGCCCATTTAATAAATGATAGTTCCTTTACTTTTAGGTGTAGAAACCTTCACCAACTTACTTAGAAACTGAAACACCCATTCGCAGAACTCTGAAAACTGGATAACCCCAGCCGTAAAAGGTTCTAAGAACCACATTCCTTCCAACAATTCCCATCCCCCTTATAAAAAAAAACTCTCACCCTCTTAGGAGTGTAACTGTCTCAGGAGAACTTCATACCTTTTTTCCAAACACCAAACTTGCTACTGCTAGTTTAACAGATTTCCCTAATATAGCTTCCCAACTCCTACTCCTCTCACTACTTTGTCAAAATCTTGTTCCCATTCTTCTGAACATCTAGTCTTCCTTTCCTCATCTGTTGAGGCTCTTACAAATTTTTCTGATAGGCCTCTTAAGCAATATCCTACATACTAAAATATCAAATGCTGGGGAGAGGTACTCTCTAGGCCAATGGGGGGGGGAGGGGGGACATTTTGTGTCCGAGAGCTCTGACCATTCCCTTTAACTGGCATATCCTGCTAGCATGGAATGATGTATGGATAGGGTCCTTAAATGTGACAGGGTTAAACACTGCAGAAGTGACAGCTTACGTTTTGTAAGTTGAAAAAGTTAAAATGGGATGTGATGTTTACTCAAGAAACACTTGTTGCAGAAATATGAACACTTCCTGAGAGATGGGCTCTATTATTTATTTTTTTATTTATAAGGACTTGATACACCGCCATTTGCGTACTACTTCACAGCGGTTTACAATCAGTAAAACAAGCAGTAAACAATTACCAAACCAATAAAATCAGCTTTCTTTTAACAGGAAACATAAGGTGAGGGATGCATAGCACAACATTCAATACTTAAGGACATGAAACAGAGCGACATATTGACTAACCACAAATTCAGATAAGCTGAACCGAATGAGAGCTAAGGAAAAGCTTTAATGAAGACCAAAGTCTTCATCCTCTTTCACACTTCTTATAGGAGCTCTCTTTGCGTAGTTCTAGGGAAGGGAACACCAGAGCAATGAGGCATGGTAGCTAAATGCACTATTTTGAAAAAGTAAGACGAAACAGCATAGTTACTCACCTGTAACAGGTGTTCTCCAGGGACAGCAGGAATCAGTCCTCACATATGGGTGACGTCGACAGAGCCCCCATGCGGAGCAAATCCCCAGCTTTCGAAGAAAGCCTTTGGGACTGCATCACGCATGCACGGTCCCCTTAATGCCCAAGGGTGCCATCTTGCTCAGTCAAATGACATAGCTAAAAAGATGGCAAAAAGATAAAAATTAATCAAGGACTACAACTCCAGGGGAGGAGGGAGGGTCGTGAGGACTGATTCCTGCTGTCCCTGGAGAACATCTGTTACAGGTGAGTAACTACGCTTTCTCCAGGAACAAGCAGGAAGTCAGTCCTCACATATGGGACTCCTTAGCTATAGGCTACCGAAAACCCATAACTGAAAAATAGGCTCCCTCTAGAAGAGCCGCAGCAGCCATGATAGGAGTTCAACCGAGAACATAACACTCCGGTAGCCTGACACCAAAGGGTCGGAGGGGTAGGAGTTGCCTAAACCTCGAAGAGATTACGGAGTACAGCCTGGCTGAAAGCACTGTCCCGTTGGGACTCACTATCCAAGCAGTAATGGGCTGCAAAAGTCTGGCTTGAAGACCAGGTTGTGGCCTGGCAGATGTCTGCCAGCAGAACAGAACGGAAGTGAGCCACTGATGCGGCCTTAGCTCTGACCCGGTGGCCGTGACTCAACACTGCAACGGGAGATCGGCTACCCTGTATGCCCAGGCGATGCAATCCGCCACCCAGATGGACAACGTACGCTTGGAGACAGGCGTCCCCAGCTTACTGGGGTCATAAGAGACGAAGAGCTGAGAAGCTCTTTGATGTCCCCGCGTACGCTCCAAGTAGAAGGCCAATGCCCTCTTACAGTCCAGGGTATGCAGAACTGCTTCTGCCCGGCTGGCAGGGGCCCTGGGAAAGAAAGTCGGAAGCACCTCCTCCTGGTTGAGGTGGAAAGGGGAGACCATTTTCGGCAGGAACTTGGGGTGTGCGCAACGTACCACCCTGTTCCTATAGAACCATGTGAATACTCTATCAGACACCAGAGCTTGCAGCTCTCACTCGTCTAGCCGATGTGAGTGCCACCAAGAAAAGCATCTTCCAAGAAATGAAGCGAAGATGGCAGGTAGCCATCGGCTGAAAAGGGTGGGCGAGTAAGCTTCTGCAAGACCACATTCAGATCCCATTCAGTCGCCAGAGGGCGAACTGGGGGTTTCAGCAGAAGCAGACCTCTCAGAAACCTGGACACCAAGGGATGTACAGAGAGAGGTTGCCCTTCCACTGGAGAGTGGTGTGCTGATAAAGCACTAAGGTGAACTCTGAGAGAGTTTGACTTGAGGCCTAAATCGGAAAGGTGAAGCAGGTACTGCAGCACCACAGCCACCTGGCAGGAGAATGAGTTCTCACTCTGCTCAGTACACCATACCGCAAACCTACGCCACTTAAATGCATAGGTTTTACTAGTCGATTGCCTTCTAGCGGCTAGCAACACATCCTCTATCTTTTTTGGGAGGAGAAGAGGTGCAAGAACTACCCTTTCAGCAGCCATGCCATCAGGTTGAGGGACCTGAGGTTGGGATACAGAAGTGAGCCCCTGTCCTGCGACAGGAGATTGGGCAGAAATCCCAGAGGAATTGGAGTCTCCTCCGCCAGCTGCAGGAGGAGTGGAAACCAAGGCTGTCTCGGCCACCTGGGGGCCACCAGGATGACCGAGGCCTTGTCCTGAAGGATCTTGAATAAGGTCCGAGTTACCAGTGGTGTGGGAGGAAACGCATAGAGGAGGCCCACAGCCCATATTAGGAAAGTATCTGCAGCTACCCTGTGTGGGTGCGGCTGTCTGGAACAGAAGCAGGGCAACTGGTGATTTTGAGGGCTCGCAAACAAAATCTATGGACGGTCGCCCCCAACACTGGAAGAGTTGCTGAGCTACGTTGGGATCCAGTTGTCACTCGTGCGGCTGGAGAATTCTGCTTAGCTTATCTGCTAGGAAGTTCTCCTAACTTGGTAAGTAAACTGCCTTGAGGAACAATACCCTGGCTGACTGCGAAGGAGCATAGGTCCAGGGTTTCCTGACACAGGATGCAAGAGCCTGTGCCCCCCTGTTTTTTCACACAGAACATCGCTACTTGTTTTTTTGTCTGAATCAAGACAGACTGATGAGGCAGGGTTTGGGGGAAGGTCCGAAGAGCTAGGAGGATCGCTTGAAGTTCTAGGAGATTGATTTGTTGTGTACTCTCCCCATGGAGACCACACACCTTGAGTGCATACCTGCTGGCAATGAGCACCCCATCCCAGCAGGGATGCATCTGTAGTCAGCACCCTTGAGTGCGTGGGAGGATGAAAAAGCACTCTTTCCAGAAGGTTGCGAGGTTGAAGCCACCATTTCAAAGACTATCAGGCAATGGGACACCTTGATGTTGTCTCTGAGTCTGCCTGTGGCTTGTGTCTACTGGTCCCTGAGGCACCACTGAACTGTTCTCATGTGGAGTCGAGCATTGGGTGTCACATGTAGTGTGGAGGCCATGTGACCAAGAAGGCGCAGAAAGTGTCTTGCTGAGATGCGGGATCTGTGACTCACTTGCTGCACTAGGGCTACCAGTCTTTGAGCCCTTTCCTCTGGTAGATAAGCCCTTGCCTGAAGGGTTGTCTAACTTTGCCCCTATGAACTCCAGTCCCTGAGGTCAAGGATAGGTCTTAGGCCTCCAGTTCTCTTTGGTATCAGAAAGTACCTGGAGTAGAAGCCTGTGCCCTGTAGGTGGTGAGGAAGAGGAGGTCCCTGTGAAGAGGGGGTCTGAGAGGCTCCCCTGGAAAAGTAAGAGAGAGGCACCTGTCTGAGATGTAACCGATAGCCCATTTGGACTACCTGGAGAACCCAGGTGTCTGTTGTAATAGCTGGCCACCTGTGGGCATACAAGGTCAGCCTTCCTCCTGTGCAGGGTCTTGCGTCCTTCGGGAGATAGACTATGCATTGGGAGTCAAAAGCCCCCTCCAGGCTGGATCGGAGCCTGTGCCTGGGGGCCTTTTGCTTACGCGGGCCCTGCCCCTGTCCCTGTCCCTGTCCCTGTCCCTTGGCCTGCTGCCCTTGCTGGGGAGGCTTGATACGTGGGGTAGTTTCGGTAAGCTGATCCTTTCCTCTGGAAAAAGGGCTTCTTACCCGAGCCCCCCTTCTTAGAAGGGGCAGAAGTCTTCGAGTCTTATCTGGGTCAGGTACTCTGACTATATCTCGGCAGCCTTCTTAGTCATGGGCTTGCCAAAGAGGTTTTCACCTTGACAAGGGAACCATAGCTCCAGGTCTGATGTCGTGCACCGATGCCGGCCCCCGCTTCCCGGGCCGAAGCCTCGAAGCAGTCATAGGCTGCTCGAATCAAACTTCGAGCACTCTCGGATCCCAGTGGACAAAACCTGGAAGCGCTGCAAAGGTCCTTCGGAGAGACCAGCAGAGAACCCGGCAATCTCCTTTGCCAGGTCTCGCAGGTACATGCCCATGTACAGCTGGTACGTCTGGATTCAGCATGACAGCATTGAACCCTGGTAGCACTTTCTGCCGAGAGCATCCATGTTGTGGGCCTCCCGGCCAGGAAGCACCAAGGAGTGCGTCTTCTGGCTCTTCAGCCGGCACATGGCCAATTCCACAACCATGAAGTTGTGTGGCAGCTGTGCCTTTTGGAACCCAGCACTCTTGCGAACTCGATAGATGGAATCGATTCGCCCGCTGAGGACCGGCATCGAGGCCGGTGTCTTCCAAATTCGGAGCATCAGCCGTTCCAGAATGGGGGGCACCGGTACAGTAAGGGCTTCCTTTGGAGGAAAGTCATACTGGAGGATCTCGAGCTCCTCAGCTTGAGGTTCCTCCTCGGCATCCGCCGGGAATGACAAAGCCTTTGCCATGTCCCGGAAGAAGTCCAAGAACCGGGTGTCCTCCAGGGGTGACCGTCTCCGAGGTTCAGATCCCGGGGAGTCTGACGGGATGTACTTGGTACGGTAGATGCCCGGGGTCTCCTTGTCCTCTCCGTCTCTCAACCGGACTCCGAGGAGTCGTCGATCGATTCCGGCCTCGAGGGCTTGGTCTCGGTCTCGACCGCCCTCAGCGTCGACGACCTCTGTCCCGAACGGGAGGTCGAGGAGGACCTCGGCCGAGGATCGACGCAAGACCTTATTGACTCGAGGATCGGCTCGGCCTCTGGGGTCAACTTAGACGTCGAAGTCCTGGTGGATGGGGCGGACGGATGTTTAAGACCGGCCATCAGCGCCCGCTGCTGGTCCATGAAGGCAGACACGCTGCGCTCCAAGGCCGCCAACCTGAGACCGAGCTCAGGAGACTCCGCAGCCCCAGGCTCAGGTCCCAATGCCGGCTCTCCCGAAGGAGAGTCAACAACGAGAACAGTGCTTACCTTCTTCGGTGTCTCCGTGTCCTTTCGAGGGAGTTTGGCAGGCCTCCCCGACTCTGAGGATCCGGGGCGGTGAGCCGGGCTCCGCAACCGAGCCCGCAAGGGACCAGGCCATTCGGAGCTCTCAGACAACACCATCCTCGCGGATTTTTTCTTCCTCCGGTGCTCCCCCGAGTGAGACCCCCTTTCAGAGGACACCCGATGCAGCTCAGGATCAGACAGCTCCCGAGAGTTCGAGGCCTCTGACGAGGTCCAGGCCTCTGATGTCATGTTGCTGCTGCCTGCTCCTCAATGACTTGGAAGACATCTTCTTGCATGGGCCATAGACCACGGGGTCATGGTCAGGCCAGAGGCATCGAAGGCAGTAGTCGTGTGTGTCGGTGAGAGACATTAGCCTCATGCACCGATCACACTTTTTAAACCCACTGGCAGCCATCGGGGGAAAAATGGGCCCCTGCAAGGTCGAAGGATCGGGCTGCCAGCTAAAAAGAAAAAAAAAAAAAGCACGTGAACGCTAGTCACTAAGGACAAAAACGAAAAAAATAGACTGGACTCGATACTGGTGTACCGGAGCCGTAGGCAGAAAGGGGAACTGGCGTGGAACCGGCTAGCAGAAAATAGAATTTTCTAACTTTTATCAACTGTTTCCGGGGGAAACTAGGACATCAGTTGGGCTCCGCGGAAAAAAGGAGACTGAGCAAGATGGTACCCTTGGGCGGGAAGGGGACTGCGCATGCGTGAATGAAGTCCCAAAGGCTTTCTTCAAAAGCTGGGGATTTGCTCCATATGGGGGCTCCGTCGACGTCACCCACTGGGAGCCAATGCTGCTCCGTGAGAAGGGGAGTGACACAGTCATACATTTTTGCCCTGTAGAGGAGCCTTACTGCTGTATTTTGAATCAACTGCAGCCGATATTGTGGACGACCTCTGAGCAATGAGTTGCAGTAATCAAAGCAGGTCATAAGGGCAATGAAGAGAGTTCTTTGGTCCAGAAAAAGTTGCAGTGATTTTATTCTATGGAGTGCAACATAAGAGCCCCTTACCGTCTGTGAGAATGAGTGGTTACACGATGCAAGGTTCCACATTGGGAACCAACACCCAGGAAAAGGATTTAGGCATCATTGTGGACAACATGTTAAAACCCTCTGCCCAGTGTGCAGCAGCAGCCAAGAGAGCAAATAGAATGCTAGGTATCATAAGGAATGGAAAATAAAACAAAGGCTATTATAATGCCTCTGTATCGTTCTATGGTGCGACCGCACCTTGAATATTGTGTGCAATTCTGGTCGCCGTATCTTAAAAAGGATATAGCATTATTAGAAAAGGTTCAGAGAAGAGCCACCAAAACGGTAAAGGGGATGGAAGGATACCCCTATGAAGAAAGGCTAAAAAGATTAGGGCTCTTTAACCTGGAAAAGAGACGACTGAGGGGAGATATGATAGAAGTTTATAAATTAATGAATGGAGTGGAACGGGTAAACATAGATCGATTGTTTACGTTATGAGAATATAGAAAGACTAGGGAACATGCAATGAAGCTACAGGGTAAACTATTTAAGACAAATAAGAGAAAATATTTTTTCACTCAACGTGTAATCAAACTCTGGAATTTGTTACCAGAGGATGTAGTAAAGACTGTTAGTGTAGCTGGGTTTAAAAAAGGTTTGGACAAGTTCCTGGAGGAAAGATCTATAAACCATTATTAAAAAGTGACCCAGGATATCAATGCTTGGCCCAATACAAGCATTGTGGAACCTGTCTCTTTTGGGGAAACTGCTAGGTACGTATGACCTAGACTGGCCACTGTTGGAAACAGGATACTGGGCTTGATGGACCTTGGTCTGACCCAGTATGGCATATCTTAATGTTCTTATATTCTTATGAAATGAGAGATTATCGTCCCAAAGTACTCACGGTATTTTCATGTTATTGGAAACAGCACCAACTTCTTCAGGGTGGCCCAAACAGCTATCTTCTTGGTTTCAGAACAAGGAAAGACCACAAAGGTGTCGAAAGTAGGCTCCCTGGACTCCAGGACATAGCCATGCCAAATAATGTCAAGCACCCAATGATTGGCAGTGACCTGAGCCCATTCCTGATATAAAAGACAGACACGGCTGCCCACAGAATGTACCTCATGCAGCTCCATGAAGGGCTGAGTCTTGGCCCAGGAACTGAAAAAACCCAGAGCCGGCTTTCCTCACTGGTATCGTCAAAGTCCTGAGAACATCAAAAGTCCTGGACTAAGAGCAAGGAAAATATGAGGAGAAAGAGGCAAAATGAAGGAAGCACACATCTCCAGGATCTTCTATGCCTCTAGGAGACATTGGAGCTTGGAATCCACCAGGTCCTTGCCAGCCAGGATCGCTTCCTTAAGGCAAGCTGGTCTAGAAGGGACTTAGAGGTCATGTCCAATGCCCAATTCCGGAATCAGAGCAACCTTCTTGCCACCATGGCCACTGCAATGTCCCCAGCCACTAGACAGGCAAGATTATACATGGCGTCAAGCCAAAGCACCTGCAGCATCCTCCGGGAGAAATTGCATTCACTGGAGGTGGTCCTGAGCAGTCATGCTTTCACATATCGTTGCCTGAAGGATATATGATGAGGCTGAGAAAGCAGACTTGGGGAGCACCTCCACCTTGCAATCCAGCTGCTCTTTAGGGATGACTCCACCCTTTACTGAGATAGTGGTACACCAGAAGACAGCTACAACATGCATACCTACAACACAGCCACTTATTCAATTCTTGCTAAAGGAGGGCAAACAGCTTGCTCAGGACTAGAACACCCTTCACTGAGAGAGAAGGGGGGGAGGGAATCCCACTCCTCATAGCCCATGTCCTGGAGAGTCTGTCAAAACAGGAAGGCCTTGGCAGGTCTATGAACCCCTTGAAGAAAAGGGTGACCCTGCAATTACACACCACCAGTGAGAAATTCTGAAATCTGTAGGGAAAAGGCCACCTGCAAAAAAAATCAGGGCAATCAATCCATCTCTCCTAGAGATGCAGACAAAGTGCAGATCTTCCTGCTCTTTATCTACCAAGCCAGGCTCTTATGCTGAGCTAGCCTCCGATCCGGGCACTTGGGAGAGATGCAAGTCACCTGAGGCCTCTTACTGCTGAAGGCACTTTCCTGGAGTAGCCAATACCTGTGCCCCACTGCTCAATGCCAAGGCAGAAGCACCTGGCTTGACTGAGCTTCGGCAGATCTTCCTCAGAGTTCCACTGCTTTGTCAGATGTATCAAGCTTGCTGAGAGGAGGACAAGTCAGATAAGGGCCATGAACCTGAAGGCAGGGCCTTGGCCGCTCCTCTGTCCACCGACGACTGCTTCTCTTTCCCTAGCCCTGTCTAGGAAAGAAGAAGAGGTGGGAAGGATCATCCAGGACTGCACAAAAACTCTACGTTAGCTTTCACCTGCTCTGAATCCAGACTCTGAGGAATACTCTTATCCATAGGGTCCACAGCCAAATGCTCATCTTGATCCTTCGTGCAACATTAAAAATCCAACTAGCAGGTTTTTGTTTTTGTTTTTTTAAAAAGGGTGGTCTTTGATCAGCAGCCTTGTGGTTACAAGGCAAGTATCTTGCAAATGAGACATCACATAGGAATTCATAGGTCTTGGGTAAGTGGTTACCCCAGAGCAAACAGCATCTCCTGATGGCAAATGGAGTTCTCCTGTTCAGTACAGCTATATTCACCAGACTTACATGTGTAAACTTACATATGGACCCTATGCATGTATAATTCACATGTATGTGGCCACAGGTTCCACGTGAACTGAGAAACACACAATCACTGAAACCAACAGACATGCACATGGAAGATCAGGCCACCCCCCCCCCCCCATGGCTGTGGCTGACAAATACAGGCACAAACAGCACTGGAATGAAGACAGTGCTAGGCTCTGGCCACTCCCATGTGGCTCTGCTCTCTTCTCATACCTCTTCTATTCCAAATGCTGTTCTGTGGGACCAGAGGAAAGAAGCTGTAGTTTGTGTGAAGACAGTCTTAATCCGGATGAATACTGGGCTCTGAACAAGAGTACTGACAGGGAGGACGTTCCTTTACCCCCCTGCACACTGGAAATTACAGCACGGTACCCTTAGATACACACTCTGGAGACCTCCGTTTGAGCTCCACTGGATCCACTCTGTCCCTTAAGATAGTTCCCAGGAGCTAATCATTTTCCAAAAACCAAGCTACATTAGTCTGCATCCACCTCTGCTGGAGAAAGAGATACTGAAGTATGCCCCTAGCTGCACTGACTCAAGTAGCAGGATGTCATCACTAGAAGTTTCTAGTTTTTCTGTCTCCACCTCTGCTGGCAGGAGGCATATACCACTTATCTGGACTGGTCTAGCAGGATGATCTGAAATTTGTGTCTATGGGATAGAGTTCAGGCCAAGATGGATGGCAGGAACCACTTTTCACTACTTACATCTTTGTGACTCTCCATGGATTTTTTGTCCAGGAGCTGAAGGGGAATGTATGCTAGATGGGGAGGGGAGGGAGGGAGAGAGCTTAATAACTTAGTATTTTTTTTTTCAAGCTCCAGGAGGATTATGGTCTCTGGGATGCAGATTTATCCCCATATATTCAGGTTTGGCACTCTCAGATGTTTTGGGCCCCAGTTCTAAAAATTCTTTTCAGGATTTGCTGCATTGGATCTCGAGATGGAGCCAAAGTTTTTTCTTTGGGGTTTTTGGGCAGCTGGCTACCCTAGGAAGTACAAAAGGCCAATTACTGCATGTATTATTGTTGCCAGATGTGAAATACCATACTAATAGAAACAGCCAAATCTCTGACAATAGTCCAATGGGCATCTCAAACATGGAGAATAATATTAATGGAAAAGCCGATTGCTCTACGGCGTCTACGCCAATCTTTCAACAAATTTGAAGTATGTAGTCCGAGCTGATTACTTACCTAGCAATCAATTCAAGCTGGCGGTTTGGGATGGGTAAGGGTATAATGGGTTATATATTGGAATTGCTCGATGTTAGTGGGCTTTGGATTGGCCCATTCTGTTACTTAGTAGAGAGATATTGCTCTGATGTTCTATGCTGTAATTGCTTTGTATTACTATAGACTTAAAAAAAAACATACACACACCTCAAAACACAGACTTTTCTTCTTAATCAGAGGCTTTGAAATGTTTGATCTGC
Source organism: Ichthyophis bannanicus (assembly GCA_033557465.1). Lineage (NCBI taxonomy): Eukaryota > Metazoa > Chordata > Amphibia > Gymnophiona > Ichthyophiidae > Ichthyophis > Ichthyophis bannanicus. The sequence continues at coordinate 88,064,829 of CM066035.1, read as the reverse complement.
AGGTATGGAAAAAGATAGATTCCATCACTGAATTTTCTCAGAGCATGCAATGCATGAATATAGATGTTCCCTCCTTTTCCTGTCTAGCGGCCCTCGTTATCATAACTGATTGACATGGGTTGAGAGAATCCAAGAAAGTTGAGGACCTTCAAAATTGCATCACTAACTGCCTTCAAGATCATGTTACCTACACTATGAGTGAGCCAAGCCAGCCTGTCTATCCAAGCTTCTGGGGAAGTTTCCAGAGCTGTGCATACTTTGCACCCAGGGTCTCCAGTGTATCTTCTACCTGAAGTTGGAAGACTTGGTCCCTCCACCTCCCATCGTGGAAAAAATATTCATGAACACATTGCTTTCTAAAGACACTCATGGCAAAGGGGAAAGGCTGCTTTCTGCCCATCCAGACGATAGGGACACACTGCCAGATCTCAAAACCATCTGTCTCTCTCTTGTCTTTAATCGATGAACAAGGATCCAGTTCTCTTACTGAATTTTTATATTTTGTAAGATCTCTTATCCTGCTTCAGAGATGCCCAAAGTGTCTTCAGCTATGGACAGCACCAGACATCGCTGGGACTGGGGAAGCAGGGAACACACACCAACATCGCCAACAATCGAGGGGGAACAGCTCTCACGTGGCCATTGTCTCCACCTCCACGTGCCTGCATCAACTACCAGCAACGCTTCAGCTCCAGGTATGAGGCGGCGAATGGAGTGGACTTCAAAGAAGGGTGACTGAGTTAGCAGGAGAGGTTGGAATTGGCAGGAGGGAGAAAGTAGGAGACCAACACCACCACCGCGACCAGTAGATCGAGGTGTATGGGAGAACTGGTAACCTCCATAGCAGAGAGAGGCAATGGAAACAGTGTCATCTGGGGGGAGTCAGGTCTCAGTCAGGGCAAGAAGGTGTAGGGCATTAGAGATAAAGAGATTGTGAGTAAAAGGAAGTTTGTTAGTGACTGAGCATGCGTTCCATAGGGCACATGAAAACGTGAGCGCGGAGGGGGGGGAAGGAGAGAGATATGGATAAGGTTAGATAAGTTACGTGAGGATTTCTTATTAGAGTAACGTGAGCCTTTATTTCTAGAGAAGTGCAGAGATTTAGAGGGAGCAGGGTGCTGGTGGATATGTCTGGGTGTGTGCGCCCTCCAAGAGGGATATGAAAAAAGGGACGTGAGAGGTGAATTTGGGGTGATATTGATGGTATCAGATAGGTTATGAGAGGATTTCTTTTTGGAGATAAGGTTGGGGTTGATATCTCTGTATGAGAGATTGGGGGATGAGTGAGGGAGGGTGGAAGAGGGAGGAACAGGATGTGGATGAGGTTAGATAAGGTACGTGAGGAACTCTTTAGTATGAGAAAAATCGAGGGGGGCCAGGGTTGGGGTTGATATTACCTGATGAAAGAAGGAAGAGTAGTAGTAGAGAGCGTGATAAAGCAGAGACAGTATGGCGGAAGCGAGGGTGGGGTTGCCTTAGAGAGAGAGGGGTTGGTTGAATGCAGGGGATTGTGTGCTGAAGCTCCAGAGCAGATGCCAGGCAAGAGGACAGAATGGAGGGAGAAGTGGGGGGGGGGGGTAGGGGGAGAGGAGGGAGGGTGTTGGTAGAAGGGGAGGCAGTTGGGGAGGATGAGGAAGAGAAGGACAATGTGATGTGGGGCCATGGCAATGGGCAACAATTTCTATGCAAGGAGTGGGTGGCAAGATCTATGCAAACAATGGTGGCCCCACCCCCCTGCCCGCCCCTAGCTAGCTAGTTTCACTTCTTCCGCCTTGCCAGCAAGACGGACCTCTCTACTCTCCAACAAAAATTACCATCTGAAGAAAGAGGAAATCCTCCTCCTTATTTACTCTTCGTTCTGAAATTATAACGCTGTCTCTGATGCTTTCTTTTCTAGATTTCTACAAAAAAATATATATATATCATCAGAAACCCAGAATTCAAGAACTCCTCCTCCTGCTCCAGGAAGAGCAATGATACGAGAGCAGAAGCAGAGGATTCCAAAAGAAATGGGGCTGGGAAAAGAAGCAGAAGCTCCCAGGCAGCGGTAGCCCAGGACGTGCCTAATACTCTTCCTGTCTCCTCCGAACTATTTAGAAACCTCCATAATATTGATCCCCTGACTCTCCTCCACCATTTCTCCATCTCTCTACTCCATTATATCCTCAAAGTCCGTCAACGAGGCACTATCCTCCTACAATGCTATACTATTCTCAGCTCTTGACACTCTTGCCCCACCCACCCCACGTCCAAACGATCTACTCCCCAGCCCTGGCTTTCGCCCACAACCCGCTATCTACGCACCTGCACACGTTCCTCCAAACCCACCACCTGTTCATCTGACCCTATCCCCACCCATTTCCTACACTCCATCTCCCCCACCATTGTACCCCCCCCCCATCTCTCACATCCTCAACCTTTCATTCTCCACTGCAACTGTCCCCATTGACTTCAAACATGCTGTTGTCACACCCCTCCTCAAGAAACCATCACGCGATCCAACATGCCTTTCTAACTATCGACCCATCTCCCTCCTTCCCTTCATATCCAAACTACTAGAACGAGCAGTCCAGTGCCACTGCCTCGACTTCCTCACCTCCCAGGCCCTCCTGGACCCACTTCAATCCGGCTTCCGTCCCTTACACTCCACATCACCACCACGAGAGCCATATAACAAAAAATAAGAATGGTAAAACCCCTCAGAAAACTACTGGATCACCAAAGCTACCATACTGTCTTCCAAGCACTGATCACACCTCATATAGACTACTGTAACATCATTCTACATGGTCTTCTAAACTATACATGCTACCCATTACAACTAGCCCAGAACACTGCCGCTCACATCCTCTCCAACTCAAACCCGACAGAACACATCACTCCTATCCAACAACTACACTGGCTCCCGATCAAATAAAAAACAAAATACAAAGCTATCTTAACTGTTTTCAAGGCTTCCCATGGACTTTCTTCTTCTTACCTCCACTCCCTTCTGCACAAAACCCTCACCAACAGGTCAAGGAGAATACCACACCAAAACACCTTATGCATACCACCTACAAATGCCACAACCAAACAATCCACCTCCAACAGGACCTTCTCCCTATATGCACCAATCATATGGAACTCTCTACCCCCTGACATATGCCAACACCCGACCTCATGGACTTCAGAAGAAAACTAAAAACCTATCTTTTCCGAGACTACTTCAAGGTCACTGACTGACCCCTCCTCCCCCACTAACACCCCCCTCCTCACCTTGTACAACATATGCCTATGTAAGGCATTCAAAGATGTAAATATGTAAGATACTCAAATATGTAAATATGTTCTCGGCAGTACCCAACCCTGCCCGAGTTAACCACTGTTCTACTGTACCTGCACTCTACTCCTATATGCCATGTTTAATGTATCTATTTTATGCGTTCTCTGGACCAAGAGGAGCTTGCCATCCACTGTGTGGTGGTGCACCGCCAAGGCACTAAGGTACACCAGGACGAGTTAGACTTGAGCCCAGATCGTGAGAGGTGGAGAAGGTAATACATTACCAGTCCCACCAGGCAGAACAGGTTGAACCCATGCCCAGCGCAGCAAGCCGAAAATCTGCACCATTTGAGGGCATAAGCCTTCCTGGTACAAGGCCAGCAGAATCTCTTCCACCTCAACCGAAAGGTTGAAAGGGGCCAGAGTCACCCTCTCAGCAGCCACACTGTCAGCAACAGGGACCTCAGGATGGGGTGCAGAAGAGAGTCCCCCTCCTAAGACAGGAGTCCCGGAGAGGTCCCCAATGGGATGGGGGTCTCCATCGTCAACCAGAGGAGCAATGGGAACCACAGCTGCCTGGGCCACCAAGGGCTATCAGGATGAGCGAGGCCCTGCTGCGGAGGATCCTGAACAAGGTTTTGGTGATCAGCAGCGTGAGGGGGAAGGCGTACATGAGACCTTCCAACTATGAGACAAGGAACGCGTCCCGCTATCACTCTGGAGGGGTGGGCTTGCCGAGAACAGAAGCAGGGCAACTGGAAGTTGTCCGGACTGGCGAACAGGTCCATCACAGATTCCCCCCTAGATCTGGAAAAGCTGGATTGGCTACCCTAGGATCCAGCTGCCACTCGTGCGGCTGGAGGACTCTGCGCAGCCTGTGGACCAGAAGGTTGTCCTAGCCTGGTAGATACACTGCCCGCAGAAGAATACCCTGTTGGATTGCATACGAACAGAGGACAACTGCCTCCCGATAGAGGGCACAAGACCCCATGCCCCCCTGCTTGTACACATAGAACAGTCACCAGGATGTCCGTCTGGACCAGCACTGGCTGGTGACACAGGTGGTGGCAGAAAACTCACAGGGCTAACTATACGACCTGCAACACCAGGAGGTTGATCTGCTGAGTGCTTTCATCTAGTGTCCAGTTACCCTGGGTGCAGAGCTCCCCGCAGAAGGCTCCCCAGCCAAGCAGGGAGGCATCCGTGGTGAGGACCCTCGAGGGGCTTGGGGCCTGAAAAGGCATGCCTGCCTCATGATGCTGGAGAGATTGCCATCAGACCAGGGAATCTGCCAGTTGGCAGGTTACAGAGACTGTCTCGGAGGCGTCCCTCTTGTGAAGGCGTCTGGGGTGAAATGGACCATGGAGGCCATGTGCCCGAGGAGTCACAGAAGCCAGGGAGACACCGAAGGACGGTACTGTATTTCCTGTTCTAGAGTCTTGAGACGATTGGCTTGGTCCCTGGGCAAGAAGGCCTTCGACTGGAGAATGTCAAGCTTTGCCCCAATGAACTCTAGACACTGTGTCGGGAGGAGGTGGGACTTGGGGCAGTTTATGACAAAACCCAAGTGCTGCAGAATCTGGATGGTGCACGCGGTGGCCTGTTGCACCTCTGAGGCCGTGCCTCCCTTTATGAGCCAGTCGTCCAGGTAGGGGAAGACAAAGACCCCCCTGGCGATGAAGGAAGGCGGCCACGACTGCCAGGCATTTGGTGAAAACTCTTGGGGCAGAGGCCAAGCCGAAAAGGAGCACCTTGTACTGAAAATGTCTGCCTCCCCACTATGAACTGCAGGTATTGCCTGTGGTTGGGGTGAAAGAGGATGTGGGTATAAACATCCTTGAGGTCTAAGGAGCATAGCCAATCTCCCTGATGGAGGTATGGCAGCAATGCTCCAAGGGAGAGCATCTTGAACTTCTCCCTCACCAGGAATTTGTTGAGGTTGTGCAGGTCGAGGATGGGCCTTAGGCCCCCTGGTTCCTTTTGGCACGAGGAAGTACCTGGAGTAAAACCCCTTGCCCTTGAGATAGTGGGGCACCGGTTCTACCGCTTTGTCCTCAAGAAGACCTACCAACTCCTTCAGAAGGTGGTCCCGGTGGAGGGGAGACCTGAGGGGCTCTCGCGGGAAGTAAGGGGGAGGTGTCTGAGTCAAGTGAAGGAAGTAACCCTCCCTGACTACCCATAGTGCCCATGAATCGGTGGCGATGGCCAACCACGGCATAGTGGGCCAGATGTCCCTCTGTGGGCTGCTGATCTCCTTGGGGTGCCTGGGGTTTTGGAGCCTTCTGCTTACAAGGGGGGGGTCATGCCCATGTTCCTTGGCCTGCTGACCCTGTTAGGGAGGCTGGGGAGGCCTGAAAAAAAGGTGGGTAGTTTCTGTAAACAGCCCCTTTCCTCGGATAGAAGGACTTTTTACCCAAGCCCTTCCATCAGGGAGGGGCAGCAGTCTTTTGAGAGCCTGGTCCTCACCATGAACTCGGTCTCCAGCTCAGCAGCCTTGTCAGTCATGGGTTTGCAAAGAGGTTCTCTCCTTGGCAGGGGACATCCACCAATTTGTCCTGAACCCATTGCTCGAGGTCAGATGACTGTAGTCAAGCCTGGCGTCATGCACCAATACCTACCGCCGCTACCTGAGCCGCTGACTCAAACCAGTCATAGGCCGCTTGAGCCATGAATTTGGAGCACTCTCAGAATGCCTTGGCCGAGTTCTTTAACCGCTGCAAGAGTTCCTTGGAGAGACCAGCTGAGAACCCGGTGAGTTCCTTCACCAGGTCTCTCAGGTACATGCCTATGTACAGCTGGTAGGCCTGGATGCAGCCGATGAGCATTGAGCCCTGGTAGCACTTTCTGCCAAGGGCATCCAGAGTGCGGGACTCTCTGCAGGGGGGCACCGAGGAATGCACCTTCTGGTTTTTCAGCCAATGCATGGCCGACTCCACCACCATGAAGTTATGCGGCAGCTGTGACTTTTGGAAGGCCGGGCTCTGTAGGACTCGATACATCAAGTCAAGCCATTTGCTCACCACCGGTCCAATGCCAGTGTCTCCCACATCCACAGCATCAGCCGTTCCAGGATGGAAGGCATGGACACCGTGAGCAATTCCCACAGAGGAGCCTCGTACTGGAGGATTTCCAACTCATCCGCGCGAGGATACTCGTCCAACTCGGTAGGGAATGCCAGGGCCTTTGACATATCCTTGACAAAATCAAGGAAGCCCATATCCTCCGGCTGGACCGTCGACAGGGCTCTGAGACGGGAGAGTCGATGGGATGTCGCAATTCCGTCAGGTGTCGGGAGACCCTCATCCTCCTTCCCACTTGGGGTAGTCCGTCGAGGATTTGTAGGAGGGCTGCTCAGCGAGCCTCAGGACTCCCAATGCTCTGCGACCGGTGCCCGGCGTACTTGCCGGGGAGGACTGCAGTCCCATCGAGCGAGAATCTGATTGCGACCTCGGCCGAGGATCAACTCGAGGCCGAAGGACCTCAAGGATCGGCTCGGCCTTTGGGGACCTCTTGGAAGTAGAGGGGGCCCAGTGGTTGGAGCAGATGAACCCATCGTGCTGGACAACAGTGCCTGCTGCTGGCCCATGAAGGCAGACAAACTGCACTCCAGGGCCAGGCCAGAAGGCTGCGCAGCCTTCGGCATGGGCACAGAGGGACTCCGGCCCGACACCAGCTCCCCTAAAGGGAAATCCTTGACAAGGATGGTGTCTGGGGACCGAGGTTTATCAGAGGTTGAGTCCTTTCGGGGGACCTTTGCAGCCCGCTCCTTCTCCGAAACCTTGAACGCACACCTCAGACTGCAGGACCAGGCCCATAGGTCACCCTGCAGGTAGGAACCATCCAAAGATGCCACCTTCAAGGGTTTCTTCTTCTTCCGGGTTCCCTTGAGGGAGACCCCCTTTTTGAGGACCCATGACAGGGCTCGGAATTGGAGCGTTTCGCCCGAGGTGTCACGGCCTCAGACGAGGCCCTAGTCTTCAGAAGCACTGGGGACTCAGGGGGGGGGGGAACAAAAAAAAAAACAACTTGTCGTGCTGCTGCTGGCAGCTCTTGAGGGCCTTGCTGGACATCCTTTTGCAGAGACCACAGGCTGGCCCGAGGCAGTGGAGACAACAGTCATGTGTTTTGGTTAAGGACATAATTTTAGAGCACCGATCACACTTCTTAAAGCCACTGGTAGCCATGGGGGAAAAAAGTACCCCTGCGTGGTAGAAGACTCTCCAGGCTGCCAGTTAGGAAAAAAGGCACAAAGACATCAAGAAAAGAACGAAAACTACAAAACTCGACGCCGAGGCAATGAGGTCAGGTGGCGGGAAGAGTACCAGTGCGATACCGAGGAGAGTATGAAAACAGAGAAAAATCAACTTTTTCTGGGGACAAGCCAGACAGATGTCTGAAGGGCTCCACGATAAAAGGAGACTGAGCAAGATGGCACCCTTGGGAGGGAAGGGAACCATGCATGTGTGGTGGCATCTCCCTAAAGCTTTCTTTGAAAGCTAGGGGAATGCTTCCGCGAGGGCTCTGTCGGCACCGATGTCACCCATATGTGAGGACTGACTTCCTGCTTGCTCTGGAGAACCGCAATTACATCACTGCAGACAGACCACCAAAACTCAAATACTAACTAATAAATCCTCATTCAGTCAGAAACAAGATACCACTGTATTCTGACCATATTAACTAACAACAACCTGGACATTTTGTTCTTAACAGAATCATGCATGGCTCACTATAAACAATATGGTTTTAATAAACCAATTAAAACCAGATGGCTACGATATCTTTAACCAAAGAATAGACATGAGGGGAGGAGTAACTGTTATAGCCAAAAAAGAATTACATCTGGCAAGAACAACTGAAGATCACAAGGCATAGATATATTACTGGTGGAAAACAGACACTTGATGTTTTGTCTAGTATACCGATCCCCTTCGTCAGAAGGAAAACAGAGTTATCATCCATACTCAATTTAATATGTTATAGAAACCCATGCAGGATCTCTAAAGGTAAAAAGGGGACTGTTGTAGTTGTTATGAAAGGACAGACTAGATAGAAATATGACGACAAAGACCACATGGCCTAATAAATGTATTCTAGTCTTCTTGTACTATTTGCCGATATCAGAGTGCATCCATCTAATCCAAGAACCCTTGGACATGGGTTGCGGTGGTTGTGGGAACCAAGAGCCCAGGGTTCAATTCCTACTAGCATTCCTTGTGACCTTGGGCAAGTCACTTAACTTGGATTTTTCTGAGGCAATGGAGAGTTATCAATGTCCCTGTTTAATGTATATTATCAAGTTTAAGTTACAATGTAAACCGCTTTGACTGAAATGATAAAGCAGTATAAAAAACTGCTAAATAAAAAATTATTGTTGATGCAGGTACGGTATTAGTCTGGTTTATTTATGTAGGTTAATCTTTCATCTGAACTCTGTTCTTCTCCATATCCTTTCTAATTTCTTTTTTTTTTGTATTTTCATTTTTATTGCCAACAAGTCATTAAGATCTTCATATACAGTTTCTCACAAAACATTCATACCTAGGTACATTTCGTCATGCCCAACCAGTATTTTAAATAGCCAATGCCCCCCTCCCCCAATTCTGAAATCTTAATACCCCTTCTTCCCACTAAGATCATATTGCTATCCTTGATAGCTTTCTTAATATACCTTTTAGTTTATTTCATCCCCCTCCCCCCAGTGCTTGACTAACTTATATAATCTATTAACCGATCATAACTTGTCAAACGCAATACAATCACTTCTTAATACATCCCATCAATAACCCATTTCCCCCTCCCTTCCCCTCCCCCCTCTCCCTTGCAAGGCAAGGGCTAACCCTCCCCACTCCGCTTCAAACTCAGAGACAAAAAGAGAAATAAGGATAGCAAAATCAAAGGCGGAGAAAAAGATGGCTAAAGATGTGAAGTGTGGCGACAAAACTTTCTTCAGGTCTATTCGGGAAAGGAAGAAGATCAGAGGTGGAATCGCAGGACTCAGAAGGGCTGGGAATGGACTCGTGGAAAGGGACATTGAAAAAGCAGAATTGCTAAACAAATACTTCTGCTCTGTTTTTACTAAAGAAAATCCTGGAGAAGGACCAACTGTGACTCCCAAATATAAAGATGGGAATGAAGTAGATAGATACCACACCATTCACAGAAGATGTGTTAGAACAACTTGCGAAACTGAAAGTGAACAAGGCCATGGGACCGGATGGGATACATCCCAGGATACTGAAAGAGCTCAGAGAGGTTCTTGCAGGGCCGTTAAAGGATGTTTTCAACAGTTCCTTGGAAACAGGAGTAGTTCCTCAGGACTGGAGAATGGCTGATGTCGTATCTCTACACAAAAGTGGTGACAGGGAAGAAGTATTCAACTACAGGCCTGTGAGCCTTACCTTGGTGGCGGGAAAAGTAATGGAGGTGCTTCTGAAGGAGCGAATAGTGAACTTTCTCAAAACCAACAGGTTGCAAGATCCGAGGCAACATGGTTTTACCGAAGGACGATCTTGCCAAACAAATCTGACTGAGTTCTTTGACTGGGTGACCAGGGAACTAGATCAGGGGCATGCGATGGATGTCATCTACCTGGATTTCAGCAAAGCCTTTGATACTGTTCCTCATAGGAGGCTTATCAATAAACTTAGTAGTTTGGGGATGGGTCCCAAGGTGGTAAACTGGATCAGAAATTGGCTGACTGACAGAAGACAGAAGGTGATAGTAAATGGAGCTCACTAGGTGATTAGCGGGGTGCCCCAGGGTTCGGTCCTGGGCCCGGCACTGTTCAATGTATTTGTGAGTGATATTGCTGAAAGACTGAATGGAAAGGTCTGTCTTTTTGCAGATGACACGAAAATTTGCAAAAGTGGACTCCCCCGAGGGAGTCCTTAACAGGAGAAAAGATCTACAAAAGCTGGAAGAATGGTCAAATGCTTGGCAATTAAGATTTAATGCAAAGAAGTGCAGTCATGCACTTAGGTAGCAGAAACCCAAGCAAAATGTACACGATAGGGGGCGAGAGCTTGGTGTGCACGGATCAGGAGAAAGACCTTGGTGTGACTATTTCTGTAGATCTCAAGATAGCAAAACAGTGCGACAAGGCGGTGGCAAAAGCCAGGAGGATGTTGGGCTGCATACAAAGAAGAATTACCAGCAGAAAGAAAGAGGTTCTAATACCACTGTATAAGTCACTGGTGAGCAGGGGCGGCCCAAGGGGGGTGCGGGGCCATGTGCGGAGACTCGGTGCGGGGCCTCATTTGCATAAGGGTCCTCATTTGCATAAATATTTGCATAATGTTACCATACACGAACTTTTAGTAAACATGCCTCTTAATGAGTGTATGAATAAAGAAAGACTAAAAGACTTCTACATTACTATAATCCAGTGCCAACCGCCAGACACATTAGGAACTACTACAAACACTGCCCATTTAGAACCCATAGCAAACCCGCCGTATCCTAACAGCACTACCAGGACTCATAAAGCACCATACCCTAACTATCAAAAGGAAACGCTGCAAATATTAAACCAATACATTTCAGAGAACAATACATGACCTACTGGGGAAAGAGAACAAGTGGCAATGTCAAATAGGAATTACATAAACAGAATACCTCAGCTCAGTTACACATGAACAGAACATAAACCATCACCAAACAAGGAATCACAATTTAGAAACAGGAAGACAATAATTAAACTGGGAATCCCAAAAGCCAAACTTGGAATGTACAACACTGTAGAAATAAAACTATACATTAATTTGCTCTTGTACTAAACAAAGCGCAGACGTTAATGATGCACATTTCCCAGAGCTGACATATTCCAATTAATAAATTCAAAATAAAGAGATATTTTTCTACCTTTTGTGCATTTTTTTTCAGCTGCAATTGCTCCAGCCACTTTCTTCTGGTTTCTTCGTGTCTTCCGCTAATTCTTCATCGTCTGCTGTCCATTTGTCTTTTCTTCTCTCTTCTAGTTTTTTTCCATTCTCTCTCTACATCTGCTTTAACATACTAATTTTTCTCCTTTTCCTCTTTCCTCATTCCTCATTCCTATTTCATCCACTCAAATTTTACCCCTCCATCCTCAATCCCCACTTACTCTCCCAATATCCGGACAATTGTAGATTTGTCTTCCCTCCCACACAAAATATTTTTTCCCTCTCCATTTCACTCTCCCAGCTCCATCCCATTCTAATCCTCCCCCAACATCAGCTCCATTCTAGTTCCAGTCCCACCCAGCATCCGCTCCCTTCTAGTCCCCGCATCAGCCCATTTCCAGTCCTAGCCCCCCATAAGCCCATTTCCAGTCCTAGCTCCCCCATCTATTTGCAGTCCCATCCAAGTCCCTCCATCAGCTCATTTCCAATCCCAGCCCCCCATGAGCCCATTTCTAGTCCTTTCCTAGCCCCACCATCAGCCCATGTCAAATCCTAGCTCCCCTCCACTCAGCCCATTTCCAATCCAAGCCCCCCATGAGCCTACTTCCAGTTCTAGCCCCTTCATGAGTCCATTTCAATCCAAACCCCCACCACAGCCCATTTCCAATCTTAGCACCCCCCAACAGCCAATTTCCAGTCCTATTCTAGCCCCTCCATCAGCCCATTTCCTGTCCTAGCCCCCCCCTCACCCATTTCCAGTCCTAGCTCCCTCCCCCTCACAACCCATTTCCATTCCAAGCCCCCGTCCCCATCAGCTATTTGCAGTTCAAGCCCTCCTTCCACTCAGCCCATTTCCAGTCCTAGCCTCCTCATAGCCCATTACTAGTCCTAACCCCCCATCAGCCCATTATGTCCTAACCCCCCATCACCCTATTTCCAGTCCTAGCCCCCCATCAGCCTATTTCCAGTCTTAGCCCCCCTCCCTTAGACAATTACCAGTCCTACCCCCCCCATCAGCCCATTTCCTGTCTTAGCCCCCCATAGCCCATTACCAGTCCTAGCCCCCCCATCAGCCTATTTCCAGTCCTAGCCCCCCCATCAGCCTATTTCCAGTCCTAGCCCCCCCATCAGCCTATTTCCTGTTTTTGCCCCCCCCATAGCCAATTACCAGTCCTACCCCCCCCCCTCAGCCCACTTCCAGTATTTGCCCCCCCCCCCCCCATGGCCCATTACCAGTCCTAACCCCCCCCCCCCCATGGCCCATTACCAGTCTTAACCCTCCCCCCCATCAGCCCATTACCAGTCCTAACCCCCCCCCATGGCCCATTACCAGTCCTAACCACCCCCCCCCATCAGCCCACTTCCAGTCTTAGCCCCCCCATAGCCCATTACCAGTCCTAACCCCCCCCCCATCAGCCCATTTCCAGTCCTACCCCCCCACTTCCAGCCTTAGCCCCCTCCCCATAGTCAATTACCAGTCCTACCCCCCCATCAGCCCATTTCCAGTCTTAGCCCCCCCATCAGCCCATTTCCAGTCCTACCCCCCCACTTCCAGCCTTAGCCCCCTCCCCATAGCCCATTACCAGTCCTAACCCCCCCCATGAGCCAACTTATCCCCCCCATAGCCCAAGACACATCCTAACCCCCCCCCTCCGCCCATTACCAGTCCTTGCCCCCCCCCCCCATGGCCCATTACCAGTCCTAACCCCCCCAGCCCACTTAGCCCCCCCCCAGCCCACTTAGACCCCCCCCCATGGCCCATTACCAGTCCTAGCCTCCACCCCCCATGGCCCATTACCAGTCCTAACCCCCCCCATCATCCCACTTAGCCCCCCCCATAGCCCATTACCAGTCCTAACCCCCCCCCCATCAGCCCAATTCCAGTATTTGCCTCCCCCCCATGGCCCATTACCAGTCCTAACCACCACCCCCCCCCTGGCCCATTACCAGTCCTAACCAGCCCCCCCCCCCCGGCCCATTACCAGTCCTCACCACCCCCCCCCCCATCAGCCCACTTCCAGTTTAGCCTCCCCTCCCATAGCCCATTACCAGTCCTAACCACCCCCCCCCTATCATTCCAAATTAAAATAAAAAAAAAACCAAACTGGCTGCTTCTGCCGCGGCAGCATCAAGAGCTCTGCCGCGGCAGCATCAAGAGCTCTGCCGCGGGGCCCCCCCCTGCCCGGCAGAGCCTCCGTGCATCCTCAGCAGCTTTCTTCATGTCCAAAACGCAGGCTTCTTTCAGAGCCGCGAGAGTTTCTTTTCTCGCGGCTCTCTTAATCCCGCGGGGCTGATGGGAAATCCCATCACCCTCGGCGGGATTAACAGAGCCGCGAGAAAGGAAACTCTCGCGGCTCTGAAAGAAGCCCGCGTTTTGGACATGAAGAAAGCTGCTGAGGATGCACGGAGGCTCTGCCGGGCAGGGGGGGGCCCCGCGGCAGAGCTCTTGCTGCTGCCGCGGCAGAAGCAGCCGGTTTGGTTTTTTTTTTTAAAACTTGGGATGCTGAAGAATGTTTTTTGCGCGGGGCCCCCTGAAACGCGGGGCCCTGTGCAAAAAACATTCTTGCTCAATGGACGGGCCGGCCCTGCTGGTGAGGCCTCACTTGGAATACTGTGTTCAGTTTTGGAGACCGTATCTTGCAAAGGATGTAAAAGGACTGGAAACTGTTCAGAGGAAGGCGACCAAAATGATTTGGAGCCTGCGTCAGAAGCCTTATGAGAAGAGACTTGAAGACCTAAATATGTACACTTTGGAGGAGAAGAGGCATAGGGGAGATAAGTATTTAAAGGTCTGAATCATAAGGAGAAATAATGAACAAACCTCTTCCAAAGACAGGGAAGCTGTAAAACGAGAGGGCATAACATGAAGCTGCAAGGTGGAAAATTGAAAGGCAGTATCAGGAAATACTTTTTCACTGAGAGGGTGGTGGATGCTTGGAATGCCCTTCCAACGGAGGTGGTGGGGACAAATACGGTGACAGAATTCAAAATGGCATGGGACAGACACAAAGGATCCATTTATAGCAACAGAATAAAATCAAAATAAACTGAACCATCTAACTTCTCAACAAACAGGGGTGACCTGCATGGAGCGGTGGGTTCACCCCTAAACAAAGACATGGGGAAGGGTGGCCTGAGGGGCGGCCTGCACAGAGTGGCACCTACTCCTGCCATCTTACTCCAGCCTTCTTACTGGGCAGACTAGATGGAACATACTGGTCTTTATCTGCCATCATTTCATTTCATTTACTATCTTTTGACATCAATATGCTGTCAATCGTTCCATCACTATGATCTGTCTAAGTCTTTCTTCGCACTTCCGTATACTAGGAGCTTCTATCTCGCATCGGGCTGCACTTAAACATGCTATAAGTGCCTTGCTCTGGTCCCCTTTCTGTTCCCCTCTCCACCAAGAAAGCAGATAAATTCCCGGATCCAATTCTACCTTCACTCCAGTAAGCCCCTCCATCACCCCTGCACCTCATGCCAAAATCCCTGGATTTTTGGACACACCCATCATATATGCCAGAACGGACCTCTCTCCCCACACTCTCACCAGCAGCTTGGGGGAAGTCCCAGGGAACATTTGTGTAATCTTGCAGGCGTATAGTACCACTGCATTCTAATCTTAAAACTGTTCTCCTGAATCCTACTAGACCATGGCAACTATTTGATTTGCTATGCTACTTGTTCCCATTTCGATTCTAAGATAACTCTACCCCAATCCTCTTCCCAGGCCTGCATGTATTTGAACTTTCCTTTGCATTCCCCCTCCTTTTTTGAACCCCTTTATATAATGCAGTGATCATCTTCCGGGTGCTGTTTCCCATACCAGATGACCTCCATTTATGTTTATGTTTATTAATCTTGATATACTGCCCTTCAGGGGGACCAGAGCGGTTTACAATGTAAAAACAATCATAAAACAATCATAAAAACATTAAGCCAGAAGAAAGGAAAAGGAAGTTACAATCTTGAGATAGGAAAGGGGGAAGAGGAAAGAGCACAACAAATCACAGCAGAAAGAACTTACACAAAAGGGGAGGGAAGGTCAAAGGCGAGGGAGAAGAGGTGGGTTTTCAGATTACATTTAAAAGTGAGATAGTGGGGCTCGAGGCGGAGGGAGGGGGGAAGAGAGTTCCAAAGGGCGGGAGCTGAGAAGAAGAAAGCTGAGGAGCGGGTGGACTGAAGGTGTGCAAGAGAGGGGGAAGGGAGAGTGAGACGGTTAAGGTGAAATGAGCGAGGTGTGTGCCTGGGGGTGTGATAAGTGAGAAGGTCTGCCAGATATTGCGGAGTGTTAGTGTGAAAGGCCCGATGTACCAGCGTAAGCAATTTATATTGGGAACGGAAAGGTAGAGGCAACCAATGGAGACGGGAAAGGGGGGGTGAGACACGATCACGGGCAGAGGAGTGGGTAGCAATGCGGGCAGCAGTGTACTGGATACGTTGAAGTCGATGAAGCTGAGTTTTCGGAAGACCAAGAAAAAGAGTTAGCAAAGTCAACACGGGACATGACCAGAGATAGGAGTAATGTAGCGAGTGCTGGGGGGGGGTGAGGAAAGGGCGAATAGCACGAATTTGGCACAAGAAGAAGAAAGAGGTTTTAGTGACATGGGAGATGTGATCGTGAAAAGATAAGTTTGAGTCAAAGAAAATGCCAAGGTAACGGAAAGAAGAGACCAATGGAATGGGGGAACCTGAGAAAGATGGGGCTAGGGAAGGAGAGGGACCGCCGCAGGAAAACCAAATAGCGATAGTCTTTGTGAGATTAAGGTGCAGACAGTTTTGTGATAACCAATCAGCGACAGTGGAAAGACAGGAATTAAGTGGAGAGAGATCAGGGTGAGAGGGGGAGGTGTGGTGTAGGAGAACGATATCATCAGCGTAATAAAAGGCGCTGATCCCAGTTTGCTGAATCTGAAGAGTGAGGGGGGCTAGAAAAAGGTTAAAAAGAAGAGGTGCAAGAACAGAGCCCTGGGGGACACCACATATCAGAGGAAAGGGGTCCAAGGCAGGAGTGGAAGGGGAGGAAGAAAGGACTGAGCAGGACCGCGAGGACAGAAAAGAGTGAAACCAATGAAGCACCGTGCTGCGAAGACCGGCCTCTCGGAGACGGGTGAGAAGGAGGGAGTGATCAACAAGGTCAAAGGCGGCGGACAGGTCAAGGGCTACCGCCACCGAAATATCACCACGATCGTGAGCAACATGTAGGGCATTGGTGAAAGCGAGAAGGACAGTTTCTACCCTGTGACCCTGACGGAACCCACATTGTCGTGGATGGAGAAAGTTGACATCGTCTAAGTGGTGAGAAAGTTGGGCAAATACAAATTTTTCTAGAAGTTTGGAAATGAAGGGGAGGTTAAGAACATAAGAACATAAGATATGCCATACTGGGTCAGACCGAGGTCCATCAAGCCCAGTATCCTGTTTCCAACAGTGGCCAATCTAGGTCATACGTACCTAGCAGTATCCCCAAAAGACACAGGTTCCACAATGCTTGTACTGGGTCAAGCACTGATTATGCTGGGTCCCTTTTTAATAGTGGTTTATGGACCTTTCCTCCAGGAACTTGTCCAAACCTTTTTTAAACCCAGCTACACTAACAGCCCTTACCACATCCTCCGGTAACAAATTCCAGAGTTTGATTACACGTTCAGTGAAAAAATATTTTCTCTTATTTGTCTTAAATAGTTTACCCTGTAGCTTCATTGCATGTCCCCGTGTCTTTCTATATTCTGATAGCGTAAACAATTGATCCACGTTTACATGCTCTACTCCATTAATTTATAGACCTCTATCATATCTCCCCTCAGCCGTCTCTTTTCCAGGTTGAAGAGCCCCAACCTTTGTAGCCTCTCTTCATAGGAATAGCCTTCCATCCCCTTCACCATTTTGGTGGCTCTTCTCTGTACTTTTTCTAATAATGCTATGTCCTTTTTAAGATTCGGTGACCAGAACTGCACACAATATTCAAGGTGCGGTCGTACCATGGAACGATACAGAGGCATTATAATATCCTTTGTTTTATTTTCCATCCCTTTCTTTATGATACCTAGCATTCTATTTGCTTTCTTGGCTGCCGCTGCACACTGGGCAAAGGGTTTTAACATGTTATCCACGATGACTCCTAAATCTTTTTCCTGGGTGGTGGTTCCCAAAGTGGAACCTTGCAATGTGTAACTATAGTGTGGGTTGTTCTTTCCTAGGTGCATAACTTTGCACTTGTCCACATTAAATTTCATCTGCCATTTGGATGCCCAGTCTTCCAATTTATCCAGATCCTCCTGCAGTTTTCCACAATCCTCTTGGGTATTAACAACTTTAAACAGTTTTGTATCATCTGCAAATTTGATAACCTCACTCGTTATTCCCTTTTCCAGGTCATTTATGAATATGTCAGAAAGTAGTGGACCCAGTACAGATCCCTGGGATACTCCACTATTCACCTTTTTCCATTGGGAATATTGGCCATTTAGCCCTACCCTCTGCTTTCTATCTTTTAACCAGTTCCCGATCCACAATAGTACACTGCCTCCTATCCCATGACTCTTTAGTTTTGCCAAAAGTCTCTGATGAGGGACCTTGTCAAAGGCTTTCTGAAAGTCCAGAATACACAATATCAACCGACTCACTTTTGTCCACCTGTTTATTCACTCCTTCAAAAAAACATAACAGATTAGTAAGACAAGATCTTCCTTGTCTAAAGCCATGTTGGCTGTCTCCCATTAGGCCATGACTATCTACATGCTGTGTAATTTTGTTCTTTATGATGGTTTCTACCATTTTCCCCGGTACTGACGTCAGACTCACCGATCTGTAATTTCCCGGGTCACCCCTGGAACCCTTTTTAAAGATTGGTGTTATGTTGGCGACCCTCCAATCTTCAAGTATTACAGATGATTTTAATGAAAGTTCACAGATTACCAATAGCAGGTTCGCAATCTCATATTTCAGTTCTTTCAACACTCTTGGATGTATACCATCCGGTCCAGGTGATTTGCTACTATTCAGTTTATCAAATAGTTGTAATATATCTTCCCGGTGTAGCGATATTTCTCTCAATTCCTCTGCAGTATCACCTTTAAATACCACTTCAGTCTTGGGTAACATCCCTACATTTTCCTCAGTAAAGCCCGAAGCAAAGAATTCATTCAGTCTCTCTGCTATAGCCTTGTCTCCTCTTACTGCCCCTTTTACCCCTCTATCATCTAATGGCCCAACGGGCTCTCTCACAGGCCTTTTGCTACGAATGTACTTGAAAAAGTCTTTATTTCGTGTTTTTGCTTCCGTAGCAAGTTCCTTCTCAAATTCTCGCTTTGCGTGCCTTATCAATGCTTTGCATTTAACTTGCCAGTGCTTGTGCTGTTTCCAGTTTTCTAGGTTGGATACTGGGCGATAGTGGGAGGGAACCATGGGGTCAAGGGAGGGCTTCTTGAGAATGGGGCGTGCTTCCAAGAGTGGGGAAAAATACCAGAGGAGAGGCTAGAGTTAAGCATAGAGAGGAGAGGGGGGAGAAGTGCCAATGATGGGTTTAACAGCCAAGAGGAAGGGATGGGATCGAGGGAGCAGAAGGTCTTGTTAGAAGAGGAGATAAGTTGGTGAAGTTCAGCAGAGGTTATTAGGGAGAAAGACGACCAAGTTTCACCAAGTTCTTGCTGTCTAGCTTTCCCCCCCCCCCCCCTTCCACCCTGAGAAAGTGGCAGACCTGCTTGTAAAAATCGGTCTTTTTCTTGGAGCCCATAATCTGATTTTACTCTCTAAAAGTTACCAATTCTTCCTCATCTACCAATTGGTAGAAACTACTAAACCCCCTTCTTTCTCCACCTTTCACACACTCCCCACTCCCATCCTGGTTGGAAATTCCATCACTCTCTTAATAGTGTCATCAAGGAAAACTGGTTCCTGATCCCATACCCTTATTACGTTTTTCATATTGGGAGTGCCAGCCCCCAACCTCTGTCTATCCCTAACCCTCATCCATGGCCAGGTCTCTATTTTCCCTCCCTGAATATAGCTTTTTTCCAATTCTATGTATTAACTTCTCCCGCTGCCTTTATTCCATCAAATTTCTAATTTGCGCTGCCTTGTAATAATCTATGACGTTTGGAACCCCCAATCCTCCTGCCGTGGCTGCCACCCTCGGTGGTCTGCTCTTCCAGATGTATCTAAATACTTTCTGCTGCAGTGCCCATAGCCCCCTCAGGTACCGGTACCGCCAGGGCCTGGAACACGTATAACAGTCTGGGGAGGATATTCATTTTAACTGCCACAATTCTACCCAACCATGAAGTTCTGATCACCATCCACTCCTCCAGGTCCGTGTTTACTTTGGCGAACAGGGGTGGGTAATTAACCCTATAAAGCTCTTCATATCTATCGGGAATCTGAACCCCCAAATAAATTATCGACTTAGCTGCCCACTTTATAGGGAATTCCTCTGCAAGGTTACCACCCTACCTGGTGAAATTGTTAAATTTAAAGCCTCATTTTTTTTCAAGGTTCATTTAAATCCTGATACCCTACCATACCCCTGGATCTCGTCTTTTACCGCTGGCACTGAATATTGTACATCTTAGAAATACAGCAGGACATCATCGGCAAATAGCAATATTTTGTGTTCTGTCTCCCCCCTCCCCCCCCCCACTTCAACCCTTTTATCAGTGGATTGTCCCACACCCGTTGGGCCAGAGGTTCCATTACTAAGGCGAACAGCAGAAGGGACACCGGGCACCCGTGTCAAGTCCCCCCTCTCCACCTTAAATCCTTCTGAATACCTACCATTCACTAGGGCTCTAGGGTGCCAATATAAACCCCTCACCCAATCCCTGAAACAGGGTCCAAAGCTCATCTTATCTAGTACCGCATGTAAGAACTCCCAATGGACCCTGTTGAATGGCTTCTCTGCATCTATGGATAGCAGCATCATGTCGTCGGACACCTGCTGTGCTGCCCATACCACCCCCTGCAGTTCATTTATCATCATCCGCTGTCTGCCTTCCTTTAATGAACCCCGTTTGATCTTTGTGGACTAACCTTCCCATCCATGGCGCCAGCCGCTCAGCCATATCTTTCGCTAATATTTTGATATACACATTTATTTATTTATTTAGCTGTATTTATATCCCGCTTTTCACCGGGTCAAAGCGGTCAATTGGGAGATACATTTAACACAAGGGGATATGACACACATACGCTAATACTTACAGGGAACATGGGCAATGGAGGGTTAAGTGGCTTGCCCAAGACCACAAGGAGTACCTATAGGACTAGAAATCCCAGTCCCTCCGGCCTGAGATTGCTGTCAACAGGTGGGACTTGAACCCCCGGCCCTCCAGCCTGAAGTACCTTGTCCTAACCACTAGGCCACTCCCCTAAGAGTGAAATAGACCGATACGAACCACAACAGCTTGGATCCTTCCCAGGCTTCAGCAGGACAGTTATCCCAGTGGTTAGCATCTCTCCTGATAGTACACCCTGTCCTCCCACTAGGCTATTAAATACTCATGCTAGGAGCTCTCCCATCTCTCCAATATATTTCTTATAAAAGCTCCCTGGCAGTCCATCCAATCCCGGTGATTTTTCTATAGCCAACCCTTTCACCACCTTTCCTACTTCTTTCTCGGCTAGTTCCCCCTCCAAGATTTCTGCGGCCTCTTCCAGTAGGGTTGGGAGCTCCACTTCCTGCAAAAATTGATTTATACACTCCTCTGTGATGTCCCCCTGCCTTTGATATAATTTTTGATAATGCTGAACAAATTGTGTTCTGATATCTTGTTCCTTCCTTAGGATTTCCTCCATGTCCCCCCTTATACTCGTAATCATGGTTGCATTTATCTTCTGCCATAGTTTCTTCACAAGGAGCCTACTTGGGCGGTCTCCAAATTCACAGAAGAGCTGCTTCACTCATTGCATCTGAAAAGCCACTGCTTCAGAGTGTATTTTTTGTAATTCCATTCTTAAATCCCCCTACCTGTTTCCAAGCCATCTTCACCCCTGTTGCCCAGTATCTCTCCAAAGACTTCTTTATAACTATAAGTAGTTCCCCCTCCCTCCGTAATCTCATATTCTTATACTTAGCTGCCCACATTATAAATCTACCCAGTACAACTGCTTTTAAGCCTTCCCATATACTACACTCACCTCTCCTGTATCATTCACCTAAGATATTCCTGGATGGTTTTCCTAATATCCATAAGCACTTCTTGGGTTTTTTTAGTAAGTTTTCATTTAATTGCCAAAATTGGGTTCCCCCCTTCCGTAACTTTACCCAAACCGGGCCATGATCTGACCACGTAATGGGCTATCCCCCCCCCCCCTCCTGATTTCAAGCATCCAAGCCTTCTCCACTAGGATCATATTAATTCTACTGAAACATTTATGAGGAGGAGAATAGAACGTGTACTCCCTGTTCGTTGGATACATTTCCCTCCAGGGATCCACTAAATTGAATCTCCATAAAAATTGACGCAGGTTCTTCCTGTCATCCCCCCCCCCGCGCCCCCCCGCCCCCCTCCCCCAGCGCTCTGGCCTGCCTATCAAGTTGAGGATTTAATACCCCGTTAAAATCGCCTCCTATCATAAAATTTCCTCTTAATCCATTTCCCCAAGAGCTGCTTAACACCCCAACCCCACGCTCCATTAGGCGCATAGAATGACACTATAGTCATCTAATCTCCCCCCATCTCTCCCCGCACCCCCGCCACTCTCCCATCTCAGTCCCTAAAACTATCTTTCACCTGAAACGGACTATCATACCGGATCAAAATGGCACACACACACCCCCAACACACCCCCCATCCTTACATCCTAAATAATACTGGTTGGGGAATTTTTTTTTATTGTGCATGTAGGGTATATATATCTTTATTTCTAAGGTGAGTCTCTTGAACCAAAACAATCTCCCAACGCCCCCTCTCCACTTCCCGATAGAGTTGCTGCCATTTTAAGCGCGAGTTCAACCCTTTTACATTAATAGTACCAACTCACACGACTCTTATCCTTCTTTCCCCCCCCTTGCCCTCCCCTCTCCCACCACTCTTCCCTCCCCCCTACTTGTTCCCTGTGGTCCTCCTTTCTCTCTCCCAACCACAGATTCTGGTGTTACCAGAACTCCCCTCTCCCCTTGTTACCCCCTGCCCATTCCTACTCCTCCCCTCCCTGATCTCATATACTCTGTCCCCCATGTCCCCACACAGTACACCATCCCTGCCCCCATTCCCTTTAGAAAAGCTTATATAATCACCGCCTCTGGCCCTTTCACTCTTAGTCCTTTGCCTCCTCTCCTGTTTTTTCAGGGTTTGCTTGTTTGCCAATTCTCTCGCTGTTCCCTCTACAGATGTGCCCTTGATAGCTGCTCTCTGCCATTGTGAGACCCTGTGCTAAGTCGTAGTAGTTGGCTTATCCTTCGCTCCTCCTTTTCCCTCCTTTGTTCTCGGTAGACCTTCACATCCCATCTCTTGTAGCATTGTCCAGGCTTCCTGAACTCCTTTCACCCTTCTGGTGTTTCCATTTACTGTAATCAGTAGTCCAAATGGATATAACCATCTGTAGCGCATCCCTTTAAGTTGCAGATACGAAGTCACCTCTTAAAGCGCTCTTTTTTTTTTTTTTATCCAGTGTGCTTTTGGAAAAGTCATTATAGATCTCTATTTCACAGTTCTCCCAGGCAATCTGTCCAAATTTCCTTGCTATATTAAAGATGCGTTCTTTCTGAGGGAAGGAACTGAGGCAGACAATGTCCCTGGGGGCTTTATCCCTCCTAGGCCCCAGGCTTCGATGTGCTCTTTCCAGCACCACCTAGTCTGTGGATTCACCCATAACTTGTTCCATTGCCATTATGTGCTGAAACAGTTGTTTTGCTATGGCCCCACAGTTCTCGGTAGGCTACTCCTCCATTCCACTTATGTCATCCCTAAACAAGCCAAGAGATGTTCGACATTGTGAAACCATTAATAACAAATCCAAAAGGATGACATAACATTTCTCACCCAGAATGCTCAGACGATGGCCATATTCTACACAGGAAAGGTGTGCAAATACCCGGCAACATCTTACATATCCAAAATAGCAAAACCTGTCACAACTAACTACTGGACTCAACTCTCCTAATATCCGCAAAGCAACTGGACAACATCATAAAAACCATCAATACGATGTCAGCACTAGACCCATGTCCAGTAACATGGATAAAAATATCAAGTGTGGAACTATCACACATAATTCTCAATCTAGTTCATTCCTTACTAGCACAAGGGTACATGCCAAAAGAACTAAAAAAAAAACCACCACACTATTCGACCAACAAAAAAAAAATCACTGGACGAAGCAAATCCAAACTCTTACAGACCAATCTCCAGTCTACCATTTTTGGCGAAAATAGAAAAAGAAAAAAAAACCAGTGCAATTCCAGTTACAGGAACATGTTGATAGCAATGCACCTCTAGATGCGCACATCAGCATGGTTTTAGAACAGGCCACGGTATGGAAACCCTGCTCATAACACTAATGGAAAGGCTAATAAAGGGGATAGAAAAGCAAAGATCAGGTTTTATCCTAATATTACTGGATATTGCGGCAGCCTATGACTCCATAAATCATGACTTCCTCTTAATCAGGCTACAAGAAAACAAGTAAAAATAGATAACACGGAGGACGTGACGTCACCACCCGGGATGGCTGCCTGAAAGAGAAGCTTTCTTCAGGACGGAGAGAAAAGTAGCAAAGAGTATACGCATTGAGACTTCCCGGAGTGCTAGAAATTTGAGAAGTGGCAGATAGAATCCCTTAGAGTGTCGGTTCGTAAAAAATTGGAGAAATACAGATCCTCCTATGCTCCGCTGAGATCGCAGATGGAGCGGGGAGAAGGTGGTGAGACTGAGACGGAGGAGGAACCGGAGAACGCTGAGGAGCAGTGCACAAGGAGAGACCTGTGGCGCTGGTGCAAAGAAATAAAAACGGAGGTAATCGGCGTGAAAAAGGAGGTGAAAGAGATGCTGCATGAGTTTAGACTGGATTTGCAGGCCTTGGGGGAGAGAGTGAATAATCTTGAGGAGCACGTGGAGGAGGTGGTAACGGCGGTGCAGGACACACAGAGCGTGCTTGATAGCTGGCGGAAGGAGAGCGAGGACTTGAGCGATAAGATTGAAGACCTCGAGAACAGGTCGAGGCGATGTAATATTCGAATAAGGGGAGTCCCGGAGGAGGAGTAATATAAACAAGCCCAGCGCGTGGTACAGGATATATGTGAGGCCTTACTAGCAGGGGAGAACCCGGTGTCATCTGGAGCAAAAACGGGAGATTGGCCTGGACAGGGCGCATAGAGCCCTTCGGCCCCCTCTGGGGAATCGCCCCAGGGATATAATTGCCTGCCTCTCCAGCTATCAGATTAAGGAAGAAATAATGAAAGCAGCGGCAAAGAAAGGTAAACTGCACTGGCACGAGGCGACTATCGAGGTGTTTCAGGATTTAGCTCCTGTGACATTACAGCGCAGGCGGGCCATGCGCCCAGTGACACTGTACTTGCGGCAAGAAAACATTAAATATAAATGGCTGTTTCCTTTTGGGCTGCAGTTTGAGATGAGCGGAGCCACAACATGCAAAAGCTTTGTCTGAAGCCTGGAGGTGTTTGGAGCAGATCGAGGCACCAAATTTGCCCCGGAATCGGATCCAGCCGGTTGCCCAGGACCGGGAGGACAGATCGGTGAACTTGGCGGAGAAACAGAAATGGCAACGGTCAGTGACTTCAACGCCTCTCTCGGACTATTCCTGGGGGAGAGGAGGGAGTGCACAGTGGCTCCATGCCGCTCTCTTGAGGCAGAGAACTGTTGAGCTTTTATTCAGCTGGACAGCACTGGGTGCAAGAATGGGGAGGGAGGGGGGGACCCACGGTGGTGGGTTCTCGCTCCCTTATCCCCCAAGCGTGCGGGGGGGGGGGGGTAAAAGTGCCTAGTTTATGGTTCAATGTGAATGTTACTTTAAACGTTATTCACAGTTTTATATCATCTTGCATTATTATTGGTCAATGTTGTGGGTTTAAGAGATGGGGAGTGAAGGGAGGGTTCTAGCAGGGGGATTAGATCTTAGAAGGGTAATAAGGGTATGGTTGGGAGGTAAAGAAGTATCATGGGAGAAGGATGTTCATATATGGGTGAGACAGGGGGGGGGCTTACTTAGTTGGGGGGGAAGGAGGTCCCGGGGGGTGGGTTTCGTCCTCAGGATAAGGAGGCGCAGGAGAGTGGCCTGCGTGGTGATTGAGGGGAAGGGAGGGGAAGGGAGGGGAGGGGGAAGAGAATGTAGGCGAGGGAGGGAGGGTAGGAGGGGGAAGGGGGAGGGAAGGAGGGCGGAGGTCAAGTATAAAGCAGCGGGAAGAGCGGATATTAAGACCAACCTAAGATGGCTGGACTTAGGGTAGGCTCCCTAAATGTCAGAGGGCTGAACACTCCACAAAATAGGAAGGCCATGTTTAGAGAAGCACAACGCCAGCACTGGCAGGTGATCTTCCTGCAAGAAACACATTTATTACCAAAAGATGAGCATTTGGTAAGGCACGGTGCATTTGGGAATATTTGGTTTAATGCTGAAGGCACCCATAAGAAGGCAGGAGTGGCAATTATGATAAGGAGCGGTCTCCTTTCAGGTGGGGGGGTAATAAAAGGAATAAAGGGGCGAGTTCTCTTAGTTTGGGGGGGAATTGAATGGTCAGGTCGTCACCTTTCTAAATATTTACGGTCCCAACGATCTGCACACAAATTTCTGGGGGATTTTATCAAAGTGGTTGAAAAGTAGAATTCATGGGGCCTTATTAATGAGGGGCGATTTTAATGAAGTATTGGACCCCAGGAGAGAAATCGTTGAAGGGGAATAGTGGGGGGACTAGGGGGAGAAGTCAACTGCTGGAGTTAATGAAGCAATTTAGGGTTTGTGATATTTGGCGCCAGGTTCATCCTCTGGAAGTGGATTATTACTACTCTCAGGTACATCACAATTATAGTAGGATAGACTTCTTTCTTGGGGATGAACATTGGCTTCGAAGGGTTACTGGAGCAGAGATCGGGCCCATAACGTGGTCGGACCATGGTCCTGTTTGGGTGTAATTTGGGGGAGCTAGGGATAAGGAGGGCCGGACCTTTTGGCGTCTCAATGAAAGCCTTCTGCAAAATAAAGAGCTATTAAGAGACATTGAGGCAGGAATTACAGAGTATTTTCAGATGAATGACACAGGAGAGGTGCCATGGGAGATTTTGTGGGATGGGTTAAAGGCAGTTTTACGGGGGAAATTGATATGTTGGGCGGTGCGGAAAAAACGGGAGAGGGAGGGACAGATGGGAGCACTAATAGGTAAGATTACTGAACTGGAACGACGCCATAAACAAGGGGGCGGTACGCGATTAAGGGCGGAATTAGAGGGGGCGCGGGCAGAATTAACAACACTACAGATGGAGTCTATAAATTATCAGCTGCGACGAGTTAATCAATATTATTATGAATTTAACAATAAAGCTAGTACATTGTTAGCTCGTAAGCTACAGGATAGGGAAAGACGGTCTAATATAATAAAAATCAAAGGGCCTGGAGATAAACTGTTATTCCGTAACGAGGAAATCAGAGAACAATTTCAACATTATTATAAAACCCTATATACAAGCACACGAGGGGGGTCAATAATCAGAGCGGAGGAATATCTGAGGGAAGGCGGGGAGCTTCCAGAGATAACAAGCTCTGATCAAGAACGGCTAAATCAGGATGTAGGGCTGGCGGAAATTTTGCAGGTAATTAAAGAAATGGCCCTAAATAAAACACCAGGGAGGCGGAAAGGGAGCTTAGGTATGGTGGAGATTGCAGACTATTACCTGGCTGCTCAGATGCGGCAGGTCATGGACTGGCGGGAGTCTGAGAACCCCAAAAGATTTCAGGCTATAGAACAATTCTGGGTGGCAGAACCCCTTTGTACATCATCTATGGACTGAATGGCAAAGGGAGTGGCGTAGGATTAATACACGGGCAGGGACATCTTTACTTGCACCAATTGTTGCCACTCCTGCCTTTGGACCGGGTAGGGAGGGAATACTTAGAGGTTGGGCACGGAATGGGTTAGAGACATTGGTGCAATTGACAGAGTTGGGAGAAATTAAGTCTTTTGAGCAGCTAAAAGGAGTATCATTTGGGGTCATGTGATTTCTCTGCTTATCTACAGGTGACCCATTATCTACGCCAGAAGGAGCATATGGAAAGGATTGATGAGGGGCCAAATGATAGAGGCCTTGTGGACAGGGCATTCTCAATCCAGAGGACTAATTCGGCTACTCTATGCTAGTCTGCACATGGCTAGATGGGGGGGGGGGGGAAGCTTAGATAAATGACAGAATGGGAAAGGGACCTTGGAGTGCAGTGGGAAGTTGAGGACTGGAAAGCGATATATATGGGTACATTAAAGTCATCTTTGTGTACCACTATTCAGGAGAATGCTTACAAGCTTATGATGAGATGGTATCACACTCCAGTAAGATTTAATAAGATGTTCCCTACGACCTCTGATCTTTGTTGGAGGGGGTGTGGCACCCGCGGTACATATATGCATATGTGGTGGGATTGCCCATCAGTCAGACTGTATTGGACTTAGATCAGAGATCAAATGGGGATGATCTTTGGGGTGACACCAGAGCTGAGCCCCTCTCTGTTTCTCTTAGGTAGGTGGCCGAATAATCTTTCCAATAGATGGAGTAAGCCGATGAGGACATGTTTTGTGGCGGCTCGCTGTGAAATAGCATGGAAGTGGAAGCAGAGTGCACCACCGGAGCTGGCCCATTGGGATACTAAATTATATATAGTGTTAAATATGGAACGCTTGACAGTGCTAAAGAGAAATCAGGGGGATAAGTTTGATAAACAATGGCAGCCTTTGATAACATACTTGGCTTCCAGGGGCTCAAGTTCGGGTGGGGGGGTGGGGGGGGGAGTTATCTTGGGGGTTTTATTGGTCAAGATGTAAGCTATATTGAATATACACGGTATAAGGAAAACTACTGCAAGTAATTAATTTTTTGTCTATGCTTCTGTTTGGATTGTATATTCGTTTTTGATAATGTTTTGGAATAATTAATATGGAAAAATTAATAAAGATTAAGTTACAAAAAAAACAAAATAGATAACACATCTAAACCTGCTGTGACTCTCAGATACAGCGGTACAGAAAAATAGCTAAATAAACCCTACAACCAAAAGCAAGGAATTCCACAGGGTTCTGCACTATCGGCCCTATTGTTTAACCTATACATACAACCCATATGCAAGATAATTCAGGGAAACAATGTTCATTACCACATTTATGCCAATGACATTATGCTATACATGCAAATTAACACAAACCAACCTGACCATACAAAAATAGCAATGTTTCAACAACAGTACTATATGGCTAACTGATCATAATTTAAGCATAAACTAGAAGAAGTTGTGCGTGCTTTATATTTCAAGGGACAAAACATTCAAGCCACCAGATACTATAAAACTAAAAGCAGCTATCCTGGAGGTGAAAAAAAAAAAGATATTTAGGTGTCACATTGGACCAACATCTCAGCTTGTCTAACCACATCAACAATATAGTCTGAGCAATATACTCAAAACTGGAGATGCTTCAACATCTACAACCACTCCTATCAATGAGTGATTTCTGAACAGTACAAGCAATATCTTCCCACACAGATTTTTGCAGCAGTATTCTAATGGGTCTACCAAAGCATGCCATATACCATCTGCAAATGGCACAAAACACTGCAGCGAGAGTCATTAATTTCCCAAGCACCAATTTGGGAACATATCACTCTGGTATTAAAACAATTTCACTGGCTGACAACAGAAAACAGAATAAAGTTCAAAATACTACACACAGCATTCAAAACTCTACAAAACGAATCCACTATATACTTCGGATTGCTCATCCAAACCATCCCAGAAACCAGAACACAGAAGTGGCAGGAAAAACACATTGGTCGTACCATTGGAATACAGAAAAGGCAGATCAACTTCCAAAAGAGCATTCTTGCTATACACACCAACTCTTTGAAACTCGCTTCCAGAAAATATAAGATCTACCACAGACCCAAATGCATTCCGCAAACTTCTAAAAACTGTCCTCTTTAAAGAGCACTTTGGGGATTCGGTAACTTGATTCAAGCCATATAAGGACCGATCCTAGTTCCCAGTGGAATACTGTCAACTAGAACACCAAACAGATGTGCTTAATACCTCATGTAAATATGTTCAAGAAAGAAGAAATTAGACCTTACCTGCTAATTGACTTTCCTTGAGTTCTCTCTGGGCCAGTCCAGGAACAGTCGGGTTGTCAATCTCCTCCAGCAGCTGAGGACTGAAATCTGAAAGTTCATGTTGACAGGCTATCCGGCTCCCCCTGGCGACAGCAAGCCAGTCTATCATTGTCAAAGCAGCCCATCCAATATTAAATGCACCGCTTGACCTACTATTAACCAAATCCTCTTATCTTTTTTATTTATTTTTACTTATTTTTTTACTTTTTTTATGACTTCCCCTTCCACAAGAGGAACCCAAAATCCACTCCATCCTGACCTCCGCAAACACAAAAAACAAACCACCGGAACCAAAACCGGCTAGTCCATTATCATCCCCTTCAGCTACCAGCGGCGTTACACAGCTCAAACTCTTCCCCCCTGGCTCCGCTGAAGGTCGCGCCCTGCACACTCGCAGACTATATGGGTGGGCCCTGGACTGGCCCGGAGAGAACTCAAGGAGAGACAATTAGCAGGTAAGGTCTAATTTCTTCCTCCTCTTCGTCTCTCCGGGCCAGTCCAGGAACAGTTGGGAAGTACCAAAGCAGTTCCTAAACCAGGGAGGGTCCTGCGAGTCCTGCCCTAATGGCCGAGGCCCCCACTCTCGCATCTTCCATCGCCTGAACATCTAAGTGGTAGTGTTTCGCGAAAGTATGGAGGGATGACCATGTCGCCGCCCAACAGATATCCACCGGAGGGACCAAGGCAAACTCCACCCAGGACGCCACTTGAGCCCGAGTAGAATGCGCCCTGAGCCTCTCGGGCAGCAACCTGCCCCTCGCTTCATACACCGCACTTATCGCCTGCTTCACCTAAGGGGCAATGGAGGCCTTGGAGGCCGCTTCCCCTTTCCACAGACCACCAAACAGAACAGCCAGCCTATCCGACCTCCTAAACTGTTTCGTCTTCCTCAGGTATCGCTTGAGCACGCGACCCATATCTAACCTACGAAGCGGCAGCCTCTCCTTATAACCTTCCCGGCTCGGAAAGGTCGGAAGAGACACCGCCTGGTTCAAGTGAAACTCGGACACCACCTTCGGAAGAAAAGATGGTACCGGCCGCAATACCACCTTCTCCGCCAAAAACTGAATGTACGGTTCCCTACAGGAGAAAGCTTGCAGATCTAAGACCCGGCAAGCCGAACAGAGAGCTACCAGAAAAGCTGTCTTCCAAGACATATGCTTCAAACCACCCGACTTCATGGAATCAAACGGAGGCTGCGTCAAAACCTCCAATACCAAGTTCAAATCCCAAGAGGGCACCATCTGCCGAATGGGCAGCCTGATATTCCTTGCCGCTCTCAGGAAGCGATGCATGTCTGGATGCGCCAATAAAATGACCCCCTGCACTCACCCCCTATAGCACTCCAGGGCTGCCAGCTGTACTTTGAGAGTACTGATCGCCAAACCCTTCTCTAGCCCCCCTTGCAGGAACACCAGGATAGTTGGTAAGGATGCCGAGAATGGTCGTATGCGCTGCTCCGCACACCACGCTTCAAAAACACGCCACACCCGAACATACGCTAGCGAAGTCGACTTTTTCTTAGACTTCAACATTGTAGCTATCACAGCTGATGAGTAATCCCTTCGGCACAGCCGCTCCCGCTCAAGAGCCAAGCCATAAGCAAGAACCGATCCACCTGCGGCATCAACACAGGACCCTGATACAACAGATTGATCTGACCGAGGAGTCTCCACAGAGGAGCCACCAATAGCCGCACTAGATCCGCATACCAAAGCCACCTGGGCCAATCCAGAACAATGAGAATCACCTTCCCTTCGTACTTCGCTATCCTCCGGATGACTCGTCCGATCATTGGCCATGGCGGGAACACAAAGCAAGACTCGGACCGGCCAGGGCTGCACCAGGCCGTCGAGCCCTTCCAACATGTGTTCCCTACCACCCCTGCTGTAAAACCGACACGCTTTGGTGGTGTTGAAAGTCGCCATCAGATCCATGACTGGCTGTCCCCAGCGCTAAGTAATGTCGTGAAAGACAGCCGCATTCAGCTCCCAATCTCCGGGATCCAAAACATGTCGACTGAACGTTGTCCTTTCCTGCCACATGCGCTGCCGATAGGGCCACTAGATGGGTTTCCGCCCAAAGCATCAAGAGCTGACTCTCCTCCAGCAAGGCTACATTGCCCGTGCCGCCTTGCCGGTTGATATACGATACTGCCACCAGATTGTCAGAAAAAATATGCACCGCTCTGCCTTCTAACCGACTCTGGAACTCCCGCAGCGCCAGACGCACAGCTCTGAGTTCCAACCGATTGATAGGCCACCCGCTCTCCTCTGCAGACCATACCCCCAGCGTCACGTGCACTTGACAATGAGCCACCCAGCCGGAGAGGCTGGCATCCGTGGTGACCAACACCCATTCCGGGTCTATCTGCGGCACCCCTGCCTGAAGGTGCCGCGGATTCAACCACCACCGGAGGCTGTCCGCCACACCCTCTGGACACTCCAGTCCTCGGGACAGAGGATGCCGCTGCGGCGACTATCTCAAAAGCAATGCCCGACGAAGTGGTCTCATATGGGCTTTGGCCCACGGGACCAGGTCTAAAGCCGCAGCCATGAAACTTAGCAGCTGTAAGTACCTCCAAGCCATTGGCTTCTTTAACCGCAAGAAGGCCTGCACCTGCTTCAAAATCTTTCGTACTGTCGTCGGGCAAAAATACCGACCCTACCTCTGTATCGAACAATGCTCCCAGGTACGTGAGCTGCCTTATCGGCTGCAACTGATTCTTTGCCCGGTTGATCACCCAACCAAGGCCCTCCAGAACCTGCACTACACGGGCGGTCACAGCAATCGACTCCCTTAGGGACTCCGCCCGTATCAATTGTCCAGATAGGGATGCACTTGAATTCCTTCCCTTCGCAACGCCGCCGCAACCACCACCATCACTTTTGTGAACGTTCGTGGCGCCGTGGCCAGACCGAACAGCAGAGCCCGAAACTGAAAATGCCCCATGGGAACTGCAAAAACTTTTCATGCTCCGCCCTGATGGGAATGTGAAGATATGCTTCTGTCAGATCTATAGACGAAAGCACTTCCCCAGGTCTTACCACTCAAATCACTGATCGCAGGTTCTCCATACAAAAATGCGGAACTCGCAAACACCGATTGACCTGTTTTAGATCCAGAATCGGACGAAAAGACCCCTCTTTCTTGGGTACTACAAAGTAAATCGAGTATCGACCTAAGCCGTACTGCTCTGGGGGTACTGGCACGACCGCCTGTAGTCGCAATAATCGGTGTAGCGTGTCGCTTACAGCCTGCCTCTTTGTCAGAGGCCCACACGGAGACATCACGAAAGACTCCGGCAGCGGAAGAGCGAATTCCAACTGATAACCCTCGCGGATGATGTCCAGCACCCACCTGTCCATAGTTATGGAGGCCCAGATGGAGAGAAATCCCTGCAAACGTCCGCCTATCGGAATCTCCGCCTGGACCTGTTGCATCTCATTGTGGCTTCTTAGAGGAGTTCTGCTGGGAATTAAAATATCACCTGACAAACCCCCAAGCTCCTCAAAAGGACTGGCCTCTGGCCACAAACCGACCCCTTTGATAAGGGGTAAACAGAGGACCAAGAAATCTCCGAGAATCTCTACCTGGACCTCTGAATAGTGCTCCAGGCTTCGTCGTCTTCGGACGATCCTCTGGCAGCCGACCTCCTTTGGAGTCCCCTAAATTCTTCACAATCTTCTCCAACGCCTCCCCAAAGAGCAGCTTGCCCTTGTAAGGAAACTTACTAAGTCACATCTTTGAAGACGCGTCCGCCGCCCAACTCCTGAGCCAGAGAAACCGTCTAGCGGCAATCACAGACGCCATCAACTTCACTGAAATGCAAACCAAATCATAGAAGGCATCTGCTAAATAGGCTGACGCCGACTCCAGCTTAGCTCCTTCGGCCACCGAGCCCTCCTCCTTGTCCTGACCCAGCTCCCTCTGAAGCCAGCGAATAGAAGATCTTGAAACATACGCCCCGCAAATGGAGGCCTGCAGTGCCAGAGCACTTGAATCAAAGGCCTGCTTCAGAAGCGTTTTCAACTTGTGGTCCTGAAGATCTTTGAGGGCCGCACCACCTTCCACCAGGATGGTCATCTTTTTGGTCACCGCTGAGACCAACGCATCCACAACTCTTTCTCGTCTTGGGGTACCGGGTAAAGACGCCCAATAGCTCGGCTACCCCTCAGGGTAGCCTATGGGCATTCCCATTCCAACTCAATCATCTGACTGATCACCCTATGAATGGGGAAACAGAGTTGCTCCCCTTTAAAAACCCTGTAACAAGGGATCCTCAAGCAGTTCCTGCTGAACCGCCGGGAGAGCAATGTTCAGAGCCGCTAGGGAATGCGTAATAAGCGCCCCGAGCTCTTTTTTGCGAAATACCTGAAAAACGTTCGGATCTTCGCCCGGAATTATCTCCCCTTCTTCCAAATCACCAGTACAGGGGTCCAAACCTGCCTCTGAGAGGATTTCCCCTTCCTCTCCCATTTGAGGCTCCGAGAGGAGCAGTCCGAAGCCATCGGAACCTGCCTCTGCCGCCTTGAGAGGTCCCCTCACCTGGATCTGCCACCTTCATCTCCTCAGACGCAACCCCCAAGCTGCTGAGAGGAGCTGCATTGCTGCCAGACTGCTCCACCTTTAAGCAATAAGCCTTGTGCAAAGCAAGGATAATGTCCGGCGAAAACAATGACTGTACTCCCTCAGGAACTCCTGCAGGCAGTCCCTGCACCAGTACCTCCATATAGAGGAAGGCTTCTTAAATTTCACCTTCTGCTTCCCTGCCTTCCTGTGAGCCGCAGGAGAAACGGCCGCCCCAGACAAAATAGCCACCGTTCCCGCTTTAAATTCCTTGCTCTGAGGCATGTCCACGAGCTTCCCCGAAGGTAAAATGGGCTCCATCAAGCCCCCAAAAAGCTTCTCGACATTGCCACTGCCTCGTACACCCATTGCCTATTGGATATCGACCGATCATGTGATTTTCCACGGGGGTTTTTAACTTCCGTTTAGAGGGGGGATAGCATAACACAATTTGTTTTGAGAAAGAGCCGAGAATACCGGTGGCTCGAAACCGTACAACGTTGGGTTACAATACCAGATTTATTTGCGTGTGATAGCGGTGAACTTGTCTTCGGGACAATATTTTGAAGAAACCTTTGGAGAAACACGGGCATTTTGTCACGGTGTTGGGACATTTACAATCATCTATATTTTCCTATTCCTTGCCTCGATTATAGTGCAGGCACTGTCCGACGGCTGCCTGGGTGAGAATCTTCACAGTCTTGGCAAGTGCATATATCTATATGATTTGCAAGGGATTGTGGGCAATGCAGTTCATTCAAACCAGACACAGCTGCTGACAATAATTTAGTTGTGCTCAAGTGTTAAAGCCAAGAAGATATTTATTTATGGGGTTATTTCTCCCAACACAGATATGCTTGGTAGCACATAAATCAGGTTACTTGCTTCCAGTGTTTAACTTGGAAAAACAAAATCAAAATCAGGAACACATTCAAACTTGTCAGGCATTAGCTAATATTTTCTTAGCACATCAAACAACAAACGAAAAGCCACAAAGAAAGAAAAAAACTGTTCTTTTCAGGTTAACTTCTGATAACTTCCCACATAGATTCAGAAGTGATTCTCTCCTAGCTCACAAGCAATTAGGTAAGGCTCAATTGCTAGCAGTTATCCAGCTGAAACCCCTTTAGCTGGCTTGCTTTCTACTGTGTGGGTCAAATCCTGCTTCAGGAGCTTTTCTGAGTAGATTAAAGAACAAGTTTATATTTCTTTGTGATGGTTGCTGTACTTTATAACAGAAAATCACCAAAGGAGTTTGGACAGAGAGCAGTCCATATAAACACATTCTTCATCTGCAATCATTCCCCCTTCTTCAACAAGCATGGGTTCAATATCATGGATTGGCACAGATGACTCTCTCAATGGAGCACTTTCAGGAGAATACTTGTTTCCCTGCTGTCTTTCAAGGCTATAGCTAGGGCATAGATCAGTGTTCATACCCGAGCTTCCATTGCTGTTAGAGTTCCTCTCTATATAGCCTGGCCAGTATGTAGTCCAGTTCTTATGTCCAGCCTTCCAATCCAGATCCCTGGACACTGGATCTCTCTTCACATACCTTCTGGCACAGGTCTTAGGGTCCCTTCCACGTGCAGCCGTCTCCCTCACAGGTAGCGTCTGGAGTTTCCTAGCTCTGCAGCACCATTCCTCTGGCTTTCCCCAGTCCAATGGTGTATGCTGGCCCTTGAAATGCCTCCCAGTATACGTACTGCTCTGGACTCTTCTAGACCTCTCAAAGGCTTTTCTCTTCCTTCTTCCAAAGGGTTTCTTTCTTTCTCTGTCCGTCCGGTTTGGCTTCTGCTTCTGATGATCCTTCAGATGAAACTGATGATCAAGCTCAAGCTGATTCTCTGTAGAATAAACTCTACCTTTATTCTGCCTAGATGAGTGCTCCCCCCTAATACAGCGCAGCTGTGCTGAATCAGGCCCTGCCCTTTGAGATGAGTGCTTAGGGATTACCTCATAGCCCTCCTGATTGAACACACGTTTCCCCACTTCAGCTCCTCTAATGGCTGTTGGAAACCTGGTGCATTCTGGGACTGGTAGTCTTTTATGGGAAAATTCTGTTTTCTTATTTCTACCAGAACTGACAGGTTGCTTGTTCAGAGTCACTTCACCTTTTCTATAGCTCCTTCCTGAGCTATGATAAGCTTCCTTATCACAGCACTCATATCTAGCTCGGAGAGCTTTTGATGTAATGCGATATACACTGGTTGCCGGTCTTTGTTTTCTTGGACCGAAGAAGTGCGAGGCAGCAAGGACAACTATAGATAAGTACTGAGTTTCATACACCTTTTTTCGGTTGGTATTGAGGGTTATGGGTCCCTCGATCCTATATTAGGGTGGTGTCCCTACATTTTATAAAAAGAAAAAAACGGAACACCACACTACAAGAAGGGGATAGTTTTTCTCCTACCTTCCTGGTGTGTGTTCAAACAAAAATGTCCTAAATTTCTTTTTCTCTATTTCTAATGGCTTAACTTGGGAAATTGATAGGTTTTAAGTTTTGATTATCGTACACACGAACGGCAAAAAAACCCGGCCTGGACAGCCCGCAGCGATTTCCACACTGCACGCAGGCTGCCGACGCCAGTAACATGCGCGTAATGATGAAATAATCCCTCTGTGGCCCAAATTCAGCATGCGGTTCTCACACACTAACCTTCGCGCTTTCACAAATCCTTCTTGCACCAGCGTGCTGAAGCGGCAGCCCTCCCCCGTCTCCTGCTGCTAGCGGAACGCGGAGTATCAGTCACCGAGGCAGAAGGATGGATTCTGGGGCCCCCAGGTTCTCCCTCACCTACCAATGAAAAGAAGCCTTGGACCTTGAGCAGGCTCTGCCCAGATCGCTGACTGCTATAACACCAGCCAGACGAGGATCGTTTCTTCCCCCCCCCCCCCCCAAACGTAATGCCTCTACTGTCCTGGAGACATTGCCCTCCTAGAGCAATCCAGCCAACAGTCTTTTCTGTCACCAACTCAGCCTTGAAGGTCTATTCCTCTTTGTCTCACCAGGGAGCCTGTCAGTCAAACGTCCTGTCCAGCTGCTGAGGACTGAAGGACTGGCTTGCTGTCACCAGGGGGAGCCGGATAGCCTGTCAGCAAGAACTTTCAGATTTCAGTCCTCAGCTGCTGGAGGAGACTGACAACCCGACTGTTCCTGGACTGGCCCGGAGAAACAAAGAAGAATTACTCTGTAAATCAAGGTGATTGTGTAAAATGTTAACTAGATCAAACAGATATTTTGCTTGACATTGCATAATGTCATTGCAGGTATTATTGGAGTGGAGGAGTGGCCTAGTGGTTGGGGCAAGGTACTTCAGGCCAGAAGGTTGGGGTTCAAATCCCACTAGAGGACAGCAACCTTGGGCCGGAAGGACTGGGGTTTCTAGTCCCACAGGTGCTCCTTGTGGTCTTGGGCAAGCCACTTAACCCTCCATAGCCCATGTTCCCTGTAAAATAGTTATCTCCAAGTTATAATGCCCTGTTCAATGTAATTTCAGTTTGTTCAATGTAAACCTCACTGATGCAGAATAGCGCTGTATATAAGAGAATGTAAATAAATAAATAAATACATACATACATGTAAATAAGCCCAATATCCTGTTTCCAACAGTGGCCAATCTAGGTCATACGTACCTAGCAGTTCCCCCAAAAGACACAGGCTCCACAATGCTTGTATTGGGTCAAGCATTGATATCCTGGGTCCCTTTTTAATAAAGGTTTATGGATCTTTCCGCCAGGAACTTGTCCAAACCTTTTTTAAACCCATTTCGATGCCCAGTCTTCCAATTTATCAAGATCCTCCTGCATTTTTCCACAATCCTCTTGGGTTTTAACAACTTTAAATAGTTTTGTGTCATCGGCAAATTTGATAACCTCGCTAGTTATTCCCTTTTCCAGGTCATTTATGAATATGTCAAAAAGCAGCGGACCCAGTACAGATCCCTGGGGTACTCCACTATTGCCAAAAGTCTCTGATGAGGGACCTTGTCAAAGGCTTTCTGAAAGTCCAGATACATCATCATCAACAGACTCACCTTTGTCCACCTGTTTATACACAGCTTCAAAAAACATAACAGATTAGTAAGACAAGATCTTCCTTGTCTAAAGCCATCTTGGCTGTCTCCCATTAGGCCATTACTATCTACATGCTGAGTAATTTTGTTCTTTATGATGGTTTCTACCATTTTTCCCGGTACTGACGTCAGGTTCACCAGTCTGTAGTTTCCCGGATCACCCCTGGAACCCTTTTTAAAAATTGGGGTTACATTAGCATTCCTCCAATCTTCAGGTATTATAGATGATTTTAATGAAAGTTCACAGATTACTAATAGCAGGTCTGCAATCTCATATTTCAGTTCTTTCAATACCCTTGGACGTATACCATCCAGTCCAGGTGATTTGCTACTCTTCAGTTTATCAAATAGTTGTAATATATCTGCCCGGTGGAGCGATATTTCTCTCAATTCCTCTGCAGTATCACTTTTAAATACCACTTTTGTCTTGGGTAACTTCCCTACATCTACCTCAGTAAAGTCCGAAGCAAAGGTTCAGTCTCTCCGCTATAGTCCCCTCTTCCTGCCTCTTTTACCCCTCTATAATCTAATGGTTCAATTGACTCTCACAGATTTGCTACGAATGTACTTTAAAAAGGCTTTATTTTGAGTTTTTGCTTCCGTAGCAAGTTTCTTCTCAAATTCTCACTTTGCCTGCCTTATCAGTGCTTTTCATTTAACTTGCCAGTGCTTGTGCTGTTTCCAGTTTTAGTCATTTGGCTCTTTTTTCCATTTCCTGAAAGATGCTTTTTTGGCAAAAACAGCCTCTCTGACCTCACCTTTAAATTATGCTGGTAGTTTTTTGGACTTTCTTCCACTTTTCTTAATGCGTGGAATACAGCTGTTCTGGGCTTCCAGGATAGTATTTTTAAACACCCAAGCTAGATTTAAATCTTTTAACCTTTGCAACCGCTCCTTTTAGTTTTTTCTTAACTATTTTCCTCATTTTATGATAGTCTCCCTTTCGAAAATTAAAAGGTAGTACTGTGGATTTCCTTACCATCCCTCCTCTACTAATTAAACAAAATCCGATCATGCTATGATCACTATTGCCAAGTGGCCCCAACACAATTATCTCTTGCACCAAATATGGTGTTCCACTAAGGACTAGGTCCAATATGGCTTCCCCTCTGGTCGCTTCATGAACCAGCTGCTCCAAGCAGCAGTCATTTATTTCATCTAGGAACTTTATCTCCCTAGCATGTCCTGCCATGACACTGACCCAGTCGATACCGGGGTAATTTTAATCACCCATTATTATTACTGTGTTGTGACTTTTGATAGCTTCCTTGATTTCTTTGAGCATTTCATCATCAATTTGCTCATTCTGGCCAGGCGGTCAATAGTACACCCCCACTGCCATCACCTTCCCCTTCTTACATGGAATTTCAATCCATAGAGATTCTACAGCAAATTTTGTTTCCTGCAAAACTTTAATCCTTTTTGACTCAATGCCCTCTCTAACAGAGCGCAACCCCCTCCACCAGTTTGATCAGCTCTATCATTACGATATAGTTTGTACCCAGGTATCAGTGTCCCACTGGTTGTCCTCCTTCCACCATGTCTCTGAGATTATCTTTATCTTTATTCTTTATTGAGTCTCTTGATTAACCGCCCAGGCATCAGGGCGGTGTACAATAACAAAATGGCAACTGCAGAAAATAAAGTACCTAACCTCTCATTTAGTGCTATATATTCTAACTCTCACATCTTATTTTTTAGACTTCTAGCATTTGCATACAAACATTTTAGAGACTGTATTTTATTCATATTAATCTGGCTATTGGTAAGCATGGGTAATTTGGAATCTTTTCGCTCTGTCTGCACCATACTCAAGGGCATTTGGGCTACTTTAATCTTTTTTGGAACCTCTCTGCTTTTGGTAGTATCCTTCAAGGATACCTTCTTCCGAACCATGTGCTCTTGGGCAACTGTCTGCTTTCCCCTATTATCTAGTTTAAAAGCTGCTCTATCTCCTTTTTAAAGATTAAATGCCAGCAGTCTGGTTCCATCCCTGTTAAGGTGAAGCCCATCCCTTCGGAAGAGCCCCTCCTTTCCCCAGAATGTTCCCCAGTTCCTAACAAAACCAAAACCCTCATCCTTGCACCATCGTCTCATCCACGCATTGAGACTCCGGAGCCCTGCCTGTCTTTTGGGTCCTGCACGTGGAACGGGAAGCATTTCAGAGAAAGCTATCCTGGAAGTTCTGGATTTCAACTTCCTAACTAAAAGCCTAAATTTAGCCTCCAGAACCTTCCTACCACATTTTACTGTGTCACTGGTACTGACATGTACCAAGACAGCAGACCCCTCCCCAGCACTATCTAAGACCTTATCTAGGCGGCGCGTGAGGTCTGCTACCTTCACACCAGGGAGGCATGTTACTAGGCGATCCTCACGTCCACCAGCCACCCTGCTATCTACATGCCTAATGATTGAATCACCAACTATAACGGCTGTCCTAACCCTTCCCTCATGGGCACATAGCCCTGGAGAAACATCCTCGGTGCGAGAGGGTTTTACATCACTTGGAGGACAGGTCCTAGTTACAGGATCACTTCCTGCCACACCAGGGTGATGCTCTTCTGTCACGTGACCTCTCTCCTCCATGGCAACAGGGATGTGGCCAGACTGGAGGTGGGACTTCAGGACTATATCCCTGTAGGTCTCGTCTATGTACCTCTGTCTTTCTTAAGTCTTCCAAGTCTGCTATTTTAGCCTCTAGAGAATGGACTCGCTGCGAGAGCAAAGAGCTCCTTGCACTTAGTGCACACTTAAGACCTCTCACCAACTGGGAGAAAATCATACATGTGACACTCAATGCAAAGGAATGGAAAGCCCCATCTCACTGCTGGACTGTTGTCTGCATCTTAGTTTAAAGCTTGTGTTTAAATCTTTAATTTTCTTACTTACTAAGGGTTGGTGTGGATGCGTATACTAATAAAAGTGTATCTAATATGTTTAATATACCTTGTTCACCTGAAGCTTAATAATCTCAGGTCCTTAATGTATGACTGATTTGGATAAAGAGCTGCACCTTAGAACAGCCCCTTTCCTTTAAGATGTGTAAGTACCTATAAAGCTATGATTATCCCAGGGGTGGGTGGGTGTGTGTTGGGGAGGGAGGGAAATAAGACCTATTAAAAGATGGCTGTTACAAGGTACCCTGTCCTGTACCTTCAGCAGGGGGGAGGGGGTTAGTCTCTCAGGTAAACAAGAGCAGGGAAAAAAAGTTTAACACTCAGCACGCTCTGGAGACAGAGCAGGGAGAGATTTTTAATTCAAAGTAACAGTTAACCTGGCCAACACACAAAGTCCAGATAGTTGAAAGAGGCAGGGTAAGTTATACAGCTGAGAAAGCTGAACAAAGTGCTAAAGAGGACAGAGAGATGAAGTAGCACACCAATAAAGACAAACAAATAGATAGCATGCAGGCAGACAGACAGCTAGAACTCACAGCAAATGTGTCACAGGAGCTAAATATCCACCTCTCTAGCAGAGCACTTGCGAGGGCACTGCTCTTCCCAGAGCAGAGAGAGGCAAACAGGTTGGTTTAATCGGTATGCCCACTCTGTTGCTTTTATTCTGTTCAGCTCCCCTTTTATGTGTTCAATCTGATGTAGCCACCTTTTGTCTCCTTTTCTCTTATGGAGTGCTACCAAGTCCTCCAACCTTTTTAGTAGCTGCTTCTCCTGTTGAGTCTTTAATCTTTTCTTTTGACTTGCCACCAAAATCAGGTGCCCCCCCCCCCCAGGACTGCTTTAAGCCCATCCCATATTCCAGATAGTGTCACTTCCCCAGTATTATATATGTTATGCACTCCTTGATCAGTGTTCTCATTGTTTCTACATCTTTTGGATCCTCTAAGAGGGATTCATTTAATCTCCAAAATCTTAAGCCTCTCTCAGGATTCGTCAGTTTAATTTCTATTCCTACGGGCACGTGATCCAACCACATGATCTGCCCTCTCTCTACGTTTTGTACTCCCTCCACCAATTTCCCATCTATCCATATCTAATCTACTGTAAATATCATGTGGGTGGGAGTATAAAGTAATCCCGCTGTGCCTCTTTCAGATATCTCCAGGTCTCCCTCGCCCCATTTTATCCATCAGTTTTTTCAGCTGTACACGGACTCCTCGTGGGCCCTCTCCCTTATCTGTTCTATCTAGTTTGACATCTAGTATAGTATTAAAATTGCCTCCGATTATTATTAATTATTAATGGGTCCTTCAATCTATCTTTCACTTGTGTGCAAAATTCTTGGAAAAAAGCCCCTTGCTTAACATTGGGCACATACATACAGCATAAGCTCACTGATCTACCCTTAATCACCACCCTCCATAATAGATACTGGCCTTTGGGGGTCTCCGATCACTTCCTTCTCCTCTAGCCGTAACCCTTTACCAAACAAAATCCCCATCCCTGCTTTTTTGGGCTGCTCTTTCTGGCTAGCCAGAAATATCTAGTCATATGTTCCCTGCCTCAGCCAACATTCCCGAGATCTTTTCAAGTGTTTTTCCTGGATCATCAGGATTTCCGCTTTCAATCTAGTGCTCTCCTCTATCAAGGATTTTTGGTTTTGCCACGTGTTGAGCCCTTTTACATTTAGTGTCACAATTCTCAAAATCCCCCCTGTGCTTGCTGAATTAGCCATTAGTTATTATAATGTGACAGACAGACAATCTCCCCATGCTTGTGAGACCTGGATCCTTCCCCTCTACTATATTTCTTCTTCCCTCCTCTTTGCTTTTTTGTACCCTAACCCCTCCTCCACCATCCCTCCATCCTCCTGCTCCCATTCCATATTACCTCATCACTCTCCAGCCCCCCCCCCCCTTCATTCATACCAATACCCTTTTACTATAATCCATTCTCTCATATACCTTTCATATCACCCCCATTACATTACCCAAACCACCAACAACTTCATTCCTAATTTTCACTCCTTTCTCCGATCTTAGTACCCTTAATTGACCAACAGCAGCCCTTACGACCTTGCAAGTCCTCAGGAAGCAGGCAGCATCTTCCCTGTGCCCTGTTTGTTTCTCTTGTCCTTTTTTTCTGCTCTTTGCAATGCACTATATTGTTCATCTCCATGGACCATAGGTTCTTCAACAGTAGGTATCTCCGCCAGCCCTGCTTCCTTCATAGTTGCCGCCAGTTGTGAAAGTGTGGTCACCCGCCGCATCACTCTGTTGCTAGTAAATGAAAATCCAATCGGGTAGAGCCACCTACACCACAGTTCGTCACGCAGCTTCTGTGTTAAACCATGCCATGCTTTCGTGCGCTGCAGAGTCACCAGTGCTAAGTCCGCATATATATATCCACTTTGTGCCTTTTCCAACAGAATGTCCCCATTGCTCTCATCTTGGCCAAGATCTTTTCTTTTATTTCAAAATCATGTACATATGATAATGTCCCTAGGCCACTCACTCCATCAGGGACCCAGCGCCCTTTGCGCCTGATCCAATTTAATGTTGTTCTACTCCCCTGCTCTTCCGCCTCTTGGGAGGATTCCTTTGAGATTTTGCGAGCTACTTGCATAGTGTCCCGATAGTCCTCCTCCTCTGGGACCCCGTTTAGGCATAATTTAAATTATTCCGCCTGGATCTGTTTTCCAGTTCTTCAACTTTAAAGTTCTGGCATTGCCTTAGCTTCTGCTAATTCTTTCAATTAGGGTTTTTTTTTGTTTCGTTTTATTTATTTTTTTTACTGTTCCCACTGAACTTTGTAGATCTTCTAGTTGTGTCTCCGATTCCTCCATTCTTCTCCCAACGTCCACCAATTCTACCCACATTTCGGCCAATACACCCTCCATGTCTATGCAGATGCCTGCCATTTCCGTTCACAAATCTTTAAACCAGAAGCGCAGTTCATCCTTTGTAATTTGCAAAAGTGCACTAGTTCCTTTCCTGGTCTCTACATCCCTGCCGTGTCCGCCTCCTCACTTTCACTTTCCCTCTCTGCCGCCATCTTTTCTGCCTCCTTGTGCTTGGCTTTTGAGTTGGTGTAGGCAAACTCTCTTATCAGCGGTCCATTTTCTCATGTTTCCCATTGGATTCCTCTTTAGTTTGGCAGTTGCTTCCTTGCTAATTTCCCCCTTTCTGGGGGTTTGGACTCTGGAGCTGCAGCTCAGTCGTCCATGCAGGTGGGTGACATCACCGGAAGTTGGGACTCAGTTTTACTGCCCTCCGTTTTCTTCCTTACAGCCATGTTCTGATCCCAAAAGATACAGGAACAGTCTCCTCTGCAATAAACCTGTACTGTCTTCATAGAGCGCTTAGCTAAAGTGGCCATTTACCTCCAGTGACATTATTTCCTCCTCCAGAATTACACACCTTTTGATGTATGTCAAGTTTTTCCAATTTACTCATGGTATAAAGTGGTGTTCTGTTTTGTTTTTAAATGATCTACAAAAGGAGAACAAGCCACATTAAATGATTCTTTTTTAATATTAAAATGACAGTTTTAGGTCTTTTTCCTCCTTTACACATATAATAATTTACTATTGTAAGGTTGCACATTTAATCCAGCAGTTTCTTAACAGCTTACATAGAAGACCATGAACAAAAGAGGGAACCAACAGATT
Organism: Ichthyophis bannanicus; assembly: GCA_033557465.1. NCBI lineage: Eukaryota > Metazoa > Chordata > Amphibia > Gymnophiona > Ichthyophiidae > Ichthyophis > Ichthyophis bannanicus. The sequence continues at coordinate 88,020,144 of CM066035.1, read as the reverse complement.
GAAAGGGACAACACATTTATGCTATTTCCTTCTCAAAACAAGCTTCGCTATATTCATTACATACATATACAGTATCTTATGTAGCTAACCTAAAGTGATAATTTGCAAGTGTGCACTGGTTTTTTTCAACCAGTCTTATACTGCACCTTCTAAAATCTCTGTACTTTGGAAATGTACGTGGCTGGCTATGTACATAAATCGTTGCACTACACAATTTAAATTGATGCAACTTCCCTTCCTATCAGGACCCCAATGTGATTTACAGATATTGTTGAATAGAGTCACTTCCTGGGTAAAATCTCCCTCCACCAATTCCAATGTCTGATCTGCATAGCAGATTTTACAGGGAGGAAAACAAATCACATTACTGTTGCCATTCCATTACAGTAAACTCAAATGGGGATAAGCGAGCTACCCAACAAAATCAAAGAATGGTGTTTGAATTGATTGATGAGTTACGAACATTTTGACCCCTTTTTAAACTCTCTCCAGTGGTTCTCAACCCAGTCCTCTGTAAGCTCCCAGTTCATTGAGTTTTCTGGGAGAGATTTCAGGATATAGATGAGAAACTTTGTGCACAATGGAGAAAGTAATAAAGACCTATCATATGAATATTCATTGTGTATGTCATGAAAATAAAAAAGCTTTTACCATCTGAGTGTGCCAAGGACTCATTGAAAATCACTCCTCTCATGGAAAAATGTTTTACAATCCTGGCACATCAGAGGCCAGTATACCTCCCTCTCTTTAAATATAGAAACATAGAAATATGACGACAGAAAAAGACCACATGGCCTATCTAGTCTGTCCTTCCATATCTACAACTAAAACAGTCCCTTTTTTACCTTTAGAGATCCTCTGTGTTTGTCCAATGCTTTTCTGAATTCAGTTACTGTCCTCATCGCTACCACTTCCACTGGGAGACTATTCCACGAATCCACCACTCTTTCCGTAAAGAAATATTTCCACATATCACTCCTGAATCTATCTCCCTTCACCCTCATCCCATGTCCCCTCGTAGCAGAACTTGCTTTCAATTGAAAGAGGCTCTCTCCCTGAACATTTATTCCACGGAGGTATTTAAACATCTCAATCATATCACCTCTATCCCGCCTTTTCTCTAAGGTGTACATATTAAGATCCTTCAGTATGTCCACATATGCTTTATAATGAAGACCACTAATCATTTTAGTAGCCACCCTCTGCACCGACTCCATCCTGTTCACATCCTTTTGAAGGTGTGGTCTCCAGAATTGCACACTATACTCCAAATGAGGTCGCACCAAAGACTTATACAGAGGTATTATCACCTCCTTTTTTCTGCTAGCCATTCCTCTCCGTATGCACCCAAGCATCCTTCTAGCTTTTGCCGTCACCTTTTCTACCTGTTTAGCTACTTTAAGATCATCAGACACAACCACGCCTAGGTCCCGCTCTTCTTTAGTGGACAAAAGTACTTCACCCCCTATACTATATTGCTCCCTTGGATTGCTGCAGCCCAAATGCATGACCTTACATTTTTTAACATTAAATCCCAGCTGCCAGATTCTAGACCTCTCTTCAAGCTTAGCTAGATCCCTCCTCATGTTATCTACACCTTCCTGGGTGTCTACTCTATTGCAGATTTTGGTATCATCCGCAAAGAGGCAAACTTTACCCGACAGCCCTTCCGCTATATCACTAAGATGTTAAAAAGAATCGGACCAAGGACAGATCCCTGGGGCACACCACTGGTAACATCCTTCTCCTCAGAGTGAGCTCCATTTACTTGTACTACTCTGTCACCTCCCACCCAACCAATTTCTAACCCAAGCAGTAACTTTAGGATCCATCCCTAGGGTGCTCAGTTTGTTTATAAGTCGCCTGTGAGGAACAGTGTCAAAGGCTTTACTGAAATCTAAATACACCACATCTAGGGCTCTCCCTCGATCCAACTCCCTGGTCACCCAGCCAAAGAAATCAGATTTGTCTGACAAGACCTGCCTCTGGTGAATCCATGCTGCCTCGGATCCTGTAATCCGCTGGACTCCAGAAACCTCACTATTTTCTCTTTCAGCATTGTTTACAATAATTTACTCAACACCGAAGTTAAACTAACCAGCCTGTAGTTTTCAACCACATCCTTACTTCTGCTTTTGTGTAAAGGCACAACATGAGCCTCTCTCCAGTCCTTTGGCACCACTCCCAATGAGGCATTGAAAAGGTCAGTCAGTGGAGCTGCTAGAACGTCCCCAGGTTCCCTCAGTATTCTAGGGTGTATCCCATCCGGTCCCATCGCTTTGTCTACTTTAAGTTGAGATAGTGTCTCACGAACACAGTCTTCTGAAAATTGTTCAAGATGATCCTCGCTTCTGTTCCCGTTTGTGGGTGTTTTCTGAGGTCCTGCTCCTGGTTCTTCATCTGTTAACACAGAACAGAAATATTTGTTAAGCAATTCTGTTTTATCCTTATCAGCTTCTACATATTCCTCCCCCCGCACCCTTGAGTCTGACAATACCACTTCTGCCCTGTCTCTTCTCATTAACATATCTGAAAAATGTCTTATCCCCCCCATTTTATTGCATTGGCTATTTCCTCCTCCTTTTGAATCTTTGCTTTCCTGACTACTTTGCTAGCTTCTCTAAGTTTTTCCAAATACAGATGCCTGTCTTCCTCTCTCTGTGATCTCTTATTTCATGAAGGCCTCCCTCTTTTTCTTCACTTTTTCAGCTACTTCTTTTGAAAACCATAGCGGTCTCCTTTTCCTTTTACCTTTATTTACCATTTTAACAAAAAGGTTGGTTGCCCTTAAAATATCCCCTTTCAGTTTTGCCCACTGTTTTTCTACATCCCCCAGCTGTTCCCATCCCACTAACGACTCCCTGAGGTATTGGCCCATCTTTAAAAAGTTAGTCTTCCGAAAGTCTACGATCCTCACCTTTGAATGGATTCTAAGAGCCCTAAGTCCTAATACTGAACCACACCATCTGGTGATCACTGGATGCAAAATGATCTCCCACTGGATGCAAAATGATCTCCCACTACAACATCAGAAACACTTTCACTATTGGTAAGCACCAAGTCCAGTATGGCCCGTTCACGTGTGGGGTCTGTTACCAATTGCCTGAATAGTTCTCCCTGTAGAGAATCCAGGATCTCCTTACTTCTAGATGATACTGCAGCAGGAATGTGCCAATCAACATCTGGCATATGGCAGCTCAGCTATCTGCTGCAAGATTACAGCTCCACTGTGCAAACCAGCTTCTACAGAGATGACATTTTACTTACCAGATAATGTCCTTTCCTTGAGTCCTGCCAGTCCAGACAAGTGGGTTGTATTCCCCCACCAGCAGATTGATGTAGACAAAGAACCAATGAGAAGCCCAAGCTTCTATAACCACTCCCTTACCTCTATTTGCCTCAGCCACCATAGGGCTCTTCAGTATTCTTCCTAAAGCATACGGGAGAACATGGCAAGTCTCACACAACCTCAGCATGAGTAACAATGATTGATCAAACAGAAGTGAACTATGTACAGGCAAATATAACCAGAAGGCCATCAGAACATGAACCTGCAGAGCCAAGCACATACCTTTTGGGTCCGCTGTGATGTATCACCGCAGAACAACAGAGCAAACAGTTCTAGGAGCGAGTTCTGGACTGGTCTAGCAGGACTCAAGGAAAGGACATTATCTGTTAAGTAAAATGTCATCTTCCATATTGTACTGCTAGACCAGTCCAGACAAGTGGTGTGTACTAAAGCTAAACCTCCACTGGGCGAGAAGACATAGCAGCTCGCAAAACCTTGGAGCCAAAGGCAATGTCCACCAACACATGGACAACCAAGCGGTAACACTTGACGCCCATGCTGCTGCCTGACAAATGTCTGAAGGGCTATTGAACTCTGCTCAGTCCACGAGGACACTTGCGCTCAAGTAGAATGGGCATACATGCCATCTAGATCAGACCAGTTCCACAACAGATATGCAGAGGCAATGGCCTCCTTAATCCAGTGCCCCAATGTAGACTTAGCTGTCACATCACCCTTGCGCGGGACAGCAAACACCACAAACAGATGATCCGATTTACAAAACATTTGTAACCTCCAAGTACCAGAGAAGCATCTCCCAGACGTCCACAAAGCGAAGATCTTTTTCCTTCACCTGACATTGCTCTGTAGAGGAGGGTAGCAAGTAAACCACCTGGTTCACCTGAAAGGAAGAATCACCTTAGGAAAGAAGGCAGACACAAAAAATGGCCTCCTCTGAAAAGACAGAAAAGGATCTTGGCAAGACAGAAAAGGATCTTGGCAAGACAGAAAAGGATCTTGGCAAGACAGAAAAGGATCTTGGCAAGACAGAAAAGGATCTTGGCAAGACAGAAAAGGATCTTGGCAAGACAGAAAAGGATCTTGGCAAGACAGAAAAGGATCTTGGCAAGACAGAAAAGGATCTTGGCAAGACAGAAAAGGATCTTGGCAAGACAGAAAAGGATCTTGGCAAGACAGAAAAGGATCTTGGCAAGACAGAGCCTGCAACTCAGTAATTCGCCATGTGGAATAAATCGCAACCAAGGCAGCCATCCTGGGCATCAATTCCTTCAGAGTTGTGTGCTGCAACAGCTCAAGGGCCCAGACATCAAAGCCCTGGAGCACCAGACAAAGATTCCCAGAAAAGACCAATGACCGGAGGGAAGGACGCAGGCGCCGATCCCCCTGACGAAAACACGCAACATTCGGGTACAAGGCTAGCAATTTACCAGCCGCTGTACCTCAAACAGGCTTAAGCTGCCACCTGAACTTTCAGGGAGCTAAGAGAACATCTCTTCTCCATACCTTCCTGCAGAAAAGCCAACAGAGATGACACCTTGGCCGTCTCAGGAACAAGCTGCTGTGCACCGCACCATCACTGAAAGAGGCAGCAAATCCACATGTATGCCAGGTTGGCAGACCTTTTCTGGACTCTAAAAAGAGTGGAAACCACCGCAGGAATGTACCTGTTATGCGCTAGCCATCTCCTTTCAAGAGCCAAGCCCTAACGAGAAGGGAGATGGGTTTTCTATGACAATCAGCCCGACATAAGAAGCCCCAAGATGGAAGCAAATAAAGAGCACTTGCAGGAGCCACATCAGATTTCCAAACCACACTCTCCTCTGCAAATCCAGTACCACCAGAATACTCCTACACACCGCATCACATGCCCCACCAAGGGCCATGAAGGAAACACATACAGCAAGCATAGACTTTATCAAGGCAAAACCAAAGCATCGAAGCCTTCGAACCCTGTCTCCGTGCGGCGACTGAAGCAGCAACACACTTTGGCACTGGAGTGGGTCAGGGCAACCTCAGAGGCAAAGAATCAACTGAAAATGCCTGACTGAACTCCCACTCTCTGGATCCAGAGTGTGCTGGCTAAAATAGTCCGCTTCCACATAGTACACCCTGGCAACGTGCCGAGTCAACAGTGCTAGGAGACTCTTCTCTGCCCAGGCAAACAGGATGGAGAAATTTCACTTACCGTTAATTTCCTTTCCTGGCATCCTGCTAGACCAGTCCAGATAATCAGGTTTATCTCCCCCTACCAGCAGATGTTGGAGACAGAGAAAAAAAATTATACCAGAAGCTGATTGGCCGGGTCTGGTAGACATACAAGCATGCCCCCTAGGTGACACCCTCAGTATACTCAGACAAGCAACAAGGAAACCAAGAGAACGAGAACATAACTAAACTATGTACAGCGGAAATAAAGTCAGGAGAAGCAGAGGAGAATACCCTGCTTGAGATGGCCGCTGAGACTTAGTGCGTTGCAAAACTGGGAGGGTCCTGGACTAGTCTAGCAGGATTCCAGGAAAGGAAATTAATGGTAAGTGAAATTTCTCCTTCCAACTCATCCTGCTAGACAAGTCCAGACAATTGGGTAGTACCCAAGCTAACTGCCCTCCGGGTGGAAAGACAGAGCCATTGCAACCACGTTGGCCCCGAATCGGGCCTCCTCCCGCGCCTGAAGATCCAGCCGATAGTGTTGGGCGAATGTAGAGAGGGAGGACCAGGTGGCCGCCCTATAAATGTCAAGAGGGGAGACCTGCGAGCACTCCGCCTACGACGCAGCCTGGGCCCTCATGGAGTGCGCTCGTAACCCCAAGGGTACGGATTTGTCACAGATTATGTAGGCGGACTCAATAGTCTGACGAAGCCACCAAGAAATGGTAGACTTCGAAACTGCAAGTCCTTTCCGAGGACCTGCAAACAGAACAAAGATGGTCAGACTCGTGGAATGGATTTATGACCTTCAAATAATGATAGTGAACTCTTGAGATCCAGTGTCCAGATATCCTTATGCCGGCCGGAAGACTAGTCTTTGGGGAAACATGGTATGAAAATAGGTTATTACACCCTTTCATTTGAATCAACCTTCAGTAAGAAGCAAGGGACAGCATGCAGAGAAACACCGCCCTCCGAGAAGGAGAGATAAGGATCACGGCACGATAAGGTCTGCAACTCTGATACCCTATGCGCGGATGTTATTGCTATCAAAAAGGCTGTTTTAAGGGTCAGATCACAGAGCGATGCTCCCTTAAGCGGTTCGAAAGGTGAGTCCATAAGAACCCTGAGGACTAAGGAAAGATCCCAAGGCTGTACTACTGGCCGGATAGGAGGACGTATTACCTCAGCTCCCTTGAGAAAACATGTCATGACAGCGTGAGATGCAAGGGAGCAGCCGCCTATCGGTCCCCTGAAGCAGGTAAGGGCCGAGACATGAACTCAAAGAGCGCCGAGAGCTAAGCCCTTGTCGAGACCCTCCTGAAGAAAGGCGGGAACTTGAGGTATCTGAGTGCGCCAAGGCGAAAGGCGATGCCGCGAGCATCAGAGCTCAAAGACACGCCACACCTGAACATAAGCCCATGGATATAGAGGGCCGACGAGCTTTGAGCAGAGTAGCCACCACTCGAGGAGAATAGCCTTTATGGCTCAGCTGGTGGCGTTCAAGAGCCAAGCCGTAAGCGAGTAGGGAGCAGGGTCGTCCATCGTGATCGGTCCCTGCCATAGGAGTCCTCGGCAAGCACAGAGCTGCAAGGGAGCCGCTCGGGCTAGTCGAACGAGGTTGGCATACCAAGGCCTCCAAGGCCAATCCGGAGGCACAAGAATCACGGCCCCCCGCGTGTGTTCTGATCCACTGGAGAACCTTCCCGATGAGTGGCCACGGGGGGAAAGACGTATAGTAGCGCTGTCACCGGCCACGGCTGGGCTAAGGCATCCAGTCCCTGTGACCCGTACTCCCTCCGGCAGCTGAAAAAGGTCGGGTCTTTGGAGTTGGTTGACGACGCCATGAGATCCATCACAGGTCGACCCCACATTTTCACAATCCTTTGAAACGCCCAGGAAGCTAACTCCCATTCGTCGGGATCGAGGACATGACGGCTGAGGAAATCTACCTTCACACTGGATGTGCCGACAAAGTCTGCAGATGTCTTTCTGCCCACTGGAAGAGAAGTGCCATCTCCCTGGCTACTCCGAGGCATTTGGTACCACCTTGGCGGTTTGAGATAGGTCACTGTCATCGCGTTGTCGGAAAGAACCCGAACCGCCTGAGAACGAAGCAGTGGCAGGAATCTGAACAAAGCCAGGCAAACCACCCGAGCCTCCAGTCGGTTGATGGTCCAACGCGCTTCGCGGGGCGACCAAGTGACCTGAGCCATGTGATTCAGGCAATGCGCTCCCCAACCGGAGAGGCTCGCATCTGTTGTCACCACATGGAGGCAGCGGTTAACGCTCTTGAGGTCGAGGATCGAGCGAAAGAAACAGTCCTTTTTGGGAACCACGAAATAGATGGAATACCGGCCTGTACCACGCTTGGTGGGAGGAACGGGACAGATAGCGTGCAGGAGAAGACGACGACGAACTGTGGAGAGAATGGCTGCTCTCTTTCAAGGAGCTCCTCCTGGAGAGATGAGAAAGGCTTCGGGAATGGGCAGATAAGTCTCGAGAGTGTAGCCCCAAGCACTGTTCCCTCTAAGCTGTGCGCGTGTGCGCGCGCACACACTTCGCCGAGCGAGCGCACATACTTTACAACAGAGCGCACAAAAATTACGGTTCTGATTCTGATAGAAAACACAGACGTCTTAAAATTGAAAAGTTGTTCTGTATTTCCAGTTTTCACAAGTTCTACAATATTTTCTAGTGCAATCAATGTGATGTACATACTGTATTCTGACGTGTAGTCAAATTTTAAAGTATATAACTCCGAGTGTTTTTATGTGGAGCACAAAAATTTAACCTTCCTTCAAAAGCTGCACAGCTGATATTTTATGCGCAGACAGCCTACAGAAAATTAGAGGGAACATTGGCCCCAAGACACAATCTGGAGGACCCAGCAATCAGAGGTGATGACTGCCCACTGCAGAGAGAACAGAGCCAACCGCCCTCCCATTGGAGGTTGCATCTCAGGTGGGCGATCCTCCCCGTCAGCAGGAGAAGCGCATGCCTCCGGAGAACTTGTTTGGACCTGAGTACGACTCGTTGCTCTTTCAGGCACCCCGAAAGGGCTGCGACTTTTGGACAAAGCGATTAGAGGAAGACAGAGGTGCCAATCTACCAGGCCGGTAATGACGAGTGTCACGGGATGTACACATACACCGAAAGGTCCAAGCATAAGCCCTGGGCATACGTCACAATGAGGATTTTAGCTTATCCTCCGGCAGGCGCTGAGGCTTGATCTCACCCAGATCCTTGACTAACTTGTCGAGGTCCACACCAAAGAGGAGCCTACCTTTAAAGGGCAGCCTAGATAGACGCGTCTTAGAAGCGACATCTGCCGACCACTGGCGCAACCAGAGCCATCAGTGAGCTACGGTGACAGCCACTATTGAACAAGCAGAGAGACGCAGCAAGTCGTAAAAGGTGTCTGCTAAGTAGGCCGTGACTGACTAAGCAACCCAGTGCCAGATCCTCCAGCAAGTGCTGAATCAAACGCAACAAGGCTCGGGCACCGAGACTACCGCAGACGGTGGCCTGGAGAGCCAGCAATGAAGATGAAAAGGCGGTTTTAAGAAGACTCTCGACCTTTCTGTCCTGTTGGTCCCGCAGCGCTGCTCCTCCTTCAACTGGAATAGTGGTGTGTTTTGTGATGCCTGACACAAGCGCATCCACTTTCAGATACGCGAGCCGCTTCTCCTATTCTGTGGAAGACCAGAGATAAAGTTGGCCGAGACGGCGAGTTGTCCACAAGGAAGTGGTCCAGCGCCTCCCATTCCTGAGACACCATCTACTGCAGTTCTGCTGGAAAAGGAAATGCCCTGGAAGGCTTTCAAATGCCCTGCAGAATGGGGTCTGCCTGCGACTGTGCTTGAGACTCCTGAGTCATAGGAGGTTCAACCAGGCGCAAGGCTTCCACCGCCTGCGCAATCAAGGCTGGTAACTCGTCCTTGCGGAAGAGACGGATATCTTGCGCATCCCCCTGGCTGTCTGCTGAGTTTGCCGATGGAGAGTATTCGCTATCCTCCCGATCAGAGCTCTCAGTCTCTGAAGATATGTCCTCCTCTGGGACTCCTGGCCATGTATCCGTTCCCCATAGAAGCTCTTTGGAAGGACTACTGTCTTTTGGAGCCAAATCGCTGCGGTGACGCTTTCGTGAGGCCGTGGCAGCGTTTACAGTGCTAGGAGAAAAATGCCCCGCCGAGTCCAATCCTGCCGCGTCCGATCGCCAGATGGACAAGGCTTGCTTAAAAAGGGCCAGAAACTGTGCATTCGATGACGGGGAAGGGGCTTCTACGGCTAAGACCGAGGAGACCAAAGGCTGGGGAGAAGGAGAGGAGGGTCTAAGCCCCTCCGCCACAGGCACCGAGCGAGGGCTTGTTGAAGGAGCGGGAGCCAAGGAAGAAGTATCCCTGGGGGGGGAGGAAACTGCTGCAGAAGATTCTCCAGGCTGATAGGAGCAGGCTACACATACCCTATCTTTTAGGTCTTTTTGTTTTCTGCTGCATACAATGCCTTCCTAATCTCAGAGGTGCATCATGAGAAGAGCGGCTGAGGTTGAGTAAAAAACACACCGAATGTGAGGATTGGGTGTGCCACTGAAGATCTGAACACGTTGAGCAGCCCTGGAACCGCGGGAACTTTCACTGCAAAATGGCCACCAGAACAGAGCCTCGAGGAAAAAGATGATTAAAATGGTTGCCAAACAAAAGCCCACCAAAAAGCCTCGCTAGAAGATGCGGATTCCAGCATTCTCAGCACTCTCAGACAGCCCAATGCGATCCGCTGCTGTCGGGGATAGCTCTTAAAGAAAAACGCTATCTACAGATAAAAAAGGTATGATGCCGTGCTGAATGGCACGTCAAAAAAGCCTTGCTAGAGGACTGCGGATCCTGTTGTTCCCAGCCAGCCCGGTGTCCTGGCAGCCCCCAGAGAAAAAAAAAAAACACGATGTAGCTACAAGACTACAATGCCAAGCAAACGGCGGCAGTGGCCGAATCGAGGGGGGAGGAATCAGCGGCGCCAACAGAACTCACTGTGTAGATGCTCTGAACGTAGCCATATCAAGCAGGAGAGCAACAAAAGGTTGGAAGGAAGGAAACTTCAGAGTATGTTGCTGAAGGGCAACCCCGTGCTCCCAGCAAGGAAGGCCCTCGTGGCCAGGAAAGATCCTCCTCGAAGATGGGAGCTCAACTGATCCTCGAGACCAGGAGCTCCCATGTGCTGCAGGCCTGAGCAGAGCTATAGATCTGGGAAATCCAGAGGGACATCTCTTGTGTGTCCTGGAACATCCAGTCTCCGGTAAGAACGCTAATAAAAATAACTCAGACAAACAAAAGCACCATCACCTGCTGAAGACAGAGAAATACTGAGGGTGACCCCTAGGGGCATGCTTATATGTCTACCAGACCCCGGCCAATCAGCTTCTGGTAGAATTTTTTCTCTGCCTCCAACATCTGCTGGTAGGGGGAGATAAACCCGATTGTCTGGACTGGTCTAGCAGGATGAGTTGGAAATCCATCTTCAGGGCTACCCCAGCACTCTTCGTGCTAACTTGCCAAATAACATAAGTCATCGCAATGGCGTTGGCTGAAAATGCTCCAACCGCAAGGTTTTTTGTTTTGTTTTGTTTTTATAATTTTTATTTAATGCTTTTCTGAATTACATATCCAATCAAAACAAAACGATCAATCAAGCAATGACAAAATTCAAAAAACTTTCAAAATTGATACATCACATCAAGAAGAGAGAATCAACAAAAACCTAAGTCACATAATAAAAATAAGCAATAAAGAGTGATAACACTCCACATAAGGGAGCAATGGAAAAAATCAAACCACCTACCTATTTCTTAGCCTTTTCAGAAGTTAACAAAAGTTTCTGCAATTGTGACACATCAATATACACATAATTTTGCCCTTGATAAGTTACCAAGCAAGGACACGGAAACTTTAGAAAAAAAGACGCCCCTAAAGCCACTACTCTTGATTTTAATTCTAAAAACTGCTTACGTCGAAGTTGAGTAGCACGCCCCACATCTGGAAAGATTTGGAGCTTATAACCACAAAATAAATCGTCCTTGTGCTTAAAATAAGCCCTAAGGACTGAAAGCTTACTGGACTCAGAGTCAAACGTAGCAACAACGGTGCAACGCTTGGGTATGAGATCCAGAGTATCCTCCAAAAAAGCTGTAAGATCCTGAGCAACAGACTCAGCAGGAGGGGTAATCTCCCCTGCCTGGCGAGATACTGCTAAAACAGGAGTAAATGAGTAGACGTGAACAACTTCCAAAGTACTCTGCAGGTGCAATATCGCAGAGAAATATTTTTTCAGCAAAATTTCAGAGGACAATAGGTGAGTTGAGGGAAAATTAAGGAAACCAAGATTTCTTGCCCTTTGCTGATTCTCCAAACTCTCCAGACGACAAGAAACAGCAGAAATATCTCGAATTAAAGCAACATTACTATCCCTGCTCGTCTGGAGCTGAGAATCAGCATGAGCAGAAGCACGAACTAAAGAACCTATCTGCTTATCAACATCTACAAATTTATCCACAACATCCTGTGTAAAAGCACATAAAGCAGAGACAGTTGGAGTTAGACGCTTATCTATTCGCTGAATCACAGTCCAAATGTTCACAAGAGTTACCTCACCAGATGGAGTAGGCAGAGGAACATCCTCACCAATTGGACTGACAGCCTTCAGGGAAAGAGCTGGAGCTTCTAAAGGAGCATCAATAAAAGTAGAAGATAATGGCTGAGGAAAGGGAGGGGGTAGCCGGGATTCAGGGCTCAAAGAGACCTCTTCCGGCAAGATTGCAGGCAGTGATGCCGTCACATGTCTGTCCATGGGTCCAACCAGCTTTCCTCCTACTGCACCATTGCTGGATCCAGATTTAACACCAGGTTTCCCTTTCCGTTTCCCCATGGGCACTACGATGAAACGGCCAGTGCTTAGAGTGATTCTCAGGAGCACCGAAGGAGCACATAATTTATTTATTTTATTTATTTATTTAGCTGCATTTATATCCTGCTTTTCACTGGGTCAAAGCGGTTGGGGGATACATTTAACACGAGGGGATATGAGACACATACACTAATACTTACAGGGAACATGGGCAATGGAGGGTTAAGTGGCTTGCCCAAGACCACAAGGAGCACCTGCGGGACTAGAAACCCCAGTCCTTCCGGCCCAAGGTTGCTGTCCTCTAGTGGGATTTGAACCACCGACCTTCCGGCCTGTAGTACCTTGCCCCAACCACAAGGCCACTCCTCCCTCCATAAGGGAGGAGCAGGTCCTCCCCCTTGTGACGCGCCCCTTAGGACGCGACCACGCGGCCGCGAGTAAGCTGACAGAGCTAAATAGGAACCGGAGGGGGGTCCTCGGAGGCAGGAGCGTCCTCACAATGCCTGCATCCCAGCACCGCGGCTCAACTCCTCCTCACTGCGCTGCTCCGCGCAGCTGGTACAAACGCGGCAGACTCCCAGGTAAGATGAAACTCTCCCCCAACCGCAAGGTTCTTGACCAAGGGCCGGAAACACAGACGAGCCAACCTGATGGCCCTCGCCTCGAAGAGGCTAATGGACCACACCACTTCTCTGCAGTTCCAACGGCCCTGGGCCATTCTGACTTGGCAATGGGCTCCCCAGCCCAAGAAACTGGCATCCAATTGTCAGACAGATCCACAAGAAATTGTCCAGTGGCATGTTCGTCCTCAGATTACTGGGCTACTGCCCCTACCGCAAGAGGGAGCTCGAACTCCTGAAAACTCATGAACCACCAAGTCAGCAAGGACAGTTGGAGTGGCTGCATATGCGCATGCGCTCATGGCTCCAAACTGAGCAGCTGAAGATAATCCCAGATTCTGGGAATCTGCAGCGAACATAACAGCATCAGGCAATCCAACAACCTTTTGACTTGTTCCTCTGGCAAGATGACTGCTCTGAGTATCAAAACAAAACATGCTCCCAGGAACTACAGGGACTGGGAGTGCATTAACTGGCTCTTACCCCAACTGAGCACCCAGTCGAGGCTATTCAATAAGCATGTCACAGGTCACTACACAAGATGCCTCTAATAGAAAAGGAACTCTGATGGGCCAGTTGTCCAGATACAGACGTGCACAAATCACTGGGTGCCATAGCACTGCAGGATCAACCAAAAGAGAGCAAAATAACTACCCATAGGCGTGAAACAAAAACAGTACAGGAACAGGTGCACCAAAGGTGATGATGTAAAACTTTATTGAAATCCCAATGCATTTCAGCTGGACGCCTTCTTCAGGGAGTATACACCTCAAGAAATACATAAAAAGTAAAAAATTGAATGCATAAAAGGCATGATAAAATTAATACTAACAAACACAAAACCTCTAAAATAAACACTAATAAGAGCAGACACATAGGTTAAAATTATAAACAAGTATATATTAAATAATACTACCTAAAACCATGATGAAAATGTGTGTAAAACAGTTAAAAACCAAAATTACAGCAATGCTAAAATTGTCTTGTGACTATGGATATGAAAATGGACCAAGAGAAGCATGAAGGGCATGAGATGTTAAAAACAGAACACAAAGTAACTTTATGGGAGAGGGATAAGGAGGACAAGGAGTGGAGGAGTGGCCTAGTGGGTGGGGTAAGGTACTTCAGGCTGGAAGGTCGGGGGTTCAAATCCCACTAGAGGACAGCAACCTTGGGCCGGAAGGACTGGGGTTTCTAGTCCCACAGGAGCTCCTTGTGGTCTTGGGCAAGCCACTTAACCCTCCATAGCCCATGTTCCCTGTAAAATAGTTATCTCCAACTTATAATGCCCTGGTCAATGTAATTTCAGTTTGTTCAATGTAAACCGCCTTGATATCATGAAAGGCGGTATATAAGAAATGTTAAATAAATAAATAAACCGGCTCATTATCAAGATGCCAACCTATATAGCACTATAAAGCAGGAAAGAGCCTTATGAGTTGTAGAAGTGCTTAGAATCACCCATGAAGGGCATAACAAATAAACCTAGTATGCGAGGGCAGTAACAACTCAACCTGTATTAAACTATGTAACTTACCCACTGGTTTTGTAAACACGGAATAGCTTCTAAAAAATGGAAAATCAATGTAAAAAAAAAAAACACATGTTCACACACACACTGAATTTGTCAACAAATATTAAAAAAAGGGAGAAGTACTTGCCCTATCTTACTGACTGCAACGTTTCTGCTGAAACACCAAACTGGCAGAAAGATCAGAAGGGAGTCTGGCGGTCTTTAAAAAAAAAAAAAAAAAAGCCAGGCCAAAATGGCAGGTTCAAGGGTCATGTAAACGCAACGTTTGAAAATTAAAAACAAAAAAAAAAAAAAACCCTAAACCGAAATTGTATTAAAATCTGCATTTGATAAAACCAATCTGTATGTAGCAAAAAGGTTAAATTAGACTTACCTGCTAATTGTAGTTCCTGGAGAAGATCCAGTCTAGTCCCGAATCATACAGTTGTGTACCTCCTCCCGCAGCTAGGAGACTGAGCATGTCACTCTTTTAGTGACTCTAGTATAAGTAGTCCCGGGTCCGCCCCCTTAACTCAGTATACTATTGTCAAAGCCAACTCACCAGAGCAAAAAACATGAACATCTTTAACCAACAAAGAAACCTTAACTCCCTAACTATATAGTATTCCAAAATTAGTATAGTAAAGCCTTGCTGGAACAGAAGGAGCCGCCCGTTCTCCCCAGCTCCCCCCTCTAGAGAAGCTGGACACTCGCCAGAGAAGCGGGCAACCCCCCCCCCCCCCTACGGACTCTGTAAACTGCTATGCCAAGTCCGCACCACACCTGTCTACACCTCTTACCATGTGCTCAGGCTATCCCCTGGCAGCAGTTCATTGGGCGGGCAGCGGGACTAGACTGGATCTACCGTATTTTAGCGCATATAACACGCGCGGTATACGCTTTTTTTCTTACCGCGCAACCCCCTCGTGCGGTATTTGCAAAGGCGCGCTATACCAAATCTTTTTTACAGGGAGCCGCATTCAAGATATAAAATCTCTGCCACGAATTGTAACCAATGGTGAACTTTAATGAAAATCAGAATATGACTGTAGAACTTTTATAGTTAAATGAGTAGTTACATGTATAATTATTGTAAACCATTAAAAGCTGGAGACGTTCATTGATCTGAAAGGGCATTCACGATAAAAAAATTCGAGCTAGTCAGAGGCACATGCGCGCTATAAGCGAGGGCGCGTAATGTGAGAACTTTATTACATAAAAGCCCAATTTCCGCGCATTATATGCAGGTGCGTATTATATGCGGGTGCGCGTTATATCCGCTAAAATACGGTACTCCAGGAACTACAATTAGCAGGTAAGTCTAATTTAAGCTTCCTGATCATAGCTCCAGTCTAGTCCCGAATCAGAGAGATGTAACAGAGCAGTGAATGTACTCAACGGGAGGGACCTGCCAGACCAGCCTGAAGCACTGTCGATCCAAACCGCACATCCCTCTCCGCATGCAATCCGATAATGCTTGACAAAGGAATGCACCGACGACCAGGTAGCCGCCCTGCAAATCTCTGCCACAGGAACCAAGCCACACTCCGCCCAGGAAGCTGCCTGGGATCTTGTGGAATGTGCACACAGTCCCTGCGGTACCGGCCTGCCCTTCAACAGATAAGCCGACGCAATGGCTTCCTTAATCCATCTAGCAATCGAAGCCTTTGAGGCCGCTCTCCTTGATGCAAGCGCCCAAACAGGACAAACAATCTATCGGACTTGCGCAAAGACTCCGTCCACTGCAAATACACTTTGAGGACCCAGCCTACGTCCAACTTATGCAAACTAACTTCCGTTCCCCTGTCCGCTAACCTGGAAAAGACCGGCAAAGCCACTACCTGATTCACATGGAAGGCGGAGACTACCTTATGTAGAAAGGACGGAACTGTCCGAAGCACCACTTTCTCTTTAGAAAAAGTCAAGAACGGCTCTCTACACGACAAAGCCTGCAACTCCGATATCCTCCTCACAGAAGTAATAGCCACCAAAAACACTGCCTTTAGCGTGAGATCCTTCAAGGCAGCCCTCGCCAACGGCTCAAAAGGCTCCCTCACCAGCGCTTCCAAAACTACACTGAGATCCCAACCTGGCACCGCTCGTCTGCACGGAGGCCTCAACAAGGAAGCTGCCTTCAAAAATCTCTTCACATCTCGATGAACACCTAGCGGCTTTCCTTGCTCGTTTCCCCGGTAACAGGAAAGCGCCGCCAACTGTACCCAGAGGGAAGACGCTGCTAAGCCCTTTTCCAACCCATCCTGCAAAAAGGACAAAACATTCGCTACCATGGCCCTCAATGCTCGCAAATGCCGTTCCTCACACCAAGCTTCAACCTCCACACTCTGACATACGCCAAAGACGTGGACCTACGCCTTGATCTCAATAAGGTAGCAATCACCGCTGACGAGTAACCTCTAGTCATCAGCCTTGCCCTTTCAATAGCCAGGCCGTAAGCAAAAATCGATGTACCTGAGGCATGTTTAGCGGTCCCTGTACCAGAAGATCCAGTCTGTCCGGGAGCTTCCATGGCGGTTCCGCCAGTAGACGCATTTATTTATTTATTTACATTCTCTTATATACCGCGCTATTCTGCATCAGTGCAGTTTACATTGAACAAACTGAAATTACATTGAACAGGGCATTATAACTTGGAGATAACTATTTTACAGGGAACATGGGCTATGGAGGGTTAAGTGGCTTGCCCAAGACCACAAGGAGCACCTGTGGGACTAGAAACCCCAGTCCTTCCGGTCCAAGGTTGCTGTCCTCTAGTGGGATTTGAGCCCCCAACCTTCCGGCCTGAAGTATCTTGTCCCAACCACTAGGCCACTCCTCCACTCCATTAGGTCCGCATACCACGATCTTCTCGGCCAGTCCAGCACTACCAGCAGAACCAGCCCCCTGTGCCGCTCTATGCGCTGGAGAACCCTGCCGATGAGCACCCATGGTGGAAACACGTACAGCAGACCGCTCTCCGGCCAACTCTGAATCAGAGCATCTAGTCCCTCTGACATTCGTTCCCCCCTTCTGCTGAAAAACCTGCCGACCTTCGCCGACTCGAACGTCGCCATGAGATCCATCACTGGCCGACCCCAACGCCACACCAGCGTATCGAAAACGTCCTGGTTCAAGCACCATTCTCCCGGATCCACTCGCACGCAGCTCAGGAAGTCCGCCTTCACATTGTCCACTCCTGCCACATGCGCCCCCAACGCCTCGAGATGCTGCTCGGCCCATTCCAGCAATCCGTCGGCTTCCACTTCCAACTGCACACTGCCGGTTCCTCCCTGCTGGTTTATGTAAGCCACCGCCGTGGCATTGTCGGAGAACACTCTGACCGCCTTTCCCTGCAGCAGCCCTTGCAATGCCCGAAGCGCCAAAAACACTGCTCTCAATTCCAACCTGTTGATGGACCATCCCCTCTCTAGATCAGACCACTGCCCTTGAGCAAAATGCCCCTCGAAGTGCACCTCCCAACCGAACAGACTCGCATCTGTCATCAAGGGCTTCCACTCTGGCGTCTCCAAAGACATGCCCTTCTCCAGACCCCCCGGCTGCGACCACCACTGCAGCGACCTGCGAGCCTCCCTGGGACACACCAATGTCTTGGACAAGGGATTGGACTGATGAGACCACCTCCGGAGCAACGCCCTCTGCAGAGGTCGCATATGCGCTCTGGCCCACTGCACTACCTCTATCGTGGCCACCATCATCCCCAAGCCGATGGCGCTCGGAGCCCTTGGAACGCCCGAATCAAACTTCTCAATTTTTGAACCCGCTGCATCGGTAGGAACACTCTCCCCTTGCACGTGTTGAAACGGGCCCCCAAATACTCCAACTCCTGGACAGGCGTCAACTTGCTCTTTGCCACATTGACCACCCAACCCAGGCTCTGCAAGAAGTCCACCACCCGAGCCGTCGCCTGCTGACTCTCCTCTCACGACTTCGCCCGAATCAACCAGTCGTCCAGATACGGGTGCACCAATACTCCCTCCCTTCGCAACGCCGCCGCTGCCACCACCATAATCTTGGTGAATGTTCTCGGCGCCATCGCAAGGCCAAATGGCATCGCCTGGAATTGAAAATGCCCCTTAGGGACAGCAAAGCGAAGGAATCGTTGGTGCTCCCTTCTGATCAGAATGTGCAGATAAGCCTCTGACAAGTCCAACGACGTTAGATATTCTCCCTGCTGCACTGCTCCGATAACCGACCGCAAGGTCTCCATGCGGAAATGCGACACCGGTTCATCCTCTTTAGATCCAGAATAGGACGCATGGTACCCTCCTTTTTTGGTACCACAAAATAAAATCGAGTACCGACCGCTGCCTTGTTCTTCCAGCGGTACCGGTACCACCACGTCCAGCTCTATCAACCTTTCCAAAGTTTGGCGAACCGCCTCGTGCTTGACCTTCGTTCTGCACGGGGACCGCACAAATGCGTCTCTCACCGGATGTTGGAACTCGAGAGCATAGCCCCTCTGCACGATCTCCAACACCCACTGATCTGACGTAATTTGGGCCCAGGCAGGAAGGAAACCTCGTAACCGCCCTCCTACTGGTACCGTCACTACCTGGGCCCCCCTCACGTCATTGCGGCTTTTTGGAGCCCGGGGACGGAGAAGCAGCTAAGCCTCTGCCTGCCCCTCTGAACCCCCGAAAACCTTGCACCCGATAGGAAAAACTTCCCCTTTGTGCCGGGGCAAACCTGGAGGGTCGAAAACGCCTGAACTCTCTACGCTGACTCCTAGACGGACCCCCTGTCAGACTCTGCTTCAGCTTGTCCTCCGGTAACCGACCTCCTTTCAACTCCCCCAAATCCTTGACCAACTTCTCCAACTCCTCCCCAAACAGGAGCTTACCCCTGAACGGGAGCTTGGCTAGTCGTGCCTTGGAGGCCCATCCGCAGCCCAATTCCGCAGCCACAGGTACCTCCTTGCTGCCACTACTGAAGCCATACTCTTAGCTAGCCCTCTAATCAAATCATACTGGCTATCCGCCAGGTACGCCATCCCTGACTCAATGCATGCAGCCTCCTCCGAAACGTCACCCGACTGAGTCCCTTTCCATTTCTGGGACCACCGCAGAAACGCACGTGCCACCCAGGCCCCACAAATCGAGGCCTGCAAGGACAAGGCATTCACCTCAAACACCTGCTTCAACAAAGCATCTAATCTTCTATCCTGTACATCTTTAAGCACTGCACTCCCTTCTACCAGAATAGTAGTCTTCTTAGTCACCACAGCTACCGCTGCGTCCACCTTCGGCGGCTTAAATATTTCTTTATCCGGTTCCACCAGAGGATAAAGCCTAGCCATAACCCTAGCCCCTCTGACACCAGCTTCTGGAGTATCCCATTCCTCCTGAATCATCTCCTTAAAAATCCTATGAATGGGGAAGGATCTTTGGTACTTCCTGACGGCCTGCAAAAGAGGATCTTCCAGCCCCGTCTCCTCTGCAGAATCCGAAACTGGGACATTTAAAGTCTTTAAGGTCTCGGCAATCAAGGCCGACAGCTCCTCTCTATGGAACACCCATACAATTCAAGCCTGTTCCTCTGGCTCCGTAAGCTCACCTTCCTCCAAATCCTGTTCTCCATCCGAATACTCCCAGAGCGCTGACTCTCCCAAATCCTGCTCTTCACCCTCTAATTGCAGTTTGGGTCTTTTACCCCCATTTCCGGTTTCATTTTCCAAACTATCCCCCGGCCTCTTAGGCCCCCGAGGCTCAACTGCCGAGGTCCCCGGTACCACAGCACTAGACCCTTCAACCGCCTGCTGCAAGAGAGATAAAAACTGAGGCGAAAAAAATCGCCCCCAGACCTCCCTGTAAAGGTACCTGGGGTAGGGGCCCCTCCAACGCCGAGGAAGGTCCTGGCTTGGGATCCTGCCTTGGTTCCGGGGACAGAGAAAGATCCTTCGGCACACCCTCTCCAGGGGCCTCAGACCCCTCTGGCTCCCTATCCACCATGGATGTTTCAAAACTGCAGCCTCTGCACAAACCAGCCTCAGAGACTGAACTCTTCCGTGCCCCACACAAGAGGCACCTAGACTTACCCGGCATGAAGCACACTGTTCAGTCCCGGGACCAACAAGAGGACAGAGACCAACTGAACCACCACGTTCTACTTAAACTTTTCCTTATTTCCTTTATTTTATTTTATTTTTTTGTCGGGCCTTCCGCCGACTCCAAAAAAACAACCCGAACCAACTAGGGTCCCCTGAAGCGCTTCCCGCTCGATTTGCAGCTCCCGCGCTTTGCCACGCGGTCCGGGCCTGCTCCACAGAGCCCGCATGAGCTGAGCCGCCTGCACACAGCCCCAGTCAAAAAAAAACGCCGCTGAAACTGCCGGCGCTACTCCAGTACCCCGATGCAGTCTCTCTTAACCTGGTGCAGTCTTCTTTCTGCAGCCCGGCGCTTTTCTCCCGCTGCCGGAATCACTGCCTCCTGACCGCGGCCGGGGCGCGCACACGCGGCACCGTCCTCAACGCCTGCTTTCCCACCTCGGGGGAAAAAAGGATGGAGGGCCCCTGCTCAGTCCCCCGCACACTCTCCTGGAAGTTCTGCATCCCAGAGAGAGGGGGAAGAAGGGGGGAAGCTCACAAGCTAATTTCCAGCAAAAGTAGAAAGGCCCCCAATGAAAACGCCAATTTAAAGAGGCAGAACCTCTTTCTTTATTTATTCCAACTATCTTCTTGGTTTTTTGCTTTTATTTTTTTATTTTTTTAAACAGCTAATACTAAAATCCCTATTCTTTGCTCTAGTGAGTCCCGAACCACTGGGATCAGAACCTCCTTCCACTGCACGAAGACTGAGCAAAACTGAGTTAAGGGGGCAGACCCGGGACTACTTATACTAGAGTCACTAAGAGAGTGACATGCTCAGTCTCCTAGCTGCAGGAGGAGGTACACAACTCTATGATTCGGGACAAGACTGGAGCTACGATCAGGAATGAATAAATGAAAGGCGATGCGTGAATACTTTTTGATCATAGATGCCATTCATACTTTAAAGACACTAAAATGCCGTACTTGTGTGGCATCATCTAATTCCCGATGATGAAAGCGAGCAAGATATCTCATAACTAATAAAACAAATATAAACCTAAAGGATGAGGCTTTAAAATTAGAAAAGTGAAAAGTAGCATATTGGACAATGATGTATAAAATGTCAGACACCTTGCGGTATAAAAGTTGACCATCAGGATTGTAAAATATAATAATCGGGATGTACATGTACTAGAAATTTTATCATCTGAACACAGTGAGATGGGTTATCCCACAAAAGGTTATCCAAAGAACAAAACCAGTCAGTACTAGAGGAGATCAAACCTAAGCTTTTTTTTTTTTTTAGAAGCTCAGACTACAAGACTGACTTTCATACTTTGAACACATCATGCAAAGAGGGAGATCAATAGACAAAGACATCATGCTTGCCAAGGTAGAAGGTCAACGCAACAGAGGAAGGCCAGTAATGAGATGGATCGATACAATAAGAGCAGCTATGGGTGCCACTCTGTCAATAATGAGCTGCCTGACTGAAAACCGAACACAGTTTAGGACAACTATCCAGAGGGTCACCATGAGTAGACACAGACTCAACGGCACTTAACAGCGGCAGGCATATTCCTCCGAGAGCCTTCTGCAATATTCTGGAGCGAGCAGGGTGACAGAGGAGTGAGGTGACGCTGGGGTTGTGTGAAGTTACTGAACTTTTCCAAATCCTTCCAATTTTATGGCTGCTCAACAGGCTCTTACCATGATAAGAGTGTGGAGTTAAACAAATTTTCCCTCCTCCTATGGCTACCAGTCTAATGGAGCTTCTCATGTCGCATTCAAGTGAATCACCCTCAAGGTGGTTGTTCTTGAGTGAAATGGTAAAATTAGACCTTACCTGCTAATTTTATTTCCTTGACTCCCTCCATTCTATTTCAGACTGGTTTTAATCTCCCCCCTTCCAGTAGATGGCGACAGAGAACTGCAGGCTTTTGTGATGTCACAGTATAAGAGCAGACAGGCTGCCCTTAAGCCAGTATAGCCATAAAAGTCTACTCACTAGCCAACTACATACAACTATATACTGTACACTAGTGGTAAGAGAACTAGCCATTCAGAAGACTACCAAAAAGGGACTGCTACAAAGAAATCTAAGTATTTTTTTTCTTCTTAGAAATTTTCTCTAAATCTTGGGGTAAAGGGGAATTCTGGAAATGGGAACGAGCGAGGTGATCATATTTCTAGATAACACAAAATTATTCAAAGTTGTTAAAACACAAAAATGTGAAAAATAGCAAGAGGACCTTGATAAACTGGAAGACTTAAGAACAACCCAAACTATGGTTACAGGAAGCAAGATTCCACATTAGGAACCACCATCCAGGAAAAAGATTTAGGTGTCATTGTGGATATGTTGAAACTCTCCACCCAGTGTGCAGCAGCGGCCAAGAAAGCAAATAGAATGCCAAGAATCATAAGGAAAGGAATGGAGAATAAAACCGCACCTTGAATACTGTGTGCAATTCTGCTCACCATATCTTAAAAAGCATATAGCGGAATTAGAAAAGTACAGAGAAGAGCCACTAAAATGGTAAAGGGGATGGAAGGATAGCCCTATGATGAAAGGCTTAAAAGTTTAAGGCTTTTCAACTCGGAAAAGAGATGGCCGAGGAGAGATATGGTAGAGGTCTATAAATTAATGAATGGAATGGATAGGATAAACATAGATCAGTTGTTTACGTCATCAAAAAGTAGAAAGGCTAGAGGACATGCAATAAAGCTAACACATAACCCATTTAAGACTAATATTTTTTCACTCAATGCGTGATCAAACTCTGGAAGTCATTACTGGAGGATGTAGTAAAGCACAGTTACTCACCTGTAATAGGTGTTCTCCAGGGACAGCAGGAATCAGTCCTCACTTATGGGTGATGTCGGCACCGACGGAGCCCGAACGGAGCAATTCTCCAGCTTTCAAAGACAACCTTTAGGATTGCTGCCACTCATGTGTGGTCCCCTTCTCGCCCAAGGGTGCCATCTTGCTCAGTCAGGTCCCTTTGCTTGAGCCCTAGCAAGCAGATGGCAAGGGAAGGACAAAAATACAGCAACTCATCAGGGGAGGTGGAAGGGTAGTGAGGACTGATTCTTGCTGTCCCTGGAGAACACCTGTTACAGATGAGTAACTCCGCTTTCTCCAGGAACAAGCAGGAAGTCAGTCCTCACTTATGGGACTCCCCAGCTACAGGCTACCAAACCTGTAACAAAAAAATGTCTCCACGAGGCCGTGAGTAGAAGCCAATGCCCAAAGGAGCCCGAGTCTTCAGGTCCTCGGGGCGAAACCCTCGGTAGCCATCGAGAAGGGTCGGAGGGCAGGAGTTCCTTGTACCCCGAACAGATTACGGAGTACAGCCTGGCCGAAGGCACTGTCCCGGCAGAACTTCCTCTCCAGGCAGCAGTGCGAGGCGAAAGTGTTCGCCGAAGCCCAGGTCGTAGCCCGGCAGATGTCAGAGGCACTGAGCGCAACGAAGCCACCGAAGCCATCTTGGCTCAGATGCTGTGCATGGTGACCCGCTGATCCAACGGGGCACCCATCTTTGCACAAGTGAAGGCGATGCAGTCCGCCACCCAAATGGAGAGAGAGTGCGCTTTGTGACTGCCTGCCCAAGGTGATTGGGATCATAGGTCACAAAAAGCCGGCCAGACTTGCGATGAGGCTGGGTACGCTGCAAATAGAAGGCAAGAGCCCGCTTGCAGTCTAGTGTATGCAAAACCGCCGATGCCTGGTCGGCATGGGGTCTTGGGAAGAAGGTCGGTAAGACTATCTCCTGATTTAGATGAAAAATCAGACCACCATTGGCAGGAACTTGGGGTGGGTATGGAGGACCACCCTGTTCCTATAGAACCTGGTGTAAGGGGCTTCAGCCATGAGAGCCTGGAGTTCACTGACTCCATGGGCCAAGGTCAAAGCCACCAGGAAGACCACCTTCCAGGACAAGTGCCGAAGCGAGCACGTTGCCATCAGCTCAAAGGGTGAACGCATTAGCTGCATGAGCACTACGTTCAGATCCCATTCCGCTGGAGGCGGCCAGATGGGAAGTTTGGACAGCAAGAGGCCCCGCATGAAGCAGGATACCAAGGGCTGCTCCGAGAGGGGTTTGCCCTCTACAGGGAAGTGCTGTGCCAAGATGGCGCTCAGGTGTATCCTGACAGAGTTCGACTTCAGCCCCTCCTTCGAGAGATGGAGAAGGTACTGTAGGACCCACTGAGTGGGACACGAGAAAGTCTGGTGCTCTGAGCTCCAGATCGACCCTAAGAAGCATCGCCACTTGAAGGCATAAGGTCGCTTCATCGAGTCCTTCCTCGACGCGAGAAGGACCTCGTCAACTCCTATGGGAGGTCTAGTGTGGCTAGGGTGACCCGTTCAGCTGCCAGGCTGCAAGGGACAAGGCCAGGTTCGGGTGTAGCACCCGCTCCTCCTCCTGCGTCAGTAGGCCTGGAGCACAGCCCAGGGGAAATGAGAGGCTCTGACGCGAGCCAGAGTAGGATTGGGAACCACGGTTGCCAAGGCCACGAGGAAGCGACAAGTATCATAGACGCTCGTTCCTGCTGAGCTTTGTGGAGGGTCCTCACAATGAGAGGAGTGGGAGGGAACGCGTAGAGAAGCCCTGAGGTGCAGCTCAAGAGGAACGCATCCTGCGCCTCCCTGCTCAGGTGCAGGACTGGGCCGCAAAAGCAAGGGAGCCGAGTGTTCACCGGGATGGCAAATTGGTCCATGGTCGGGGTCCCCCACCGATGGAACAGCCAGCTGGTCACCTCCGGGTCCAGCCGCCAATTTGTGAGGGCGGACGATCCTGCTGAGTTTGTCCGCGAGAATGTTCTTGTGGCTCAGGAGGTAGACCGCTCATAGGGGCATCCCTTGATCTAAGGCGAAGGAGCAGAAGAGGACCGCTTCCCGGCTGAGGCAGCGTGATCCCATGCCCCCTTCCTTGTTGATGTAGAACATCGCTACTCGATTGTCGGTCTGCACGAGTACCGATGGCCCTTGAAAACCCATCGGACCGCCCGAAGCTCGAGAAAGTTGATCTGCTGTTGAGACTCTTCGGGTGAGTATTGCCCTGCATGCACAATGCACCACAGTGGGCTCCCCATTCCAACAGGGAAGCATCCGTTGTCAGCACTAGTTCATGCTGCAGGGCTTGGAAGGGCAGTCCCCAAAGGTGGTCACGGGGGTCCTGCCATCAGTTTAAGGCCCTGCGAAGGTTAAGGGAGACCTGAATGGAGTCCCTGAGGTGACCGGAGGCCGGGTTCCACTGAGTGCTGAGGCACCACTAGGCAGTCCGCATGTGAAAGCGGGCATGTGGGACCACATGGACGGTGGAGGCCATGTTCCGCAGGAGGCGCAACATATTCTGCGCCGTGACCCGAGTGTTGCTCTGGACCTAGGCTGCCAATGCTCAGAGGCAAGCCGCACGGCCTGAAGGCAGAAAAGCGACTGCCTGCTAAGTGTCGAGGCGTGTGCCGATAAACTCCAAGGCCTGTGCCGGCTTGAGGTGGGACTTGGGGTAATTAACCAAGAATCCCAGACGCTCGAGGAGGATTGTGTGTGATGCCGCAAGGCAGGCTTCCCCAGCCAAGTGCCCCATGACAAGCCAGTCATCGAGGTAAGGGAAGACCAGTATGCCCTGCCATCTGAGGGAGGCGGCAGCCGCGGAGAGGCACTTTGTGAAGACTCACAGAGAAGATGCGAGTCTGAAGGGGAGCAGCCTAAATTGGTAATGCTCCCCTTGCACCCTGAAGCGCAGGAACTGCCTGTGCTGGGGGGCGAATCAGAATGTGGGCGTAAGTGTCCCTGAGATCCAAGGAGCATAGCCAGTCGCCCTGCTGGAGGAAGGGCAGCAGGACACCAAGAGATAGCTTTTTGAACTTCTCCCGCACCAAAAACCTGTTTAGTTTTCAGAGGTCGAGGATGGGCCGTAGGCCCCTCGTCTTCTTCAGGACGAGAAATTACTGGGAATAGAAGCCCCGACCTCGGAGATGCATCGGTACCCTCTTGACCGCTCGCTGAGTGAAGAGGTTGTCTGATGCGAGGGAAGTTGAGAAGGCTCCGCTGGGGAGAAGGGAGAGGGAAGCTCTTGGGGAAACTGCTAGGTACATATGACCTAGATTGGCCACTGTTGGAAACAGAATACTGGGCTTGATAGACCTTGGTCTGACCCAGTATGGCATATCTTATGTTCTTAAGCCTGTCCAAACAGAGACGGTAGCTGTCCCAGACTACTCAGAGGACCCAAGTGTTTGACGTGATGGACACCCACTGAGGGGTGAAGGACGACAGGCATCCCCCCCAACGGCTGTGGCGCTGCCAGCAGGCGAAAGGCTACACTGTTGGCATCAAAACCGCTGGGCGGGTTAAGGCAGAGCCGAGGTTTGGGCCTTGGGCCCTTTCGGTTTGCGATGACCATGTGACCCAGGCTTTCCTGCGTCATGGTGGTTGGTGCGGGAGTGGGTGGGTACAATGAGTAGCCTCGGTAGGGTAGGCCCTTCCGCGGAAAGAACGGCTTCTTAGTTTGCTGCTTCTTTCGAGGAAGGGAGGTCTTGTGCGAGAGGCAGGTGTGGGTGACGAACTCAGTCTCAATCTCGGCGGCCTTATCCTCCATCGGTTTACCGAAGAGCTTTTTACCAAGGCAGGGTACGTCCAAGAGCTTTTCCTGGACCCACTGCTCCAAGTCAGAGGACTGAAGCCATGCCTGGCACCAGGCCCCAATGCCAGCAGCCATAACGTGAGCCAAAGACTCCAGTTCATCATAGGCAGCGCGGGAGAGGTATTTTGAGCACTCCACAACGGACTTGAGGAGGGTCCGGAACCTGTTGAGAGGTTCGCTCGCGAGACCTGCGGAGAAGCCCCCAAGTTCCTTGGCTAGGTCCTCCATACCCACCCCAATTGGTATACCTGAATACGGCATGAGAGCATGGACCCTTGATAGGCCTTGCGGCCTAGGGCGTCAAGGGCTCTCGACTCCCTGCCCGGTGGAACTGAAGAATGTGACTTCGGGCTCTTTTGCTTTCTCATGGCAGACTCCACCACCATGGAGGTGTGGGAAAGTTGGGTTTTCCTGAGCCCAGGGCCGCGCTGGACCCTGTACATCTCATTGAGGTGCTTGCTCACGATAGGGACCGACGCAGGGGTCTCCCAAATGCGGAGTAGCAACCTGGACAAAATGGGAGGAACCAGGACAGCAAGAGATTCCTGAGGAGGGAACTCATACTGAGTGGAGGAGTGGCCTAGTGGTTGCGGCAAGGTACTTCAGGCCAGAAGGTCGGGGGTTCAAATCCCACTAGAGGACAGCAACCTTGGGCCGGAAGGACTGGTGTTTCTAGTCCCACAGGTGCTCCTTGTGGTCTTGGGCAAGCCACTTAACCCTCCATAGCCCA
Source organism: Ichthyophis bannanicus (assembly GCA_033557465.1). NCBI lineage: Eukaryota > Metazoa > Chordata > Amphibia > Gymnophiona > Ichthyophiidae > Ichthyophis > Ichthyophis bannanicus. The sequence goes on along the minus strand of CM066035.1, from coordinate 87,992,233 downwards.
TGTTCCCTGTAAAATAGTTATCTCCAAGTTATAATGCCCTGTTCAATGTAATTTGTTTGTTCAATGTAAACCGCACTGATGCAAAATAGCACGGTATATAAGAGAATGTAAATAAAATAAATAAGATGTCGAGCTCTCCAGCTCAAGGTTCCTCATCCGCCTGGGTAGCCAGGTTGAGAGCCTGTGCCATATAACACCGAGAAGGAGGTGTCCTCGAGTGGCAAACGTCGCTGAAAAGCGGGTGGGGATGGGTACAGGTCTCAGGGGAATCATCCCCATCCGACTCCCAGCCCGAAAAATCATAAGAGGAGTCAGATTCCGGCTGGTCGCCTCGCCCGGAGGCAGAGACCCGTTTGGAGCGGAAGCCCTGGAGGATCTTGTCCCCGAGGAACGGGGCGGCAAGCGAGACCGACGCCCCTCACGAGGCCCATGGCTCTCGGGGGTTTCTAGGGTGGATTTTGGTGTCCCTCTCACCTAGACACAGAGGTTCCCTGGTCCGCAGTGATGATCTCAACTGTTTCACCACCCAGAGAAAACAAACCACATCCATGTGCGTTCCCAAGGCAACTCCTTACACGTAGCCTCTGTAGCAGACTAGAACTGCCACTTGTACTCATAATGAGCCTTGGTCAAGACCTTTTTCCACTCTGGCCTGCAAGGCGGCCAAGATCTCAGGTATCAAAGCAAACAGCACTCTCTGCTTCTGATCTCTACACCAACTCTTGAACAGACAATACAAGCGAATATACGACAGCGAAAAGGAACACTTGCGCATCTTCAACAAGGTTGCGATCACCTGCACAGAACAGCTCTTTCTTCTCAGCCAAGCCCTCTTAGAGCCAGGCCGTAAGCAAGAATCAATCCACTTGAGGCATGCGGATTGAACCCTGAAACAAGAGGTCAGCTTGTGCCAGAAGGCACCATGGAGGCCCTACCGATAAATGAAGCAAGATCACATACCATGGCTGCAAAGGCCACTTCGGCATCACCAGGACCACCAGCCCCCGATCCTTTGCAGTACTTGCCCTATCAGGGCCCAAGGTGGGAACACATACAGCAGGCCTTTTGATGGCCAAGGCTGTGCCAACATGTCCAGACCCTCAAATATCTGTTCCCTCTGGCAACTGAAAAAAACTGGTTCACCTTCAGAATGGCAGCCAACACCATGAAGTCCATCACAGGATTCCCCACCAAAGGGTTATCTGGTGAAACAATGACTCCTCCAGAGCCCACTCCCCCTGATCCAACCATTGACGGATGAGGTAGTCGGCCTGCATGTTTTCTTTTCCTGCCACATGTGCTGCTGACCATGCCAAGAGGTGCAGCTCCACCTAATGAAGTAGCAGGCTGATCTCCTGTACCAAGACCATACTCCCTGTTCCTTCCTGATGACTGATGTATACCATTGTCGTTGCATTGTCCAAGAAAATAAACACCATCTTCTTCTGAACCAGCAGTAGAAAGGCTTTAAGAGCCAGAACACCGCTTGCATCTCCAAGCGATTGATGGACCATTGGCTCTGCTCTGGAGTACAAATATCCTGCATCACCTGCAACAGACAGTGGATTCCCCTACTGGACAGGCTGGTGCCAGAAACGGCCGTCCACTCCGGTAGTTCCAGCAACATACCTATGAACAGTCTGGTTGGGTCCAACCCACAAATAGCCTCATTGGATCCAACCACCAATCCAAGCTGATTCTCACCTGTTGAGGACATTCTAGCCTTTGGGAGATCGGGTGTGCCTGAGGCAACCATCAAGTCAACAAGGACCTCTGCCCAAAAGATACAAACTCCAAGGTCACCACCATTGACACTAGGACTTGGAGGTACGACCAGGTTATTGGCACATGTCTCAAGAACCGCTGAATCTAGTCTTGCAACTTCTGTGCTTGATCCTGGGGAAAAAAAACGAGCACTCAGGTAAAGAAGCCCCTGGGAGGTAACTAGGCTGGCCGTGTTGACCAACAATAGAGGTCTGAAAGAGCCAGAACCCTCAGAGTGTCTGCGAGACTCTCCTCAAACGTCTTCGTCCTTCTCAACCAGTTGTCCAAATAGGGATGTACCAGCACTCCCTGGCAGCGCAGCACCGCTATGACAACCACCATGATCTTTGTGAAAGTCCACGGAGCCATTGCCAGGCCGAACGGCAGGGTCTGAAAATGTCCCATGGGAACCGCAAACCGCAGGAAGTGCTGGTGCTCGGACCGAACAGGAACATGCAGGTAGGCCTCCATGAGGTCCAAGGCAAATCAGGAACTTGCCTTTCCACACTGCAACAATTATGGACTTCAATGTTTCCATGCGAAAGAGGCACCTGCAATGCATGATTGACGTACTTGAGGTCAAGAATCAGTTGGAAGGACCCTTTTTCTTGGGGACAATCAAGAAAATAGAGTATCGAACTAGTCCTAATAGACTCCCTTCACTGACTTTGGCATGCTACTGTCATCTGAAAATATACACCAAACAGAGCCACACTGAAAATTCACCAAGAACCCCGCCAAACACCACACAACTGCGCCAGAGCAGTGATCTGTCCCCCTGCACTCACCTGGAATCGGAGCAGAGTCTTCTGCCGCGCCCACTCCAACCAACTACACGCTCCAGGGATCAGTAAATTAAAGGGCCAGAAACCAGGACAATGTTGACAGTGCAGCAGGTGCAGAAAGAGAAGCCTGACCAAATGGACCTCATCCTTCACACACACCCTCCCCCTCACCAGAGGACCTCACAGACTGAACGGTTCCAATCCTCTGGGAGGCAGCTCACTCACCTTAAAAGCAAAATTAAAGAAAACTATCGTACCAAACACCACAGAAACCTAGCCCTAATTAAGCAAATGTTCACACAGATGTCTTCCCCCCCCCAAAAAAAAAGTATCCCTTCAGAACAGCCCAGATTGGGCTGAGCTCATTCCATCTGCTGGAGACTGAGAAATACTGTCTTAAGGAGCAGTCTGTCTGCTCCCTTATATTGCGACATCACAGAAGCTTGCAATTCTCAGTCTCCATCTGCTGGAAGTGGGGAGATAAACCCAGGATTCTGGATTGGACTGGAGGAATGTTATGGAATAATCTTTCTCTCTCAATTTTTCAGATTTTCTTCAGAGTGGAGAAAATCCATTCACCATCTGCTGGAGATAAAGGAATACTGAAGAGCTGAAGCAAATAGATGCATGGGAGTGATGTCACTGAAACCTGGGCTTTTCATTGTTTCTTGGTCTCCACCAATCTGTTGGTAGGGGAACACAACCCACTTGTCTGTACTGATCTAGCAGGATGATGTGGAATTATTCTTTAAACCAGGCAGGTTCTTCCTACTTCTTTGGGCTTTCAGTTCAATTGGGATCATGGTACCATGAGCCTTCATTTGCAATTACGCTTCGATTCTTCCCCTCTCATATTTTCCCCAACTGACGTAAACCTAGTCCATTTCCATGGGCCATGAAAGGGCTCCCCTCCAGAACCATTGTACCTAAAACTATTCATTAAGTGCCTCTGGTGCACAATGACAAACACCCAGTCCTGGCCAACCTAGGGAGTAGAGAAGAGGGAATAGTCCATTAAACCACCCAGTCAGTCCAAACCAATACATTTTTGACTCACTTATGCGCAATGGTTGTTAACAACTCATCATTAACGGCTCTCCGAACTTCTGCACGATGACGCTCTGTTGAAATGCTGGCAACAAAAACAGAAAAAATTAGAGCATACCCTTTCATAAGATCTTTGACCCTAGAAATATAAAAAGTACATACATGCAACCTGCACTGGTAACAAACCATTTACAGACAAGCTGACACGTATTTTAAACAAGGTACATGTACAGTTCATATATTAACTGGAATTTACAAACTGGATGAAAACTTCATGGAGAGCTAGAGGAAGGAGTAGTAATGGGAGATGTGAGGCAAGCAGGCGTTTACCTAAATGATAAAAAAAAAAGAGACCCATCATATCTGATGAGTATATAACTCAGAAGTCAGGAAACCTGTGTGATATTTCTAAACCTGACATACGATCAGCAAACTACAGAAGTTCCCAAGTGTCACCTCACCACATTTATGAGTCTTTGAGTGATCCACAGGTGAGGGTGTGAAAGACAGCTATTGAACAGAGTTTGAAGAGCTACGGCTGCAGCTAGAAACCTGGCAGTAGCTAGCGGTTAAACACTCCTGGCAAGGCAGAATGATGCTGGATCAGACTGGGTTTCCACCAGCTCTGCTGTTGCTTACTCTACCAACAGCAGGGTGCTTGTTTTCTGTTATTTCTCCCTTTCAATGCCCTTTTAAATCAGTAAGATGTTCCAAAAACATTTGTTTTTGAGACTAAAATGAAAAAACACACACAAATAAAAATCAGGAAATGAGCCAAATCTCTCTTCATGACAACAGAGCAGTAGTAAGAATAGTTCCTGGAGAACAGATATATAGATTGTAAAAACATTAAAAGACAAATAAAAGAAAAAAAATATGGTGCTCATAAGGTGGTCTTTTTTTTGTTTAAAAATGAAAGCTACAAGTGGACAGCAGGCATGAGATCATTCTCTTGCTGAGTTTATAAGACTAGGAAGGATTTTGTGTTTAGCAAATAGGAGTCTGATGTAGATCAGTCATGGATTCTAGCAACACAAATTCAAAGAAATAATGCCTGCCTGATAAGAATCTTGAGCACAGGACACAATGAAGAGGATGGGAAAAAGCTCCCTGTCAGAGTGATGTCTTCCTCCCCAAGATCATTAACTCTAGATGATGCTTGCTCCTGAGACTAACATTCATAATGCAAGCCACTTTATTCACTTGAACACCAGCGATAAATGTTGTATGGTACCCTAGGCATCTCAGAACTCTGACTACAAAGGCTACCACAGAAATTCCCAATGAGCATCAACACCTGCCAATGCAGTCAGCCACAAAGCAGTTGGATACCTATGATCCACCTGGTTTATAAGTAGCAGAATCTTAAAACCAGAAAACATAGTTGTGATTGCTAGTTCGAAATCATGCCCCCCTTCACTACTGCCAAAGAACAAATGGAGGAGTTTACCTGAGGACTTTGGAAAGCTCTCCAAGAAGGTCCTTCTTGTCCTTGTTGAGATCACCCTGGGCACGTAGGGCACTGATAACACTGGCATATGCCTCCAGTTCTGGCAAGATAAAACAAAATTGCAAAAATCAGGTTCCTAAGCAGCATTAAGAGTTAAACCAAACCAGTAAAGTAAATGTCTTTCTGTTTTAAACCACTCTTCTGCATCTCAGAGCCTGATGGTTTCTTCATCTCTTCAACATGCACTTTGAATAAAAGTAGTATTTTATAGATCTGTTCCTAAACAGGCAAAACAGCATTTGCAAAACAGATTCTCTTCTTTTAATAAAAAAGACCTGGCTTTAGATGTTTATTTTCTAGATAACTCTTTTATATTTATTTGCAAAACGTTGTTTAATCTTTCGGGGGGAGGGAGGAGGGGTGGGATGTGTGTTCAGGGGCATTATAGTTTATTGTTCTTAGGCATAATTTCTTGACATTTATGTTAATCTGATGAGCTGAAGCAGCAGGTTTTGAGCACATCTGTTCTTGTTTTTATAATGCGAATGGGTGCAAGATGTTCACTCCAGTGTCATAATGGTTCATTGTGTACAATATGTTATGGCATATAAGAGGATGAATAAATGATTTTTGTGGTTCTCGTGGTCATATTTTGCTGACAAACAAAAAGATGTTTACATTTTATGAGGCATTACCTCTACAACTGTGCAAAAAATTTTTAGTTTCTGCCTCCATCACATGCTGATCAAGTCTGGCCTCCCTTTTGTCTACTGTTTTGTTTATTTAACCAGTATTCTATACCGCCTTATCCTTCAATCAAAGCGGTTTATATTATGTAATCACTACAAACAGGTACTGGATAAATTCCCTCGTCCCCAAAGGGCTCACAATCTATGTGTACCTGAGGCAACGTAGGGTTAAGTGGCTTACCCAAAGCCACAAGGAGTGCCTATAGGAAGAAACCTCAGTCCCTCCGGCCCGAGATTGCTGTCCCCTGGTGGGACACAGTGCTCAAAAATCACTCTGATCCATGTTCAGAACTGCAATATGACTTCCACAATATATCTGTTCAGCAAGAAAAGCCTTACAGTGCGAGTGGATTGTGAAGATCAAACTGTTCTTACACTCACAAAACTGTACTCGTTTGATTCCCTGAACTTAGAGAATAAATCCCGACTTAGACATACATACCATCTTCCACCAAGCATTAACCAAAAAGGATAAGGTAACCAGATCTGTGCACTAGCTCAAGTAAAACTTGATATCCATGTAATCCGGAACTCAACACGCAGGACTAGACCAGCATCATTAAAGCCCATCCAAGCAGTGGAAATGAATTTAAGCTGCTTGTGCAAAGTTGGGATTTCCACCATACAGATTTTAAGAGGGTAGGGGGGGTGCAGTACGATATTGCAGGGAACTATTAAAAAATGTCTCAGGCCAAAGGAGAAGAGATAGGAGGGGGTAGGCATGCAATACTATTACATTAATCCAAAAGAAGCCTTAGGAGATCTGAGTCAACAGTTCCTAACACTGTGTGAATTTCAGCAAAACATCATTTCCCCATGGGCTACTGGGATACCACTGGAAAACAACGTGCAATACTTGAGTGGATATTCACAGACAACAAATTAAACAACAAAAGCTTATCCAAAACCTAGAGATTTTATTAATTGATGTTTGGCACTACAATTTGGACAGCTCCTGTGAGATGCAAATATGCCTTTAAAATTAGGAATAATTTTTCAAAATTGTGAACATAAGAACAAAGATATGCCATACTGGGTCAGACCAAGGTCCATCAAGCCCAGTATCCTGTTTCCAACAGTAGCCAATCCAGGTCACAAGTACCTAGCAGTTTCCCAAAAAGAGACACAGATTCCATAATGCTTGTACTGGGGCAAGCAGTGGATTACCAGGGTGCTCTTTAATAATGGTTTATGGACCTTTCCTCCAGGAACTTATCCTAATCTTTTTAAAACCCACCTACATTAACAGCTTTTACTACATCCTCTGGTAATGAATTCCAGAGTTTATTACGCGTTGAGTGAAAAAATATTTTCTCTTATTATTGTGCCAATAGTTTGTGGGTACCCCAGGGAACCGCTGCCTGCACCCCGCGATAAGATGCCACAGGCCTAGCATCATACCTGGTCTTCTGCCTCGCAGAATCACCTATTCCTGCCCCCGCCCCAACACCCCTTAGAAGTGTGTTATATACCAGGCGATATCCATTCGCTCGGGCTTTACCTGAATACACTTACCGTATTAGTTGTGTCGTGTGCTGGTCTCGTTGGTCACTTTATATTTCACTTTCATTAAACGTTTTTGGGCAGAAACAACAAAGTGTCAAGAACTTTGTGATTTTGGCAGGCTTTTCCAATTTTGTTCTAACTTGCCTATGCCTTGCCTTCGAATTGGTTCAAACCACTGTGACTTTTGCTTGCCTCTGCAATTTTATTTCGCCTTGCCTTTGATTCTACACTGTGTGCAGAATTTATTAAATCGCGTGTGGTGGTATTTGAACTTGTTTGGCGGTATTTGATTTTATCTGGTTTGCTGGACAGGTGTTTGAGTTTTTTTGATGATTGGTGGTATTTGATTATTGGTGTCAGTATGATGAATTCTTATTTTTACTTTTAGAACTGCATGTGTGGTTTTGGCATCCCCAGTCCTTATATTGCATATCATCCAGAGGTCTTCAGTTCCTGTTGATCTTTAATACTTTGGGACAGTGACAGTTTTGGACCAGATTCAGCCAATGTTTACACTAACTTAGCAGATTTGGCCTTCTTAAATCCAGCCACCCCAGTATAACGAAGATGAGTGTTCCAAAGAAGAGCAAAACCTACCACTTTCATGATGAATGGGAAATGGACTACTACTTCATCATAGTGAAAGACAAGTGTTGTTGTCTACTTTCTAATGCCCCAGTATCCTTGCCCAGAAAGGGTAATCTGGAACGTCATTATAAGGCTCTGCATAGCAATAACTTTGATGCTGATTTTACACCCCAAAGTGAAATTCGTAAACTGAAGCTCAAAGAACTTAATTCAAAATTGGCTACTCAGCAACAGTTGATGGCGAAGCCAAGGTCACATTCGGTCAATGCAACCATATCATCCTTCAAGGTCAGCAACCTGATCGCAAAGAAATGCAAACCTTTCGCTGAAGGAGAATTTGTAAGAAATTGTTTTCTTGAAGCAGCTGACAATCTTTTTGAAGGATTTAAAAATAAGAAAGATCATAGCTGCTATTCAAGCTGTACAATTGTCAAGAAACACCGTGGTGCAGCGAATAGAAAATGTGTGGAGACACAACTGAACAATTGTTAGAGGATGTTTCAAATTGTGTTGCTTTCTCACTCCAACTGGATGAATCTACAGACATAAGAGACACAGCCCAGTTACTACTCTTAATCCGGATGTTTTTTGAAGACTTCAGTGTTAAAGAAGAACTACTTGGAATGATTTCTTTAAAAGGGAGAACTACCGGTCAGGAAATATTCAGTTCTTTCCATTCTTTTATGACAAAGTGTAATCTTTAATTGCATAGACTTGTTTCCATCACTACTGATGGAGCAAGAGCAATGACAGGTGAGGTTACGGTTTCATAGCCCTCTGTAGACAGCATGACGACTTCGCAGATTTCCTTTCTTACCACTGCATCATTCACCAGCAAGTTTTGGCAAGCAAGAGATTCACTACAAAGACGGTCATGGACATCACTTTCAAAATTGTAAATTCAGTTCGTGGAAGATCACTTCAAAGACAGCTTTTCAATCTTACTCTTGATGAAGGGGCAGCAGAAATCATTTTGCACGCAGATGTAAGGTGGTTAAGTAGGCACAAATTTCTGCAAAGACTTCGTGATTTGCTGAATGAAATAAGAAGGTTTTTTTGAAGGAGGGGGGAGATGACCAAGCAGAATTGGAAGATGAGTAGTTATGTGATCTGGCATTTCTTGCTGACTTTACAGGCGAACTAAGTGATATGAACCTTGAACTACAAGGTAAAAACAAATGCATTGGCGAGATGAGTACAGTTTCATCCTACAAGAGCAAATTTGAGCTAATGATGACTGACCTTGCAAACACTTTTGATCATTTTCCTAATACGCAAGACCATTTGGGACAATATCCAAATTTTGTTTTTCAGAACGAGAAGTATGTGACAGAAATCTGTTGTTATCCAGGAATTCAAAAATAGATTGTGACTTCCAAAAAATTGCAACAGTTGTAGAGTACTTGTCATACCCATTCAAAGTAGATGTGGACATTAAAAAAACTGCAGCTGCTATCAATAAAAATTACTCATTGAACAAGCCAACTCTTGAAAACCAACTATTAACCCTTAAAAATGACATTTTTCTCAAGCCCCGTGCTGAGCAAGAATTGTTTTCGAAGCTAGTGCCTAGAGACAACTTTCCCAACTTGAGAAGATGCAGTGAAGCTGTACAATCCTGTTTCGGTTCAGCTAATTTGTGTGAATCTGCGTTTTTCCCATCTGAAAATGACAAAGAGTACACAACGGTTCCAACATGACAGATGAACATCTCCAGGATTCCCGGAGACTGGCCCTCACGCAATATTCACCCAACTTCAAAAAGCTGGTGGATGAAATGCAGGCTCAGACGCCTCACTAATGAGCAAGAGCGAAATATATGATAATTACACTTACCTGGTAATTGTAGTTCCTTGAGTGACGACAGTTCAGTCCTCTACCTCTGGGTTGTCAATCTCCTCCTGCAGCTTGGAGACTGGTACAGTCAAACCTCGGTTTTCGTTTGCCCCAGTTTTCGTTAGCTTCGGTTTTCGACGACTTTTTTTGGTTGCAATTTTGTCCCGGTTCTCGTACATCCGCTCGGTTTTCGTACTTATTTTTGCGATTGAGCTCTTTGCTTTCAGCGTTCCTTACTGTAATCAAGGAGTGAGAGTGTGGCTTCCGATGTTCCCTGCTGATTGGCAAACTTGAGGGATCTGTGTGTGTGCTGTCCGGTGAGGTGAGAAAAGTGCTGCTTATTCTGCTGATGCTGAGAATTGCAGGCGGGGGAGAGAATCGGTGATCGGAGGTGTGTGACAGAAGTGCACGAGCTGTTCTGCTGCTGAGAATCGGAGGCAGGGAGAGAGTCGTTCTGCTGCCTGGTTGAGACTTCGGGGCTCGTGCTGCTGCAGCCATTGCTACATGGCTCTGGAACGCATGCTCAGCTCTGGGTGTCTGGAACGGATTAATTGAATTTACATTATTTCCTATGGGAAATATTGCTTCGGTTTTCGTACGTTTTGGTTTTAGTCAGACTGCTTAGAACGGATTAATCATTAAAACCGAGGTTTGACTGTATATCAAATTGATGACATCACTGGATATAGCCTGCTGTAAACTCTCTCTCTTCCCAGTGTGAACTATTAACAAAGCAGACTCAAAGGAGCAAAAAATAAGCAGCCAACCACAACAAAGTCTGTCATAACATTAAACTAAACTAAAAGCACTCCCCCCATCAACAAGGCGTTCTTACACCCTGCCGCAACAGAGGAAACGCTAAAACATTTGCTTTTTTTTTTTTTTTTTTTTTTTTTAGTATTGTTTTGTATCCCACTACTCAAGACCTACCTGTAACACTCCTCTCACGCCATTCCTTCTGAGCTCTCCGCAATAACCTGGGTGGGACGGAGGACTGAACTGTCATCACTCAAGGAACTACAATTACCAGGTAAGTGTAATTATCATTTCCTTATCGTTCCTCCAGTTCAGTCCTCTACCTCTGGGAAGTACCAGAGCAGTAATCAGTGGGAGGGACCCTTCAAGCCAGCAGATAAGACCGCCGACCCGAAACGGGCATCAGTAGAGGCCGCGACGTCCAACCTGTAATGCTTAGCAAACGTATGCAGGGACGACCAAGTCGCTGCCCTACAAATTTCCCCTGGTGGAACCAAACTGTGCTCCGCCCAGGAACACGCCTGCGCTCTAGTGGAATGCGCTCGCAACCCCCCGGGTACAACGCGCCCCTGAAGCAAATAGGCAGAAGCAATGGCCTCCCGAATCCACCTGGCAATGGACGCCTTAGCAGCTGCCTCCCCTTTGCGTACTCCTCCAAACAATACGAACAACCGTTCTGACTTACGAATCGACGCGGTCACCTTCAAATACTGACGTAACGCCCTCTTCACGTCCAAACAATGGAGCCTCCGATCCAAATCTCCGCCCTCCCGAACCCCCAGGACGGGCAGGCAGACCACCTGATTCAAGTGAAAGGGAGACACCACTTTAGGCAGAAAGGAGGGAACTGGACGCAAAACCACTTTTTCCCTAGAAAAGGATAAAAATGGCTCCCTACACGACAGAGCCTGCAACTCCGAAATGCGTCTCGCCGAACAAATTGCCTCCAAGAACACCATTTTCAGCGTTAAATCTTTCACGGACGCTCGACGCAAAGGTTCAAATGGTGGACAGGATAAGGCCACTAAGACGACATTAAGATCCCAAGGCGGGACGCAGACCCGCCGCACGGGTCTCAGCTTGGAGACCGACCTAAGAAAACGACACACATCTGAATGAACCCCCAAGGCCACCCCCTTGACTTTGCCACGGTAACAAGAAAGAGCTGCCAACTGAACTCGTAAGGAACTTGCCACTAGCCCTTTCTCAAAACCCTCCTGTAGAAACTCCAAAATCAAAGGGACTGAAACCGTAGCCGCTCACACCTGACGCCGAGAACACCAATCCTCAAAGATATGCCAATGATGTAGACTGTTTCCGCGCTCTAAGCAAAGTCGACACCACCGTGGATGAATAGCCTTTCTTCCTCAGCTTAGCCCTCTCAATGGCCAGACCGTAAGCGAGAATCGATCCACCTGTGGCATGAACAGAGGCCCCTGAAGCAACAGATCCGCCCGCGCCGGAAGCCACCAAGGCTCGCCGTCCAGCAGACGCACCAGATCGGCGTACCATGGACGCCTGGGCCAGTCGGGAGCTACCAGAAGCACTCGTCCCTGATGCGCACCGATCTTTTGAACCACTCGGCCTATCAACGCCCACGGAGGAAAAACATACAGAGGATCCTCCGTCGGACACCGATGCAACAGCGCGTCTATGCCTTCCGACATCCGCTCTCGCCGTCTGCTGAAGAACCGATTTACCTTCACCGACCGGAACGTTGCCATGAGATCCATTATCGGAGTTCCCCAGCGAACTACTATCTGCGCGAAAACATCGGGATGCAACTCCCACTCCCCTGCATCCACCTGCACTCTCCTGAGAAAGTCCGCTGCGACATTGTCCTTGCCCGCAATGTGCGCTGCCGAAATCACCGGCAATCGCCTTTCTACCCAGGCGAACAACTGATCCGCCTCTGCTTCCATCGCTGCACTTCCTGTGCCTCCCTGTCGATTGATGTAGGCGACCGTGGACGAGTTGTCGGAGAGCACCCGAACTGGGTGGCTGATCACCAACTCCTCAAATGCCTGAAGAGCCCGTGTCACCGCTCGTAGTTCCAAATGGTTGATCAACCAAGAGGCCTCTACGGGAGACCACAGCCCCTGCGCAAACCGGCTCCCGCAGTGCGCCCCCCAGCCCACTAGGCTGGCAGCCGTCAACAATGGGAGCCAGTTCGGCTGTTCCAGTGGCATGCCCGCTGCCAATGCCGACCTGCGCAACCACCAACGAAGTGATCGCCTGACCTCCATCGGACATGGAAGTCGCTTGCTCAGCGGATCGGCCTGATGAAACCAACGGCGCAGAAGCGCCCGTTGCAGAGGCCGCATATGGACCTTTGCCCATGGCACTGCTTCCAATGTTGCCGCCATTGTGCCCAGCACCCAGAGATAGTCCCACGCCGTCGGTGCCGAGACTGACAAAAACTGACGAACCAACGCTTCGGCCCTCCTGTTTGGCAGAAACACCAGTCCCTTCTTCGTGTCGAAGCGTACCCCGAGATACTCGAGGTCCTGGGAAGGTTTCAACTGACTCTTTGTGGGGTTGACCACCCAACCCAGATCTTGCAAGAACTTCACCACTCTGGCCGTCACCCGAACACTCTCCTCCTCGGACTTGGCCCAAATTAACCAATCGTCGAGATAAGGGTGGACGAGAATGCCTTCTCTGCGTAACGCCGCCGCCACCACCACCATAATCTTGGTGGAGGTTCGCGGCGCCGTCGCTAGGCCAAAGGGCAACACTTGGAACTGATAGTGGCCCCAAGGCAGGGCAAACCGCAGGAACCTTTGGTGCGCCTCTCGGATGGGTATGTGCAAGTATGCCTCCTTCAGATCCAGAGACGTCAAGAACTCGCCCTGGCGTACCGCCACTATAACGGACCGCAGAGTCTCCATCCGAAAATGCGGAACTCGTAGGCAACGATTTACCGCCTTGAGATCTAAAATGGGTTGCAGTGTTCCGCCCTTCTTTGGCACCACAAAATAAATGGAGTACCGACCCGCGCCAGACTCGGCCTCCGGTACTTTGACCACCGTCCCCAGCTGGAGCAGCCGGTCCAAGGTACCTCGAATCGCTGCGAGCTTCCTGGGCCCTCGGCACGGTGACCGAATGAAGGAATCCCTGACGGGTCGAGCGAACTCCAAGGAATATCCCTGTTGAATAATCTATAACACCCACTGATTGGATGTGATACGGGTCCAAGCGGAAAGAAACTCCCGAAGCCGCCCTCCTATGGGAGGCCCTTCCACCGGGACCCGCCGCACTTCATTGCGATTTACGGATTGCAGATGCGGGAGGCGAAGAGAAACCCCTGTGCGCGAGCCGGAAACCTGCCCCTTTGGTAACCCCCGACTCTTGCTGACCGAAACCTACGAAAGTCTCGAAACTGCCCCCGAAAGGCTTGCCCCGACTTCCCCTGTTTCGGCTTATCCCCTGGGAGTCTGCCGGCCTTGGTCTCCCAGATCCTTCACCAACTTATCCAAGTCCTCTCCAAAGAGCAAGCCACCTTTAAAGGGAAGCTTGCCGAGACGAAACTTAGAGGGCCCATTCGCCGCCCAGTTCCTTAACCACACCGATCGGCGGGCGGCCACCACCGACGCCGTGCTATTGGCCAGCACCCTGATTAAATCGTAATGTACATCCGACAAGTAGGCCGCGCCAGACTCTAAGCGATTCAACTCCTTGACCTCCTCGGGATCCAGGTGCGAAGACTGACGCAGCCGCTGGACCCATCGGGGACATGCTCTGGCCACCCAAGCTCCACAGATGGAGGCCTGCAAAGAAAGGGAGTCTGCTTCAACAAACCGTCCACCTTGCGGTCCTGGGTATCCTTTAAAGCTGCACTACCTTCTACCAGAATAGTGGTCTTCTTCGTAACTGCCGACACCACCGCATCCACCCGCGGCGCCCGACATCTGTCTTTATCCTTATCGGCCAGCGGATAGAGTCTATTCATTGTCCGTATGCCACGAAGACCGGCGTCCGGCCGATCCCATTCTTCTTGAATCACCTTGTCCACCACCCGATGGACCGGAAACATCACCTGCGTTTGCCGTACCGCCTGAATGACGGGATCCTCGACTTCATCCTCTGCCGCCGCCGGCGTAGCCAGATTCAACATCTGCAACGTCTCCGAGATCAAAGCCGGAAGCTCCTCCCTGCGGAACACTCTAACAATCTTAGCCTGATCCTCAGGCTCCAGAATCTCTCCTTCCTCCAGATCCTGTGGACCCTCCTCGGGATCCCAATCCGTGTCTTGGAGCTCAGGCCATTCGCTTCCAGCGAATCTTGCAGTCTCACCCGCTTAGGAACGGGCTGTTCGCTAACCTCTCCAGCCGCGTCAAGTGTAACGGTACCCGCTAGCGCTTCTGACCCTGACCTCTTCCCCTGGCGCCGCAGACAAAAGGCCTGGTGCATCAACAAAAAATCAGGGCTGAAATCCCCGAGACCCGACGCCTGCGCCGCCAGAGAAGTGCCAGAGGGCACCGCCAGTTCCTCTACCACCGGCCCGTGCGCCGGCGAACGTGGGGAGTCCACCCCCACCGCTACGGGCGCTCCCTGCGACGCTGGGCTCTCCTTAACATCCATCTGTTGTTCCACCGTGGACGAGAGGGTGGCACAGCCCCTGCACACCCCTGCCACTGTGCCCCGTCTAGTATCACACACAATGCAAAGAGCCCTTGCTGCCATCAAGTCAAGCAGCAACTGCCCCAGGGACGTATCACAAGTGTGTCTTGCCGCTCTCGTGTTTGTGTGCGCCCACAATGATCAAAGCCTTGAACTAAGTGCCTCCCAGCCTAACCCCTCTGACCGCAGAGCCACTGGAAGTCTTCCTCCCACTTTGAAACGGACCCGGGAAAGAGACCCAAAGCAAACTCCGAAAACGAGAAAGAAGGAAAAAGCAAGCAAAAAACCCAAAACAAGAAGAAAAATGAAAACAAATGAAAAAACGAACTCTCCCGCGGCTTAGCAGCACGCAGAGAGAAGAAACCCGCTGCTACACGCGGTTTCACTCCCCCACTTAAAATGGCCGCCGAGGACGCTGGCCAGCCAAAAAGGGCGCCAAAATGCCCCGCGGCGCGCCAGCTGAACACTGCTCCCACTAATGAGGACCCCCCTGCCTCAGTGAAAACACTTACCGGAACGAGCCTCCACTGCTCAGCAGCCCTAGCAGAGGGGAGGAAAACTGTTGGGAACAGCACCGGTCCTCTAATGCTACTGCTGATACCGGCTGCAAGTGCTAAGCCGGCAAGGCAGACGCTCCGTTTCAAAGAAAGGACACCAACAGTGAGAAGGGCTCTCCCCCGTACAGTCCGGGGGGAGAGAACCTCTGGGCCACCGCAAAGGGAACACAACTCGAAGTCCTGAGCCGGTATCCCTCAAAAGATGGGCATAATGCAGGGCCAGGGAGCAAGAACGCCGAGCCGCTGGACTACACTGTGTTTCTGTATTGTTTTGGGGGTTTTTTCTTTAAAAGGCACAGTCTTAAAGACCAAGCAAACTGCCAATTACAAAATCCAACCCTATACTACAGCTCCTTACTAAGTCCTCCAGAGAGCCCTCCACAAGGCTCATCAAGTCCTCCTGCTGCATGGAGACTGGTCACACTGGGAAGAGAGAGAGTTTACAGCAGGCTATATCCAGTGATGTCATCAATTTGATATAGCAGTCTCCAAGCTGGAGGAGATTGACAACCCAGAGGTAGAGGACTGAACTGGAGGAACGATAAGGAACAAAGATTGTGCAAGATCAGCCTGGATCAATACTCGATCTAAATTTAACACAAAATTACTCAATAAAACTAAGAAAAAATGTACTTTCCATTTCCCCTCGCAGTTTTTACTGGATCTTCATCTCTGTTTTGTTTTTGCTTAATTTGCTTAACAGCTGATCACATCCAGGTAAATGACAGAAGGTTCATTAAAAATGGGGGGGGGGAATCCTCCAACTTTATTGGGTTAAAATTTAATTGAAACTAATTTGAAAATGAATTATGGTGGTAGATCACCGGCACTTTTGGCTGGAAAAAGTAGATCACAACCTGTTCGAAGATGGACATGCCTTGCCTTAGGCGAACCTTCAGCTTTACACACACACACTCTCCGAAGATTTAGATAATTAAACACCACTCCTCCCCATAACAAATCTGTAAAAATGCATAAATTGTACAAAATACTTTTTAAAATATTAAACTTTGCTTCGTATGTATGTGCCCATTCTTCTCGCAGGTAAAAATATGTGCAATTGATTCTATGTGTGGTACTTTTTGCCACCTCCAGGGTATATCTGATTTGCAAGCCACGGGGGGGAAGAGGGGCAGAAACAGAAATACTGCAGGCCTGGCTGCACATCATTGTGGAGGCCGGAACAAGGGTTTTGCAGGATTGTGGCACAAACGTCCATGGAAAGGCCTTGAACTTAGATTGGCTGGGTTTGCTGGTAGAAGAGATCTCAATGGCAGATGTGGATGAAAAATGAGTGATCCAAAAAAACGGTGTGTGTAGAAGACATTTATTTATTTAGCTTTATTTATATTCCGCTTTTCACCGGGTCAAAGCGGTCAATTGGGGGATACATTTAACACGAGGGGATATGACACACATACGTTAATACTTACAGGGAACATGGGCAATGGAGGGTTAAGTGGCTTGCCCAAGACCACAAGGAGTGCCTATAGGACTAGAAATCCCAGCCCCTCCAGCCTGAGATTGCTGTCCCCAGGTGGGACTTGAACCCCCGGCCCTCCGGCCTGAAGTACCTTGTCCTAACCACTAGACCACTCCTCCCAACTGGCTCAATAACAACAACAACCTATCAATAAATTACAAAAAGACAGAGGCACTCTTTATTACTACTAGGGACACATCATTTACCCCACTACAAACAATCAAAATACTGCAAAAGCAAATAGAAGTCAAAAAAGAAGTTAAATACCTGGGAGTCATTACAGACCAAAACCTTACCATGCAACCCCACATAGCAAAAACCACCACAAATGCCTACTATAAGATGAAGACAAGACAACTAAAACCAATTCTAGATCATGATCACTTCCGAACCATCTGCCAAGCAATCATCAGCCCAACGCTCGACTACTGCAATTCACTATACCAGAGGCTACCAAAGCAAACCATCTTACCACTTCAACTAATGCAGAACACTGCAGCTCGCCTAATCCAGGGACAGATATGGCCACATCACGCCAAAACTTAATTACACTGGCTCCCAATCTATTCCCGCATTAGATACAAAACAACATTAATCATATTCAAGATCATTCACCAACTATCGGCATACATCTTACAAGACACTAACAAGAGACACAAGTACCAGGCCCAGAAGAAACAACAAGAATATGATCATCACACCCCTTGGATATCAAAAGACCATACAAACCACATCAGAAAAAGCACTATTACTCTATGCTCCATCACTTTGGAACTCTCTTGCAGATGACTTGTGTGCAATTTCAGACATCAAGGACTTAAAAAAAACAAAAAAAAACACACAACAACTCTTCTCTACACAAATCACCTTGGACATATAACCTAGCCACCCAAACAACAACATGATCCAAGTCACCAATTACTAATCCATTGCTGTGGGTCAGCAAACACTAAATGATGCAATAAATTGTATATAGTTTTGTCATACTCTGACCATCTACATAGTTTCTCACTCTACCTTTTCCCCCTACTTAATGTTCAATTGTTCTTTGTATAATGTTGGTTACTGTTCAATTGTTCTATGTATAATGTTCAAGTTGTAATGTAAACCGCTCTGAATGAAGGACAAAGCGGTATAAAAAAATGTTTAAATAAATAAAATAAATAATTAATCACCTGGAATGCTGAGAAGGGACCAGAAATGATTTTATATGCCTGGTGCACAAATGGTTTGTTTGTTTTTAATGGTTTTTCAGAAATTAGGCCGGGGTCAGTGATGGGATGACTGGGGGGAGGGGGCACGGGCACCAATTTATGGTATATTATATTCAAACCTGATGAACAGGATGGTCACTACATATTTGGTATGTGAATACTGTGGTATGGTTGGGAGCATATGGCTTGTAATGAGCCAACTTGATATGGGTGGGAAGGAGGAGAGTAGGGGTGGGGGAGGAATTAAGAGTGTAGTGGCAGAGGTCTGAGCAGGATTGAGAGGGGGGATGACAACACCTATGGACACAGATGGGAAGGTGTGGCCGACTGTGTACACTATCTGGCAGAGTAATGGCAAATTGGGTCTTTGAATGAAAGGTGAGATGAACAATCCATTTAAAACTAAGAACGATCCTGGGTGTATTTGATAAGGTAAAAAATGTAATGTGTGCCTTCGAGTCAATGCTGACTCCTGGAGACCCAGCAGCTGCATGGTTTTCTTGGCAGTGTGACTGAAAGAAGATTGCCAGGCCTTTCTTCTGCGGTAATGGAGGGTTAAGTGACTTGCCCAAGGCCACAAAGAATGCTAGCGAGACTCAAACCCTGGTCTCTTGGTTACCAGGCCAGTGCTCTAACCAGTAGAGCATAGATATATGGAGCAGGTCCTACAAGAGTTTGAGATGGGAAATCAGTTCTTGGCTTGGTGTTAGCATTATATTAATTCTCACCAGTGCCATAGATGCTTAACAAGTGCTATGATGAGCCATTTAGGTTAGCCTGAGGACAAGGCAGAGCTGTCCACTATCTCCATTCCTGTCTGCCCTGGTGATAGAAGGGTTTGCAGTATGCATATGAAAGGATCCCAAAAAACATGGGCTGCAGATGAGGAGAACGAAAGAGCAGAAAATTGTAGTCCATATTTGGAACAACTGGAGGAGTCAATCCTAGAATTGTTGGAGGCATTAGAGTTGTTTAGAGGATCTTTCAGGTTACAAGGTTTATTTTGGTGAATCTGAAATGCCACCTCTTTGCAGGGAGAAGGCTGGTGATTTAAAGGAGGGATGTGTGATGTTCCTTTAGATGAAATAATGTTGCAATTGTATATTTGCGAGTTCAAAGTTCCCCATATCCACCGAAATCCTAGCCTTTGGTGAGAAATTTGAGAACAAAGGAATGGTGTGTGGAAGAACACTTATTGGTTGAATGGGGAAAGCCAATTTGTTCGCAATAAATGAAGGGCCTAGACAACCAGTTTATGATGATCTCCATTGCTAAACCAAAGTTCTTTCACATCTTGAATAGGATGGTCACAGGTTTCATTTGGGAAGGGAAGCACTTTGGTGTGGCTCTCTGAAATCTGCATCGGGCAAAGAGACATTAGGATGAGTCTGGCCAATTTTTAAATTTGTGTAACTAGGCAGCACTTGTTTAGTTTACTAGCACTGTGGCAGTGGCCGTCTGGAGGGTCAGCACCAGATAGGAAGTGTTTGGGAATGTTGGTGGCTGGCCCCCTGGAGATTGGTGGGGATGAGGGTGGCAGTGCTGAAGTGGAGATCTTAATGTGGACAGGGGTGGACAATTAATCTTTCACCAGTTACACCAGTGCTGGCATTGTGTTCACATGGGTGTGACCACAGAAGGTGCAGGAGCAGGTAGGGCATTCACCTTTGAGAAAGTATTCTCAGTTGTTTACAGATGGGGTGTTCTGCTCCTGGGCCAAGTTTAGAAAGCAATTCCAATTTGAGATTCTCTGTTTTTTGCCTTCAACTATGGGAAGCATGCCTAAAGGGTGGTAACAAGGAAAAGATAAGAGATCTTATGGCAGTGGAAAGAATAGTATATATTTGGGGGATGGGGGGGGGAGGCCAAGGGGAGAGTTAGCAGGCCCCGAGAGGACCAAGATACTCTCAAGCACTGAAATCCAAAAGGGACCTAGGAGAGAGAATTGGGTGAAGAGCTAGATGAGGAAATTTAGGGTAAGGGGAAGTCTCAAAACGCTCCCTCTCTCTGTTAAGATAGTATACAGCTGCCCTGCTATATTAACCAGATTTTACAGGACCCTGGTGAGGTTTAAAGCAATTGGAATTATACTGGATGAGATATGTTGAAATGAGTGTGGGCAGAGGGGGACTATGCTGTCTACTCAGAACATGCCCAAGGATTCTTCTATTACTACTGCTACTATTAATCATAGCACTACAAGGTGTATGCGGCGCTGTACAGACACATAAGATGGTCCCTGCCCATCAGAGCTTACAATCTAATGAAGATAGACAGTACAACAGATGAGAACAAGGGTACAGTAGGGAAGGGGAATGAGACAGAAAGAAAACAAAAGATTAAGATCCGAAAGTGGTCTAAAAGATGTGAGCCTTTAGCATGAATTTGAAAAAGGGGGAAAGAGATGAAACCCAACGTAAAGATACAGGTAGTTTTGTTCCAAGCATAAGGAGCAGCAAGGTGAAAGGATCAAAGTCTGGAATTGGCTGTTGAAGAGAAAGTCACAGAGTGAAGCAAGCCAGAGTTCACGAGGAGGGGTGCAGGGAAAGAGGAGGAAGGAGAGGTAGTGAGGAGCAATAGAATGAATGCACTTATAGGTCAGAAGGAGAAGTTTGTATTGGATACAGAAACGGAAAGGAAACCAATGAAATGATTTGAGAAGAGGGGTTATATGAGTATATTGGGGCTGGCAGAAGATTAGCCACGCAGCAGAGTTTTGAACAGATTGGAGGATAGAAAGATGAATCAGAGAGAGGCCAGCAAAGAGGAGGTTGCAATAGTCGAGGCAAGAAGTTACTGAAGAGTGGATAAGTGTTTTAGTAATATGTTTAGAAAAGAATGGGCGAACGTTGTTAATGTTATAGGGAAAGAAACAGGTTTTTGCTATCTGCTGGATATGTGTGGAGGAAGAGAGGGAGAAGTCGAAGATGACTCCAAGGTTCCGGACCGAGGAAACAGGAAATGGAAATCTACAGAGCCAGAGAAAAAAGGAAGGAGGAGGGTTTAGGGGGAAAAAAATAAGAAGTTTGGTTTTGGCTATGTTCAGTTTCAAACCACGGTGAGACATCCAGGCAGCGATGTCAAATAGGTAGGCAGATATACGGGCTTCGAGTGTAAGAGAAATATCAGGGGTATATAGATCCGAGAGTCACCAGCATAAAAATATTGAAAGCCAAGGGAGGAGATGAAAGCACAAAGGGACTGGGTATAGAGAGAAAAGGAGAGGGCCTAGAACAGACCCTTGCGGTACACCAACTGACAGAGGGATAGCAGCAGAGGAGGAACTGTCAGAACAGACACTGAAGCAGCTATGGGACAGATAAGAAGAGAACCAGGACAGTAGAGCCCCTAAAACCAAATGAGGACAATGTATAAAGGAGGTGATGATGGTCAACAGTGTAAAAAGCAGCAGAAAGATGCAAAATGTAGTTTGTGAGCCCTTTACAAGAGAAAACTGACAGGTCATGTAATACAGCCTTCGCTAGATTACACCCTGCTGTCCTGCACTCGCTCTGATTAATTGAACAACAATATGAACAACGATGGATTAAAGTGGTAACATGCAAATTGTACATAGTTTCCCCAGTTCATTCCATGTTGTTTTCCCCTGTTTTATGTGAACTCTGATTGCCTTCGCTATCATTGAGTCACTGTTATCTGTAAACCGCACTGATGGAAAAGAGCGCGGTATAAAGGAAATGTTAAATAAATAAATATATACCGTACCTGAATGTACACTGCCTAGATTGCAATTGCATCAGGTGGTATATAAATGCCTATAAATAAAAAAAGAATGAGGAATGAGTAAAGGCCTTTGGCTTTAGCCAGGAACAAGTTGCTGGAGATTTTAGTGAGGGCCATTTCAGTAGAGTGTAAGGAACGAAAGTCAGACTGAAATGGATCTAGGAGGGCTTGGCGAGGAAAGAAAATCAAGGCAACAGTGGAGACCTGCACGTTCAAGAATTTTGGAAATTAAGGGAAGAAGGGAGATGAATCGATAATTAGGAGGACAAGTAGGGTCAAGTGAAGGTTTCTTGAGGAGAGGTATTAGACCTTACCTGCTAATTAATGTTCCTGAAGGAATGACAGTCCAGTCCCTTTACTTCTGGGTTGCGTAACCCTTCCAGCAGCTTGGAGGCTGAGCCCATCCTTTTTGAGGATGGTGCGGTATAAATACCACTAGCACCACCCCCAGATCCCAGTAATCTAATGAAAAAGCAGACTTAACGAGAATTCAATTAATAGCCTATATAAAAATAACACCACAAACCACACAACTAACTCTCCCAATGTTTTCCCCCTTTTTTTTTTTCTTTTTTTTTTTTAAGGTCAAGGAGGAGAAAAAAGGGAGGGGGAGGGAAGGAGGAGGTTTACCTGATTCTGACCGAGCCATCCTTCACCCTGGCCTGCCGGACCTGCACCAAGGGACCCTTCCACTTTGACCTGGCCCTGAATTCGGTCCGCTGATCCTCACATATCTAATAGGCCATTACGCCAATCGAAGAACCGGGTGGGATCAGGGACTGGACTGTCATTCCTTCAGGAACATTAATTAGCAGGTAAGGTCTAATTACCTTTTCCTTATCGTCACTCCAGTCCAGTCCCTTTACTGCTGGGATGTAACAGAGCAGTTCAAGCTTGGGTGGGATCCGCTATCCCGGACCGAAGTACCGCGTCCCCAAAACGAGAGTCAGCTGAACTCTGCACGTCCAGTCTGTAGTGTCTGGTAAAGGTATGCAGCGAGGACCATGTAGCCGCCCTACAAATGTCCAGCGGCGGAACTAAGCTATATTCTGCCCAAGAGGTAGCCTGCGCCCGAGTTGAATGAGCGCGCAGCCCCCCTGGAACCTGCTTCCCCTTGAGGATATAGGCGGAAGCAATAGCTTCCCTGACCCACCTGGAGATGGAAGACTTGGCCTCCGCCTCCCCCTTGTGCGGCCCTCCAAACTGAATGAACAGACGGTCGGACTTTCAAAAAGGCGCAGTGCGGGAGAGGTAACGCTTCAAGGCTCTCTGAACGTCTAGAAGGCGCAGCTTCCTGTCCCTCCCCTCTTGTCCCTCCGCTGAAAAGGATGGGAGCGTAACTGTCTGGTTCACATGAAAGGGGGAAATGACCTTGGGCAAGAAAGAAGGTACCGTCCGTAAGACCACCTTATCCTTGAAGAATGAAAGAAAGGGGGGCTGGGAGGACAGCGCTTGAAGCTCGGACACACGTCTGGCTGAGCAAATAGCGACCAGAAAAACCGTCTTCAGAGTCAAATCCTTTAGCGAGACTTCCTTTGCCGGCTCAAAAGGTTCCTTGGTCAAGACATTTAGCACCAGGTTGAGATCCCAAGGGGGGATGACCGATCTCTGCTGAGGACGTAGACGCCTAACCGCTCTTAGGAACCTGGACACGTCCGCATGGGCCCCTGACTTCCCACGGACCTTACCTCTATAGCAAGAGATGGCTGCCAACTGGACTCGTAAGGAACTGTGTGCTAGGCCTTTGTCAAAACCCGCTTGTAAGAACTCCAAAACCTCCGGAACAGAGGCCGAAAGAGGTTTCCTCCGGTGCTCCGCACACCATGCTTCGAAGATGCGCCAAACTCTTACAAAGGAGAGACAGGTCGAGCGCTTTCTAGCATTCAGAGTTGAGATTACCGATCCCGAATAACCCCGCTTCAGGAGCCGCGCCCTTTCAATAGCCAGGCCGTAAGCGAGAATCGATCCACGTGAGGCATCCGAACCAGGCCCTGCCTCAGCAGATCCCTTCTGCAGAGAAGCCGCCAAGGCCGGTCAGCGATCAACCTCACCAGGTCCGCATACCAGGAGCGGCGAGGCCAATCCGGGGCTATGAGGATTATCAAACCTTGGTGAGCCTTCACCCGCTGAAGAACCTTTCCGATAAGAGCCCATAGGGGGAACACATATAGGAGACCCCCCGAAGGCCACTTCTGGGCCAGAGCATCTAAGCCTTCGGACATCCTTTCCTTCCTTCGACTGAAAAATCTGCTTACCTTGGCGGAAGAATACCGTGCCATGAGATCCATGACTGGTGGGCCCCAAAGGGCTACTATCTGGTCGAAGACCTCCTGCTCTAGCTCCCACTCCCCGTGGTCTATCTTGCACCTGCTGAGGTAATCGGCCGTAATGTTGCCCGTGCCGGCCACGTGCTGAGCTGAAAGAGCCTCCAACCGGACCTCGGCCCATTGGAATAGGCCGTCCGCTTCCTTCTCCAAGGCGGGACTGCTTGTGCCGCCCTGGTGGTTGATGTAAGCCACCGCGGTGACATTGTCGGAGAGGACGCGAATTGCTCTTCGTAGCACTAAGGACTCGAGTGCCCTGAGCGCAAGGGCTACCGCCCGTAATTCCAGTCTGTTGATGGACCATTGTGACTCGACGTCCAGCATACCTGGACGAACTGGTCCTCGCAATGAGCTCCCCAGCCTGTTAGACTGGCATCCGTTGTCAACAGTAACCACTGTGGAGGCTCGAGAGGCATCCCGCAATCCAGATTCCTTGGGCACCGCCACCACTGGTGGGCCTTCTTGGTTCGAGGAGCGCAGGGCAGCTGCATGGACAAAGGATGATGCTGATGGGACCAATGACGCAACAGGGCCCGCTGCAAGGGCCGCATGTGAGCCCTGGCCCACGGTACTACCTCTATTGCTGCCGCCATGGTTCCCAGCAATTGAAGGTAATGCCACGCCGTAGGACTTCGCCTGCTCAGAAACTGCGTGACCAAGATTCTTAGGTCCCTTGATCTCGTCTTGGACAGGAACACCCTGCCTCTGTTGGTGTCGAACCTTGCTCCGAGATACTCGAGCTCCTGGGAGGGCATCAACCTGCTCTTTACCCGATTGATAACCCACCCTAACTCTTCCAGAACTTCTACCACTCTGGCAGTGGCCGAGCAACTTTCCTCTTCTGACTTTGCCCGTATCAGCCAATCGTCCAGATAGGGATGCACTAGTATTCCCTCTCTTCGTAGGGCCGCAGCCCCCACCACCATCACCTTGGTGAAAGTCCTTGGAGCCGTAGCTAGACCGAAGGGCAGAGCCTGGAATTGAAAATGACCTCTTGGCACCGCGAATCTCAGGAACTGTTGATGGGACTTTGACCGGTATATGCAAATAGGCTTCCGTCAAATCCAATGAAGTCAGGAACTCCCCGCCCCTTACGGCCACGATGACCGATCTTAGAGTTTCCATCCGGAAATGAGGCACTTTGAGACAGCGATTGACTTGCTTTAGATCCAGGATCGGGCGATAGGAGCCTTCCTTCTTTGGTACCACAAAATAAATTGAGTACCGACCTGAACCGCATTGGTCTGGCAGCACAGGGACCACAGCTCCGAGCGCTATGAGCCGTGAAAGAGTTGCCTCTATCACCGCCCTCTTTACTGGAGAGCCGCAGGGAGACTGAATAAAGGCTGGAAGTATTTGCTTTGCAAATTCGAGAGAATAACCCTCTCGGATCACCTCCAGGACCCATTGATCGGACGTGACCCAGGACCAGGCGGGAAGAAACTGCCTTAATCGACCCCCCACCGGCAGTCCGCCCTCCTGGACCCCTGTTATCTCATTGCGGTTTTCTAGGTACCGAGGAGGAGGAAGAGTCCCAAAACCTCTACCTGCTCCTCGAAACCCTCTGAAGCTTTGACTCCTTGAAGGGAAACGGCCCCTAGGAAAGGGGTTCGACCTGGCTGGACGAAACCTCCGAGGATCCCTTGGTTGGTTCCGCATCGGAGCTAGGGAGTGCCCTTGTTTCGGTCTGTCTTCTGGAAGCCTGCCTCCCTTAGATTCGCCAAGGTCCTTTACCAACTTATCTAAGTCCTCACCAAATAACAGCTTCCCTTTAAAAGGAAGACGACTCAGAGGCATCGGCCGCCCAATTACGTAGCCACAAATAACGCCTAGCTGCTACCACAGAGGCCATTTTCTTTGCTAGGCTCCTGATGAGGTCATACTGACTATCCGCCAGGTAGGCCGCCCCGGACTCCAACCTAGCTGTAGTGGCTTGTGTGTCCTCTGCGGTACCTTCCACTAACTGAAGTTGTTGGGACCACCTCAAACAGGCCCGAGCCACCCAAGCACCTGACACAGAGGCCTGTAAGGCAAGAGCACTCACATCAAAAAGCTTGCTTCAGCAGCATATCCAATTTTCTATCTTGAGAATCCCTCAGGGCCGCGCTGCCCTCGATCGGGATAGTTGTCTTTTTTGTCACTGCTGATACCGCCGCATCCACCCTGGGTGACTTCAGCAGTTCTTTGTCTGGTTCTGGCAAAGGGTATAGACGAGCCATGGACTGGACACCCCTCAAACTTGACTCTGGTTGATCCCATTCCTCCTGGATCATCTGACGCACCACCCTGTGGACAGGAAACACCTTCTGAGACCTCCTAATGACTTGGATTAAAGGATCCTCCAATGCCTCCTCCTCTGCTGGAGCGTCCGAGGCCACATTGAGCACTTTCAGGGACTCATTGATCAATGCTGGGAGCTCCTCTCGACGAAAAACTCGAATTATACGAGACTGATCCTCCTCAGAGATCTCCCCCTCGTCGAGCTCCTCCTCATCTTCACCTAATTCTTTGTCCTCCTCCTCCTCCTCCTCCGGAGTGCCTTGGGAAAGGGACGTGAGAGGTTCCTCGCTCATCAGCCTTGCGCGCTTGAGCGGTACCCCAGAGTCCTGGGTGCTTGCCCTCATTGGTCTGGCCAACCTGCCTTCCATCGTCGTGCTGGGCTCTCCTGCCCCAAGCCCCTGCTTGCGCATACAATAGGCCTTGTGTAGCAAAAGGACGAAATCAGGAGAGAAGATGTCCCCGACACCCCCCTCCCCAACGGAAGTGGAGGGGAGGGACAGAGGCGGAGTGGGCAAATCCGAGGTCACAGGCGGAGGGAATTGGGACCCTCCTTCCCCCTCCAGAGGGTCTCCTGACCCCTGAGAAGCTTGAGCCATCGACAAGTTAATTTCTTGTTCCACGGAAGTAGCCACTGCAGCAAACCCCTGCAGATCCCTGCTTCCGAGGAAGTACCCCTCCGAGTGCCACAGGACGGGCACCTTGGCTTGCCAGTCATGTCCTTTTGAGGCAAATAACTCTGAATCACTGCTTAAAGAACAGGCTTAAGAAAATTGCATTCAAAGATTGCAGAAATTCAAATCGTGGGGGGGCAAACCAGCGTTCAATGCGCCCTCCCCTCCCCCAATCTGTTAAAACCCCCACAGCAAGGATTAGCAAAGAAATTAAAATTAAAGTAAAGCTAAATTAAATTAAATTAAAATTAACACCAAAAACCAGCGTTTTAATTCCTCCCCAGTACTTGCTGTTTGGATGCTCCTTCAGCGCGTTGTCCAGGTCAGAGGAAGTCAACGCTCTCCATTGGCTCAACACGTGGAAGGCCGCAACCACGTGGAGCCCTAACCGGAGGCCAGCGTCTCTGCACTCCGCCGGTTTGCTTTATGATTTTTGCGGCCGCCGCTTGACTCAGCGCTGGATTCTGGGCTCCGGAGCTGCCTACACCGCCCCTCCGCTCCGGGAACTGCAGCGCGAGGCCGGTAAGACCGTGGGGAAGTCGCAGCGCCGCCTCAAGCGCTCAGCCACCCGGAGGGCTTCGGCGCGAGGCAGGGCAGGCCTTCGGAGAAGTGTCCCAGGGTGTCGGCCGGTCTAGCAAGCGAGAGGAGATCTCCCCGGTCCTCCTCGCTGCTACAGGCAAACCACCTCATCCGGGTCTGAGGGCTCCGAGGAGGAAGGGGGGGGGGGGGAGAGAAGAAGAATTTAAAGGCACAGCACCAAAAACGCTCAAATGCCAAATAAATTAAAGCAAAGTAAACTAAAACCAAATTAAATTAAAGTAAATAGACTAAATAAAGGAACCAAAACAAATAGAAGACTCCAGTAAGCCCTTGGCTTACGGAACCCTCCAGCTGCTTGGAGGCTGAGAATACTGGGATCTGGGGGTGGTGCCAGTGGTATTTATACCGCACCATCCTCAAAAAGGATGGGTTCAGCCTCCAAGCTGCTGGAAGGGTTACGCAACCCAGAAGTAAAGGGACTGGACTGACGATAAGGAACTGGCTTTCCTTGAGGACCTCCAGTCCAGTCCTGACACATGGGTTGTCAGTTCTCTCCAACAGCTTGGAGACTGAGCATGTCATTTCTGATGACAATGTTCTGAGGCAGCTTGCACCACCCACCTGTAAACTATTGACAAAGCATAGGAGCGACAAATAAGATGCAATGTTAAGCACTTCAAATGTAACTTTTTTTTTTAAACCTACTACAAATTTAAATTAAGACCAGCACTCCCCAATGGAAGGAAACACTTGCCCATTGATTCCCAGGGCAGACTGATCGAAATGCACCGAGGCCACGGCCTCCTTGACTAATGCCTTATAAGTGACCCTTCACTGCACCGCACCTCCCCCCTCACAGCCGCCATAGACTGAAAAAACATCCAAGGTTTGCGACACCCCCAGGAAATAAACAGCACCGTCTGCTTCTATTCGCTAGCAATCATAATGCACCAAACCACCTGACTACGATAACCACCTTTTGGTCCGGGATCACTGTAACAATCTCGGATAGGGAGGAGGAAGAATCCGGGACTGGACTGGAGGTCCTCAAAGAAAGTTAATTAGCAGGTAAGGTCTAATTTCACTTTCCTTATTGTCCCTCCAGTCCAGTCCCGACTCCTGGGATGTACCATAGCTGTACTACACTCGGGCCGGACCTGCAAGCCCAGCCTGAATGACTACTGCACCAAACCGCACATCCTCCATTGCCTGCACATCCAGGCAATAATGCTTCACAAAAGAAATGCAAGGACGATCAGGTAACAGCCCTGCAAATATCAGCAGGGGGCACCAGGCTGAACTCTACCGGTGGGGCCGTCTGCGCCTTAGTGGAATGTGACCGGAGTCTCACCAGCACCGGTTTGCACTGGAGCAGATAGGCCATTTCATTGGCCTCTCTCAATCATCTAGAAATTGAAGCTTTGAAGGCCGCTTCTCCCATTCACAGTCCAAACAGCACAAACAGCACAAACAACCTGTATGACTTACAAAAGGGCAACAAACATTCATTTCAGATAGCGCCTCAACACCCTGCAGACATCCAAGAGGCACAACGCTGGCTGCCGTCAATCCTCTGTAGTATCTGCGAACATCGGCAGCATAACAGTCTGATTCAAATGAAAAGTGGAAATCACTTTGGGTAGAAACGAGGGTACGGGCTCTAACTCCATCTTTGAAATGGAGAGAAAAGGCTCTCAGCAGGACAAGGCTTGCAGTTTGAGATCCACTGCGCTGAACAGATAGCCATCAGAAACAATCTTCAATGTTAAATCCTTCAAAGTACATACATCTAGCGGTTCAAAAGGCTGCACCGTCAGAACCGACAGCACTAGGTTAAAGACCAACAAAGCAACCACCGAGTGCATGGGAAGCCGAACTGCTTAACGGCCCTAAGAAAGTGAACCACATCCGGATGGGTCCCCCAAGGAAACTCCTTGACTCCTAACTCAATAGCAGGTAAATTGCCTCCACCTGCACCCACAGGAATTACAAGCCAGACCTTTCTCCAGCCCGGTCTGCAACAACGCAAGAATGTCCAGTAGTTGCTGAGAGAGGATGGCAGCTGTTATCCTTGCACCAAACTTCAAATATTCGCCAGACATGTATATACGACATCGAGGTAGACAGTTTGCAAGCTTTCAACATTGCAGCAATCACAGGGGCAGAATAGCCCCTCTTTCTCAGCCACGTCCTTTCAAGAGCCAAGTCATAAGCAAGAATCGATCCACTTGTGACATCAGAACCGGCCCCTGCGAAAGCAGATCGGGTCATGTTGGGAACCACCACAGATGATCCACCATTAGGTAGAGCAGATCCACATACCATGGCTGACGCAGCCAGTCAGGAAAAATGAGAACAAACAGGCCCAGGTGCGCTTCTATCCTTTGCATCAGAGACGTCCAATAAGCACCCACGGAGGGAACATATACCACAGGCTGGCAGTGGGCCAGCCCTCCACTAGGGCATCCAGACCTGCTGAAGAAGCGGGTCGCCTTGGCTATGTTGAAGGTCATCACGAGATCCATAATCGGTTGCTCCCACCTTTGCATTATCTGCACGAACATGGTGTAACTGAGTGACCACTCCCCGTGGTCTATAAGAACCCAACTGAGATAGTCCACTGTTACATTGTCTGCACTGGCCATATGAGCCGCCGTGATTATCTGCAGACTCGACTCGAATGTCCACGTCTCCTTCCAGGTCTGCCGGCTCTTCAGAATGGAGTGACCGTGTCCCCTCCCAGGGGTTTGCCTCCAAACTCCTCCTATAACCGTAGGTTGGTCATCCATTGCCATGGCCTCAGGCATACATTTCCTCTTACTTTTACTTTCTCAGACACCCCAGAGGGCTCCAATCCCTGCTGCTTCATGCAGGATGCTTTATGCAGCAGCACCAACTCGGGAGAAAAGAAACTGGCCTCCTCATCGCCTTGAGGGATTGCATATGTAGAGGGTTGCATTGCATATGTGCAGGGCCGACAACTCTCTGTCTTGGCGCTCCAACACTGGAAGACTTAACCAGTCCTGTTCTTCCACCATGGCTGGAATGCCCAGCCCTCCCAGGTCCAACCTGCAGCTCACTACAGCCTATGAGTTTTCTTCTGACCCTCCAGAAGTTCCTGTCCGCCCAGCCTTAGCCAGAGTCTACACCAGGAATCCTTCCTTCACAAATCATGGCTCCATCTCACAAGCATGTCAAAAACCTTTGACCGAGACACAGCTGCGCTTGGCACCGCAGGCCAAGCATGTAGCCTTTGAGGGGATACCTGCATCTGTGGATGGTAAGTGCTGCAAAATCTCCCTCAGACCACCTGGTCCACACTGAGCCAGCCGAGGTGCCTCTACACTGTTTGGTTTTTTTTGTTGTTATTTCTCCACCTGACAATCAAGGGGCTCTGCAGGGTTAAAAAGGCATGTAAAAAAATAAAAACACGCAGAAATGGGCCCCAGCATCCAGCCCTATTGTCCTCCTTCACCAAAGCTCGTGTGCTTCACCTGAGGAAATAGCACCATTTCCCATGCTCCCTAAAATGGCTGCCAGGTCCACAAGTCTCAGTGTTCAGGCCTGACAGCTCTTGATCCTGCCTCCTGGGCCCAGAAAGAACACCCAAAACAATGTTCTTACCTTCTCCAGGGCAAGAGACTGCCTGTGCTAACCCCGGGACTAAAAAGGTGTCTTACTGCTCCCACTGCTGGCCCCCACTTCTGGTGAGTCGCTGACAAGGCTCTGGGCAGGAAAAAATACTACACAATACAGTTTGCAGCAGCTCCTCACTCGACTCTGGGATCAAAAGCCGATGAATCTGCTGACAAGCAAGTGCAGCTTCCCCTTCTCTTCCCCAAGGGAGTTAGCACTGTCTCTCTGTATCTGTCAGGTTTTGGGTTTTGGGTTTTCTTCCCCACCCCCCCCCCACCCCACCCCCCCCCACCCCACCCCCCACCCCACCCCCCCCCACCACACCACCACCCACCCCCCCCCCCCCCACACCCCCACCCCACCCCACCCCACCCCACCCCCCCCCCCCCCCACCCCCCACCCCACCCCCACCCCACCCCACCCAGACTATTACATTTGATTCCCACAAGGCAGACTAATCAAAGCCTTTTGCTCACTTCACATACCTCCATAAAAAACAAAACTAAGCTCATTCCTTCAGTGAGCCCAGATCTGGGCTGAGCTCTCTCCAGCCACTTGGAGACTGAGTTTACTGGGGGCTGGTACCAGCTGCCTAAGAACACTGATGTCAGAGACGACATGCTCAGTCTCCAAGCTACTGGTAAGAGCCGACAATTCAGGTGCCGGGACTGGACTGGGGGGGATGATAAAGAATAATAGGTTGAGAATGTGCGATAGAGGGGATGACAGAGGAGGAGATGGAGTTGAGGAGATGGGTGGGCACAGGATCAGAGGAGCAAAGAAGATGAAAACTTTCTTCTTAGGAGGGCCTTAGAAAAGGAAAACAGATTGAGGGAAAAAGTTGGTATTGAAGAGGGAATTGAAGTGTAATCTTGTGGACTTTGTTGTGGAAATAGCAGAAAGAGAAGGGGCAGGGAGGAAGTGACGTCACCGGAGCCGATGGCGGCTTGAGAAAGCTGCTCCGGCACCGACCCAGCCATCAGGAAGACAGCGCAGCCCCTCGGAGGTGGAAAACAGACACCCTGGGTGTAGGAAGCTGTCGGGAGGCGGCAGAGACCGACGGTGGCAAACTACAGCAGCAGTGAGCCGCACATGCAGGAATGACGGGCAGCCGCGTGTAGCTGCAAAATGGCACCCAGAGTGACGGCGGTGACTGCCTGAGAGGCAGGAAGTGTACAGTGAAGAGCTGGAGCCCTGCGTCCTCAACCCACAACAATCTGGAACACACTAGGGTGAAATGTAGCAGAGGAAACGTGGTGCTGGAGGTGAGCAGGGGTTGAGGTGTGTGGCCCACAGGCGTTGTGCTGGCAATTGAAGCTGGGTGTCTGCAGAGCAGTGGCCAGAGGGGAGGGCTGCGAGGCCGAAGAGACTCTTGGAGGGGCAGTGAGAAGACCTGGTGCCCTCCAAACGAAGGCAGGGGGAGAGTGTGCTCTAGTGGAGTGAGAAAGGACAATAAAAGTTTGAGCACCGTGCTTGTGAGCCTGTGAATAGGGAGACCAGTTCATTTCCTGGTGGCAAAATCCGGTTCAGAGATGACAACCAGAAGAAAAGCAGCAGACCTCAGAGAATATGCGTACTCGGGGTCTGAAGGAGGGAAGAGCGACTCAGGGCAGTTGGATAACAAAAAGCCCCAGGATGGGCCCGGTGAGCCGGGGGGGGGGGGGGGGAGAAGTGGAGATGGAGAATGTAAAAACCCCTGGAATAGATCATGCGCAAAATGTCACAAGAGCGGAGCTCAGGGACTGGTTTCTTGAAATCAAAAATGAAGTGCAGTCTGTGAAAAGTGAGTTGAATGAGCTGCTGGGGCCTTTGAAGGAAGAAATTGGAGAGCTGGTGTGTAGAATGAGAGATCACGAGAGCCGGTTGCAAGAGATTGAACAGCAGCAGACAGGAGATGCAGAGGGGTGCAAAGTTGGGATCGCAATACGAGGCCCTGCTGTACAAGCTGGAGGATTTGGAAAACCGATCTCAATGCAATAATTTGAGAATACGCGGAATTCCAGAGGAGAAAGAATTTCAAGATAATGAAAAAGTGGCAAGGTCTGTATGTCTTGAGGTCCTACAGAGAGGTGGTGAAGAGGTGGCAGCTGTGGACATACAAATTGAAAGAGCGCACAGAGCACTGGGGCCACCAGTTGGAAACAGGCCTAGGGATATTATAATTTGCCTGGCACGTTATAAACTCAAGGAGAACATTGTCAACAAAATGAGGAGGGGTGGAGCCCTCATATGGCAGGGTTATCATGTGAATATATATGAGGACCTGTCTGCAGGCATGCTGCAGAGGAGGAGGGCAATGCAACCTGTTACACAACTATTGCGGAGAGCGTAAATTAAGCACCGGTGGCTGCACCCTTTTGGATTATCGTTTACCCTTAAAGGGTGGACATGGCGGACACAGACACCAGAGGAGGCGATGAAGGCCCTACGGGAAGCGGGCCTACGACCCCAGGAGACATCCCTGGGGACAGGACCATCAACAGAAAGGTGGCAGGGGCAGCGTGGTGATAGTCCAGAGAGAAGGAACAAGCGGACGGCAGGACAAGGGCAAGCGTTGCGAGAAGATCGGCCGGTGGATGAAACCTGAAGAAATCTGAGGACTGTGACTATGCTGGTTAAACATTGAGGGGTGGTGGGGGAGTGTTTTGTTTCAGAATGTTTGATTAAGTGTTAGGTATGTAATATGCAAGGTAGTGTTGGGGGAGGAGGGTGGGGTGGTAGGGAGAGGGTGGGGAGGGGAGAAGGTGCTGGAGGGCATAGAGAAAGGAAACTGGTAGATGATGGGAAAGGGCAGAGGGTGGGAACCACAACATGGTGTGGATGGGGGAGGGGAGGGAATAGGAGGAAGGGATAGTAGTGAAGAGGAGGGGGAGGCGGGGAGGTGTGAGAGCACGGGCTGGTGGAAGAGGGTGGGGGGAGAGAAATGGAGTGAGGGGAAGGGGGGGGAATGGGTTTGTGAAAGTACAATGGCTGGGGAAGGTAAGGGGCACACTACTCCTGAGTTATCCTCTGGAAGTGAAGGAGGATGAGGGGGGATGGGGGGGAAGGGGGGGGAAGGTAAGGGGAGGGGGAGGACGGGCAAAGGGGCAGCATTTATTTATTTATTTATTTATTTATTACAGTTTCTTATATACCGCGCTATTTAGAATCAGCGCGGTTTACATCATAACAAAACGACCATTACGACAAACTGTCAGGTTTTACATTGAACATGACTCGGGGAGGACAGCCGGAGTATGCAGTAAGAGGAGGGGGAGGGGCGGGAGGGGGGGAAGAAACCGGGGAAGAGGTGTGGGCAGAGGAGGTGGTTAATGGTTGCGACAATGAATGTAAAAGGGTTGCGTACGAGACAGAAAAGGTTGGTGGAGATGGAAGGTAGAAGAATGGGTGCAGATTTTATGTGCATACAAGAAACACACTTGCGGGTGGGGCAGGAGTATTTGTTGGAATCTAGACAATACCCCAAGGTGGTTTTGGCGGGTCAGAGAATCAATCCTAGGAAAGGGGGGGGGGGAATACCATAATATGGTGAAGGATGTTAGGCGGGGGAAAGGAGGTAGATGGGTGGGGGTGCTATTGCAAATTGAGCGGGAAGAGGTGTGGGTGATAAGCATCTATGGCCCAAATGAGAAGCAGGGGGAGGCGTATGAGCAAATTTTGAAGGAGCTGGAGGGATTTGGGAATACCCCAATAATCTTGGGGGGGGGGGGGGGATTGGCGAAGCTTGCATAAACTGCGGGAGAGATTGGGTTAAGTAGATGTCTGGAGAAGCTGGCATCCGGGGGAACGGAAGTACACATTCTACTCACCAGTACATGGCTCATATAGCAGGTTGGACATGATTTGGGGGGGGCGGTATTTGGTTGGAGAGAATACAGGAAGTGGAGCATGGTTCAATTACCTGGTCAGACCATGCTCCAGTGATCGTACAATTTGATATGGGTAGCATGGATGAGTGTCTAAAATTTTGGAAACTCAATGACTCCCTGCTGGAGGAGGAGCAACACGTGGGGAAGATTACGGAGAGTATAAAGGAATATCTCCGGTTAAATGATACGGGGGAGGTGCCCATAGGGGTGGTGTGGGATGGCTTAAAGGCGGTAATTCGGGGACAGCTGGTTAGTTTGGGGGCACGAGTAGAGAGGGAAAAAGGGGCAGTGGAAACTGAGCTATTACGACAGCTAAGGCGTTTGGAGTGTTTACATCAGAGAGTGTCGGACCCACATATTGTTGCGGAACTTAATAAGGTAAGAGCGGAGCTGAGCAAATTGCAGGCCCAAGAGATAGTGTTCCAGCTACCGGTACTGAAGCAGGCCCATTTTGAAGGGGGAAATCAGGCAGGGAGGCTGCTGGCAAGCCGCCTTAAGGGGAGGAGGCAGGCAGCGCATCTAGAGGGCATTCGTAATACTAAAGGGGAATTGGTACACCAATCTAAGGGAATCAGGGGGGTATTTAGGGAGTTTTATGAGAAACTGTATCAAAGTGAACTGAGGGCGGGAGGGAAGGAGACTGAAGAGTTTTTGGAGGAATGTGGCTTACCGCAGGTGACTGGGGAGGAGAGAGAGCATTTAGGGCGGGAAATACAGCAGGAGGAGGTGAAGAGGGCTATAACTACTCTGAAACTTGGAAAGGCGCCAGGATTGGATGGGTACACGGCAAAGTTTTATAAGGTAATGTCAGAACATAACACGCCCGTTAGTGAATAGGGTCCTTCAAGGGGAGGGACTTCCGCAGACTATGGCGGAGGCTGGTATAACGGTTCTACCGAAACCGGGCAAAGATAAGGGGGTATGCGGATTTTATAGGCCCATATCCCTAATAAACTTAGCTGCAAAAATTTTGGCAAAGGTACTGGCAAATAGGATTCAGGATTTAGTGCCGCAACTGATACACCCTGATCAGACGGGTTTTGTAAAGGGGCGACAGGGTAGTGACAACGTGCAAAAGATTTTGAATGTTATGTGGCAACTTCAGGGGACTAAAGAACCGGCAGTGCTGGTCACTGTGGACGCAGAAAAAGCATTTGACCGTGTGCAGTGGCACTTTATGTTTCAGGTGTTGGAGAAAATGGGGTTCGGAGGGAAATACATTAGCTGGATAAGAGATCTATATCAGGGCCCACGGTCTAGAGTTCGAGTAAATGGTGGGTATTCAGAGAGTTTTGAGCTCCATAGGGGTACCAGACAGGGATGTCCATTATTGCCTTTATTGTTTGCACTGGCTATTGAACCGCTGGCGGCATGCATTAGGCAGGTGGGGGATATTAAGGGAGTGAAGATACGAGGGAGAGAGGAAAAGATAGGACTCTTTGCGGACGACGTTATTTTTGCCTTAACACAGCCGCTTAAAAACGCTACCTGTGCTGATGACGGCTATTCAAAGGTACAGCCAATTAGCGGGCTATAGAATGAATCAGGGGAAAACCGAATTGCTGGGATTTAATTTAGCACCTAGGGTGGAGGAGAGCCTACGACACCATTTTAAGTTTCGGTGGGTGGCAGGGAGTTTCCGATATTTGGGGATTCCTTTATTCAAGATTAAGCACTGGAATTATCAGGGATTGGTGGAGAATATCAGGCAAGACGTATCGCGCTGGAGGGGGTTGTATCTGTCCTGGATGGGCCGTATCGCAGTGGTGAAAATGAATGTTCTCTCAAGGCTGCTGTTTGTATATATGTCCCTGCCGTGTCGGTTGGTCAGAAAGGAAATAGATAAGATGCAAAACCTGCTCTTGCAGTTTATCTGGGATGGGAAGCGTCCGAAAGTAGCTCAGGCTACCATGTATAAGCCGAAGGAGGAGGGGGGGCTGGGGGTCCCATTGTTGCTTTGGTACTATGAAGCGGCGCAACTTAGCGCATTGCTTGCATGGAAGGAGGGGGTGGAGCACCCAGGGTGGGTGGACATGGAGGGGGCGGGAGGGGAAGGGGCAGGTGCTTGGATCTGGGATCCCAGGGTGGGAAGGCGGGGGAAGGTGGAGGAGAATCCATATAGAGAACTCACGAGACAAGTTTGGGTGAAATGGAGGGGTATCTATTAGGGGGGAAGCAGTACTCTAGGGAAACTCACATTCTGACAGTAATGGAGGGTAAGATGGGAGAGGCGGCAGGGGTTTTCAGGAGGTGGGGGGGAGAAAGGGTTGCGGAAACTTGGCCAACTGGTGGGGGATGGGGAGGGTTTGGGGATTTGAAGGGCTTCAACAGCAATATCATTTGGAGGAGCAGGATAGATACGCGTATATTGGTCTGTGGTATTGGCTTCAGCGGAGGGAGGTGAAACAAGATTGGTTGGCGAAACCTACCACATTTGAGGAGATGATGGGGAGTAAAGAACTGCCTAATCGGATAATATCAAAGATATATAAACTCTTGGGGAAATCCAAGCAGGGGGGTATACGTGGCCAGCTGCAGTGGGAAGAGGAGTTGGGAGGGCAGTGGGACTCCGAGAGGTGGGAAAGTATTTACCTTCGGACTCATAAATTAGCCCCAGGGACAGCAATGCTGGAAAATAGCTATAAGTTACGTTTGAGAATGTATTGGACCTCGGTGTGGCTTCATGTTTTGTACCCAGACAGCCCGGACCATTGTTGGAAGGGGTGTGGAGCCAGAGGGGATTTGTTGGATATGGTCTGGAGCTGCCCTATTGTACGGGAATATTGGATAGGGGTGGAAAGGCTTACGGTGGATATTACGAGGGTGAAGGAGCATTTCACTCCCAGTATGGTGATATTAAATGAAGGGGCGGGGGGGGGGGAAGGGGGAGAATTAGGAAGACTACAGGGGTATTGCGTAATCGCAGGCCGGATGAGCCTTCTACGTTGGTGGAAGAAAACGGGTGTCCCCCCATTAGCAGAGGTGGTGGGGAGAATGGAGCAGCTTTGGAGCTTCTGTGCAATAGAAGCACATCAAAAACATAATATTAAAAGGTATAACAGGGTGTGGGAGCGGCACAGTGGTCTGAGCGTGTGGAGAGGGAGGGGTCAGTATGATGGTAAGGGTTTGGATTCACCTTCTGCCCATCCAACCCAAATGTACAAGTATTG
Source organism: Ichthyophis bannanicus (assembly GCA_033557465.1). NCBI lineage: Eukaryota > Metazoa > Chordata > Amphibia > Gymnophiona > Ichthyophiidae > Ichthyophis > Ichthyophis bannanicus. The sequence goes on along the minus strand of CM066035.1, from coordinate 87,953,641 downwards.
AGATGGGTGTTAATGTCTGCTTCTGTAATTTCTGGTGAATTCCCTTTTGGGATCGAAATGTATGATTTACCATGATTCCGGTACAGAGTTAAGGTTTTATGTCTTAAGGATTTCTGTTTTATGATGTAGAGTGTTATTGTTGGGAGGATGGTAGTTTCTACAGGGCTGGCGGGGGAAGGGGGGAATACATCGTTTTTGTATGCCTGTGTATCTAACTCAGAAGAGTATCAGTTAGGTCGGCAGATGCTATTTTATTAATGTATGGGGAAGATCTCAGAGGATGGTGGGGGTCTTCGGACGTGCAAATGTATGTTGGTGTGGAAATTGCATAAAGTATACATGGTAGAAAATAGGGTATACATCAAGAGAGGAGATCTCTCAAGTCTGTAGATGAAGTATGGAATGTATAATGGCTTTAACTTGGGGGGATTATGGTTCTATGTTATGCAATGTGTATTTTGATGTGTGCCAATAAAAATTTAAATTACAAAAAAAAAAAAAAAAATGAAGGGGCATGGGTCAGAGGCAGGTTTTGGAGAGAGATGAGGAGCTGACTGGGTTAGAAGGAAGAGAGGTACTTTTATTCAAGAAATTCATGTTGACAGGTAGAGGAGGGTAGAGACCCCTGGTACGAGAGGTGGGCTAAAGCGCGATATGTTATGGAACTTGAAATGCTGACAGCTAATCAGAGGTACAGACAAAAAAAAAAGCCTGTCTTCAAATTTTGTTTGGGGTGTAAGATCTGTCAGGTAGAACATTGTATTGTACTTCCCTGTAGTGCTTTTTTTAAGCTGCATCTAGTGAAGCAGTTAAAACCTTTAGTTCAATTCCCATTCTTTTGTTCAGTAATGCAGATTTTAATCTAAAGTTCCTTAGACTGTTGCAATATTTTGTATATTGTTTTGCCTCAGAAGGCAGTGAGGTGACTGCAATTCATTCAGAACTGTCGCACAAATCTCAACAGGCAGGAAGGGATTTGGAAGTGCAGATCAGCTCTAATTAGCCTTCATTGTCTCTCTATAAAGAAGGGATTAAAATTTAAAAACCTTTTCGTAGCGATATTTAAAACCCTCAGAAATAATGCACCAGCACATTTGGCTTGTAAATTACAGTAATACAAGCCATCTAGACCACTGCATTTGAGTCAGGGCTTACAGGTGTCACAAATGAAAGAGACAGAGGTCTTTTTCAGTAGCAGCACCTCAGTCATTGACTTCCATGTCCCTAGAGCTGAGACAGGAACTAAACATTCAGATGTTAAACACCTTTTATTCCCCATTTCAGGGTAGGCCCTCGCTTTGATGTAAATGTAATCAGTAATGTTTCCCCCGAGACTGTTTTGGAGAGAAGTGTCTTGGTTTTGTGTTTGTTTTGTCTTAATAATCTGATATTTTAAATTACTTCATATTTTAAAGTTTTATAATGTCTTTTTATGATTTTTGCTTGATTATGTTTTTATGTTCTAATTGTAAACTGCTTTGAACGACCGAAAGGAAAGAGAAAATGGTATAGAAATATATAAATGAGTAAACACCAAGAGGAAGAGAGAGAGGGGAGATACAGTTTGAGGGTAATCCTGGTATTATAAAACTAGGAGTGTTTTGGATTTTTTTTGTGGAAAACACACATGCACACACACAAGAAAAAATATCACAATGAGTCAGACACTTGCCTTTTAATCCACATGTCAAATGGGACAAATGCCACAAGTGAAATGTTATACTATAGACCACCTTACTTACAAAGTGTCACCCAAGGCAGTTTACAAAGTAAAAAAAAAAAAAAAACCTCTTTAATATATATTCATTAAATACAATTATCTTGAAGGTGTTCTGTCAAAGTTTCACCATCTAACCATATAAAACCTGAAATCCATCAGAAGCTGTTATATGAGTAGCTGTGTGACTTCTTTATTAATGGGCAACGTTCTATACTTCACGGAAGCCATGGAACTGATAACATTCACTATCTTAATGGCATTAGATTATTGGCACTGAAGCATACAACATACTTCAAAATGCACAAGGGCTTCTAAAAGGCAAATAGTGCAAAATTATGAAAAAGCAAAGAGTTATGTAGTAAGAATTTTGTTCTTTGTTCACACTGGCCTCTGCTTCATTCCTAATCACTGTAAACAGGGCTGGAAACATACTTAGAAAATCTTGGATGCCTGCCTAGACCTTTAGCAGCCAGAGAACATTTTCTTTTAACTGTACTTGCTTTTTGTATCCTTCCTTTTTCATTTTGCTTGGTCTATGTCTTGTTCTTTTTGCTTTCTATTTATTTGTTCTTGTGTGTGCATAAAAGAAATGGGGGAAATCTAGAGGTTTAGTTTGGTTGGGTTTTGTTTTTAAACGTGCCTTCCCTAAGTCTGTTCCACACTGTCCCCTCACCCCACTCAATTATCAAATCTCTGCAGGCTGCAGAGGATATTCCAGACTGCTAGCAAGAGACAGGAACCAAATCTGTCACCCATGCAATCAGGCCCCTGGAATTGTTCATGACATCAGGTAACGCTGGCTACAACCTCTGAAGTCTATAAAACGATCAGAACAATCCTATACCACCTTGTAAATTACAAGATTGGCTGGATAAACTTTGCTATAATCATCTTGTAGAACTTAAATAATGATGTTGAAATTTTTCTAGAAAAAATTCTTTAGGAATCAGGGAACATTCTGAGGACCATTTATTCTGTATTGTTGCTTTCTTCCCCTGTCTTTTGCAGCTCAGCAGCTGCTCTAAGCAACAGCTCCCATTGCGCCACTTCCCAGCCTAGGCAGCCATTTCTACACACCATCCCTGCTGCCACTGCTTCTCTCTGATCCAGGTGACTACTTCTGCACCAAGTGCCAAAGGCTGCTACTCCTCTTTGCAGTGGGTATCAAGTTTTAGGTGACCATGCAAACTGTTATCTAGGTTTTATTCAGCCCTAATTATGACCTTTAGACCAGTGGTTCTCAACTCAGTCATCAGGACTCACTCAGCAGTTGGATTTTCAGGATATCCACAACAAATATGTATGAGAGATTTGCATACAATTGAGGCAGCACATGCAAAATTCATAATGGATAGTTTGAAAATCTGACTGGCTGATTTGCCCCAGGGACTAAGTTGAGAATTTACAGCTCATTTGGGACTATACCAAGGATCTTGCACTATGAAATCTGGTCACTGCAGCACAATCCAGGGCCAGAGGCCATGCAAACATGGGTCCTGGATCTGCTCAACAGGAGACATTGTTAAGCAATGACCACTATCCCTTCCTCCACAGGAGGCTGTGAATACTAATTGTGCAGCATCAATAAGACTCAGAGAGCAAACAATCTTCTCCATGCCAGGGCACAGCACTAGCATCAAAGCAAGCGGGCCAGTTTGTGGCCAGTTCTAATTAAAATACCATTCCATAACAGACAGCATGTCTATAAAAGGAAAACTAAGATTTCCTTAAGCTCTGAAGGAAGAAAAAAAAATCACAATCATGTCTTATAAGCCAACAATTCCCATTTTATGCCTAATTTCTAAGGAAAATGAAAACAGTTACGCCAACTATTAAACTTACAAACTTGTGCAAATACAAGTGAGGTTACATGAACTCAGTTCATGTGCCAAAGACTTTATTTGCCCTCCGGAGCTGAGATTGTGTTTGCTCAGAGGTGTGGCCTCATGGATGAAGCACTGTCCTTTGATTTACAAGGCAGCCTACATCTGTCTCAGACTCCCTGGGTAACCTTTGGCAAATCATTAGACTTGCACTTGAATTTAAAGCATTTAAGTTAATACAGACTTCTCTGTCAAAGATGTTTTTTGATTAATTTTTGCATCAAGGCTTATAAGACATAAGGCCAAATGACCTTCACATATATTAACAGAAGAGCCCACATTGATACAACAGCCAAATACTATATATAGGACTATTTGTAAAAACACATTAATCTTTCATACTGCACTCCCATTACAAACTTTCTACTTTTGTATTTGTATTAAACTCTCAACTGATCTAACAGCTCTAAATGCAAACTTGCAGGTCTTACATTTAGACTATATTATTACCCACTATATGCTTTCCTAATTCAGATCAAATCATTGCTTATCATTATTCTTCAACTTCCTGGAATTTTCTAAAACAGTTCTTGAGAATCATGTCTAATCATTTTTCATATTGCCCAGGTTTTATTCTAATCCCATCATAGGGAAAGCCATAGGTGGATCAGGATGAAAACACCTTAATGTGACTATTTTCTTCCATCAATATAATTGAATTAAAGTTTCTATAACTGCTAATATAGTCCCCCAAACCTGTGTAGAATAATACTGCCTTTTACTATAATACTTGTATCTGCTATCTTGAAATGTCAAATTTTACATGCTAAATATTCAAAAGACATCGCAAAAAAAGAAAATTATAATTTATATATTTATGAAAATCAAGAAGCACTTTGCCTTTAGTTATATTTTTAACTTTCCTCTCCATTCTAGTAACTAAAGAATCCCTTTCAAACCATTTAAGAATTCTAGGCAGCTTACTCCAAAAAAGATGAATTTATGCACAAGCTTACCTTACAGGATATCCACAATGAATATACATTAGATGCACAGATATATCTGGAGTATACAACACATGTAAATACATCTCAAGCATATTCAGCGTGGATAGCCTCAAAATTAGACTGGCCATAAATTCACCAAGACAAGTTTGTTTCTCTATGTTCATCCCAAAATCATCAATGTTGAGCCCCCGGTGATGGCCCCCCTACTATTGATTCCCCCCCCCCCCTGTTATGTGTCTCACCGCTTTGACATGGTGAAAAGTGGGATATAAATACAGTTAAATAAATAAATATTAGAGTGTTTTTAAATTAGGGCTTCTAATTTTAGGTTTTAACGAGACACTAGTACAATAAAAAAAACTCACTAGAGTAAATACTGTATAAACACCACTTCGCTAGTACTCTCACTTCTCCTTGTGCTTGCCTTGGATCTCCCATTCTGTTTTGCGCCTTTTCCATGGTAAAGACTCCTCAATTGAATACGTTTGAACTGAAAAAAAGGAGGTACCAGCAAAAACACCAACATACACATTGGTTTGTTGTGTCCTCAAAAAAACGCTAACCAATTGGAAAATAAAACAAACATAGATGTTTTTAAAATTGTAATAATAGAAGACCAATCTGATTTCTTGCAATTTGCAAGACTGCAATCACTTCAGATCTGCCCCCAGGCAAAATCACTTCAGACACCATTCCAAAACACTACTGCTCCCAGAGCACAGCAATTAGTATTCATACCTAGTAAGTTATAACTTTTGCAAAAAGTTCAGAAGAATGAAGAAAATAGCTTGAAGAAATTTAACACACAATGCATAAAAGTACCTAATACTGCATTGCTGCATCCCATATTTAAATATTGTGTAATGTATTTGCTTTTGAAGAAATCAGCACTATTTCTGCTATGTTTTCCCATTAGCGGCCTTAATCCCAGAAGACCAAACAGGTATAACCAACAGTAAAGAAAAGGAAGCAATAATACTTCTAACACATTTACTAATATTCTAGCCAGCTCAGGAGAACACACATCCATAAAGATACAGATGCAGCAGTCCAGATGAGTGTTAGCATAAGCACTATGAACCGAGACTTAAGACATTATATTAATTGTATATATTATACACACCCCCCCCCAAAAAAGGATGGCAGCAATATGGTATACAATGAAATGTCCCAAAGGTATAAAATGATGTATAAAAAAAAGCATTTTTCAGTGAAAAATAATAGTTCTAGATGGGCTCATGGCATGAAAATGAGAAAACCCAGAACACACACACAAGGATCTCTCTATAAAGTCGTCCCATGACCAAAGTGGTAAAGACAAAATTACTATCAGAATTCCATAAAGCAAGAGAGAAAGCACAAAGTATCCTCCTTAGATATGAAAATAAAGTATAGCAACAGAAAGGGAAATTAAGCACACAATATGACATTTCAGAAAAAACGTTTAAGGTACCACCTGAGACATCCAAGTCAAAACATCTGAAATTTCATGGGAGGGGCAGCAGAGAAGGTGGGAACAGAGACATACAGAACAAAGCCCCTGACATATGCAGGAAAGCAGAAACTTGCATGTGCAAAGCCAGCAACAAACATGTCTATGATAGCATTTCAGAATACGCACATGTATTTGTCACCACATACATGTCCCAGCCTGCCATTTTGCTAAGAGATGTGCAATAGCAGGGGAGCTGATAAAAAGGTTCCATTTACCTGTATGCCACTTTGAATCAAACGTCAAGAGAGGCATTCCACTCTGTCTCCTTACAGTGCTTGCTGGCCTTTAGGAGCACTTCTCAAATGCCTATATTACCGGGAGCAGGTGTAAAGATGGATGTGGCTACTGGCAGTCAAATGTGTGGCACCATTCTAACATTTTCCACGGACTGCCCCAGACACACCCTCTGCTACACCCCCATGAATCAAACATTATCCCTCTGGACACTTGCAAAAATCAGGCCTTTCTAAAATGGCTCTTGGGACTGAATGTGATTGGCACATTTGAATTAGCATCTTCAGACACACACACATGAACTTCAGAGAAACAGAAACCTTGAAAGTTTATGTACTATGCAAAACTCTTTTCTTGTTCCTTCAAAACGTCTTAATCTATATGGACTGGGCTTTTCCCTATACTGTAAGGCTGCCAAAACTCTACATCAAATAAGCAGTGGAGTGCCTCCAAGCTTACTGACACCATTTAGATCACATTCTCGGAACAGTTTCAATCTGTAGCTGCTTTCCAGCGTTTCCAGGCACATCTTTGTTCTTGGCTGCCTCAGGCCTGCCTCCTCTGCGCAGTACCAGCAGCCCAGGGGAGTAGGAAGCACAAGGGGTGAAAGCTCAGCACCGTACCCAGCTTGCGGAGAATCCTCTTGCACTCATCCCTGCTGAGGTCCAAGAGCGTCGGCCACACCACCGGCATCCTGTCCGTCTGCCCACGGAGCTCGCCCTCCCTGCAAAGGAAGGAGTCGCCGAACGGTTAACCAAGGCTAAAGAAACCGGAGCCAGCCCTTTACCCCTCCCCTCCGGTCGGGACTGTAGGAATGCAACTGCTCCAATCCTAAGTTTGCAACAAACAGGACAACAGCTCCTCGGTACCGAGAAGGGAATACCTCATAAAGCCCCCCTCTCCCCCAGAACCGAGGGGGGAGTCGCTGCTGTACTATCGCAGCAGTCAGTGCAAAGGAGGGAAGCCACTACCACAGCAGAAAAAGAGAAATAAAGTCCCAGAGTTCGCCACACAATAACAATAACAAGGAAGCCGGAAGAAGAAAGCCTTGCAAGGAAGAAAGCGTTGACATTCCAACCCACCTCCCCTCAAAGACCCCACCATCCACGGCAGCGAAAGCGAACAGCCACACAAGCCGATTTGTTTGAGTACAGCCTCGGTTTCAAGATGGCGCAAAATTGCACCGCGCACGCGCGCCCAGGCTGCTGGGAGTTGTAGTCTCTCTCCCTACCGTAGAGAGGCGAGAACGAGGCTGGCTACAAGGAACTCGGGCTCTGCTTGCGAGCAGAGAACCGGAAAATAGACCGGAAGCTGCGATAAGCCTTCCGGAAACAAAGTTCACAGGATTTTTTTTTGTTTGTTTGTTTATTTTGGTTCTGGCGAACGTGATACGCCACTGACGTGCAGGACGGCAGCTGAGAAAGGACAAATCGCGAAGGGGTTATGTATCCGCGTGTTTTTCCTGCAGCGCCCCTTAGTATTTCAGGAAGTTTGGAGGACCAAGTATATCGTGCAAAGACTGTTTTGTTTGTGTGTGTGTGTGTGTGTGTGTGGTGACAGCTGCCGTCTTGGCATCAGGTGTTGCACAGTGAGTGTTCATGATTTAGACTTATGACGTAATATGAGTCGTGGCAACAGTGGAACTTTTTATCTACGATTATCTTTTGTAGCTGATGGACAAGTGGTTACCTCAGACAGGAAAATTCTCAAAGGACAAGCTCACACTTAAAACACTAAAGGGCATGATTACTAAGGTCACATCTGGGGAGATTCTACGCAAAATAATGTAAAATTCTGCTCATAAAATGTAGAATATTCTGCACACAGTATTTTAAAATTCTGCATATTTTATTAGTACATTTTTGTACAGAATTTTTAACTTTTTTGAGCAGAATTCTCCCCCCCCCCGACATACCATTAGTCCTCTTCAGCCACCAGTCATCTCCCCAACACACCCTCAATCCCTCTACAGCCCCCAGTCACCCTCCCCATGTACTCACCATCAGTCCCTCTTCAGCCCCAGCCATTCACCTCCTCTGCCCGATCGCGGCATTTTAAGCACAGCTGCAGGAACATGTCCCTTCACTCCCACGGCTGCACGTGCAGAATTGCCCCAGGAGTATAAGGTGCATGCAGTAGCCAGTGATCATGCCACCAAATTAGTGCAAAGGCCCACCCTAATATATGGAGGTGTGTGCAGTCACAACACCCCCCCCCCCCCCCCAAATTGATAGCAAAATGCTAACATGCAGCACCAAGCCAACTGGCACATGGGTGCACTTAATGGGATCCATTGAGGTGGCAACAGGTGCTGTAGCAGCAGAGCGCAAACAACCCAATAATACCAGGAGTCAGTTCAGAAGGTCCAAATCATTTATTTGTGCACAAGACTCAAGCAGAATCAAATTCAAAATGGCTGAGCAATGTTCTCTGGCAAAACAACAACTTTTATAGACTTTTGCTCCATTCTAGGTATAGAAAAACATTTCATTGGTCCCGGTAACCTCCCGTACCTCCCGTACCCCTTCTATTGGTCCCAGTACTGATATGATTATCCAATTATGTACTTGGAGTGGGCTCAGCACCTGCTCACCCCCCTTCTAGTCCCAATTACAATGGCCAGTTTACCAACTTGTTACTTTCCTACTTCCAAGGCCATTGGGCTAGTTAGTACGTGTAGGGAAGCAGGGCTCTGTAACCTTTCTGTCATCAGTTTTAATTAAATCCCTTACAGCTGTATTTTCTTATCAGTGGCTTTCAAACATATTTTTCTGTATTTTTCCAACTTTCAGTTCTGTTTGTCTAAGCTAATTCAATACTTTTACTGAGTTCTAATTCTACAATAGCAGCATGTTGGGGGATGTGCAATTCCTTTTAGCCTCTCCACAGACTTCATTTACAGGTCAAGCTAGTTAGGCCTGCTTGCTTATGTCAGACATTGTGGATCACAGGCCTTCACCTGCCACATTCCCCCCTTTGATTATTCTCACCCGCAAGTGAGAAAGGGTGAGAATCAAATCACATCATACTAGGTAAAGATATCACTCTGTGGTATAGGGTAGTAGTTTCACATAGCTGGTAGCTTTGTAGCTGCCTTACGCTCTACAGTGTTATTAATAACTGAAGTTAGCATCCGCAAGCAAAATGACAAGAAACAAGGGAGCAACAAGCAGATAGTCAAAGTCCATAGTTTGGCAAGAGTGGGAAAAAGAACTAAAGGATTAGAAGGTGCAGGAGCATTTATGCTGGACCACCAAGATGTCTTCTTTGTTGTGCTGTTGTAAAACTTCTGATTTAGACAGTCCAGCTGTCCGATCTTCATATCAAATTGTGGTCCGGTGCGAACAAAACACAAACTGTCAACAATGGGGTGGGCCAATACCCACTCACTAGTAGTATTATGTAAATCAGTCTGATCATAGGGGATGGAATAATTCAGTTCTTGAGAACAAACAGTCATAAATGTGGAGACTAGATGCTACTGCTTCGGCAAGTTCAAGAAACAAGTTCTGGGAGGCATGAAGAACCTTTAGCCCAGTTCGTGTGTTACTTATACAGGCTGCACAGGGAGGTAAAGCAAAAGTCATTTCAAAGCACTCCAAGGCTGCTGCCAAAATAAAGCAATAATAAGAATTCATAATGGGCATAGTCTCTGGAGAATTGGTGGAACTGTTGGCATCCACAATAGATAACAAATGTAGAGTTGATTGTAGATCCTCAAGCTTCTGCCGTACGTAGACCTACCAGCTTTGTGGCAGGAGTAGGGCTGTAGATCCCAAAGTATCACTGTCCTCTGGGATGTCTCAGGTTCTTAAAATATCATAGTACAGTCTCTCAGGCTATTATTGCCTTGAGGAGATCAGAAGACTCAATTTCTTAACACAACACAGTCTATTTCTGATGATTGCAGCTTTCTCCAGATGCGAGGCTTACCTTCAGATAAACAGATAGTCTTGAAATAGTGCAGTTTCTGAGGGACCAAAAAGTCTTAGGTCCGTGGTTGTTGTCGTAGGGTGAGGCGCAATGGAGTCTCAGGATGCTGTACAGTAGTCCAGTAATCAGGTTCAGAAACAGTTGCTGGCTTTACTCGACTATGATGGATCCAAAGTTCGAATTCTGTGACTTTTACTGCAGTTGGAGATGACAGGATGACAACATAGGGTCCCTTCCAATGCAGGGCTAACGGTATCCTTCTCCACTCTTTGATCCACACCGAGACTCCAGGCTTGAAAGGATGCAAGGGTTCAGGCAAATTGATGGGTGATCGATTTTGTACCTAGGTATGAAGACTCTGCAAAACAGAACTTAAAACCAATAGTTCATGTCTGAAAATTTCAGATCCTATCTGTCTCACATCTTCTTTTATTCCCTATAAATAGGCTACAGATTCTCAGAATCTCAAAAAGGGGAAACTCCTAAAGACTTAGCAGGGGCTAAGTATATCCTAAGAAGGGCTATAGGAAGAACCTGGGGCCACTTCAGGTAAACCTCTTGGCAAAGTTTGGACAACTGAGATTTCAAGGTTCTATTCATACATTCTACTTTTCCTAAAGTTTTGAAAGCTGTAGGTAGTATGCATCAGATATTGTCAATATCTTGGGGCCATACTTAATGGACTTGCTTCCTAAGGTTATCCACCCTCATTATTTGTACGGGGTCCCATGTGCATGCAAGGTTGTAAGGGCATACTTGGAATCTGGGTACACATTTAGACAGAGCCCTTTTCCTATTGTTAGTGCTCTAGTGAGGGCTATCAGTTTCAGGTTTCTGTGATCAATTTTCTGGGGCCAGGGCTGAGGACTCAACTACCAAATCAGGGGTCTCCACTGCATATCTAGCACAACAATGTCCATTGATGATGAAACTGCCTTCAGCCACAAAGAAAGTCTGTTCAGGGTTCTCCAGAGGGACATCAGTCAAATCCTGGCGGCTTGAGAATACAGTGTCCATAATTTCTAAACAGTCATGATCAGGGGATCAAGACCAACTGATAACAACATAGCAGGATTGAAAGCTTGACTGACCCTTCAGTTGTATCTGGGGTTTTCACGCAACATCCTCTGATACTTAGCTAATAGTTTCCTTTGTGTTTCATATTGGTTAGAACAGAGTGTGGTACAGTAACTTGAAGATTCTGTCTCAAAGTGATCTTGTTAGTTTTGCTCACTAGGAAGGCTGTAGCTGTAACAGCTTCTCAAATAAGGTCCAAGAGATTGAGTCAACACTCCTAGAACATTTCCTTGTGACTCATGAACATAGAGACTGAAAGGTTTTCTGGACATCTGGTAGACCCAGAATTGGTGACAACATCAGAGTATTTTTTCAAAGATCAAAAGGCTGCATCCTGTTCAAGTCCCCATTCCAATGGAGACTTTTCCATTCCTTTGATAGCTTGATACAATGGTTTTGCTAGCAGTGCAAAATTGGGGATCCATATACAACATACTTTGTGGCACCCAAGAAGGCTCTCACTTGCCTCCTGGTGGTTGGAGTAGGAATACTGCATACAGCTGCTTTGCGTTCTGGTAAGGGTCCCAGGCGTCGAATTCCGCTGGACAATTGGAATCCTAGGTATTTAACTTGTTTGGCATAATTGCACCTTAGCTCTTGAGACTTTGTATCCAGCCTCATTAAAAAGGTGCAAGAGTTCACTGGTGGCTTGTAGACATTCACTTTCTGAGTTGGTGGTTATAAGCAAGTTGTCCACATATTGAAGTAGAATTCATTCTCCTGGAATTAATGGATAACTTTGTCAAATCTTTTGCTGAGTGAGGCAAGTTCTTGAATCCTTGAGGTAATCTTGTCCAGGTGAGTTGGCCCCGCCTTCCTGTAGTGGGGTCTTGGGCTAAGCGTATGCAGAAAAAGAAAAACATCTTTTAAATCCAGAATGGTGAAATGTGTGTAGCTTCAGCAGAGATCAGTCCTAAGAGTGTGTAAGGATTTGACACAACTGGATGTATAGTTCCAGCTGCATCATGCATTCTTTCTTAGATCCTGCACTGGGCGGTAATCACCTGTCCCAGGCTTCTTAACAGGAAGAAGGGGAGTGTTCCAAGGTGACTAACATTCCTTTGAAAAGTCCATACTTCAGCAGTTTCATTAAATGGCAGTGGATTCCTGCAATGGCTGGTCAGGGAAGAGGATACTGCTTCATATGCACTGGTTCCGCTTCTGGCTTGAGGATGACAATGACAGGGGCTATGTTCTTCGCTAGGCCAGGTGCATTATCTTCTGCCCATACTCCAGGTGGGGCTATAGGGTTGGCGGGTATACAGGAACTTGTTGACTTAACTGGAGGTGTGTTATAGAACCGCCACTTCTCTTCTCAGGGAACAGTCAGCACCATCAATCCAGTAGGCTCTGGGTTCACAGTCATTTGCATTTCTCTCTCTCCAGCAAAGGATATCTGTGCCTGAAGCTTTGCAAGCAGATCTCGGCTCCAAAAAGTGGAATAGGGCACTCAGGCATATACAGGAACTGGTGCATTATTTTCTGTCCCCCTTGTTCACACATGCGGTTCTGCAGAAAAGGCTTTGTGGCCTTAGCCCCAGTAGCTCTGATAATGGTGATGCATCGAGAAAAACATAGGGGCTACTGGCTTTAGTATTCTGCTCCTGTATCCCTCATAAAGTCCATATATTGGTCCCCTATTTTCAGACTGACCATAGGCTCCTGGGCACCCAGGGAAACTTAAGAGTCCGGTCTGGCCTAGTCTTCATTCATGCTGTAGCCCTCTCCGGCTGGCTTTTTTTTTTTTTTTTAAATCAAGTACTCCCTCCTCCCCCCTGGGGTGGAGATAAGATGCGGGCATTCACTTCTCCAATGTCTTCCTCTGCAATGGGCGCACTGACTCGCACCCAGTTTTTACTTCCTCTGCTCCTTCGATCAGGATAACCTCCTCCACATCATTCAACTAAAGCATCAGCAAGAAGATCTGTTCTCTTCTCCATCTTTACATTTACTTTCTCTATCACATTCAACAATTCACATACTTTCTTGTTCAACTTCCATTAACTATCATGCCCGCAAATCCATCCAGTTCCATTTCTGTTTTATATCTCTCTGGGACTGACTGACAAAAACGCAAATTCTCCTGGGCTGCTAGATTGCATGGGGTATATAGTGAAGGCTGCCTGTGCTATTTGGATTGGGTCTGCAAAGCTGGACCTAGTGCAATGGGATTAGGATTACGTGACCCTCTCTCTTACTGGTAGTTATACATTTGAAGGCATACAGCAATCAGGCTGAACTAGCAAATAAATCCCTACTTGTTCCGGGGCTTCTCTTCTCCTGCTGCGGAGGTGACTTGTGACATTTGCAGGGAGGTATCCCCCCTCCCCCCCTTGCTCCAGGCTCTGCCCGGGATGATGGCAGAGCTGAGGGAACTGGCCTATAAAGATAATAAACGGGCAGGATTTTTTTTTTTTTTATGTTCTACTTCTCTGCTGTGGGCACATTAGTTCATGCCTACCGGGGGGTGACATCATCGGCGGACTGGGCCCCATCCCCCCCCTTAAGCACTCTGAACGGAGCTGGGGCTTCTTGGGGAGCTACTTACAGAGAGAAAAACTGTATCTAGAGATTCTGGGGCAAAATATGGTGAACTAAGGAAATATGGAGCAACTAGCAGAAGCCACTCTCTTTCACATAGCATTCCTAATTGGGACAGAGACATTTATTACCATAGTCTTCAGTAAATCCCTTACTGAAATTCTTGATCATACTTGAAAAGACACTTATTTAAAAAACCTTATTACCGTAAACATAAGACAGGCAGAAAACATAAGCTTAGATTGAGCACAGACATACAATTTAGATACAGTTCTTAAAATATCTTATAGAGAGAACTATAGCTATCTGTTACGTATATTCAAGAGACATGAAACGGATACTTTTCCACAGCTGTGGTGGATATCTAAAATGCATATACACCCTCTTTTTGTTTTGTTTTTTTAACAATAAATATGTCTTCTATCAGGTGCTTGCCACAGTATATCAGGAAATAACGTCTCAAATTTTTTAAAAAACTCTAAAAAAACGAAGTACCCCCTTTTCCTCTGGACACAGACACACAAAGTTCAAATACAGAAAAGCAGATGAATTTATCCTGAATTGTAAAGGTCGTCATTAGTCACTAGTACAGATTTCAAAGATAAAATCCTAACCCAATTTTCTTATTCACTCAGAATTTAAACCATTCATTCTCAGGTTGCAATCTGGTACACTTCCAACCCAGAATGCCGCACCGTCCCCCTAGGTTCTTAACCTCTATTTTTGAGGGACAAAGGAAAAACACTTTCTCTTGTCTGTGTCCGTTAGTTTTTGAAACAACAGATATACTTCCTTATTTTAAACAAGCAAGAGACTGCTCAATCGGGAACGGCTGTCTCATTTTTTTTTCCCTAGTAAGCTGTGTGAGCCACACCCCTTCGCTCACTGGAAACGAAATGATCACAGTTTCACAGACACACAGAGACATGCTAGCAAGAATCATTTAAATCAGTGTCAAGTCGTGATCTAATAATTACTTTGTAGGTTTATAAGTCAAAGGAAATAAACCCAAAAACAGTTTGCTTAGTTTCTCTATCATTTCTGAAAGGTAACAATAATATGACAGGAGCAGTTGATGTAAAAATACAGACAAAGCAGAGAATATAACTAAAAACAGTTTACGGAGCTCCGATGAGGTTAATTCGACCTTCAAAACTAAAATTCTGACTAAATATTCCTATCGAATGGTATATAATACTTGATCATAGTAGAAGGAACATCACCATTAAAACACAGTGAATAATTGCCCTAAAATAAGCTCTAATTAGCCCAGCAGAACGTTGAAAATATGCCTTCATAGGGTTAAAAAGGCACCTCTGCACAGACACGCCCCTTGTCAGCCTCACACTTACTGTAGGAAAAGCTCTGACTGGGTGAGACATGTTCTTGATTTTTCAGTGAGTCAAGCGGTAAATTGTCATAAATTACCCAACTGAATATAATCTTACATTAAACAAAGACACATAGACAAATGACACACATGCTAGCAACGTATCCCAGAATGCATTCATTTCTATCTATTCTGACTAGTCTCATGCGAGTTCCAAATGCTAGAAGACGGGGGTTTCACCCTGCTTTACTTACGCAGGGGTAGTCGGCCCGTCTTTGAGAGGTGATCAAGCTCTCTTTCATGCGAGTGCTAAATTCATGCCAAGTTCATGCAAGATTGGCAGTACTGCTCTTTCTTATCTGTCTAGACACATGCTAAAATCAAAACTCTACTCACCGGATCCGGTCCTCAAAGTTCCCAAGCAAGCGCATGAGTTGGACCTCGGACTCCCCTCACTCGGGTTCGAGGTGTTGGCTCCAACCGGGTCCGGCACCCTCCGAGGCCTGGCCAGCTCCCTCCGATGCAAGGGACCGGTGGCGCCTGGGAGCTAGCCCACATCGGGAGGGCACGATCCCGGCAGGACCAAACCTGTAGAGGCGGAAAGTCGTGGTATATCAGCTCATATACCCTCTACTCACCACACGTTCCCGGCCAACGCACCAAGAATATGTAGCAGCAGAGCGCAAACAACCCAATAATACCAGGAGTCAGTTCAGAAGGTCCAAATCATTTATTTGTGCACAAGACTCAAGCAGAATCAAATTCAAAATGGCTGAGCAATGTTCTCTGGCAAAACAACAACTTGTATAGACTTTTGCTCCATTCTAGGTATAGAAAAACATTTCATTGGTCCCGGTAACCTCCCGTACCCCTTCTATTGGTCCCGGTACTGATATGATTATCCAATTATGTACTTGGAGTGGGCTCAGCACCTGCTCACCCCCCTTCTAGTCCCAATTACAATGGCCAGTTTACCAACTTGTTACTTTCCTACTTCCAAGGCCATTGGGCTAGTTAGTACGTGTAGGGAAGCAGGGCTCTGTAACCTTTCTGTCAGCAGTTTTAATTAAATCCCTTACAGCTGTATTTTCTTATCAGTGGCTTTCAAACATATTTTTCTGTATTTTTCCAACTTTCAGTTCTGTTTGTCTAAGCTAATTCAATACTTTTACTGAGTTCTAATTCTACAATAGCAGCATGTTGGGGGATGTGCAATTCCTTTTAGCCTCTCCACAGACTTCATTTACAGGTCAAGCTAGTTAGGCCTGCTTGCTTATGTCAGACATTGTGGATCACAGGCCTTCACCTGCCACAGTGCAGTAAGGACGTGCCCAAAATGCCTGTGCTCACCGTGACACACCGTCAATGCCCATGTTACACCCCTAACCCAGTCGGTCCCTGCTCTCGTGTGCTAACTAGCTAGCATGGGATTTTTAGCACGGGACCCCATGCTATTAGCGTGTGTCAAACCCAATGCTATTGGTCAGTGCACTTTAGTAAATATGCCCTTAAGCTTATCTTACTCGACACAGAGAAACCTAAGATAAAATAAAACAAAATTTTATATAGTTAAGAATCAGTCTGATGTTAAATATATTTTAAGTTGTAAGTCGGGATGTTGTAAACGAAGGGTCTCTTTTACTAAAGGCTGCTAAGGCTTTTCACTTAAGGTATGTTAAAAATGCACATTAAGTGCAAAGCCTCCATGTTATCTGTCAGGGCCATGACCAGTTATGTTCCCCAGCAGCTAACACACCTGACAAGACCTTAACATGCAGCACACTTAATGCAGTTGCCCCTAATGATATCCACAGAGGTCTCCACGCTTACACTCTGCCCATTCCACCACAGCCAATTAACATGTGCATCAATACACAATTGCTGGCATGCACCCACTTTAGTATTTAACAGGTTTTTTATACTTCTTTATCATTTCAGTCAAAGCAGTTTACATTGAAACTTAAACTTGGTAATGTACATTAAACAGGGATATTAATAACTTGGATTTTTCTGAAGCAGTGGAGGGTTAAGTGACTTGCCCAAGGCCACAAGGACAGCTAATGGGAATTGAACCCTGGTCTCTTGGTTCCCAAGCTAGTGCTCTAATCATTAGGCTGCTCCTCCACTTAGCCAGTTGCCATGCATTAATATGCATGATAAGCGGTTATCAGTCTTTAGTAAAAGGGCTTCTAAGTAATGAATTTACTAACAAATTGCATAAAGTATTAAATTTGTGTATTTTTCAATAAATAAGATCAAAAATAAAAATAATTTTAAAAAACTGAAGCTTCAGTGATGAATATTAAATGCTGAGTTAAAATGTTCAGAAGTTAAAAAGACAATATAGTACCAGTGCAATTGAAAAGCATATAAAAAGACAATGCCTAACAAAAGGATATTTTTTCTCTTTTAGGAAATCAGAAGCCCTTAATCTTCTCAAATTAGATAAGAGTCACAGAACTCCTCTAAATCTTAGGTAGTAATCTCTTCGTACGTAAATTCAACCCTATTCTTTACAGATAACATAGAAACATAGAAATATGACGACAGAAAAAGACCACATGGCCTATCTAGTCTGTCCTTCCATAACAACTACAACAGTCCCCTTTTTACCTTTAGAGATCCTCTGTGTTTGTCCCATGCTTTTTTGAATTCAGTTACTGTCCTCATCTCTACCACCTCCACTGGGAGACTATTCCACGGATCCACTACTCTTTCCGTAAAGAAATATTTCCGCATATCACTCCTGAATCTATCTCCCTTCACCCTCATCCCATGTCCCCTCGTAGCAGAACTTGCTTTCAATTGAAAGAGGCTCTCTCCCTGAATATTTATGCCACGGAGGTATTTAAACATCTCAATCATATAACCTCTATCCCGCCTTTCCTCTAAGGCGTACATATTAAGATCCTTCAGTCTATCCTCATATGCTTTTAATGAAGACCACTAATCATTTTAGTAGCCACCCTCTGCACCGACTCCATCTTGTTCACATCCTTTTGAAGGTGCGGTCTCCAGAATTGCACACTATACTCCAAATGAGGTCGCACCAAAGACTTATACAGAGGCATTATCACCTCCTTTTTTATGCTAGCCATTCCTCTCCGTATGCACCCAAGCATCCTTCTAGCTTTTGCCGTCGCCTTTTCTACCTGTTTAGCTACTTTAAGATCATCAGACATAACCACGCCTAGGTCCCGCTCTTCTTTAGTGGACAAAAGTACTTCACCCCCTATACTATATTGCTCCCTTGGATTGCTGCAGCCCAAATGCATGACCTTACATTTTTTAACATTAAATCCCAGCTGCCAAATTCTAGACCATTCTTCAAGCTTAGCTAGATCCCTCCTTATGTTATCTACCCCTTCCTGGGTGTCTATTGCAGATTTTGGTATCATCCGCAAACAGGCAAACCTTACCTGAAAGCCCTTCCGCTATATCACTAACAAAGATGTTAAAAAGAATCGGACCAAGGACAGATCCCTGGGGCACACCACTGATAACATCCTTCTCCTCAGAGTGAGCTCCATTTACTTGTACTCTTTGTCGCCTACCACCCAACCAATTTCTAACCCAAGCAGTAACTTTAGGGTCCATCCCTAGGGTGCTCAGTTTGTTTATAAGTCGCCTGTGAGGAACAGTGTCAAAGGCTTTACTGAAATCTAAATACACCACATCTAGGGCTCTCCCTCGGTCCAACTCCCTGGTCACCCAGTCAAAGAAATCAATCAGATTTGTCTGACAAGACCTGCCTCTGGTGAATACATGCTACCTCGGATCCTGTAATCCGCTGGACTCCAGAAACCTCACTATTTTCTCTTTCAGCAGCGTTTCCAATAATTTACTTACCACCGAAGTTAAACTAACCGGCCTGTAGTTTTCAACCACATCCTTACTTCTGCTTTTGTGTAAAGGCACCACATGAGCCTCTCTCCAGTCCTTTGGCACCACTCCCGACTCCAACGAGGCATTGAAAAGGTCAGTCAGTGGAGCTGCTAGAACGTCCCCAAGTTCCCTCAGTATTCTCGGGTGTATCCCATCCGGTCCCATCGCTTTGTCTACTTTAAGTTGAGATAGTTTCTCACGAACACAGTCTTTTGAAAATTGTTCAAGATGTCCTTTGCTTCTGTTCCTATTTGTGGGTGTTTTCTGAGGTCCTGCTCCTGGTTCTTCATCTGTGAACATAGAACAAAAATATTTGTTATGCAATTCCGCTTTATCCTTATCAGCTTCTACATATTCCTCCCCTGCACCTTTGAGTCTGACAATACCACTCTTGCCCTTCCTCTTCTCACTAATATATCTGAAAAATGTCTTATCCCCCCATTTTATTGCATTGGCTATTTCCTCCTCCTTTTGAATCTTTGCTTTCCTGACTACTTTGATAGCTTCTCTAAGTTTTTCCAAATATAGATGCCTGTCTTCCTCTCTCTGTGATCTCTTGTATTTCATGAAGGCCTCCCTCTTTTTCTTCACTTTTTCAGCTACTTCTTTCGAAAGTCATAGCGGTCTCCTTTTCCTTTTACCTTTATTTACCATTTTAACAAAAAGGTTGGTTGCCCTTAAAATATCCCCTTTCAGTTTTTCCCACTGTTTTTCTACATCCCTCAGCTGTTCCCTCCCATCCAACTAACGATTCCCTGAGGTATTGGCCCATCTTCGCAAAGTTAGTCTTCCTAAAGTCTAAGATCCTCGCCTTTGAATGGATTCTAACAGCCCTAGTCCTAATACTGAACCACACCATCTGGTGATCACTGGATGCAAAATGATCTCCCACTACAACATCAGAAACACTTTCACCATTGGTAAGCACCAAGTCCAGTATGGCCCCTTCACGTGTGGGGTCTGTTACCAATTGCCTGAATAGTTCTCCCTGTAGAGAATCCAGGATCTCCTTACTTCTAGATGATACTGCAGCAGGAATGTGCCAATCAATATCTGGCATATTGAAATCTCCTATCAGTAGCACTTCCCCTTTCCTAGCAATGCTGCACATGTCTTCAATTAACTCTCTGTCCACCTCTTCCTCTTGTGAGGGAGGTCTGTATATCACACCAATGTAAATAGATTTCTCTTTCCCTCTTTCTAGTTTAACCCACAATGCCTCCCCTCTCCCTTTTAAGCTCTGTAATTCCAAAGCTTTAATAGTAGTTTTTACATATAGTGCCACTCCTCCTCCCCTACTTCCTACCCTGTTCTTTCTGAATAAAGTATAGCCAGGTATAGTTACATCCCAATCATGGTTTGCTGTGAACCATGTTTCTGTAACTGCCACTAAATCCAAGTCAGCCACTCCCACCAAAGCTTATTTCCCATGCTATGGGCATTTATACACACTGCTTTCCATATGTTACCCCTGTTACCCATTTCCATAAAGTTATTTAATGTATCACCTACCTGGGGGCTTTCACTTACCTGGGGGCTTTCTTCACCCATCCCCAACAAATCTAGTTTAAAGCCCTCTTCAGTAGATTAGCCAGTCTACTACCGAAGACGCGTTGACCTTTCTTGGACAGATGGATGCCATCTCTGCTCTGCAATCCTTGGAACAGCATCCCATGGTCTAGGAAACCAAAACGCTCTCGATGACACCATCCACGCAGCCTTGCATTCATCTCCAGGATTCGAGCCTCTCTGCCTTGGCCTTTACCCTCAACAGGGAGGATTGAAGAGAACACCACCTGTGCACCTAACTGCTTCACCCTCTGTCCCAGAGCCATGAAGTCACTTTTTATACGTTCTGAGGTATACCTGGCAGTATCATTTGTTCCAACATGGATTAGCAACATTGGGCAATAGTCAGTGGGCTTGATGAGTCTCGGCAAACTCTCCGTAACATCTTGGATTTTGGCACCAGGCAGACAGCATACCTCTCTGGACATCAAGTCTGGTCGGCAGATGGACGCCTCAGTACCCCTCAGAAGAGAGTCTCCAACCACCACTACCCTTCGTTTCCTTGTGGTTACTGATTCTGCAACTTTTGGGTACTTGAGCTCTGGTTCTTCCCTTTCCAGGGATGCTTTCACCTCCTCCACTTCCAGGGCTGCATAATGGTTCTTCAAGGGCTGGAAAAGTTGGATTGGTGATTTTGCAGGCCCTGGTGACTTGTGTCCAACCATTGACATTCTGCTGGAGAGCTTGGTTGCTGCAAGAAGCATCTCATTAATGTACTTCTCACTGTCCTGAATGCTCCTCAGCCTCGCCACCTCCTCTCTGAGTTCCTCCACTTGTTTCCTCAGAGCTTCAGCATGCAGGCACCCTGCACATGGAACCGGTCCTTCATCTGGCATTAGGAGCTCTGTCTGGACCGAGGCAGAAGCTGTAATGGGGGCAACAGCTTTAGCGATACGATTTTTCCCAGCCATTGTTCTGTTCGTGGAGCTTAGGTATCTGTTAAAGCAAAAGAGAGAGATCTACCAAGTACCAGCCGGTTTCCCAGCTGTCCTTTCAGAGAAAAAGCAGTTAAATCTCCTTAATTATTTTCAAAATGTGCTGGTCCAATTCTCTGTGCTTTGTCAAATGGGGAGGTGCCCTATAAAGCAAGACTACTCGCTAGGGGTGGGTGGGAGTCAGGGTGGGTAGGGAGGGAACTAACACCTGATTAGGTGTTAGCAGTTCCCAAAGCTGAGGAAGTTACTGGAGTTCAACCACCTATTGTGCTCAAGGAAAGTCCCACTAAAGCACCAAAAAAAGTAACCTTGCTTTAAAAATGTACAAAAAATCATTTTAAGAGCTCCCAGTCAGAGAGCTAATAACTTAATATAATAAAACAAACCCTTAAATCCTTACTGTTGGTTGATCTGGAGAGCTTCTGTAGGAAAGCCTACAACAACTACAATGTGTGCTCTTCACTGCAAGGAAAATATTTTTCTTATATTTATGTCAAACTATTCATTAAATTTTCTCTTAAAATTAATTTTTAGGGGTCACATGATGGAGGAGTAAGAAAAAGGCGTACTCTCCGAGCTCTCCTGCTCCTGCCCAGTTTTGTGATGTTTTTATTACTCATCCTCTGATTGAATTAAGCTCCTCCATCTCCCAAAGTGATGGCTAGCAAGCCGGAACAGATGCAACCTCCGAAAACAGCGGCAGCAGTGGTGAAAGCGATGAAAAATACACTGCAGTAAACAATGGTTCAGTGTTTAACAGTAAGATGGCGGTGGTCCAGCGCAATGGAGGGCTCGCCACATGCAGATGAGACTCCAGGGCCTCCTCAGAGATCAGGAGTTGGAGCTTGAGCTGGCTTGCCTTGATGCACCAATCAATCAGAAACTGAGGTGATTTTAGCTGTGATTAAAGCCGGGAATGGAGAATTGGCTGGCAAACTGAGCTCCATTCAGGTAGAGCTCCGGGAGGTGAGATCTGAACTACAGGTGGTGGTGGGCCGCATTGAGAAGGCCGAGCACAGAATTGCAGGCACAGAGGACGATTTGCTGACTCTGAAGAAGGAGTCATCTGCCCAACACTTGGGCACGTATTAGAAAGTTTGTGGCAAAAATTGGAGAAAACAGCGCGGCACTCTAATACACAGATTATGGTGGTCCCTGAGGGGGGAGGAATGGAGGACTTTGTGGAGCAACTGTTGAAAGATATGTTTTCTGACCTAAACCTGCCAGAGCAGGTCGTAGTGGAACAACCACATCGGGTTCCTGGGGGACCTCCAAATCCTGGGGCTTGGCCACTCCCGATCCTGGCTCAGTTATTGAACTATCACCACAGAGACTGGATCCTCCGATAGGCCCAGAAGGTGGGGACCATTGATTACAAAGGCAGCAAAGTGTGGATCTTTCCAGGCTATAGTGCTGACTTGGATAAAAGGAGTCAAGCTCTCCGAGAGGTGAAGAGGCAGCTGTTCTCTCACAATATACCACAAGCCCTGCTTTATCCTGCTAAACTTCTAATCATTTGGAATTATTTTTGGTATTGTGAACCACTCTGTGCCCCCGTGGTATGAGTGGTATATAAAATGCATTAATAAAGATAAAGATAAAGTGGGAGTCAGTGTTCTTTTTGATCCTAAGGAGGCCAAAAGGTTTCTTCAGCTGCATTTTCCCAAGGACCCACCTCTGGAGGTTCGGCTATTTAAGAAGGTGGATCGGCAGCCCAGAATGCCCCGGCAGACTGGGTGAGCACAGCGTACAGAAGACATCCACCAACAGATTCGCACACAGCAATGAGGAGGAAGGAGACAGTAATCAAGGAGCTGTGGAGTGAATTTTTGGACTATGCTAAGATGTTGGGGAAGTTGTTTTTACCATAGCTGGTTGGTTGGGGGGTGAGTGGGTGTTGGATTGAATATGAATGATACTAGGAGGGGGGAGGGAGCGGGAGGCAGACGGACCCTTCCTCATTGATTGTTAAGGGTGCCAGAGTCTCTGTGGAAGGTGTTTGGAGATTCTGGTCTGAGGACAGTAACATCTTTTCTCCCACAGTTGGAGGGTCAGGATGGCACTGGAGATCCTTCTGCAGTGCCGAGGGAGTGCCCCCTGCGGGTAGCAGGGTTGGCTCCTCGGTCCCACCTGGAGGGTGTCCTCTTTATGGCCTTAAATGGGCCGATGTTAATGTGGTTAGTTTATGCTATTTATTTTTATTTGGTACATTTTTCTATACCGCCCCTTCCAGAGATAGGGGCGGTTTACAGTGAACCCAACAATAGTTTACATAAACAAGAAATAACTTTTGTACAAGATAACATTTTACATAGAACAGGGGATAACTTTTGTACAGGATAACTTGCGTTTCTTAACAAGTTTTGATATAGTTGCTTAGGAACGTAACTATGTACAGGTGAACTCCGTGCAGGAGGTCTTTGTGCTTAGGCATGCCTTGTCATGGTTGTATTGTGTGATGGGCTAGCCTGGTGTTTGGGTTTTTGGGTGCGAGCTTTCACTACCGTAGTGCATGGTGAAGAGGTAGGTTTTGAGCTGTTTTCTGAAGTCTTTGAGGTCTTTTGCACGTATGCGCAGTGGGAGGGAGTTCCAGAAGCTGGGAGCAGTGTATGAAAAAGCTCTGGAGCTGGTGGTTTGTTTCGTTTTGCGGATAGAGGGAGGGACTATTATGGAGTGTAGGGCATTTTCCCTACGGGATCTGGTATTCGCAGGGGTGTGGAGGAGGGTTGAGAGAAATGAGGGTGCAACATTGTTGATTAGTTTGAATGTAGTCACGAGTAGTTTGTATATTATTCGGCTTTCTATTGGGAGCCAGTGTAAGCCATACAGAAGTGGTGCGACATGGTCAGTTAGTCTGGCTTTGCAGGTGATTCTAGCTAGCTGTGATGTTTTGTGTTCATTGGAGTATGTGTTTGTTTTTTTCTGGTAGACCCTGCAGCAGGCTGTTGCAGTAGTCAAAATGGGGGATGATGATGGCTTGGATGACTGCTATGAAGTCGTTTTCTTCAAGGAGGGGTCTTAGATGCTGTATGGTCTTCAGTTTGTATAGAATTGTTCTGGCTGTTTGTTTGACGGATGTGATCCAGGAGATGGAGGGTATGATAAAGACATATATACAGGAAAATAATACAGGGGAGGTTTCTGTGCCTGTCACTTAGGACGCCTTGAAAGCGGTGGGTAGGGGGTGTCTGATTGAGGCAAGATCTAGGAAGAAGAGGGAACACTTTCAGCACCGGAGGGATTTGGAAGGCGAGGTCCAGAGTTTGGAGTTGGAGCATATGCAGCATCAGATCTCAGATCTCTGACGCCAACTAACTATGAAGAGCGGGGCATTGAATTCTCTTTTAACGGAGGACTTGGAAATGCTGTTGAAAAAAACGGCACAGACTTATTACTGTTGAGGAGTCAAAACTGTTAAGTTGTTGGCCTCGCTCCTGAAAAAGAGGCAGGCCCAGACAGCTATTTTGCAGATGAGGGACTCCCAGGGGTAGATCTATCATAATAGGGAAGGGATTGAGCAAGTTCTTGTTCAGTTCTATGTGGAGCTATACTCCTCGGAGTGTTCGGGACAGACAGAGCCCATTTTAGAATATCTGGATGATAAGGTGGTCACCCGGCTTGTGGCGGAACAGAAGGAGTGGTTGGACAAGTCTATCATGGGAATGGAACTCCTGCAGGCGATATGGGGTCTCCCGCATGGGAAGGCCACGGGCTCTGAATTTTACTAGACTTTTTGTGGAGTTCTAACTCCATTGCTTAGTAAGTTTCTTCATGGGGTGCTAGAGGTGGGGGTAGTCCCGTCATCTTTCCTGGAGGTTCATGTGACTCTGATTCAGAAGCCGGGTAAGGATCTGGCAACCCCAGGGTCATATCGCCCAATTTCCTTACTCAATTTGGACGCGAAGCTCCTTGCTAAAATCCTGGCCCAGTGGTTGAATCAGTTGATACCGTCGTTGGTGGCAAAAGATCAAACTGGGTTTATAAAAGGTGGAAATGCCTCTGACAATATCAGGAGAGTACTGGGGATTGTACATCAGTGTGCCTTAGAGCCAGAGAAGCCTGTAGTGTTCTTGGCGTTAGATGCCAAAAAGGCATTTGACCGCATGGAGTGGTCATTTTTAATGCATATTCTAGAAGCCCACCAGTTTGGTCCAGCATTCTTGCAGGTGGTGCGAGCCCTTTCCAATGTGCCTACAATCTGACTTTGCATTAATGGTGTCCTCTCCCCCCTGTTTTCTTTGGGTAGGGGTATTAGACAGGGTTGCTCACTGGCACCGCTTCTTTTTGCGCTTTCACTTGAGCCTTTTACTCAGGCTCTGCGGGGGAATGGGGCAATAGAGGGAGTTGTGGTTTGGGGAGGTAGAAAATAAGGTGACATTATACGCAGACGATACTTTATTATTCTTGTCAAACCCTGTGGGCTCTCTCTCGCTGCATTTGAACTAGAACTGGAGATTTGCGGCTATATCTGGTTATAAACTCAATGCCGGAAAGTCGTTTATCCTTCCTTTTAATGTTGAGCAGGACCTGGAGTTGGGGCTGAGGGAGAGATTCCATATCATAAGAACATAAGATGTGCCATACTGAGTCAGACCAAGGTCCATCAAGTCCAGTGGCCAATCTAGGTCACAAGTACCTAGCAGTTTCCCCAGAAGATACAGGTTCCACAATGCTTGTATTGGGACAAGCTGAAGAGTAGCAAATCACCTGGACCGGATGATATACATCCAAGGGTGTTGAAAGAATTGAAATATGAGATTGCAGACCTGCTATTAGTAATCTGTGAACTATCATTAAAATCATCTGTAATACCTGAAGATTGGAGGATGGCCAATGTAACGCCAATTTTTAAAAATGGTACCAGGGGTGATCCGGGAAACTACAGGCCGGTGAGCCTGACATCAGTACCAGGAAAAATGGTAGAAACCATTATAAAGAACAAAATTACTGAGCATGTAGATAGTCATGGCTTAATGGGAAACAGCCAACATGGCTTTAGACAAGGAAGATCTTGTCTTACTAATCTCTTATGTTTTTTTGAAGGTGTGAATAAACAGGTAGACAAAGGTGAGTCGGTTCATATAGTGTATCTGGACTTTCAGAAAGCCTTTGACAAGGTCCCTCATCAGAGACTTTTGGCAAAACTAAAGAGTCATGGGATAGGAGGCAGTGTACTACTGTGGATCGGGAACTTGTTAAAAGATAGAAAGCAGAGGGTAGGGCTAAATGGCCAATTTTCCCAATGGAGAAAGGTAAATAGTGGTGTACCCTAGGGATCTGTGCTGGGTCCGCTGCTTTTTGACATATTCATATATGACCTGGAAAAGGGAATTACGAGTGAGGTTATCAAATTTTCAGATGACACAAAACTATTTAAAGTTGTTAAAACCCATGAGGATTGTGGAAAATTGCAAGAGGATCTTGATAAATTGGAAGACTGGGTATCAAAATGGCAGATGAAATTTAATGTGGACAAGTGAAAAGTTACAGTATGCACCTAGGGAAGAACAATCCAAACTATGGTTACACAATGCAAGGTTCCACATTAGGAACCACCACCCAGGAAAAAGATTTAGGCGTCATTGTGGATAACCTGTTAAAACCCTCCGCCCGGTGTGCAGCGGCAGCCAAGAGAGCAAAATAGAATGCTAGGTATCATAAGGAAAGGAATGGAAAATAAACCAAAGGATATTATAATGCCTCTGTATCGTTCCATGGTGCGACAGCACCTTGAATATTGTGTGCAATTCTGGTCACCGTATCTTAAAAAGGATATAGCATTATTAGAAAAGGTACAGAGAAGAGCCACCAAAATGGTAAAGGGGATGGAAGGATACCCCTATGAAGAAAGGCTTAAAAGATTAGGGCTCTTTAACCTGGAAAAGAGACGGCCGAGGGGAGATATGATAGAAGTCTATAAAGTAATGAACGGAGTGTAACGGGTAAACATAGATCGACTGTTTACGTTAATCAGAATATAGAAAGATTAGGGGACATACAATGAAGCTACAGGGTAAACTATTTAAGACAAATAAGAGAAAATATTTTTCACTCAACGTGTAATCAAACTCTGGAATTTGTTACCGGAGGATGTAGTAAAGGCTGTTAGTGTAGCTGGGTTTAAAAAAGGTTTGGACATGTTCCTGGAGGAAAGGTCCATAAACCATTATTAAAAAGGGACCCAGGATATCACTGCTTGACCCAATACAAGCATTGTGGAACCTGTATCTTTTGGGGAAACTGCTAGGTACGTATGACCTAGATTGGCCACTGTTGGCAACAGGTTACTGGGCTTGATGGACCTTGGTCTGACCCAGTATGGCATATCTTATCTTATGTTCTTATTTCCCGGGTCCCCTTTAATAATGATTTATGGACCTCTCCTCTAGAAACTTGTCCGAACCTTTTATGAACCCAGCTACACTAACAGCTTTTATTACAGCCTCTGGCAACAAATTCCAGAGTTTGATTACGTGTTGAGTGAAAAAAATATTTTCTCTTATTTAGTCATACGGGTTATACGTAGCTTCATTGCATGTTCCCTAGTCTTTCTACATTTTGATGGCATAAATTGATCTGCGTTTACCCGTTCCACTCCATTCATTAATTTACAGACCTCTATCATATCTCCCCTCAGCCGTCTCTATTCCAGGTTGAAGAGCCCTAACCTTTTTAGCCTCTCCTCATAGTGGTATCCTTCATCCCTTTTACCATTTTGGTGGCTTTTCTCTGAACCTTTTCTAATTCCACAATATCCTTTTTAAGATATGGCTACCAGAATTGCACACAATTTTCGAGGTGCGGTCGCACCATGGAACAATACAGAGGCATTATAATATCTTTTGTTTTATTCTCCATTCCTTTCCTTATGTTTCCTAGCATTCTGTTTGCTTTCTTATCTGCCACTGCACACTGGGCAGAAGGCTTTAACGTGTTATCCACGATGATGCCTAAATCATTTTCCTGGGTGGTGGTACCTAATGTGGAACCTTGCATCATGTAACCATCGTTTGGGTTGTTCCTTTGCGTCCCTCGAGTCCAGTCCCGGAACCATAGAGTTTAGAATCTCCTCCAGCAGCTTTGGAGACTGAAAGACGTCATTGCTTTGATGACACCAGCATAATTTGGCAAGGACTGCCCCCTTCCTCCAGTACTTTCAGTCTCCAAGCAGCTAGAGAAGGTTCTGAGCCTGGGGCTGGGCTCAGTGGGCACAAATAAGAAGAGCTAGATTTTTATGTTTGCGTTTAAATTTCAGTTTTAGTTTGAGGCCCCTAGTGAGGTAAGCCGCAGTGTGTGTGGGTGCTTAGGCTCAGGCTGCGGAGGTTGAGTACCTTTGCCTTGGGGTGTAGTATGCCTGCTAAGCCTCGTTGTTTGGTTTGTGGCACGAGGCGCGGCGCTGTACTAGACTCTGGGATGTGTAAAGCCTGCACTCTGGAGGCAGCAGTTATGGACAAGGCGCTAGAGGGGACCTCTGGAGGTCAGGGGGCAGTTCTTCCGGAAGGGGGGAGGCTCTGCCTCTGACCGTGAGCCCCGCGGAGCCAGTAGCGGGGCCGTCCTCTGGGGAAGAAACATCTCGGCCTCTGGGGATGAGTCAGGCAGGGAGTGCTCCAGTGATTCCACCGGATTTCTTCTCCCTTATGCAGCAGGCGTTTGCCCTGCTGCAGCCCGCGTTAGCAACTCCACCTCAGGAGTCACGAGGGCAGAAGCGGTCCGGGTCGTTGGACCGTTCTGAGGAGGACGCTCCCCCGATCAAAAGGAGTAAGGGGGCAGTGGAAGGGAGTCCGGCGTCTCCGCTCGAGGAGGCCCTGGGAGGGGCAGACGCAGAACTAGATGTGGTCTCGGATGACGAGTTAGAAGAAGGAGAGTTGCCGGATTCAGAGCAACAGAATAGAGTTGTCAGGGTGTTTCATCGCGAAGAGCTGCCAGCCTTGATTGCCGAGACTCTCAAAATGCTAAACATGCCTTCAGTGGGGACGGCAACAGAGGAAGCATTGGAGGACCCGCTGTTGCAGGCAGTACGGACATCCCAACGGGTTTTTCCCGTTCATAGATTATTTCGGAGTATGATTCAGGAGGAATGGGATTTGCCTGAGTTGGCCCTACGGGGTTCGAGGGCCTTAGCTCGCCTTTATCCGCTTTCCGACCAAGATAGAGACCTCTTTCGCTCTCCTAAGGTAGATGCGGCGGTATCGGCGGTTACTAAAAAGACTACGATTCCGGTTGAGGGTGCCGCGGCATTGAAGGATGTGCAAGATAGAAAATTGGATACCTTGTTGAAACAGGTATTCGATATTTCGCCCTCTCAATGCAGGCCTCGATAGCGGGGGCGTGGGTGGCGAGAGGCTGCTTGAGATGGTCCCAAAGGTTGCAGGGGGATCTCTTGGAAGGGCAGTTGGAGGAAGTAGCGCGGCTGGAGTCGGGAACCGCTTATTTAGCGGACATTCATTATGACTTCATCCGGGGGCTGGCTAAGAGTATGGCTTTGGTGGTAGCAGCACGGCAGTATCTCTGGTTGCGTAACTGGTCGGCGGACGCTTCTTCTAAAGCTCGCCTCCGCAAGCTTCCGTTTCGGGGTAAGCTTTTGTTTGGAGAACATTTGGAGAAGTTGGTCAAGGATCTCAGGGAGTCTAAGGGGGGCCGGCTCCCAGAGGATAAGCCTAAGCAGGGCCGGAGTACTACAGGGCTCCGGGGGGCTCCAAGAGAGTTTTGTAGCTTTCGGTCCTCTCGTTTTGGCCAACCTCAGCATGGGAAGTTTCCGCCACGAGGCCAGGGATTTCAAGGTTTCCGGGGGGCAGGCAGAGGTTTTGCGCCTTTCCAGTCATCAAGTATTAAAAAGTCACAATGAGATGAGGCGGACTCAGGTGGCGGTGGTGCCCGTGGGCGGACGTTTGCGGGAGTTTTACCCTGCCTGGGTCCAAATTACGTCAGACCAGTGGGTGTTGGAAGTCATTCGAGAGGGCTATGCACTAGAGCTCCATCGACCCGTGTTAGATTCCTTTGTCCAATCTCCTTGCAGAGCTCCGCAAAAGGTACGGGCGGTCTCAGAAACTCTGCAGGGGCTGCTGCAGCTCAAGGCAGTGGTGCCTGTTCCATCGGACCAGTACGGGTGCGGTCGATACTCCATCTATTTTGTGGTTCCAAAGAAGGAAGGCACGTTTCGGCCGATTCTAGATTTAAAGAGGGTGAATCGGTGTCTTTGGGTCACCCATTTCCGTATGGAAACATTGCACTCCGTCATTGCGGCGGTCAGAGCGGGGGAATTCCTGACGTCGTTGGACTTCACGGAAACTTATCTCCATATCCCGGTTCGGCAGGAGCATCAAAGGTTTCTACGGTTTGCAGTGCCTATGGGGCATTTTCAGTTTCAAGCGATGCCCTTCGGGCTGGTGACAGCGCCTCGAACGTTCACCAAGATCATGGTGGTAGTGGCGGCAGCGCTTCACAAGGAAGGAGTGCTAGTGCATCCGTACTTGGACGATTGGTTGATTCGAGCAAAGTCAAGGGAGGAGAGTACCGCGGCCACTGCCCGCGTAGTGCAGGTGTTGGAGAGCCTCGGCTGGGTGGTGCGATGCTTCCGCTTGGGCCCAAGAGCTTACAAGCAGGAAACAGCCTTATGTTGTCCACTTTTGAATAAAGCTTCCCTTGTTGTCACCAGAGGTATGCTGGGACTTGTAGTTAGTTTATTCTTTAAGGACAAATTGTAGTTGTGAGTTGGTGGTTCAAGGCAGCAAGAACATTTATTTTGTGGGGATTTCCAGGGCATTTAAGCTCAATACACAAACAAGGCAAAAATGATGCTTCTCCAACATAAAGGATAAATCAGATAACAGAGAGTGACGTAACAAAAACCTCTTTTCACTGTTCAGCTGTTCTTATTCCCACAAGCTTACACCGAGGACTGCCTCGTGTGGTCATTCAACAGAAATGCTGATAAACTTGCAACAGCTGTGATTTTCTTTTCTCAAAGCAAACTTCTTCTAAGCACTGCTTCTTAGCTTCATAAGGCAATTAAGCTTAGTAAAACACAATATTAGCTTTCCTTAATTCTAAGCAGATACTGCACTTATTCTCTATATTGTTTCACAGTCTCTCAGCTCAGTTCAATAATGCAGACTCTTCTTTTAAACACAATGAGCAATCCATTGGTACAAGTTCACACTCAGAGCTTGGCAAACAGGAATCTATTTGCATTCCTTCTATGGCATCAGGATATATGGTACAACCTCTCCCAGACTTTCTCTCCTTTAGAAATTCCTGGAACTGATTCCACAGCAATTCAGCTTGTAAAGGCACAGTTGTATTAGGGGAGTGAACTTTTCCCTCAGCAAGCTCTCTCAGTGCTTCTAGCTTTGAAGACTCAGCTGTTCTGCTTTTATCAGGGCTATGACTTTTCCCATACGTAAAACTTTCCACCCACCTCTTAGCAGTAGACGGTGAGGGCTCTGCTTCCTGGACCTTAGCAATAGCAAACTGTTTCTCTGTTGATTTTTCAGCTCTGAAACTGCTGGCTTTACCTTGGGGATGGTTCCTCAGACAAGTGCTGATTTCTTTCTTCCTGGGATCCTCCAGGCTCTGAAATTCAGCCTTCTTATGTCCTTCTCCAGGCCCTCTTAGGTAGCTGCTTTCCTGGGAGTTTTCTTCTTTCTTTCTCCTCCAGCTATGCTCAGCCTTGCTCTCTCTGTTGTCCTTTGCCTTCCTCCTTCCCTCCTCTTTCTGCTCTGCTCGTGGTTTTAAGAACCGTTGGCTGCTAGGCACTCCCTGTTCCCTGCACCTGTGTGACCAATCATCAGGCAAGCTTGTCTCCACCCCTGAGCTAGGGCGTGGCCTGACCTTAGCAGGGAGCTGGATTTTTTTCTGATCTGGCTTGCAAGTCTTATGCACAAGTGAACTGTCATTCATTTCAAAGGGGAAACTAGGATTTTCTTCCACTTCCATGTCTTCCTGGGAGCTTTCATCACTACAGTGGTCAACTTTGCAAAGAGCAGATTGGTTCCCTCACAGTCCCTGGAGTATTTGGGGGCGTGGTTCGAGACGGAGCAAGCAGTGGTGTTTCTCCCAGACCAACGAGCGCGCAGGTTGCGGGAGCTCGTGAGAAGATTTCTATCCTGGCAGGCGCCGACGGCGTGGCAGTATCTGAAATTGCTCAGGACTATGGCAGCCACTATTGAGGTGGTGCCGTGGGCCAGAGCTCACATGCGACCGTTGCAGAGCGCGTTGCTCCGGCGTTGGTCTCATCAGAGGGATGCGTTGTCTCAGCGGCTGGTTTGTCCTCAGGAGGTGCGTCAGGAGCTTCTCTGGTGGTTACGGATGGAAAGTTTGAAAGCGGGCATGCCTCTGGAGCCTCCATCCTGGAGACTGTTAACGACCGATGCCAGTCTCGTGGGGTGGGGGGCGCATTGCGAAGGAAGATTTGCCCAGGGGCAGTGGTCTCTGGAGGAGAAGGAATGGTCCATCAACCAAATGGAGATGAGAGCGGTGTTTTTGGCCCTTCTGGAGTTTCAGCAGTACTTGCGTCAGGCGACGGTAAGGGTGCTATCTGACAATGCGACGACCGTAGCCTACATCATTCGGCAAGGTGGCACAGGCAGTGCGACACTGGAAGCAGAGGTGAGTCAGCTGTTGGATTGGGCCGAACAGAATCTGAACGGTCTATCGGCACAGCATGTGGCCGGAGTAGACAATGTCGAGGCGGGTTTTCTAAGTCGCCGCAGAGTGGACCCGGTAGAGTGGTTGCTGCACCCGGACGTGTTTGCGTTTCTAGTGCGGCGCTGGGGGATTCTGATAATGGATCTAATGGCAAACTTCGAGTCAGCGAAGGTAGCACGGTTTTTCAGCAGGCAGCGAGAATGGATGTCGGAGGGTCTTGATGCGTTGGCACAGAGGTGGCCGGAGGAGGGACTTCTCTATGTGTTTCCACCTTGGGCACTCATAGGCCGGGTATTGCAGCGCAT
Organism: Ichthyophis bannanicus; assembly: GCA_033557465.1. NCBI lineage: Eukaryota > Metazoa > Chordata > Amphibia > Gymnophiona > Ichthyophiidae > Ichthyophis > Ichthyophis bannanicus. Next base: position 87,920,141 of record CM066035.1, on the reverse strand, counting down.
AGAAAGGCATCGCAGCCTGTTGGTTCTGGTAGCACCTGACTGGCCCAGAAGACCTTGGTATGCGGATTTGGTGCAGCTGCTGGTGGACAGGCCATGGAGGCTTCCACAGCGAGAGGACCTCTTACTTCAGGGGCCATTTTGCATGCCCCAGGTGAGTCGATTCTCGCTTACGGCATGGCTCTTGAAAGGGCTCGGATGACTGCCAAGGGTTATTCCACAGCGGTCATTTCTGAAGGCGCAAAGGTGATCCACTTCATTGGCGTACATCCGGGTTTGGCGCATTTTTGAAGCCTGGTGTGCTGAGCGGAATCTGCGGCCCTTGGGGGCCTCGGTGTCACAGGTCCTTTTGTTTTTACAGGATGGTGTAGAGAAGGGTCTAGCAGCTAGTTCTTTGCGGGTGCAGTTGGCAGCTATCTCCTGTTACCGGGGTAAGATACAAGGTCAGCTGCTAGGAGCTCACAGCGACATTCGACGGTTTTTACGGGCCGTGTTACTCATGCGACCTCCGAGGCGCAGTTCAGTGCTGGCGTGGGATCTGAATTTGGTGTGGAGGCCTTGATCAGGGCACCGTTTGAGCCATTGGGCAAGGCCTCGCTGAAGGATCTGACGTTAAAGACAGTCTTTCTGGTGGCTATTTGCTCCTTGAGATGAATTTCCGAGTTACAAGCGTTATCCTGTAAGGAGCCCTATCTGTCCTTCTTCAATCACAAGGTCGTATTGCATACGGTTCCAGCGTTCTTGCCGAAGGTGGTTTCGGTGTTTCATATTAACCAGGTAGTGTCGCTTCCAGTGTTCTCAGAGGAGCAGAAGGATAAGTCGGAGGGCAGGTTGCATCTTCTGGATGTTCGTCGCGTGCTTAGGAGGTACCTCCGCAGGACCTTGCCCTTCCAGAGGTCGGACAGGTTGTTTGTGGCCTTTGGGGGTCCGTGAAAAGGGGAGGCGGCAGCAAAGTCGTCTATTTCTCGATGGTTGAAGGAAGCGATTGCGACAGCGTACCTTCTAAAGGGTAAGGTGGTGCCGGCGAGCCTCCGGGCTCATTCGACTAGGGCGCAAGCGGCGTCTTGGGCGGAATTCAGTTTGGTTCCGGTCAAGGACATTTGTAGGGCGGTGACTTGGTCGTCATTACATTCCTTTGCGAAGCACTATAGGCTAGATGTGCAGGTGGAGGGGGTTGGACGTTTTGGCTCAACGGTACTTCAGGCTGGGCTTGCAGGACCCTCCCATTGATATTCACTGCTCTGTTACATCGTCTATAGTTCCGGGACTGGACTAGAGGGACGCAAAGGAAGAGGAAATTAGACTTACCTGCTAATTGTTGTTCCTTAAGGAACTCTAGTCCAGTCCCGGATCCCTCCCAGGGTTTAAGGGTTTGATCAGCCTGAAGTTCATAGGAGGTAGTGCGTGTTTCGTTGGTTGGGGAAGGGTTCTCGGTAAGACGTAGAATAGAACTGCAGTGGGAGCCCTTTCACAGCAGTACTTGGTTATATTTTCATGTTTACAAAAAAAAATAAAATAAAATAAAAAACAAATGCCTTGGGTTTTGTTGAGACGGCTAAGTAGTTTTGACTGCCAATTTTATTACTCTCTTAACTACTTATTTGTTGCTCTGCTGAGTTTGCTTTGTCAATAGGTACTGGAGGAAGGGTGCAGTCTTTGCCTATTTATGCTGGTGTCATCAAAACGATGACATCTTTCAGTCTCCAAAGCTGCTGGAGGAGATTCTAAACTCTATGGTTCCAGGACTGGACTAGAGTTCCTTAAGGAACAACAATTAGCAGGTAAGTCTAATTTCCTCTTCTTTCCTAGGTGCAAAACTTTGCACCTGTCCACATTAAATTTCACCTGCCATTTGAACGTCCAGTCTTCCAATTTATTAAGGTCCTTTTGCAATTTCTCACAATCCTCTTGGGTTTTAACAACTTTGAATAATTTTGTGTCATCTGCAAATTTGATAACCTCATTCCCTTTTCCAGGTCATTTACGAATATGCTAAAAAGCAGCGGACCCAGTACAGATCCCAGGGGTATTCCTCTATTCACCTTTTTGCACTGGGAAAATTGGTTATTTAGCCCTACCCTCTGCTTTCTATCTTTTAACCAGTTCCTGATCCACAATAGTACACTGCTTCCTATCCCATGACTTTTTAATTTTGCCAAGAGTCTCTTATGAGGAACCTTGTCAAAGGCTTTCTGAAAATCCAGATACACTATATTAACCGACTCACCTTTGTCTACCTATTTATTTACACCTTCAAAAAATATAGTAGACGGGGAGTGGCACTATATGTAAATAATAACATTAAAGCTATTGAATTACAGGGCTTAAAAGGGAGAGAGGTACTGTGGGTTAAACTAGAAAGAAGGAAAGAGAAATCAATTTGCATTGGTGTGATATACAGACTCCCCTTACAGGGAGAAGAAGTATACAGAGATTTAATAGAAGACATACGCAGCATTGCTAAGAAAAGGGAAGTGCTATTGATAGGTGATTTCAATATGTCGGATGTTGATGGGAACATCCCTGCTTCAATGTCATCTAGCAATAAGGAGACCCTGGATTCTCCACAGGGAGAACTATTCAGACAACTGGCAACAGAACTCACACATGAAGGTGCCATACTGGACGTGGTGCTTACCAATGGTGAAAGTGTTTCTAATGTTCTAGTGGGAGAGCATCTTACATCCAGTGATCACCAGATGGTGTGGTTCAAAGCGAGAGTCTTAGACTTTAGGAAAACTAACTTTGCCAAGATGGGCCAATACCTAAAGGAGTCATTAGTGGGATGGGAACAGCTGGGAGATGTAGAAAAACAGTGGACAGAACTCAAAGGGAATATTTTAAGGGCAACCAACCTTTTTGTTAGAAAGGTAAATGAAGGTAAAAGGCAAAGGAGGTCAAAAGAAGTAGCTGAAACGGTGAAGAAGAAGAGGGAGGCCTTCATGAAATACAAGAGATCATAGAGAGAGGAAGACAGGCATCTATATTTGGAAAAAAACTTAGAGAAGCTATCAAAATAGCAAAGCAACAATACTAAAAGAAGAAGAAATAGCCATTGCAGTAAAATGGGGGATAAGACATTTTTCAGATATGTTAGAGGAGGAAGGGCAAAAGTGGTATCGTCAGACTCAAGGCTGAAAGGGAGGAATATATAGAAGCTGATGTGGATAAAAGCAGAATTGCTTAACAAATATTTATTTTCTGTGTTGTGGTGAGGAAACCACTGCTGAACCTAGAAATACACAGGAAAATGAGTCCTGTCACTTTAAGGCAGAATGTATCAAGGGTTTCCCTAGTAACCAAGAGTCTGTGACTCAGAGAATAGTCATCCCTAAGCCCCGCCCACAGCAGCACGTCAGGGAGAAGCTTGACCCTAGTCACATGTGCTGGGAGCAAGGTGTGGCTCAGGAGGAAGGAAAGTTTAAAAAGCTGATATGCAGTAACACAGATAGAAGTGGGAGAGGAATAAGAAGACGGAGAAGCAGCAAGGAAAGAGAAGGACAAGGAGAAAGACAAGGAGCATGGAGAGCAAGTGAGAGAGTGCTTGCAGAGCATGAAAGGCAGAGTGTAAGAAACACTGGAAGCCGAGGAAAGAAGCTTGATGAGAGATTGCCAAGCACAGCTGAGGAAGCAAGGAACGAGAGGCTGGTGCAAGCAAACGAAGGTGCTACAGCTGAGAGACAGCATGACTGGCTTGCAGAGCAGAGAGAGTTTCTAAATACCTCAGAATCAAGGCAAGTGTGTCCTTCTCAATTCCTAGACAGAAAATGCCCACGAGAATTAGCTCTAGAAGGGAAAGCTAATTCTAGTTATAGACAAAGTACCAGGATAAAGGGAGAAAGTTTATCCAAGCACCGAGTAGCTCACTTAACAGAAGAGCTACTGCAAAAGCAGGCTCTACTTAAGAAGTTAAATGAACTAATAGAGAAAGAAAATAGCCAGCTCTCTGTTCAGTTACCTTTTGATGTAAGTGAGAGAGATAGTGTAGAGGAAATGGACATAACAAGTGTGGAGAACAGTACCATGGATTTACAATGTGCTATATGTCAGGTCTCTGATGTGGAAGAGTCCTAGAGAGCAATTGTATGTGTGCCGTGCTTAGGAAGCAGCCTAATTCTGAAGACGTCACAACTGAAAGAAACAGCTGTGTTCAACTGATAAGGTTGAGAGCTGGATGTAAATGTTCAAGGGACATTTAAAAGTTTATTTTGCTGCCAGAAGTTTGTTCCTGCAAAAGAGAAAACATTTAAAAGTTTAAAAGTTTTGGAAAGTGACAATTTTGATTTACAAGCAAAATTGTGCCTGTTTCTTTGAAGTTTGGAATAGAAAGCAAAGTTGTTCCTGATTTCGTTTTGAAGCTGTACTGTGGATTAAAAACCTCCTTTATATATAATTTACCCCTCGCGTCCTGTGTATGAAGGAACCCCTGAATACATTGAATAAAATTCTCTGTCTTACGCCTGAACCCTTGAGTCACAACTCCTTGCTTTAATATAGGACTACAATTCCCAGCAGCCCTCCTGGCAGCCATTTTGAGGGAATCTTATTTTAAAGCCAAAAGGCGACCTCACCTGCTACCAGTTACCTACCTGGCCAGGCGGGGGCGACAGTGTTCACAGATGAAGGACCAGGAGCAGGACCTCAGAAAACACCCACAAATAGGAACAGAAGCGACGGGGATCTCGAACGATTAGCTAAATTAAAAGTAGCCAAAGTGGTGGGGTCAGATGGGATACATCTTAGAATATTGAAGGAGATCGTCTAGTGGCTCCGCTGACTGACCTTTTCAATGCCTCTTTGGAGTTGGGTGTGGAGCCAGAGAACTGGAGAGAGGCACATGTGGTCCCTTTGCACAAAAGGAGAAGTAAAGATGTGGTTGAAAACTACAGGCCAGTTAGTCTAACCTCTGTGGTGAGTAAATTATTGGAAATGCTGCTGTTGCTCTGGGTCCAGTCTGGTATTGTCTGCCTCCAGATCCAGTAGGCAAGTGTCTGGTAGTCCTTTCAGGTCCTTCCAGTGGTGCTAAGAACCACCCTTTATGGCCTCCTCCTTGCAGGGAGGTCTATCTCTGGGGTTCCCCTGTACATTAGTCTGAGTGATCCAATAGTCCCAAGTCCACATTTGGTGGGATCTCTTCCTATGATGTGGTCTGACCCCCTCCCCCTTCTGGACAACTATCCCTTCCCCAGGTCCAAATTAGCCCTCACTAGGGTCCTTTGTATCAACACAAATGTGAATGATATTCAAATTAGGTCAGGAATAGGCAATTGACATCTTCCCAACATCCTTCAGTTTAGACAAACATATACATCAAACATTACAATAAAGTCTCCCCAATTTAAGTCTCGGATTCAGTCAGGGTGCGTCCCAGGTGTGGAATTGCCTGGACACCCCACCACCTCCTACGTAGCTGCTTGTTGCTATTACCACCCCAAGTTTGACGGGTTATGCACCGGCTGAATATCCATGGGTGTCGCTTCAGGGATTAGTTGTTGCTCATTTCCCAGCTCTATTTTCTCCTCCCGCAGGGGGTCTACCTCCATGGGGGTCTAGGCCAAATCCCTCACCTCTCTCTCATCCCAAGTGTTGTCAGGGAGCCGGGTCCTATGTCTCCTGGCTGGGGAGGGAGCAGGGACTCGGGCCCTTCCTCGTCCCCTGGGTGTCCTTATATGCCGCTGTAGGGGTCTTCTCCTAGAGGGGTTCATTTCTCCAGAGCAGGGCTGCGGTCCCCCAGACGTCCTGCAGTGATGGGATGTATACCCCATCACATTAACCCCCCCCCTGACTCTTTGGGTTGGGGTGTGATGTAATTAACCCATTCTGGGGATCCTTCACCCTCCCGGGACAGGAAATCTGCATTGACTTTCCCAGCCTGGTGTTGGACTTCATATGAAGCAGGCATTGGTGTTTTTCATAGAATGCAGCCGCCTTAGGGCTGCATGTTCGGTTATAAGGGTGAAATGTCTACCTAGCAAATAGTATCTTAAGGCATCTATAGCCCACTTGACTTCAAGGCACTCCTCCGTGACTGAATACACAGTCTCTGCCTCCCCTAGCTTCCGACTAAGGTACATGACTAGGTGTTCTCCAGCCACATTTTGGCTTAATATGGCTCCCAAACCTACCCCAGATGCACCTGTTTGTAATACAAATGGCTCTTTGAAATCTACATTTCTTAACACCGGTCTTTACACAGGGCCTGCTTGAGGTTAACAAAGGCCTCCTCTTCCCGTTACCCCAACGTACCTGGTTAGGGGACTTATTTTTCAGCAGATCGGTAAGGGGAGCGGCCAGTTTCACAAAGTGGAGAATGAACCTCCAGTATGTTTATGTTTTATTATATTTGATATACCGCCTTTCAAATAACAGCAAGGCGGTTTACAAAATTCCATTAATATTGAAATGGGCCATAGGCACCGAAAAGAAATTACATCAATTAGATAGGAAAGTAGGAGTCAGAGACAAGTATACAAACAAGCACAAAGAACATGACTGATAGAAAGAGAGTACACAAGACTAGATCTGGGCAGTATGTAAATCAAATGCTTTGTTAAAGAGATAGGTTTTTAGCTGAGCCTAAAGAAAAATGCAGAAGTGCGGGTAGACTGGAGGTGCGCATGTGAGGGAGACAGGAGGTGAAGCCGGTTGATATGTACGGACCGGAGGGAACGAGTAGGAGTATGAAATTGTAGTAAATCAGAGAGGTACTGTGGAGTGTGAGTGTATATTGCCTGATGGACTAACGTGAGCAGTTTGTAATGGATACATTGAACCAACAGGAGCCAGTGAAGATTAATAAGAAGGGGAGTGACATGATCCCAAGGGGAGGAGTGAGAGATAAGACGTGCGGCAGTGTTCTGTATGCGTTGTAATCGAAGTAGCTGGGATTTAGGGACACCGGAAAGGACAGAGTTACAAAAATCTAGACAGGAAATAATCAGAGACAAGATGAGAGTAGAGAGCCTGAGGTGTGAGGAAAGGACGGATGGCTCAAATTTGCTGAAGGAAGAAGAAAGAGGTCCTAGTAATGTGGGATATGTGATCTCGGTAAGAGAAGTCTGCATCAAGAAGAACACCCAGATGCCAAAACTGTGAGACCAATAGGATAGGGGAACCAGAAAAGGATGGAGCTAGTGAAGGAGGGGGGCTGCCGTGGGCGAACCAAATAGCCCACTATGCCCAAAAATGCTCTAACTTGCTTTTTGTTTTTTGGCAGGGTCCTCCCTTGAATTGCCTGTACTTTGCTAAGGGCGAGTCGCACAACCCCATTTCCTACCCAGTGGCCTAGGTACTGTACCTCCCGGTTTGCCAACTGGCATTTCTTAGGGTTAGCTGTCAACCCGGCCCACCTTAAGGACTCAAACCCCGTACACAGGTGGATTAGGTGTTCCTCCCAGGTCCTGGAATAAATAACCACATCGTCAAAGTAGGCCCCTGCATACCCTAGATGTGGTTTGAGTACCTTATTGATAATACGCTGGAATGTAGCTGGCGCCCCATGCAAGCCGAAAGGGAGAACAGTAAACTGGTATAGCCCCGGGGTGTTCAAAAAGCTGTTTTTTACCTAGAGGATTGTTCCAAGGGAATCTGCCAATATCATTTCATTAGGTCAGGGGTTGAAATATATGTAGCCCCCCCCCCCCCCCCAATGCTCTACCAGTTCCTCTATCCTGGGCAAGGGGTAGGCATCAAAAGTCAAGATGGCATTCACTTGCCGGAAATCAGTACAGAACCTAATGGTTCCGTCAGGTTTGGGCACTAGGACTACCGGGCTAGACCATTCACTGTTGGACTCTTTGATGACCCCTAAATACAGCATATACTTTACCTCTTTTTCAGTCTTCCTTTGTTTGTTCTGGGGAATGCAGTATGGCCGTTGCCTTATGATTGCATCATCCCGGATGATAATTCTGTGATTTCCAAGATGGGTTCTCCCAAGCAGGGGTGAGAACACATCTGTGAACTGGACTAGCAGGTGCTTCACCTGTCTCTTCTGGTCTCTCATCAACTCACTTCCTTTTGAGACCTCTGTGGGGTCCTTTGTCTGGGCAATCTCTAGACCCAGGTCCTCTTCCTCTTCACTTACTTGCGCTCCTAGCCACTCCCTACACACCTAGGTTTTGAGCAAATTGATGTGGAAGGTCTGTACCTTCCCTTTCCACTGCTCCACTTCATCATCTACATGCCCCAGTTTCCGGTGCACCCTAAAGGGGCCTCTCCACTGGGCTTGTAGCTTATTATTGGAAGTGGGCAGCATAACTTATACCAGGTCTCTTGGGTTAAGACTTCTCTCCCATGCCTGCTTGTCATAGACCTTTTACTTCTCTTGGTTTTTCCTCAAATGTTCATTATCCCACTGGGAGAAGATTCTTAACTGGGTTTTCAAATGGGTAACTTGTTCAATTACAGGCTCTAACCCTCTTTCTGTTCCTACCCAGGCTTCCTGTACCACAATCAAAACGACAAACAAAAGAGCCTTCTCCCATTATGCCCCAACACTTTGGAACACCTTGCCTTCAGTCGTAAAGGAAATAAAGGACCTTAATGACTTCAGAAAAAGATTAAAGACATACCTTTTCAATGAACACTATGGCCACTCCCACCCAGAATTCAGTCGAAAGAGGCTCTGTTATAAACAGGATGGAGTCGATGTAGAGGGTGGCTACTAAAATGGTTAGTGGCCTTCGTTATAAAGCATATGAGGAGGACATTCTTAAGGATCTTCATATGTATACTTTAGAGGAAAGGCAGGATAGAGGAGATATGATAGAGATGTTTAAATTTCGCCATGGCATAAATGCACAGGAGGAGATCCTCTTTCGACTGAAATCAAGCTCAGCTATGAGGGGACATAAGATGAGGGTGAAAGGGATAGACTCAGGAGTAATATGCGGAAATATTTCTTTATGGAAAGAGTGGTAGATGCATGGAATAGTCTCCCAGTAGAGGTGGTAAAAATGAGGATAGTATCTGAATTCAAAAAATCATGGGTCAAACACAGAGGATCTCTAAGGGAAAAGTGGGGACTATTGTAGTAGTCGATATGGATGGGCAGACTAGATAGGCCATGTGGACTTTTTCTGCCTTCATGTTTCTATGTTTCTAAGACCTTCCCTGGCTAAAGCCATGTTGGCTGTATCCCATTAAACCATGACTATCTACATGTTCAGAAATTTTGTTCTTAATAATGGTTTCTACCATTTTTTCCCAATATTGACATCAGACTCACTGTCTGAAGTTTCCCGGATCATCCCTGGAACTCTTTTTAAAAATTGGCATTAGATTGGCCAACCTCCATTCTTCTAGAATTACTGATGATTTTAATGATAGTTCACAGATTAATAATAGTAAGTCTGCGATCTCATATTTCAGTTCTTTCAACACCCTTGGCTGTATACCACCTGGTCCAGGTGATTTACTACTCTTCAGTTTATCAAATAGTTGTAATACATCTTTCTGGTTTATGGATATTTCTTACAATTTTTCTGCTACATCAGCTTTAAATACCATTTCAGACATGGGTAACTTCCCTACATCTTCTTCAGTAAAGACTGAAGCAAAGAATTCATTCAGTTTCTCCGTTATGGCCTTGTCCCCTTTTAGTGCCCCTTTTACCCCTCTATCATCCAATGGTCCAACTGATTCACAGATTTTTTGCTACGAATGTACTTGAAAAAGTTTTTATTATGTGTTTTTGCTTCCACGGCAAGCTTTATTTCAAATTCTCTCTTTGCCTGCCTTATCAGTACCTTGCATCTAACTTGCCAGTGCTTATTTGTTTCCAGTTTTCGTCATTAGGCTTCTTTTTCCATTTCCTGAAAGATGCTTTTTTGGCAACAGCAGCCTCTCTGACCTCACTTTTAAACCATGCTGGCAGTTTTTTAGACTTCCTTCTACTTTTCTTAAAGCGTGGAATACAGTTGGTCTGGGCTTCCAAGATAGTATTTTTAAACAACGCCCATGCTTGATGTAAATCTTTAACCTTTGCAGCTGATCCTTTTAGTTTTTTCTTACCTGTTTTCCTCATTTTAATATAGTCTCCCTTTTGAAAGTTAAAAGGTACTACTGTGGATTTCCTTGCCATCCTTCCTCCATTTATTAAATCAAATGCAGTCATGCTATGATCACTAATGACAAATGGCCCCAACACCCTTATCTCTTGCACCAGATCTTGTGTTCCACTAAGGACTAGGTCCAAGATGACTTCCCCTCTTGTCTGTTCATGAACAAGCCTCTAAGGAGCAGTCATTTATTTCATCTAGAAACTTTATCTCCGTAGCATGTCCTGCCATGACACTGACCCAGTCGATACTGGGGTAATTGAAAACACCTATTATTATTACTGTGCTGTAAATATTTAGCTTCTCTGATTTCTTTGAGCATTTCATCATCCTTTTGTCCATTCTATCCAGGTGGTCAATTGTACACTGCCATTGCCTTCCCCTTTTTTACATGGAATTTCAGTCCATAGAGATGCTACAGTGTATTTTGTTTCCTGCAAAACTTTAATCCTGTGTGACTCAATGTCCTCTCTAACATAGAATGTAACTCCTCCACCAATTTGAGCTACTCTATCATTGCGATATACATAATTTGTATCCAGGTATCACAGTATACCACTGGTTGTCCTCCTTCCACCATGTCTCTGAGATACAATCATATCTAACTTTTCATTTAGAGCTATATATTCTAACTCTCCCATTTTATTTTTTAGACTTCTTGCATTTGCATACAAGCATTTTAGAGGCTGTATTTTATTCATATTAATCTGATTACTGATAGGCAGGGGTAATTTGGAATCTTTAAGTTCTGTCTGCTCTGTACTTAAGGGTATTTGGGTTACTTTTGTCTTTATTGGAACTTCTCTATCAATATGCCCTAACTTCAGTCTTTTGGTAGTATCCTTCAAGGATACATCCTTCTGAATCATGCGCTCTTGGGTGACTGTCGACTTTCCCCTATTATCTAGTTTAAAAGCTGCTCTATCTCCTCTTGAAGGACTACAAAAGGAGACTGCTACTTCTGGAGAGAGATCTGCAATTGTAAGTATTTACTTCTAGGAATTTTTCTAAATCTTGGGGAAAAAGGAATTCTTTAGATTAAAGCTGATTAATCTGTGAACCCAGTGTATTTGTTAAATCAGTCAGGGCCTAGTAGCAGCAAAGAGCTTACAGTTTAAATTTAAAACACAGAATAGAGCTTTCTGGTTAAATTTAGAACCCGAGACTCCCTCTAGCCAAGCAAGGGCTGTGGGACTCCCCCTGGAGATTGGTCACAGATTACCTTAGAAGCACAGGACAAGGTACTGTGTAGCAGCCAGCTTTTAATAAGTCTTCTTTCCCTCCCTCCCCGACACCTACCCACCCCTGGGATAATCATACCTTTATAGGTGCTTAAACCACTTAAAGGAAAGGAGGTGCCATATTCACTCTCAGGTGCAGCTGTTTATTCTCATTAGCATACATTAAGGACCTGCGATTAATTAAACTTCAGGTAAACAAAGTACATTAAACGTGTTAGGTATAGTTTTATTAGTATAAGTATCCCCAGCAACACTTAGTAAGTAAAGAACTTAAATATCTAAACACAACCTTAAAACTAAGATGCAGACAGCAGTCCAGCAGTAAGATGGGGGCTTTCCAGTCTTTTGCACTGAGTGTCACATGTATGATTTTCTCCCAGTTGGTGAGGGGTCTTACGTGTGCACAAGGTGCAAGGAGCTCTTTGCCCTCAGGGAACGAGTCCAATCTCTGGGGGCAAGAGTAACAGACTTGGAAGACATAAGGAAGACAGAGAGGTACATAGACGAGACCTACAGGGTGCGAAGGTAGCGGACCTCACGTGCCACCTAGACAAGGTCTTAGATAGTGCTGGGGAGGAGTCTGCTGTCTTGGTAAATGTCAGTACCAATGAGATAGGAAAATATGGTAGGGAAGTTCTGGAGCCTAAATTTAAGCTTTTAGGTAGGAAGTTGAAATCCAGAACTTCCAGGGTAGCGTTCTCCGAAATGCTTCCCGTTCCACGTGCTGGACCCAAAAGGCAGGCAGAGTTCCAGAGTCTGAATGCGTGGATGAGACGATGGTGCAAGGATGAGGGTTTTGGATTTGTTAGGAACTGGGGAACATTCTGGGGAAAGGAGGGGCTCTTCCGAAGGGATGGGCTTCACCTTAACCGGGATGGAACCAGGCTGCTGGCATTAACCTTTAAAAAGGAGATAGAGCAGCTTTTAAACTAGATAATAGGGGAGAGCCAACAGTCGCCCAAGAGCGCATGGTTTGGAACAATCTATCCTTGAAGGATACTACCAAAAAAATGAAGTTAGGGCACATCAGCAGAGAGGTTCCAATAAAGACAAAGGTAGCCCAAATGCCCTTGAGTACAGAGCAGACAGAGCTTAAAGATTCCAAATTACCCCTGCCTGCTGATAACCAGATTAATATGAATAAAATACAGTCTCTAAAATGCTTGTATGCAAATGCTAGAAGTCTAAAAAATAAGATGGGAGAGTTAGAATATATAGCACTAAATGAGAAGTTAGATATGATTGGTATCTCAGAGACATGGTGGAAGGAGGACAACCAGTGGGACACTGTGATACCTGGGTACAAACTATATCATAATGATAGAGCTGATCAAATTGGTGGAGGGGTTGCGCTGTATGTTAGAGAGGGCATTGAGTCAAAAAGGATTAAAGTTTTGCAGGAAACAAAATTCGCTGTAGAATCTCTATGGATTGAAATTCCATGTAAAAAGGGGAAGGCGATGGCAGTGGGGGTATACTATCGACCGCCTGGCCAGAATGAACAAATGGATGATGATGATGAAATGCTCAAAGAAATCAGGGAAGCTGACAAAAGTTACAGCACAGTAATAATAATGGGTGATTTCAATTACCCCGGTATTGACTGGGTCAGTGTCTTGGCAGGACATGCTAGGGAGATAACGTTTCTAGATGAAATAAATGACTGCTTCTTGGAGCGGCTGGTTCATGAACTGACCAGAGGGGAAGCCATTTTGGACCTAGTCCTTAGTGGAACACCAGATCTGGTGCAAGCGATAAGGGTGTTGGGGCCACTTGGCAATAGTGACCATAGCATGATCGCGTTTGATTTAATAAATGGAGGAGGGATAGCAAGGACATCCACAGTACTACCTTTTAACTTTCAAAAGGGAGACTATAATAAAATGAGGGAAATAGTTAAGAAAAAACTAAAAGGAGCAGTTGCAAAGGTTAAGGACTTACATCAAGCTTGGGTGTTGTTTAAAAATGCTATCTTGGAAACCCAGACCAGCTGTATTCCACGCTTTAAGAAAAGTGGAAGAAAGTCCAAAAAACTGCCAGCATGGTTTAAAAGTGAGGTCAGAAAGGCTGTTGTTGCCAAAAAAGCATCTTTCAGGAAATGGGAAAAAAAGACAAATGACGAAAACGGGAAACAGAACAAGTGCTGGCAAGTTAAATGCAAGACATTGATAAGGCAGGCGAAGAGAGAATTTGAGAAGAAACTTGCTGTGGAAGGAAAAACACGTAATAAAGACTTTTTCAAGTACATTCGTAGCAAAAAAACAGTGAGAGTGTCAATTGGATTGTTAGATGATAGAGAGGTAAAAGGAGCAGTAAGAGAGGGCAAGGCTATAGCGGAGAGACTGAATGAATTCTTTGCTTCGATCTTTACTGAGGAAAATGTAGGGTGCCACCCACCCGCTCCCTAACCTTGAGGGTTTAAGGAGGGGTTGGCCTTGAGGTTGAGGTTGTAGTTGTGAAAGGTCAAGTGATAAGGCAGGCAAAAGAATATTTTTTTACATAAGGATTTATTTCTCCCGCTCCGCGGTGGAATGGAACAGACGTAAAGGAATATTTTAGCCAAAGTAAGAATAGAGCAAAAACAGGCTCTTCAATGCTGTGCACAAATGTCCTTTAACGCTAGGGTTCACATTCAGTCATGTGACCTCTGCTTTTAAATCAAACAAACACTGGCAAAACAAGAATGTTCCTGAGTTGTGAACAAGATATGCTTTAGCTTATTTTTACTTCTTCATAAGCTCTTCAGCAAGATACTCATACAGGATACATTTAGTATATTATAGCATATGACCATTCAAGCTTTGCTTCACTGATCTCTGTCAATAAGACAGGTTGAACAGTCCATCGGTTGGTCTACTTCTATCATTGGCAAAGAACAAGCCAAGGGCATTTCTGCTTCAGGACTATTTTCTGGTTGTGCTAGCTTCTGGTCAGAAATTGCTCGTTTGTCTAAGAATTCCTTAAATTCTCTAAGGAGTAATTCAGCCTGCTCTCTAACTGGGCTAAGCTGAGGATTTGCTCCTTCCTTAGGTAAGCATTTGTTTGCAGTCCTTATTTCAGGATAGCTAGTAATGCTGTCTCTGTTAATACAATCATTCAATGTGCTGGAGTCACCCCTCCCCCACTTGTCTCTGAAAGTAAGTATCGGGTTAGCAACTTCATTTGTTTGAGGAGTGCTTCTAAAGAGTGCTTCAAACGCAGGACCGTCTAACTTCTCCTGGCTTATTTCTCTGCCATACAGGTCAGCTGTTTTCTTTCTATTAGCTTGCTTGCTAAAACTTTCAGCTGTCTGGTGAGAATAGCTGGGACTGTTTAAACAATTTCCAGGCTGCAGCCAACTGCCTTCATATTGCCTGAGTCTGTCCTGAGTTTTAAAATCAGCATTCACTCTTTCTGGCTTCTCATTATAAAACTTGTCATCTGTATTAAACACACCATGTACCTTGTATTGAGGCTTGTCTGAGAATTCCTTGCCACTCTGCCTTCCTTTCCACGGGTCAGCTCTCCCCTCCAGAAGCCTGGGCTTTATCCCTGGGTCTCTCAGTGCTTCAAACCTCTCCTGTTCACAGAAGATTCTATCAGCCTCTGAGTATCCCTGGTACCTGCTTCTTGGGTCTGAATCCCTTCTCCTTGGATTACAGCTGGGCAGTGTTTCTCTTTCCAAGTCAAGGATTTCTGAGTCAAAGGCTGCTTCCCGCCTTTCTCTCTGCTTCTTTCTTTCTCCTTCCTGCTTCGCTCTCCCTTGCTTTGCTCTCTCTTGCTTTGCTCCCCCTTGCTTTCCATCTTGTCTGCTTAACAAGCTGCCTCTGCTTTGGACAGCCCGCCTCCTGCTAGGGCATGCCGAATCAGTAACTCTGCTTCTCCCCTCCCCCGAGGTGAGCTGTGTTAGCTGATTAGCCATGTGTTTCATGTTCTGAGCAGAGAAAATCCTGCATTCACCTGCAGTACCAATACTTTCCACCGGGTCACCATCTGTTTCCATGGCTTCTGGGGATGCTACCACGTCACAAGGGATGTTACCCATGACTGAAATAGTATTTAAAGGTGATACTGTGGAAGAACTGAAAGAAATATCGATACACCGGGAAGATGTATGACAACTATTTGATAAACTGAAGAGTAGCAAATCACCTGGACAGGATGGTATACATCCAAGGGTGTTGAAAGAACTGAAATATTAGATTGCATACCTGCTATTAGTAATCTGTGAACTATCATTAAAATCATCTGTAATACCTGAAGATTGGAGGATGGGCAATGTAACGCCAATTTTTAAAAAGGGTTCCAGGGGTGATCCGGGAAACTACAGACCGGTGAGCCTGACATCAGTACCGGGAAAAATGGTAGAAACCATCATAAAGAACAAAATTACTCAGCATGTAGATAGTCATGGCTTAATGGGAGACAGCCAACATGGCTTTAGACAAGGAAGATCTTGTCATACTAATCTGTTATGTTTTCTTGAAGGTGTGAATAAACAGGTAGACAAAAATGAGTCGGTTGATATAGTGTATCCAGACTTTCAGAAAGCCTTCGACAAGGTCCCTCATCAGAGACTTTTGGCAAAACTAAAAAGTCATGGGATAGGAGGCAGTGTACTACTGTGGATCAGGAACTGATTAAAAGGTAGAAAGCAGGAGATCACGTGAGCACATGAGCGGGTGAGGAGCAGTCCTCGTCGCGCTCCCGGGCCACCCAAAGAACCTTGCTTTTAAATCGGCAAATACTGACATTTGGGGAGCGTGGCTGGCAGGAACTGGTGTCGGATACCCATACCTGAGTGCTGTCTCAATTGTGCAGCCGGAGAGGCTCGGAGCGCGCCATGAGAGCGGCGGCAAAGAAGGAGAAGCCCTCCAGCGCGAGGGAGACCAAAATGGCGTCTGCGGCCCGGGCAGGAAGTATGCCGGGATCCCCGAGCACCGACGGGGGGGAGACTGCCTCGGAAGAGATTGCCCAGGAGGTGGTGAAGATGCTTGAGCCTAAATTTGACAATGTATTAAAGAAACTGGAGGAGATGGGAGAAACCTTTGCTGACCTCACCCGTCGGGTGGAGGAGGTGGAACAGCGTGTAAATGTATTGGAGGAGGGAGAGCTGGCGCTAGAAAGAACCAGTGCTAAGCAGCAGCAGCAGATTGATTCTCTACTTCAAAAAGTGGATGATCTTGAAAATCGATCCAGGAGAAACAACATGCGGATGGTCGGTGTTCCTGAGACGTGGACAGATCACCAACTTACTCAACTATTCGAAGAGTGGTTGCCCAAGGAGTTGGGGCTCACAGAGTTGGTAGGGCAAATAAAGGTGGAGAGGGCCCACCGCCTGGGGCCACGGATGGATCAGCGCGAAAGGCCGCGCCCTGTGCTAGCACGCTTGCTAAATTTTCAACATAAGGCCGCTCTGCTACAAGCCTATCGTAAGCGCAGGGATTTAAAATTAGGCAATGCTGCAATCCTGTTGTTCCAGGACTACTCTGCCTCTCTTGCGGCTAAACGCAAAGCATTCTCCCCAATATGTGGGACTTTGGTGCAACGGGGAGTAAGGTTTGCACTTATATATCCTGCATTACTGAAAATCTTCCATCAAGGTGCGGCGCACACTTTTGAGAAACCCGACGAAGCCCGCAAGTTCCTGAATACGGTGACTACTCATAGTACCGGGGATATGGCCTCGTGAAGGACATTTATGGGCTAGACTGCCTGGAGGTCTCCCTGAAAACATAGCTGGGAGGTTACTTGCGCCCATTGCATGGATCTGACCTCGTATGGGTCTGCCTCAAAGGGGACGGCTGGACGGGCACAACATTTGGGGCCCGCTGCGCTCCAACGGACGGACCTTTAATGCCATTATTTTACTCTTCTGGGTCATATACCAGATGGTGGCCCGGAGGTGCCTTGAACAGTGATCTCGCTCCCGGTATCCGGGAGGGTCTTGCTTTGTGAGACCTAAGGGTTGATATGTGGAGGGGGGGGAGGGGGAAGAGGGGATACTGTTCCAATTCTTGTTGTTATTGTTCTTTGCGTTATGGTTTTGTGTGATATGGGGAGTATGTATGGAGGGATGTATGTAGTGCGTGAGAGGGGGAGGCGTGTATGGGTTAATGGGGGGTTGGTTAGGGTGTGTGAAGAGTTGAGCATGGCGGGGTTGGGGGGTTACTCTATGAGGAGAACTGCTACATATGGGGAATGTCTGGGGTATAGGGTGGTTGGGGGACTGGGGGAGGGGGGTGTGCCGTCCAGGTGGGGGAAGGGGGTAGGTTGGCTGTTGCGGGGCAGGGTGGTTGGGGGGGGAGGGGAGGGAGAGAATAGCCTGATTCTTTGGAGTCCCATAGGAGGGGGCTTTGTTGGGGTAGGCCTCACAAGTTGTGCAGTTTGGCCTTGGAGCAGGAAGTGGTCCGGGGGCGAGGCTGGGCGCCCTTGGGAGCACGCACAAGGGTATAGCTCGCTATTTACCCACTCATATTGGAAATATGCCTAAGGTTAAAATAATATCGTGGAATGTTGGAGGGATAGGGTCTCCGGTCAAACGCACAAAAATCCTACAGACACTTAAAAGAAAAGGTGTTCACATAGCCATGCTTCAGGAGACTCATTTGAGTGAGCAGGAGCATCGTAAGCTGGCCCGGGATTGGGTGGTGATGGCACACGGAGCAGCTTCCGGTACGAAAAAAGCGGGGGTAGTGACACTGGTGAAGAAGGGAGTGCCCTTTGAAATAACTCAAATGAAGGCAGACCCGTGTGGCCGCTACATTTTCCTGCATGCTAAGCTTTATAATGAGACCCTATGGTTACTTAATGTGTACGCCCCGAATGTCTATGACCATGCCTTCTTTAAAACTTTAGTGCAATTGATAGCTCAGCCGGGCAAAACTTCTGTGATTGTGGCGGGCGATTTTAATTGCCCACACGATCCGCGCCTGGATAAATCTCACACAGGTGAGCCAGGTTCGTGGACCCGTAAAGGGGTGGGATATGTATGTCGAATGGGTGCACTTGTCGATGTTTGGCGGGTCCTGCACCCGGGTGTGCGTGAATTCACCCATCAATCACGCGTACATCAAACTTGGTCACGCATAGACTATGTGTTGGTCAGTGAGTTGGGATTATCTAGGGTATTACAAGCCGGAATAGACCCTATAGTTGTCTCGGATCATGGACCAGTCTGGATTATTTGGGAGTCCCAGGGGCCACGACGCGAGGGGTGGAGGTTCCCTACATATTTGTGGCAGGATGAGACTTTCCGAGGCTTCTTGGAGAAACAATGGGATGAATATGCCCGGTTTAATGACACCCCGCAGTGTTCCCCACTACTTTTCTGGGAAGCTGGCAAGGCGGTGCTGCGGGGCGCCATTATATCATATGTGGCTACGAGACGCAGGCATCTGGACAGCAGTATACTTGTCCTGGAACGTAATTTGCGAGATCTCCAGGGTAAATTGGGCAGGGGACGAGATAGGGCCCTACAGCGGGAATATACGAGAACGCAGGTCGCTCTGAATGAGCTGATTGGAACTAGAGCCAGTCAATCTATGCAATATTACAAACACCACTTATATCGTTACGGGAATCGCTCAGGCACAATGCTGGCAAAGCTAGTTCGGGATCCGCGTGGGACGCGCTTCATCCCGGTGCTGCGGGAGGAATCGGGGGCTATCTGCCATAGACCGGCCCAAATAGCAGAAAGTTTCCGTGCCTTTTACGCACAGGTGTATAGCGAAGAGGACCGAGACTATACCAAAGGTGCTCAGTTTCTTTCTACGCTCAATTTGCCTCAGGTGTCAGAGGAGGATTTGCGAACCCTGAATGCGCCGTTGACGGTTCAAGAGGTCTGTCGGGGAATTAAGCAGGGCAAAGCACATAAGGCTCCAGGCCCCGATGGGTTCAGTATTGAGTATTATAAAATATTGGTGGATCGCCTGGCCCCATCTTTAGTAGTGATGTATGATGAGGCGCGTGTGCGCGGTCTTTTCCCCAGAGATATGCGCTGTGCAGATATCACGGTCCTTCCGAAGCCGGGCAAAGACGCTCTGGAACCGTCCTCATACCGGCCCATTTCCCTAATCAACTGCGACATGAAAATCTTGGCATCTATATTGGCAGCGCGGCTCAATCCGCTCTTGCCTCGACTCATTGATGAGCGGCAGGTTGGTTTTGTTCCGGGCAGAGAGGCTTCTCGAAACATTACCAGGTTGTTGTTAGGAATGGAGTATTGTCTGCGAAGGGAAGAAGCCCTCTTGCTGGTGAGTCTAGACGCTGAGAAAGCCTTTGACAGAGTAGCCTGGGAATATCTCTGGGATGCCCTGGCGGGTTTTGGTCTACATGGCGATTTTGTACGCTGGATAAGGGCACTGTATGCGCAGCCTACGGCCAGGGTGGGGGTCAATGGGATTTTCTCCGAGCCGTTTGTATTGGAGAGGGGTACCCGTCAGGGTTGCCCACTGTCTCCGCTCTTATTTGTTCTGGCGCTGGAACCCCTTCTTCGTGCCATCCAACAACATGAGGGGATAGTGGGCATTAAGATGGGCGGCGTGGAATTGCAAATCAGTGCGTTCGCGGATGACATGTTGATTTGTTTAACACGGCCACAGACCTCCTTACCGCAGCTCTTGCACTTGATATCTCATTATGGTAGCTTCTCTGGTTTAAAAATTAATACCCAGAAGTCTATGGTATTGGATGTAGGTGGAAGGGTGAAGCCCGTTTGGGAGGGGGACTTTCCGTTAGTCTGGGCAGAGGGGGCTATTAGGTACCTTGGGATCCAATTGCCTGATCGACCTGAATTATTGTATGCAGCGAATGTCCCTGTCCTCTTAACTAGAAGCCTGCAAGTGTTTCAGGGATGGCGTAGCCTCCCTCTTTCGCTGCGAGGCCGGATTGCTTTGTATGTAATGGTTGAGTTCCCCAGATGGCTCTATGTATTGCGTATGTTACCGCTTTGGATTAACAATAGGGATTGGAAGCGTTTTGAAACGGGTTTGCGGGGGTTTCTGTGGCGCGGGAAGCGGCCTCAGATTCCTTTACATGCTTTTGTCCTTCGAAGGGACGAAGGTGGGCTGGAGATGCCATCGTTACGCCACTATAATTTGCGTTATGTCGCTAAACATATCGGAGCGCTATTAGAGGGGAGAGGGGAGCTCGAGGAGTTGTGCCATCCGTATCATCCGTTATACCTTTTACAGGTGGGCAGGCTACCACAGGGTATCCGAGAGGGGGCCGGGGGATTGTATATGGGGGCCTTACGAGCGGCCTGGCGTACGCTTTGTGTTCGCTTTGGTTGGAATTGGAGAAGCTCTGCTTTGCTCCCGTTGGTTGGGAACCCTGATTTTGCTCCTGGCTTCTCCAAGACCAATATCTTTCGCGGCTGGTGGGAGAAAGGGGTGGCCTGTCTGGGCGACCTGTTCACCGTTGATGGAACGATATTGGATAATTTTCAAACTTTACAGAGGCGTTATCACCTCCCTAGCCATGATTTTTATGGGTATCTACAAGTGCGGCACTATGTACAGGGACTCCATTTGTTGCAGCGGGACCGGGGGGGAGTGTCGTGCACCGCGGATGGTTTTTAGAGAGTAGAGTCGAATACCAGAGAGCAGCGGAGGTTTGTAGGATGGTGGTAAGGCCCAGTAGGGGTGATAATATTCTTTTGGAACTGGTACAGCGCTGGAGCAGAGACGGGGAGGATTCCCTGACTGTGGAGTTGTTGCGTTCATTGGGAAAGGGGTGGAGTGGATATATTTGCAGGAGCTTCAATATAAATTTTTGTGGCGTGCCTATACTTGTGATACGTGGGCGTACAAGATAGGACTGAGGACCTCAGGCCTGTGTGGATGGTGTGGTAGGGCACCCGGAACTCTTTTCCATAAATTCTGGAACTGTCAATCAGTTCGGGCGCTGTGGGAGCGAGTCTCTAGGAAGCTGGCGGGGTGGTTGGGGATTGCATTTCATGCCAACAGCGTAGTCTGCCTTTTCCATGGTTGGCAGCTGTGCACTGACCGATATACCAAGGGGCAAAGAGAGTTAATAGAGCGAGGTTTCCTAATAGTAAAAAAGTCTTTGCTTCACCGCTGGATTGAGGCTACGCCCCCTAGTCTTGCGCTCTGGGATGCCTCTATGTTTGAATTACTCAATATGGAATCAATGACAGCGAAGTCAAGGGGGGGCAAGAGTTGGGATGCTTTTATAGCTCTGTGGTCACCTATGATTGCACATTTATCACCCAGGGAGAGGGCATTGATTCTAAATATATAAGAGAAAGGTCAATGTCACTAAACCTTGGAGTAGCATGGGCGGCCATGGCGCTCCTAATCCTGGGGTGCGTCACTTCCTATTCACTACTATATGTGTAGTTGGCAATTTGTGAAGGCCATGTGGTTGGTCTCTATGTTCACAATGAGGTTTGAATCCACCATTGGTTATTGGTGTTCAGGCTTGGGGGGGGGGGGGGAGAGGAGAGGGGAGGGGAGGGGTGGGAAGAGGGGAGGGGGGGAAGGGGGGGTTGGGGGGGGATGAGATGAGGGGGTGAATGTTAGAATGGTGTGCATGGATCTCCCAGAGTAGCAGGTTGCACTGCCTGACTTCGGACACTGTACTGCTGGTATTTGGTTATACTCTGGTTCTCCTCTGCACATGTGGTTGAATTTTCTGTGTGTGTGGGTCGGGGGGGATCTGGACCAAGGAGTGGTCTGCTTTGCGGAGTGCTATGGCTGACAGGTACCAAAACCTTGGGGCGGCTGCCCACTCTGGATCCCCTATTGATCTTGATCTCAGCCAGTATCGATCTTGATCTCAGCCAGTACTGGTCTATAATAGCTACTGCTGTTTTTTTTCTTTTGTATTCTCACAACATGTGTTTATATGTGTTTATATGAGGTACGGCGCTTTGCTGCTTTAAAGACTGTTACTTTGGGGTTAGTGCAGCTAGGACACTCGACAGAATACCTGCAAGGAGTGAGGGTGCTGTTCTAGTATGTATGCAGGACTGGGACTTAGCGGGGCTCGACATGATGTTTTCTTCTACTGCTGTTTATTACCTGCTGTTGTATTGTATTGCATTACTGTTGAAAACTTAATAAAAATGACTTGAAATAAAAGGTAGAAAGCAGAGGGTAGGGCTAAATGGCCAATTTTCCCAATGGAAAAAATGTGAATAGTGGAGTACCCCAGGGATCTGTGCTGGGTCTGCTACTTTTTGACATATTCATAAATGACTTGGAAAAGGGAATAACGAGTGAGATTATCAAATTTGCAGATGACAAAAAACTATTTAAATTTGTTAAAACCTAAGAGGATTGTGGAAAATTACAAGAGGATCTTGATAAATTGGAAGACTGGGCATCCAAATGGCAGATTAAATTTAATGTGGACAAGTGCAAAGTTAAGCACTAGGAAAGAACAACCCAAACTATGGTTACACGATGCAAGGTTCCATATTCGGAACCACTACCCAGGAAAAAGTTTTAGGCGTCATTGTGGATAACATGTTAAAACCCTCCGCCCAGTGTGCAGCGGCGGCCAAGAGAGCAAATAGAATGCTAGGTATCATAAGGAAAGGAATGGAAAATAAAAGAAAGGATATTATAATGCCTCTGTATCGTTCTATGGTGCGACCGCATAGAAACATAGAAACATAGAAACATGATGACAGAAAAAGACCACAAGGCCCATCTAGTCTGTCCTTCCATAACAACAACTACAACAGTCCACTTTTTACCTTTAGAGATCCTCTGTGTTGGTCCCATGCTTTTTTGAATTCAGTTACTGTCCTCATCTCTACCACCTCCACTGGGAGACTATTCCACGGATCCGCACCTTGAATACTGTGTGCAGTTCTGGTCGCCGTATCTTAAAAAGGATATAGCATTATTAGCAAAGGTACAGAGAAGAGCCACCAAAATGGTAAAGGGGATAGAAGGATACTCCTATGAAGAGAGACTAAAAAGGTTGGGGCTCTTCAGCCTGGAAAAGAGACGACTGAGGGGAGATATAATAGAGGTCTATAAATTAATGAATGGAATGGAACCTGTAAACGTAGATCGATTGTTAACGTCATCAGAATATAAAAAGACTAGGGGACATGCAATGAAGCTACTGGGTGACCTATTTAAAGACTAATAAGAGAAAATATTTTTTCACGCAACGTGTAATCAAACTCTGGAATTTATTACCAGAGGATGTAGCTGGGTTTAAAAAAGGATTGGACAAGTTCCTGGAGGAAAGGTCCATAAACCATTATTAAAAGGGACCCAGGATATCACTGCTTGACCCAATACAAGCATTGAGGAACCTGTGTCTTTTGGGGAGACTACTAGGTACTTATGACCTAGATTGACCACTGTTGGAAACAGGATACTGTGCTTAATGGACCTTGGACTGACCCAGTATGGCATTTCTTATGTTAATGCCAGCAGCCTGATTCCATCCTGGTTAAGGTGGAGCCCATCCCTTTGGAAAATCTAATTTCCCCAGAATATTGCCCAGTTTCTAACAAATCCAAAACCCTTATCCTTGCACCATTGTCTCATCCACGCATTGAGGATACAGAGTTCTGCGTGCCTTTTGGGTCCTGCGTGTGGAATGGGAAGCATTTCAAAGAATGCTACCCTGGAAGTTCTGGATTTCAACTTCCTACCTAAAAGCCTAAATTTGGCCTCAAAAAACTCCCTACCACACTTTCCTATGTCATTGGTACCAACATATGTACCAAGACAGCAGACTCCTCCCCAGCACTATCTAAGACCTTGTCTAGGTGACACGTGAGGTCCACTATCTTTGCACCAGGCAGACATGTTACCAGGCAATCCTCACATCTACCAACCACCCAGCTATCTACATGCTTAATGATCAAATCACCAACTATAACTGCTGCCTAACCCTTCCCTCGTGGGCACATGGCCTTGGAGAAGCCTCCTCTGTGCGAGAGGGTTTTACATCATCTGGAGGACAGGTCCTAGTTACAGGATCTTTTTCTGCCACACCAGGGTGATGCTCTCCTATCACGTGATCTCTCTCCTCCATGACAACAGGGATGCTGCCAGACTGGAAGTGGGACTACCTCTCTGTCTTCCTTATGTCCTCCAAGTCTGCTACTCTAGCCTCCGGAGAACGGACTCGTTCCTTGAGAGCAAATGGCTCCTTGCACCTTAGTGCACACGTAAGACCCACCACCAACTGGGAAAAAATCATACACGTGACACTCAGTGAGAAAGGGATCATATTTGGGACATATTTGGGAGTACAGATCCCACGCCAGATTGATAAACGTTTCCAGCTGCATTACCCTTCTCTGCTTAAGAAGGTCCGGGAGGACCTGTGGAGATGGAGATTTTTGCCCTCTTCCCTCTTTACTAGACTTAATGTCATGACCTGTCTTATCAACACATTGACCTAAGGAATACAATACTGCTCACAAGCCTACCTTCTGATATTTCTGGATATCTCTGCAACATTCAATACAGTTGTCCATAGCACACTCCTACAGTGACTACAATCGTATGGAATCCAAGATACCATTTTCAAATGGTTTCAGCCCTACCTCACTGAGAGAGGACAGCAGATAAAACTGGGTACGAGCACCTCCAAACCATACCAGGAAATGCAAGGAGTACCCCGAGGTTCCACACTATCCACACCCCTCTTCAACTTACTTTATAGGGCGCCCTATAGGGCACCTTATGGTTCCCGTCCATATAAGGTGCACTATACATTAGCCTGTGACGCAACTTATAGGGTGCCCTATAGGGGACATTTTAGGGTGCCGTGGCGGACAGTGCACTTTATAATGTGCCCTATGGAGTGCCTTATAGGGTGCCTTATACGGCACCTTCACTTAAGGCACGTGAGGGCGTGTTTGCTGGCAGCAATTAATAAAATAAAAACAAAGTGCTGCAGGAAAACATATGTACATTGCAAAGCTGATGCCACAGCCAGCCTTACGTATTAGGCACCCTGGGGAGCAAACTCATGACCCCTGTATCAGCAGTCAGTGCCTTAATTTAATTTAATTAATTAGCAGGTTTTTATATACCGCCACTTCCATGGATCAGTTGCGGTTTACAATGAACAACAATTAACAAGCAAGGCTGTTTTACAAGGAACGGTAATAAGCATCATGCTGTTTTTACATATAACGGTGTTAACAATAAAATCAATTTCTATAATAACAATAATGGGTTCAAACTATCAGAAACAGGTTGATAGTTGAGAACTATATACATTGAACATGTTTAGAACTAAAATACAGTTTTACATAGAATCTCTGGATATCTTACAATGTACTAGTACTTGTTCCAGGTCGAGGGTTGATTATCATTGTTGGTGCAGCTATCCCTTTTCATGTTGTGTTGGTGAGTTTGATACAGAAGCATAGTGTGTTGAGAATAGGTATGTTTTGAGTTTTTTCCTAAACTCCATGATTTGGGGTAATGATCGTAGTTCAGCTGGGATATTGTTCCACAGAATGGGGGCGGCATGGGAGAAGGCTTTCTTGTTCGTTGATTTTTTGGCTTTTATAAATTCCTTTGGTGTTATTAACTTATTTAATTGGTCTCTTCTTTGAAGGTTGTGACCGTGTTCCTTGGTGATTAGGTTATTTACAGTATAGGGTGCCGTGTTATTTAGGGCCTTGTATGTGGTTAACAGGGTTTTGTATTGTATGCGGCATTGGATTGGGAGCCAGTGCAGGGATTCTAAGATAGGCGTTATATGTTGGAAGGGAACTGTTTTTATGATGGTTTTGGCTGCTGCATTTTGTGCTAGTTGTAGTTTTTTTAAGTTTTGATTTGTTACACCTAGTAAGGTTAGGTTTGCAAAGTCAAAGTGGGGGGTTATGATCGCTTGTATTATGCGTTGAAAGTCAAGTAGGTGCAATAGGGGGCGGAGTTGCTTTAATATTTTAAGTTTGAAATAGACTTTCTTTGTTATATTTCTTATCTGTGAGTCCATACTAAGGTGTTTGTCTAGTATAACTCCCAGGTACCGTATTTCAGTTTTTAGTTTGATATCATTGTTTTGCAGTGAGATGTGTGGTGGAGGGGTGAATGATGTGTTTTTGGTCACTATTAGGGCTTCCGTTTTTGCGTGGTTAATATATAAGTTATTTTCGTTTAGCCAATTGTTTATTTCGCTGAGGCAAGTATTGATAAGTAATGTAGGGATGTTTGGTATAGTGAAGGGTACATACAACATTATATCCTCTGCGTAGATGTGATATAATACATTGTGCTTTTTGAATATTTGGCAAATGTGTTTTATGTATATATTAAATAGGAGCGCTGACAGGGCAGAGCCTTGGGGGAGTCCTAGTTCCTGATTGTAAGTTTTTGATGTACGGTCACCGATGCGGACCGTTTGGGTTCTGTTGCTTAAGTATGAGGAAAACCATTTTAGGACAGTGGATTTTATTCCTATTTGTCGCAATTTACTTATCATCGTTGTATGGTGAACACTGTCAAAAGCTGCAGATATGTCAATGAAAATGAGCAGGAATGCCTGTTTTGTACTATCAATGCCTCTTACGAGTGTATCAATTAGGACTGTTAGCAGTGTTTCCACCCCATGTCGAGGGCGGAACCCATACTGCTGATTGTCAAGGGGTGCTGAGCTGTCAATGTATTCCTGTGTCTGGATTTGAACTGCTTTTTCGATCAGTTTAGCCAGAAATGGAATACTTGATATGGGTCTGTAGGACTTAGGTGATGATTTATCAAGAGTGGAGTTTTTTAAGATAGGGCGGATTTGAGCATGCTTTAGTGATGAGGGTAAGTATCCATTTTTTAGTGAGAGATTTATTATGGGGAGTATGAATTGGGAAAGTATAGATATTGAGTTTTTTAGCCAATTTACTGGGCATGGGTCCAGGAGTGAGGTTGTTGTATTAATATTTGTTATAATGTTCTTGAGTGAGACAGTAGTTAGGGGTTGGAAGTCCGTCCATTCATCAGTAAGTTGGATTTGAGATGGTTGGTTAGGACTTGGTAACTGGGGGTTGGATGTGATTTTATTCATGTAATAGTTTGCCATTTCCTGTGGTGAGATTTCTACAGTATCGTTGCTGGAATTGTGGTTGTTGTTTGTTAGTTTTTGGGCTATTGAGAATAGTTCTCTAGGCTTGTTTATTGAATTGTTTATTATAGAGGTATGATAGTTTTTCTTGGCATTGTTAGTTGCGTGTTTGTATGAAATAAGGAGACTGATGTATGAGTCCTTATTAATGGTGTCTTTATTTTTCCTCCATTTGCATTCAGCTTTCCTTAGATTTCTTTTTAGTAGGTGTAATGTGTTATTATACCAGGGAGCTTGGGCAGCTTTAGTGCGGGTATTTTTTTTGGTCACCTGTTTATTAGCAGCTGCATTGTGAATGATTTCATGCCAGTTTGATACTGCTGTGTCGAGGTCCTGCGGAGTGTTAGATAGTTTGGGGATTATTAGGTCTAGAAATTCTTCTTCATTATATTTTTAAATCTGTGGGGTAGAGTGGATGTTTGTGTTCGTTTTACTGTCGTGTTGTTTATTGTGATATTGAAGTTAATGAGGTGATGGTCTGACCAAGGGGTTGGGGTGCATTTGAGGGAGTTGGGGTTATAGAATTTGTAGAGGACATCTGGCAGCAATACCAGGTCAAGTATATTACCTTTACTGTGTGTGCTGTTGGTTATTATTTGGTGAAAATCCATGTCTGTAGTTGTATCGAGAAAGAGAGAGGCATGCGATGCTGCTAAGGAGGGGAGGTTAAAATCACCGAGCATTAGTATTGGATTTTGGTGAGTGGATGAGCTTAGGTAATCGATTAGAGGGTCAAGGCTTTCTGCTGATTGGTCTGGGGGTCTATAGATCAGACAGATTGTTATTGTGCCAATTTTCATAATGAGTGTATCAATGTTAGTGGGTAGTTTGGATTGTAATTTTTTGGCTTTGAGTTCTTTTTTTGACATTATTAGCACTCCACCACCTTTTTTGTGGGTTCTATGCGTGTAAAAGGTGTCATAGTTATTATTGCTTAGTTGGTTTATGTAGACGTTATCAGATTCAGTTAACCATGTCTCTGTTATACACAAAATGTCTGGGGTATTGTTTTCTAGTATGTCTGTGAAAATAGGTAACTTATTTTCATTGATCTGGCGTTAATTAGGGTTATAGATAGGTAGTCATTACTTATACATGGGTTCAGGTTTTTAGTCTGAGTGTGTGCTGTGTATTTTATATGGATTAGCCTACTGTGGTTCACCTTGGGATGGTGTTCTTGGTAAGGTTTCCATTCTGAGGGGCTGATTCTTATTGGTCTGTGTATGATTGGTATGTTTTTAAAGTTATTGTTATTTAGGCTGTTGGCAATGATAGTTAGTATAGAGATAATGAGGCAAATTATTGCTAATCTATTTTTGGAGAGGCTAATTAACGGCATTTTGGCTTGAGTGGTGAGGGGTATTGTGTTGTTAATTGTGGGTATAGGGTAGGGTAGTGTATTAGGAGGTATTGATAGTAGTGAAGAGGGTTTTACTGAAAACAGTAGCCCAGTTGGGATGGACTGGCAGTAGTAATAGAATGTGAGAATGATACTGATCATAGAGGCTAATTGAGAAGCTGATGAGGTAATATAACAATAATGTAGCAGTATGGTTGTATTCAACAATATTAGGTATATTGTATCTGATATTGGCTACTGACAATAGTAATTGAGTACTGTTTATTTATTAATAGGCTACTGACAACAGTAATTAAATGTAGGTTATCAATTGCTAGCTACTGACAACAGTATTTATATGTGGGGCCACTGATAACATTGGATAATAAGTAAAGATTGGTACCATCTACATTCGTGGATTGTGTTATATCGACTTACAACTGTAATTCTTGGAACTAACAATAACTACTGGCAACAGTAGTAGAATGAAAAGCTACTTACACTTGTTATTAGGTATAATTATCAGTGCTGACAACAGTATCAGATTAAATAACAGTACTAACAATAGTACTGAAACAGGCATTGGCAACAGTTAATGATTGAAGTGAGACTTCTATCAACAATAATGGTGTATCGAATCAGTTTAGTCTTTGGCAGTGTCAGATAAGAGGTGTCTGTAGAGGATATACTTGCTGTGTTTAGGAATCCTTGGAGATGTGATGTGCGAACTCAACCTAGAGGGAGCTCAGCATTTCTTGGACGTCGGTGTTGAACGCCACGATGTGCTTTTCGTCATTGTTTCTTTAGTAATCTGGGAGATTTTCAGTGCCTTATCCTAAGAGCCGTGCCAAAGGGCCCTCTCCGGATGGCTGGATGACCCGTCGAGACTGCAGCATATATGTAGGTAGTAGATAGACGGAAAGTGTGATCTCAAGACGCTGTTGCGGTTATCTTCCAGTTAGTTGCAAAGATGGTGGACGCTCCTGAGACTTGTTTGTGCTCTTACCAAAGGCCGCTGCCAAAGGGCCACGCCTAAGGGCCCTCTGGCGAGGCCCTCAGGCGCGGGCCCGACAGGCGCGGGCCTGCCGGAGGCAGGTTGCTTTTATGTTGCCTCTGCTCCTCCTCCCACAGCCCCGAATGGGCTGGAGTCTCCAAGCAGGGCAGCTGGCTGAAGCGGTAAGAGGTGCTCTACCCCGGATCGGGGGAGTTTTAAAATGGTGCTCTTCCCGCCGAACGTGGGCTGCTTTTATGTTGCCTCTGCTCCTCCTCCCACAGCCCCGAATGGGCTGGAGTCTCCAAGCAGGGCAGCTGGCTGAAGCGGTAAGAGGTGCTCTACCCCGGATCGGGGGAGTTTTAAAATGGTGCTCTTCCCGCCGAACGCGGGCTGCTTTTATGTTGCCTCTGCTCCTCCTCCCACAGCCCCGAATGGGCTGGAGTCTCCAAGCAGGGCAGCTGGCTGAAGCGGTAAGAGGTGCTCTACCCCGGATCGGGGGAGTTTTAAAATGGTGCTCTTCCCGCCGAACGCGGGCTGCTTTTATGTTGCCTCTGCTCCTCCTCCCACAGCCCCGAATGGGCTGGAGTCTCCAAGCAGGGCAGCTGGCTGAAGCGGTAAGAGGTGCTCTACCCCGGATCGGGGGAGTTTTAAAATGGTGCTCTTCCCGCCGAACGCGGGCTGCTTTTATGTTGCCTCTGCTCCTCCTCCCACAGCCCCGAATGGGCTGGAGTCTCCAAGCAGGGCAGCTGGCTGAAGCGGTAAGAGGTGCTCTACCCCGGATCGGGGGAGTTTTAAAATGGTGCTCTTCCCGCCGAACGCGGGCTGCTTTTATGTTGCCTCTGCTCCTCCTCCCACAGCCCCGAATGGGCTGGAGTCTCCAAGCAGGGCAGCTGGCTGAAGCGGTAAGAGGTGCTCTACCCGGATCGGGGGAGTTTTAAAATGGTGCTCTTCCCGCCGAACGCGGGCTGCTTTTATGTTGCCTCTGCTCCTCCTCCCACAGCCCCGAATGGGCTGGAGTCTCCAAGCAGGGCAGCTGGCTGAAGCGGTAAGAGCCTTAACCATTGTGCTGCACTGCTGCTCCTCCTTGCCTGTCAGCGCACCTACTTATGCTTTTCATTCCTTAAACTGCACAGTGCTGCCATTAAAAACAGTACTCTGACCTTGCGATACCTCATACGGCACCCTCTAAAGCGCCCTATAAGCAACATTCTAGGGTGCCTTGGCGGACAGTGCACTTTACAATGTGCCTTATAGGGCGCCTTATGTTAACACGCTTTGAGAGTGCGTTTGCTAGTAGTGATAATTAAAATAAACATAAAATTACTCCAAAAGCAATCTTCCCCATAATATGTAATGCCTCAGCCAGCCTTGTTCATTGGGCACTGTGGGGGATTGTACCCTTGATCCCTGCACCATTGGTCAGTGTCTTAACCATTGTACTGTGGTTCTGTTCCTGTGCTTGCACATTAGTGCGCCGCCTTATGCCGCACAATATTAAAACGCCTAAATCAATAGCACACTGCCTAATGCCCATCAGCGCTCCACCATATGCTGCACAATATTAGACTAGCTCCTAAAGTAACACCTCAGCCAGCCGTCTACCTTGAGCACTGTGGGGGATCGAACCCCTGATCCCTGTACCATTGGTAAATGCCTTGACCATTGTGCTCTGGCTCTGCTCTCCTGCTTGCACATCAGCGGGCCACTTATGCCTCCCGCGCAGCCATCTCATGTGCTAATGTGCGGGGCGCACATGGGCGCCGCGCACCTTAGCGCATATGCAAATTCCGGGATTTCTTTTTCAGCACGAACCGCCCACTCCTTATATGGCACCCGCACTCTACCGTGGCCCGCACATTAGCGGGGTTTTAGTAAACATACCCCTTAGTGATATCTGACCTGTGGTTCACATAGTAACACCAAAAAACCTTCTAAACTGAGCCTCAATAAATAGAAATAATAATAAAACCCAGCAAGGAAACCAATAGTGAAAAACTTTTTTTGTCGGAATGGCCAGCACAGTAGAAAGGAAAATTACCTACTACCACCATGGCCCGTCCATTTTAATCAGTAATAGAAATCAATTTAAAACAGCTTTTATACAAAAATAGCTGGTACTTAGCTTTGTGAGAGATAAACAGGCTGTGAAAACGCTGTAAGCAACAGTAGGTCAATTTTACAACAGCAGGTCACTTGTACGACGTGTCACGTTTCGGGGGTATGCACAGAAACCCCCTGCTACAGGTCAGACCCCTTACACTATTGGTTTCCTTGCTGGGTTTTTTTGTTATTTCTGTGGTTCACATAGACATCCCTTGCTGGAACAAAAAGAGTGCCAGCTAACTAACAGTGTTACTGATGCAAAGGTGACATGTATTACATATGCTCATATTTAACTGGCTGTCCTATTTTTAGCACAGGATCCATAGCCCCTGTGACACATATGGGACTGTCAGCAGCACCCCTGAGCAGATGCAGCAGGACCATAATGGGCAAACAGTTGCATGGGGTTGTGTCACCATGTCCGTGCAGCTCCATAATGTAGCTCATATCCCAACCCATCAACCAACATTGTTCTTGTCATGCTGCCAGTGGCACAGTATGGCATCCCATAAGCAAGGTTCAGCTGCATGTTAGTTACTGCATCCCTTCATTTCTTTTTTTCCATTTTGTCCACAGATATTACCCCACATCCATGATGTTTTGTGTCACCTTGAAGATCTAATAACATCCTCATTTGACAAGCCTACACAGGACATAAATGGGCTGTGACCAATTCAGCAATGGACATCCATGTTGATGAGCCATACACAGCTCCCACATGGAACTCGTTGAACACCCACCATCCCGCTCGTATCTGAGGCGCATCATACACCTTCACTGTTGGTTCTTCATATTTACGCAATGATTTTGCATGTAATAAAACAAGAGGGCAGACATGTAAAATAGGGCGTGGCATAGATCAGTATTGTTGTTGGCACAAAATGAGCCCTTGACTGTCTACAGACACACTCATGACAATCAGGACTGCAGAGGGTGGGACTGGAATTGAGCCATACAACACAATGAACATAATCCAGCTTTTAACACAGATGTATCTTAGAGATGAGCTTTGGACATATAGATGATTGGATATGTGACCTGAGGCCTACATACTTTGGGTCTGTTTCATATCTGCAGTACACACCAGCACA
Source organism: Ichthyophis bannanicus (assembly GCA_033557465.1). Taxonomy (NCBI): domain Eukaryota; kingdom Metazoa; phylum Chordata; class Amphibia; order Gymnophiona; family Ichthyophiidae; genus Ichthyophis; species Ichthyophis bannanicus. The sequence goes on along the minus strand of CM066035.1, from coordinate 87,887,262 downwards.
TCAACTGCTGAGATAAGAAGATGCCTACATATTTACTAAGTGCAGGTAGGCACATGGTGTTGCATTGTTTGTTGAGTTTCAACACTGAAACATTGTAAGGGGCTAGCATGAGGGTTGTTGTTCTTGTACACAGCACTGGCTAGTGTTAATTGCTGTTGTAGGAATGCAGCATGGGACACACTCACCTGCATGTACTGCACAACACCATGCATCATCTGTATGTATTTGCCAACACAGGTCATTTCCCATGATCTCTTTCCTAGCATGCAGAGGGCAGAGAGATGCATCAGAGACCATTTATGTTTCTGGTGAGCTTTGTGAAATTGTGCTGGGTTGTTGGTATGAAGGTAGCCGATGTCTGGCATGTGCCTTTAACAGTAGTTTAGTGTAATACCCAAGCTGTGCCATCATGTACTTTGAACCAAGACAGGTCAATCACTGTCCTGTGAGAATGAGTTGACAATCTGCTGATATATTGCAGGCAGCTATATACATTCACTTTATTGGTAATTCTTACCATAGCAGATTCTATGCAGGTTTAGTGTAATGGTAAAGCCACTGTCTTTGGACATGCTAGGGACCAGGTTCAATACCCACAAGTTCCTTTTTTTAATAATTTTTTGGGTTCACCACTTGTCTAAATACTGTCTAAAGGGGTGCAGGTTGAGCACAGCCTCAGGCACCCTTGTGCATATTCATTGTGAGATATTGCATTCATGCTCTTTTTCATCCAGGCTATCAGAAGGGCAGATCGTGTTTGCTATGCCGTGGACCATTAGAGAGTGATAATGTGACACCAGGAAATGCACGGCCCACACAATGGACATGCTTGGGAGACTGGCCCCAGTCTGTGGGAGCCAGTATGGGCCTCCATCACATAAATACTGAACATGCAGCCACATCCTACAGGGGTGATGCGATATATCAACGTTTGTAGATTGCAAGCAGCTGCATACATTCCCTTTATTATTAAATCTTCCCATAACAGCTGCTGTACAGTTTTAGTGTAATGGTTAAGGCTCTGTCTTTGGACACACCTGAGCCAGTTCAATTCCTGCATGTTTTTTTTTCCAGTATGTTCTGGCTTGGTCCAAATACTGTCTAAAGGGGTGCAAGTTCAGCACAGCCTCAGGCACCCTTGAGCCTAATCATTTTAATATCTTTTATGTGTGCTGTTTTAAATCCAACCTATCATATGGGAAGAATGTGTTGGCTCAGCCGTGGGCCATTAGGAAGTGTGGATATTGTGACACCAGCAAATGCTTGACCCACACAGTGTGCAGACTTGAGAACTTGGACTCTATCTGTGTGTGCCGTTATGGGACTCCATTGCATACTGTGGTGAGGAGGAGGCAGCCCAGCATGAAAATAAAGGAGAAAGAAGAACTTTTTCTTCTGCTCGGGGGATGGGTTCACTAGAACACATACATCACAGCAGAATCCCTGAGAGAAACCAAGAGGGCAGTGCTAGGCTTAAGCCACTCCCAGACCTCATGACAACCTCAGGCAAGAGTAGGAGGTACAAGTGGGTGGAGTCAGGAAGGGAGTTGCCCTGCTCAGCGTTTAAGTTTGAGGGAACAAACAAAGTAAGCAGAAGGGCCAGAGAGGCAAGGAACTCCAGAAAGGCCAGGAACTCCAGAGAGGCCAGGAACTGCAGAGATGCAGGAGAAAGCAAACACAGCAGAACCAGCAACCATGAAAGAAGCAGTTACAAAGTGAGTAGCAGCAGAGACAAGAGCAGCCAGCACTGCAGCCCAGGAAGCTACAGGGAAGGTTCCAGGCAAAGGACCAAACAGACTGGCTACAAGGAGAAAGAGAGAAGGTTGGCTTTAAGGAAGCTAAGGCAAGAGTGCTTAGACTCACCGGAGGAAGGGTCTATCTGCAGGCAGCAGAAGCCCCAGGAAGGGAAGTGGAGAGCTTACCCTGAGTCACTGTCTAGCTCAGAGACAGAGGGAGTGCCAAGCCGGAGAAGCCTCAGCAAGGAAGGTGATGCAGCCAGACTCCAAGGTAGGAGAGATAAAGCCATAAAGCCTAAACCCTGTGATACTTGCTCTGATTCAGAAGAGAGGTTAAAGCCTAGGAAAACCCGGAATAGGAGTAAGGGTTTTGCCAGGGACACTGAACAGGAAGAACCCAGTGAAATCCTACCAAAAGGAGAAAGGGTTATTCAGTGGCACAGGCTATTTAATCTGCTAAAGAATATTAAGGACAAACTGCCAGAACGATTACAAGCATTGCCAAGTTACAGCTCAGTTGAAAGCATGGAAGTAGCAGGCCAAGATAGTGACCTAACTTCAGTTTGTTCTGAGATGGACTGTAATGTGTGCATGAAGGCTGAATAATGGAAGCCTGAGAAAGGAAAGAAGTGAAGCTTGTGTAAATATCTTTATTGCAACACTGGTTACAAGTGTTACCTTAAGAGGAGAAGAATAATCCTGTATTTTGCTTTGACCTGAATGTGTACATTTGCTTTGAAGATTTTGTCAACCATTTTGACACAGATGCTAATAAAATTCCTGTGTGCTTTAAAACAACCACTCGGTTCATAGTCTCCTTGGCACAACTACAATCCTTGGGAAAGAGGAATTGAGATGGCTTCCCATCCCTACTAGGCAGCCGCCTGGTAGGGGCGCGACCGCCACAATACATATTGAATGTGTATCCGCATCCTACAGGGCTGATGCAGATCTGTCAACCTATTTCCACATTGCAGGCAGCTACATACATTCCCTTTATTAGTATTTCTTCTCAGGCTAGCTGCTGTGCAGATTTAGCATAATAGTTAAAGCAGTGTCTTTGGACACAGCAAACACTTGCTCAATGCTTGTAATGGATGGTTTTTTTTTGTTTTGTTTTGTTTTAATTATTTATTTATAAGTTTTAACAATATTTACAAGCATAAATCTTGTGACAGAAACATAAGAGTTGTAATGTTTAAAAACATGGAAAACAAAGGCAAATTGATAATACCTCAATTAAATAGCAATTAGAACTCTAAAAAATAGACCCCAATAACAAGCAAGGGGGCAGAGTGATTATATAGTAACATAGTAACATAGTAAATGACATCAGATAAAGACCAGCAGGGTCCATCTAGTCTGCTCAGCACGATGGCAAGCGTAGGTGCACCTGCCGCTCGGGAGATATATGTAATCAAAAAGAAAATCAAAGAAAAAGCATTAAGCACACACTCTAGCACTCTCAATACACTGCGTTACCTATCCTAAATCAACACCATTCCCCCCCCCCCCCACCTGTCACAATCGGGAGTTTAAGGTCCAGAAAAGACCATAGCTGTTTAGCGAAAACTAGCCCCCAAGGCCACCGTTTCTTGTCGCATGAACAAAAACTGTCGTCCTGCTCCTGGAATAATTTGTACACATTCACCCAGAAAGGGAAGAGAAAGCTTTTTAAAGTATAAAGACAACACTCTAGAAAGATCAGTATCAAATACAAAGGATAACAATCATGTAGTGCAAACCTGCATTGAGAAAGAAGAGCATTCAAGGAAATCTGTAAGATTATCAGGAATGGTTAGAGAAGGAATATCTTGCCCAACTTTCTTCACTAGCAGAAAATAAGCTCTAGTTATAGGAGGAAATGCAGAATCAGGAATAGCAAGCACTTCAGACATATACTTCTTAAAGGTATCCAAAGGAGACATATTAATTAACTGGGGAAAATTTAAAATTCTTAAGTTTAAAACCCTGAACTTATTTTCAAATTGTTCTAACTTTTGATGAATGACTAATTTATCCTTCACCAGTTGATTGATCACAGACTTAGGGGTATGTTTACTAAACTGCGGTAATCGTGAATAACGCGCGTTATGTAACGTTAACGATCGTTAGCGCGTCATAATGTGCGTTATGACGCGCTAACGAGTGTAATGCTCCGCGGCGCGGTAAAACACCGCAGAAGGTGGAGAGAAGGCGGAGAGAAGGGGTCAATGGGTGGAGAGTGGGCGGGGAGAGGCTCCCCTCACACTAACGCGCTGAATTTCAGGGCTGAATTCCAACGCGAATGAAAACCTACCGTTAAAGGCACATTACAGGGGAGAGAAACCATTTAAGTGTCAGCAATGTACAGCCCAGGCAGGGAAACCAAAAAACAGTGATAAGTGTGATACATGTGCACAGAACAAAAGGGCACAGAAACACTGAAAATGACCCCAACAAACTGGAAAAAAACAATAACCAAGCTGGGCAATAGTGGTATCAATGAGAAACATCAAACCCTCCCCCCCCCCGAGTAAGCCCCATAGAACAGATATAAATCATGGAAGGGTCTATACGCCGTCCCCATACAAGGTGAATGAGCCCACAGTGACATAGCGCTGCTCAGGGTTTTCCCCACCATCGGACAGGTGCACATGTCCCACAACATCAGGGCGGGCATGTCGGAACGGCAACTGGACAGATGCTGGGGAAGGGGATACAGAGGGCCGCAGGCGGCACATGCTGTGGTGGAGCTGGGCCACAGTGTGGACTAGGGTGATGCCTAAGTGGCCCATACGAATGCTGAAACAGCGGAGCAGCCAGACAGCAACTACTGAAGGTCCAACATGGGCACGAGTGGGTTTCCCAAAGTGTCACAGGGGATAGTACCCAACAGCTACCCCCAAGGGCATGGAACACTGGCAGGCGGGGCTGGGGGGGGAGCATGGACATCTATGCAGGCACCCCTACCCCAGAACCCGCACCATAGGCAGCCGCCTACCTGCACACTGGATGGCCTGAGACTGCGCACCACCAGCTCCACCAGCAGAAGGGCATGTCAGCATGGTGGCTGAGGGATACTGGTGGTGGAGGGGGCAGTGGCAGCTGCCTAGAGCAGACCGTGGCCTAGCCCTGTGTAGGTGGGTGCCATGCACTGCAACAGACAGGCCCTGTCTGACCAACAGTCATGGTATCACCAGGGAATGCACCATCTTTGTGATAACATGGTGGTGCAGTGCACAAAACCAGTGTATTCAGAAGCAGACGGTCACAGATTCAAGTCCCAGCTGTGGTTTCCGCCAACCCAGTCCTCACATTTTACCCACTACTATAACGTGCTAATACAGACAGAACCTTTAGTGCAGATGACGTAAACATGCCCAAAACACCTACATTTTACCCTACAAGGCACAGACACCATAAACATGCACATTACCTAGAGCAGAGCCTCCCAAATGCAGTCCTGGAGGGCCAAACACCATTCAGGTTCCATGCTGCCTCTGATAAAGATGCCTGTGCTGCATTTCTATGCGCCACCCCCATGGTATGCAGATGTATCTCATGCATATTCATGAGGGACAGCATGAAAACCCGAACAGTGTTTTGCACCGCAGGAGTGGAGTTGGGAACCTCTGCCGTAAAGCAGCAGCCAACAGGGGCAGACACACCCGCACCCACAGGCCCCATTATCCAAAGCCTCCTGGAGAGGCAGGACTTTGGGCTCTGCATGCTGTGGCACCGCAGACCAGCTGCAAGCAGATGGAAAAGTTTTAAACATGGAAAAAAGAGATAAAGAACAGCTGCAGCGACAGGAGGAACCACATAGAGGGAGCCAGAGAGACCTCTGGAGGTCTGAAGAACCACGCCTTAAAGCCAATGACGTAATTCCAGCCAACACCCAAGGCAGAAGGGGAGGAACTCCTTTTAAATGCTCAGTTGACTGGAGGAGAGACAGAGCAGGCGACAGAGCAGGCGAGGAGAGACAAGGAGACTGGCAAGGATACGTGCCAGAACACAGTCAAGGAGACTGGCAAGAGACAAGCCAGAACACAGTCAAGGAGACTGGCAAGGAGACCTGTACAGCCAAAGAGGTTGGAGAAAAAGAGAAAGACAAAGAGGTTGGAAGACAGCTTCAGACAGACAAGGAGACTGTCAGGAAATTGTGCAGGAAGTTTCAACTCCCGAGCTACATGGATATCTGGAGAATCCAGGGAGAGGACTCCTGACCAAGGGAACCAGCCTAACCGTGCCAGCCAAACCAGGTACAGGAATCTACTGTAAACATTTTAAAGAAGGGCGAGATAAATTCTCCAGGAGAGAAAGCTTTTATAAAGCTGCTGACCCTGAAGGAAATTGGACAGTAAGAGAGAGACCCAGGCCTAAGTTTGATAAGAGCCTGAGGCCTACCTGTGTAGCAGATAATCTAGGACCTGCCAGGCCCAAACCTCAGCCTACACCTTTCAGAGAGCAACATGGAAGCAAAGGTAAACGCTATTTTTATAATGGTAATAGTTTGAATACTGTGACACAGAAAGGGGCAGACACTAGAGTCTGTTGTCCTCACAGAGGCCTGCCTGAAACAAGGTTCAAACCTGCACTTAATAAAAAGCTTAACAAAGAAAGTACTGTATGCAAGCGAAACTATCCTCAGCAGAGAAGTTTACAAATACAGGACTTACCTTGCAATGCTGACTACTGGCGTTTAATCCAAGCACTAAGCAGAGAGCCTGAAGGAAACCTCCCAAACGCTCTAAGCAGTGAACCGATGCAGGTGGAATACCAAGAGGATCCTTTAGACATTCCAATGGAAGTGAATTACTGCTTGTCAGAAAGAATTGAGCCCTAAGAGAGGCATAGCTGGGGTGAGCTAAGAATTGAATGTTATATTTCATGTGCCTGTACTGTGAAGAGAACAGTGTTTTCAATGCTTATGTTTTCCTTTACCTGAAGCAAGGACATTTTTTTTTATGTGTTTTTGTACTCTGGGCTAAAGAACCTGTTTTGCAAAAGAGGGAAATAAAAGCTTTACCATTTCCCTAACTCCAGACTATATTTTCTTTGGAGAGTTAGTTGTACAGAAGGCTACCAGGCCTACAGAAGCCTGGGCCCTGCATAAGAACCAACCTCCTCCCTAAACAAACTTTTCCCCTCTCTGTCCACGCCCTTCTGTCGTGCCACGCCATCACCACTAGGGGGGCAGTGTGACAATGCATCTCCCAATACTAGCACTTGCATACCTTAGTAATGCCACCCTAAACCTGGGAATATGGTACACATCTATCAAAAGGTTGCTATGATTACTGGCAGATAGCAATTCCTAGGTTAAGTACAATTTTCGGAGTGAGCTGCATCATAGCAACCTTTCTGATGTCTGTGGAGTGTGCTACAGGTCTTGTGTCTGACAGTGTTTACCAATCTGGGGAGTGACTCCTACAGTATTGCGTACCATAGCCATGCCTGCACTGTGCCCAGGACTGGTGTGGTGGCCTGGGCTGCCCAACACCTCTATAGTTGCACAATGCTGGCATAGGTGTGGGGAGTGTGTGTCTGTCTATCCCAGGGGTGGGCACCTCCGGTCCTGGAGGGCCGCAGACCAGTCAGGTTTTCGGGATATCCCTAATGAACATGCATGAGATATATATGCATTAGAGATATCCTGCCAACCTGACTGGTTTGTGGCCCTCCAGGGCTGGATTTGGAGACCCCTGCCTTACACCTCTGTAATTTAAGATCGTGAGTGGGCAAGGTACAGATGTCCTAGACATTGAAAGGGTATATAGAATGTGTCACATTCCTCCTCGATTCTCACCACCACCAAAAAGTTGTCTAATAGACAATTTTTTGGTGGTGGTGAGAAGTGAGGAGGACTGTGACAAATTCTATCTAACCTTTTTGATGTCTTGGACATCTGCACCTTGTCCACTCACAATCTTAAATGACAGAGGTGTAAGGCAGGGGTCTCCAGATCCAGCCCTGGAGGGCCACAAACCAGTCAGGTTGGCAGGATATCTCTAATGCATATATATCTCATGCATATTCATTAGAGAGATCCCAAAAACCTGACTGGTCTGCGGCCCTCCAGGACCAGGTTTGCCCACCTCTGGTCTATCCAGTGTGTGGTGGCTGCCAACACCCTCCACAGCCCACACTGCTAGCACTGTTGCCAGTATTGGCCTGCCAATGTGCATAATGAGGAACAAGGTACTGTGGGAATAGCCTGGATAGGGTGGCCTGGCCTGGCCGCATCTGCACAGGGCAATGGCCGGACATTGTAGTGTCCGGTACCACCTGCACGGACAGGGTGGCCATAGCATGTCCTGCTGGGAGGTCACTCTCACCCTGACTGAGCAGTGACCATGGCATGGCTAGGTTCCCCCATAGTGCTACATAGTTTTTCTCTCAAGTGATATATATGGGTTTTCCTTTTGGGGGCCCAATCACTGACTTATCTGCTTGGTGTGTATGCTGATATCCTCGTTCTGGGTACATGCATCTCTTCCAGGACCATGCACTATGGACTAGCTGGCGGACTGTCTGCAGCTAGTATGTGTCTTGCTGGAACATCGTGCAGGGTGCAGTGGCTGGAGGCTTGCTGCTGTAGAATGTCAGATAATGGTGGGGGGGCAGCTGAGCATTTCCAGACCTGCCGTCTGTCTGCTATTGCGTTATGGATGTGTACTGCTCTGCCTTGCCTGCCCTGTAGGGCTGGGGTGGGGAACCCTGGTCCTGGAGAGCTGCAGACCAGTCAGGTTTTTGGGATATCCCTAATGAATATGCATGAGATATATATGCATTAGAGATATCCTGCCAACCTGACTGGTTTGTGGCTCTCCGTGGCTGGATTTGGAGACCCCTGCCTTACACCTCTGTCATTTAAAATTGTGAGTGGGCAAGGTGCAGATGTCCAAGACATCAAAAAGGTTAGATAGAATGTGTCACATTCCTCCTCACTTCTCACCACCACCAAAATATTGTCTATTAGACAACTTTTTGGTGGTGGTGAGAATCGAGGAGGAATGTGACACATTCTATATACCCTTTCGATGTCTAGGACATCTGCACCTTGCCCACTCACAATCTTAAATGACAGAGGTGTAAGGCAGGGGTCTCCAAATCCAGCCCTGGAGGGCCACAAACCAGTCAGGTTGGCAGGATATCTCTAATGCATATATATCTCATGCATATTCATTAGGGATATCCCGAAAACCTGACTGGTCTGCGGCTCTCCAGGACCAGGGTTCCCCACCCCTGCTGTAGGGTGTTTGATCCCTAGCAGGACTGGGGTGATGGTCCCTTCTACTGCCACCATTGCAGGGGGGGTAGAAAGTGGATCTGTTGGCGGGAGATCCTGTCCCCCACCCTGAGCCCCAGAGGGTGGGTTGGGTGGTGGTATGTAATCTCCCTGGTAACCACAGCAGAATGTGGGTGTGGTGCCGTGCAGTCCTCCTGTAGCCAGCTGGGTGTTTATTAGCAGCTCTAGCCCACTGGTTACTTCACTGCCCATGGAGCCAGAGGTCATGGGTTCACAACCCACAGTGGGGTTCATCAATTGGGTTGTCTTAGGCATTGTCTATTTTTATTGTATATTAGTGCTGCCAGCGCAACCACTCTCAGGGTACTGTCACCTTAGGGTGGCTCATACGTCGCCCTATAAAGCGTCTTATAAGGTGCCTTATATGGTGTCCTATAGGGGATATTATAGGGTGCCTTGGCAGATGGCGCACTTTATAATGTGCCCTATGGAGTGCCTTCTAGGGTGCCTTATGTGGCACCTTAGGTTACGCCACTGTGAGGGTGTGTTTGCTGGCAGCACTATTAACGTACAACTCAACTTCCTCACAGCCCAATACTTAACCCTTTCCAGGCCAAGCCCAAAACTTTCGGGATCCAAACATCTGCCTAAATATTCCTATCAAATGGTATATAATACATGACCATGGCAGAGGGAACGTCACTATTGGAACATATTGAATAAGACGGGTACAATTTTCCTGACATATGCAAACATTAACCCGACTGCAGACTAAAATATTATAGTAGGCTTTCAAAGGGTTACACATGATGCCTCAGCCAGCCTTATTCATTAGGCATACTGGGGAATCGAACCCATGATCCTTGTACCATCCGTCTGTATAGTAACCATTGTGCTACAGCTCTGTTTCTGTATTTGGGTGTCTGCGCACCTTCTTACGCTTAACATGCAGTAACACGCCCTGTAACGATGTACTGCCCATGTCCTTTTTTGGCATTTCTTCCACTAACACGGCTCCTAACGCGAATCACACTAACGCAGTTTAGTAAACATACCCCTTAGAGTCACTAACATCTTTAGTAATAGCAGCAAACGTCTCATAAACATAGTAACATAGTAAATGACGGCAGATAAAGACCAGTATGGTCCATCTAGTCTGCCCAGAAAGATGGCAGAAGTAGGTGCACCCTTCCCCATGTCTGTGCAGGCCACCCTTCCCCATGTCTTTGTTTAGGGGTGAACCCACCGCTCCATGCAGGACACCCCTATTTGTTGAGAAATTAGATGGTTCAGTTTATTTTGATTTTATTCTGTTGCTGTAAAGCAGGGGTCTCAAACACGCGGCCCGCGAGAGAACGTTGTGCGGCCCGCGACGGCTTCTGCTGCTGCTTCCGTTGCCGCCGTGGCAACGGCAGAATCGACGGTCAATTTTTAAAAAAAAAAAACTGGCTTCTGCTGCTCAAGCAGCAAAATCAGCTATCCTGCGGCCCCTTCCTCTCTGCCCGGAGATCCCCGAGAGTGCTCCATCAGCGGGTGCTTTTCAAGCCGCGAAGAGAGTATTTCCCTCTCGCGAGGCTTGAAAAGTGACTAGGTTTAAGCCGCGCGAGAGGGAAATACTCTCTTCGCGGCTTAAAAAGCACGCCGCAGATGAAGCACCCTCAGGGCTCTCCGCGCAGAGGGGAAGGGGCCGCGGGACAGCTGATTTTCTGCTGCAGCAGCAGAAGCCAGGTTTTTTTTAAATTTACCTGGGGGGGGGGGGGTGTAGGACTGGAAATGGGCTATTGGCAGGGGGGGGGTATGACTGTAAAAGGGCAATTGGCAGGGGGGGGGTTATGACTGGAGATGGGCTATTGGCAGGGGGGGGGGGTTATGACTGGAGATGGGCTATTGGCAGGGGGGGGGTTATGACTGGAAATGGGCTATTGGCAGGAGGGGTTATGACTGGAGATGGGCTATTGGCAGGGGGGGGGTTATGACTGGAGATGGGCTATTGGCAGGGGGGGTATGACTGGAAATGGGCTATTGGCGGGGGGGTTATGACTGGAAATGGGCTATTGGCAGGGGGGGGGTTATGACTGGAGATGGGCTATTGGCAGGGGGGGTTATGACTGGAGATGGGCTATTGGCAGGGGGGGGGTTATGACTGGAGTTGGGCTATTGGCAGGGGGGGTATGAATGGAAATGGGCTATTGGCAGGGGGGGGTTATGAATGGAGATGGGCTATTGGCAGGGGGGGGTTATGACTGGAGATGGGCTATTGGCAGGGGGTTATGACTGGTAATGGGCTATGGGGGGGGCTAGGACGGGAAATGGGCCGGTGGGGGTTAGGAAGGACTGGCGGTGGGCTGATGGGGGGAGTTAGGACTGGTAATGAGCTATGGAGGGGCTGACTGAAATGGGGTAATGGGGATTAGGGCTGGAAGTGGGCTATTGGCAGGGGGGGGTTATGACTGGTATGGGCTATGGGGGGGGTAAGACTGAAAATGGGGTGATGGGGGGTAAAACTGGAAGTGCGCTATGGGGAGGTTAGGACTGGTAATGGGCTATGGGGGTCTAGGACTGGTAATGGGCTGGGGGGGTTGCTAGGACTGGAAATGGGCTGAGTGGAAGGGGGGCTTGAACTGCAAATGGCTGATGGGGAGGGGGGCTTGGAATGGAAATGGGCTGTGAGGGGAGGGAGCTAGGATTGGAAATGGGCTGATGGGGGGCTAGGATTGGAAATGGGCTGATGGTGAGGCTAGGATAGGACTGGAAATGGACTAATGGGGGACTAGAAGGGAGCGGATGCTGGGTCGGGCAGGAACTAGAAGGGAGCTGATGTTGGGGGAGGATTAGAATGGGATGGAGCTGGGAAAGTGAAATGGAGAGGGGAAAAATATTTTGTCTGGGAGAGAAGACAAATCTACAATTGGCCAGGTATTGGGAGAGTAAGTGGGGATTGAGGATGGAGGGGTAAAATTTGAGTGGATGAAATAGGAATGAGGAAAGAGAAAAAGGAGAAAGATTAGTATGTTAAAGCAGATGTAGAGAGAGAATGGAAAAAAAACTAGGAGAGAAGAAAGGGCAAATGGACAGCAGACGATGGAGAGTTAGCAGAAGACATGAAGAAACCAGAAGAAAGTGGCTGGAACAATTGCAACTGAAAAAAATGCACAAAAGGTAGAAAAATATCTCTTTATTTTGAATTTATTAACTGGAATATGTCAGCTCTGGGAAATGTGCATCATTAATGTTTGCGCTTTGTTTAGTACAAGAGGAACTTAATTTATAGTTTTATTTCTACAGTGTTGTTGTACATTCCAAGTTTGGCTTTTGGGGTTCCCAGTTTAATTATTGTCTTCTTGTTTCTAAATCTTTTAGTCTTTCTTTATCCATACTCATTAAAGAGGCATGTTTACTAAAAGTTAGTGTATGGTAACATTATGCAAATATTTATGCAAATGAGGCCCCTTATGCAAATGAGGCCCCGCGTCTTATGCGGCCCCCGGGTTACTTTACAAGTCCTCATTTGGCCCTCAAAGCAATTTGAGTTTGAGACCCCTGCTGTAAAGGGATCTACTGTGTCGGTCCCATGCCATTTTGAATTCCGTCACTGTGTTTGTCCCCACCACTTCCATCGGGAGGGCATTCCAAGCATCCGCCACCCTTTCAGTGAAAAAGTAATTCCTGACATTGCCTTTCAATTTACCACCTTGCAGCTTCATGTTATGCCCTCTAGTTTTACAGCTTCCCCATCTTTGGAAGAGGTTTGTTTGTTCATTATTTCTCTTTAAGTATTTATGTTTATATGTTTATTTATTTTATATACCGCTAAACAATAACATCATAGTGGTTTACACAAATCAAAAATACAGAGAGCCAATGGCAGAAAATGAAAAGGAAATTACAATAATGGATAGGAAAGCAAAATAGTAGATTCACACAACAAGACAGGAGAATAGAGGAGGAAGGGGAATCGAGAGAATAGGATTACACGGATGGGACGGGGAGGTCAAAGGCAATGGTAAAGAGGTGGGTTTTCAGACTGCTTTTAAAGGTGGTGTGCTGTTGTTCGAGCCGGATAGAGGAGGGTAGAGAATTCCAGAGGGCAGGACTGATGAAAAAGAAGACAGAGGAGCGAGTGAACTGAAGATAGGCACGTGAAAGGAAGGGGAGATATAAGCGGTTAAGATGCAAAGTGTCCTTTCAAAATTAAAATGTTGCGTCGAATTCTGAGCCACTACTTGCACCAGAGCTGAGACATCCACTGCGCACTTGGAAACAGTCACATCCAGCTTCGCCAACATCTTCCAGATAGAGTCCAAGGAAATGTCGTCCAAATGCTGCTGCTGGGAGCTTGGAGGCAAGTTCAGATGCAAACTATCCACCGCAGCCAAAGGAGCACCAACAACCAGCTCACCAGCCGACTCAGGACCTTCCTCAAATCTCACCACATGGACAGAAGGGGCAAGAAGAAGCGTTGAACAGAATGCAGACAGACTCGGAGCTCCACCATCGGCCCGGAGCTCCACCGTCCTCCCCCGAGGTAAGTAGAGCAATGTCCAGGGAGCCTAATTCCACAGGCTCCGACTCCAAAGGGACTGCCAAACGCGGCTACGGGATAGATGAAGTCTGCTCAGCTATGGCCGGCTCCCCATTAGTCGACCTCAGCAATGAGCCCTCTGCAGCCTTCTCTAGCGCCAGGGCTTTAAGGAGGAGCGCCTCGATCTGCTGCTGCTCGGCCGTGGAAGAAACACCCTTTGCCGGCTGGGCTCTGGGGTTCCTGCGCCACTTTGGAGGCATAGGAAAAAAGTTGAAAGGAAAGACTGAGACACCACTCTCCTATCATGCTGCCATCTTAACTCCGCCCATGGATGTTTTTTTAAAGCCCTCCTCATTCCTCTGTCAACAGTTGTGCAGTGTATGTGTTAAATCATGTAGCCATGTCCCTATTCATGGTCATATATATTTCTAGCATACTCATTCCAACCCTGACTATATGTCAGCCAGACTGGTTTTCCCTCTGCTGTGAACCCTGAGAGAGTGTGGGTACTATGACCACAGCACATGTGTGAGCCACAGAGTGCCAAAGATTTTTCTATGTGACCATAACTATAACTGCACAACTTTCCCTCTGTACCAAATATACACCACATGCATACACATAGCAGTACAGTGATTTTTAGGCAACAACCTTTGAGTGCAGTGTATGCTGCAGCACACATTCCCTTTATTAGGAGAGCATCCTATATGAGGTTCTTTGAATGTTTGGTATTAGGCTTGCAGTACTGTCTTTGTAGGGAGTGGACTACATTTCTAATATCACATGTTTTTGTCACGGTTCTATTAACCTCACCTCAAAATACTGTCACATTTCACATTATTCTTGGGAGTAATCTGCACATCCCATGTACTGGCTCCAACATCAGATGGCAAGGGTTCCATCAGGTGCATTAACTACCACCCTTCATCCATCCATCACCTTAAGATTGTCCTCCATTGATACTCCTTTATCCTGCTTTTGGATTAGAGCCTCTTTCCAACATTAAAGTGCTTTCTTGTCATCTTAGGGCGCCTTGTCACCTCAGTGTTCCTTAAGGTGCATGCTTTCTACTTTAGGGCAGTTTCTTACTGTGCCTTAAGGTGCATGCCTTCCACCTTTGGGCATCTTCTCACCTTACTTTGCCTAATTTATCACTTCGGAGCACCTTGTCTCACCTTAGGGCACCTTATCTCTCCTTAGAGCACCTTGTCTGATATTAGGGTGCCTTCTCTCAGCTTAGGGCGCCTTTTCTCTCCTTAGAGCACCTTATCTCTCGTTAGGATGCCTTGTCTCTCATTAGGGCACCTTGACTCTCGTTAGGGCAACTTGTCTCATATTAGGATGCCTTGTCTCTTGTTAGGGTGCCTTGTCTCATATTAGGCCGCCTTATCTCTTGTTAGGTCGCCTTAACTCATATTATGGCACCAGCTCACATATTCGGCCACCTTGGCTCTCCTTAGAACGTCTTATCACCTTACCACACTTGATCCTGTTAGCTCGCGTTAAAAGGGCCGAGGCACCCTAACGCCAGCACGCCCCCTACCCGCCCACTGCCTTATATGGCTTCAGGCACCTTAAAACTGCCCTTACCGCTGGTAACTTTACCGTGGTTTAGTAAACATCCCTCTAAGGCTCTGTCAATCTGACTTGTTTGTGGGGGCTCCCGACCCCATTCACTGGTGGTGTCTAAAGTCATGTTGGGTCACTTGGGGCATTCATTAGTTCGGTGCTGTTGTTTTCCCACCTTGTCCAGTTACCTGCACGCATTGCTTATGCTTCCCATGCCTGTCCTGATGTACGTCTGTAGCACATATGTCTTGTCCGTGAGGCCCTAGTGCAAGACATCACTGCTGTGCAGCCCTAGAGCACAGCTACTGTCTGTACAGCTCTGGCATGCAATGCATCATGCCATTTTAGCACACATTGAGCCTCTGTTGCCTGGCTGTCTGTGGCAGTGGAGATCTATATGCTGGCTTCTAAGAAGCGCTCTCAGGTCTGAAGAAAGCATTGATCCTCATTGCTGGATTCTGGTATCTGCACTTCTTGCATGGAAACTTCTGCAGGGCCTGTCTCTCCCCTCGCAGCAAGGAGATACAGGTGCCCTGGCCTTATCGTCTTCACTGCAGGAGGTGGCCAATGATGCTATCAAAATGGATGATTGACAGGCTTTGAACTCCAGCACTCACTCCTCTGGTCTTTCCCCTTCTCATAAGGGTCCAGCAACTGTGGTTTATCCCTAGGATGGGGGTCATATACCTGGTAGGGAGCTCCCGGTCCCCAAGTTGTCTTCCCTGGAATTCTCCTTTCTGCAGCAAGCTTGGCCTTTCTGGCATGGCAACTCAGACTCTGGAGTCTCTGGGTCCTCTCGATCTCTTTCTGCTCGCTCAGAAGAGGGTCGGGTGGCGAGGCGGAGTCCAGCTCCGGTGCTGCCTTCTAAACAATTTTGGTGAAGACTGCTGTCTGGAGATTTGGATCAACTGTCCTCTGGATGAGACCTAGAGTCCAGTCTCAAGTGATGATTCCAGCCTGGAGGATGAGGTATCTTCTTCAGGAGATCATCAAGAATCTGGTATTATCTTCCTATTCAGGAAGGACAAGCTGGTAGCTCTAATTGCTCAGGTATCATCCATTCTGCATTTGACTGATCCTCCAGCAGCAGAACAAGGGCCACAGATCCACCCCCTCCTGCCAGGGGTTTAGAAGCCTTTGACAGTCTTTCCTTTTCCGGAGGTTATCAAAAGCATGTTCTGCTTGGAGTGAGTTTTACTCAACTCCCTAGTGAAGGGGCTGAAGATTTGCAGGAAGCTTTACGCCCTCCCACAGGAGGACTGCATTACATGGTTCAACACACCCAGAGTGGATGCACATGTCACAGCAGTCACAAAGCAGACCACAATCCCGGTGGAGAGTGGAATGGCCCTGAAGGACCTCCTGGATGGTAAGATGGACTCTTTCCTGAGAAATCAGTTTGCAGTATCTGCTGTTATCCTTCAGTTGTCTGTGTGTGCAGGCCTGAGAAGCTGTACTTCAGTTGGTTTAGTCTCTTGCCCCACAGGATATTACGCCCCTCTTGGAATTGGCAACAGCCTTTCCATATCGTTCAGCTAGACCAGTCCAGACAAGTGGGTTGTGTTCCCCTACCAAAAGATTGCTGAAGACAGAGAACCAATGAAATGCCCTGGTTTCAATTTGTGACATAGGAGCCTCTTATGAAGCAATGGAAACTGATAGTGATACGGTGGAGAGAACCGGTACTGCAAGGGAATGCAGGATTTTCTCTTCTGAGAGAAAAAAACACAGAGCTAATCAGGAGGTCTATCAAGTTTTTAAATAAAGATAAAGATAACCACACCTCACTTCAAAGCAGGAGAGAAGCCAAGTCCCTGATTGGGCACGCCCAAGCAGGAGGCGGGCAGTGCAGTACTCAGGCAGCTTGTTAAGAACACAGAAACAGAAACAGTTAGAAGAGCACCTAGACGAAGACGAAGAGGAGGAGTCAGGACACAAGCACCTGGATGAGGACAGGTCAGATGACCAGGAACAGGAACCGTTGGAGAGAGAACCACTAAGCAGCTGTGATCCACGAAGGAGCAGACTGGACCTGGGAGACTCAGGGGCAGAGAAAGACTTCTGTAAGCAGAAGAATTCAGAGGCACTGAGAGACCCAAGGCTACAGCTCAGGAGTTTAAAGGACCAAGCAGAACCTTGGAACAGGAGGCAGAGGGACAAAGAATTACCCTGGAAGAAGCTCCAGCACAAGGTATCTGGTGGGTTTGGAATGGCTAGCAAGCTTAACAGTGGGAAGCCAGAAAGAGTGAACTTTAATTGTAAAAGACAGGACAAAGGCAGGAAGTTTGATAGTAATTGGTTGAGCCAAGAAAAGCCTGACTGTTTTGCTTTTAACACTCTGAGAGACTCTCCAAGCACAGCTGAAGCGTTTTACCCTGCACTTTCATTTGGAGATAGGTGGGGGAAGGGAAATGCTTACTGTGACAACGCACCGCCTAGCCTGTGGCGTAAGCAGGCCAAGGGGATGTGAGCCACACAGTGGGGTGAGTTTAAAAGAGTCCTTGTTAGTGCTGAAGCCTTCCTACTGTAGTTGTGGAGTGAGTGACGACAGCCAAGGTTGGGTTTCCAAAGTAAGTAATGCTTTATTCATGCATAAGGTATTTGCACAAAGTATAGCAAAGGATACCGTACAGGACTTACTCCCCCGCCACAGAAGTATAATGGTAACCTTCTGTACCAAATAAAAGTTCAAGTGTTCATATAGCTTCTCCTGATACTTCTCAGGGACACATAAAATATTTACAAGCTTTCATCATTCTTCCAGCTTCATTACTACAACAGGGCTTCAATCTTCTAGTACTGCTTTCTCAGTATCTACTGGTAATAAAGAATCTTTCTCCTGTTGTACTTCTTTCTAGTGTCAAACAGCTTCCCATAGAAATGGCAATCTCCACAACTCTGGCGTATTAATGACTGCCTTCTTGTGTAGGAGCAGTCTCTCTCTATTGCCTTCTATTCACAGCTGTACCACATGAAGCTTTGATTCATTCCATTCACTAGAACGCTGCTGTCTCTCCTGCAAGTTCTAGAACATTGGCTTAAGGCTTCTCAGCATTCAATCATCAATTAAGAATACTTATAGTTCTTCACTCTATCATACAAATCCTTAGGTAGCTGCTTTGTAAGATCCCTCAGATCTGCCTGATCTTCAAAGGCTTCTCTTAGCTCTCTGCACGGTTGCTGCCAATTAGCTTCTTGCTGGCAAGCAGGTGTGTGCTCTTCTGAACTAGAGCTTAGCTCACGCTGTCTATCGTAGGGAAATGTTTGCAGCTTTCTAACAGGGATTTTTCTATAGCCCCTCTTCCCTCTATTAACTTCAGGTTTATATTTAGGGTCTGGTTTACCCCTGCCTCTTTTAGCAAGCAGTCTATTGTCAGTTCCTATAGACTGACTTCTCTCAAAGCTATTTACTTTACAAGGCTTAGAAGAGTTTGCTCTGACCTGGTTTTTGCAGCGTCTGCCTCTGGGGAACTCCCCTGACTCCAAGTCAGTATTCCAGGCTTCTGAATCCAGCTCTGGGTCACCTCCTGGGTTTTCTCTCTCATGGAGCTGAGGTCTGCCTGTCCCTCTTCCAGGACCACTTGCAGGAACTCTCCCTTCCCTGGTTCTCTCCTTAGTTCCTCTGGGCTCAGCCTTTCTGCTTGCACTGCTCTGTAACCAGTTCCTCTCCTCCTCGATTCCTCTCTCGAGTCTGAATCTCTCTCTGCCTCTGAATCCAAATCTGAATCTACTGCTAACTGCTGCTTCCTGGTTATGAGTGCAGAGTGGCCCAATCCGGTCTGACTCCGCCCACCTCCCTGATTGGCTATGTCTCTGGGTTAGCCTAGAGCTAGGGTGTGGTTCTTTCCCTGCTCTTCTCTGCAGAGAATGTTTGTGTGCAGGAAACTTAACCCCTTCCTGTCCTGCCTCTCCAAGCCTCTGAGGTGACAGAAAGTGATTTAAACCCATTTTCTCCTGTTTCTGAGCCTCTGCCTTGTCACATTACACACTGAACTGTTGTCCGAGTAAAAGCACTGATAATTGCCAAGAGATAAGAACTTTAAAGCACAGTTACTTACCTGTAACAGGTGATCTCAGGGAACAGCAGGAATTAGTCTTCACATGTGGGTACGTCGGCACTGACGGAGCCCGCACGGGAATGCTCCCCAGCATCCAATCAGAAAGCTTTTGGGAGCATCCCTCGCGCCTGCGCAGTGACTTCCCGCCTTTCCCACTGCCTCTCCCCAGTTGAGTTTCATAGCTGAGACAGAAGGAGAGGAAGAGGAAAGGAAATAGATAGATACAACTCCTAGGGGAGGTGGGAGGGTTGTGAAGATTAATTTCTGCTGTTCCCTGAGATCACCTGTTACAGGTAAGTAACTGTGCTATCTCCAGGAACAAGCAGGAATGAGTCTTCACATGTGGGGACTCCCTAGCTGAGGGTGCCAGGGGAGATCCCATAAAATGCGTATCCCTGGACAGGACGGCATTTTCCCAACCTGGATCCCCGGCATCCCCTGAGGGATGGGGGGGTAGGAGTTGAGAAGAGAAGAGTTGCAGAGGAACCACAAAAACTAAAGACCACAGGTGAGTCTTTAGAATGCATGACAAGTATCATTAAAGTATTTAGTGAACTAGTACCATATAGAGCTTACCTACTGGATTGTAGGAAGTAGAGCTGTGATGGAAGGTACTGGAGACGCAGTAGCAGAGTCTTCAAGGGAACTTCACAGCAGTGAGGATGAAGTTCCAAATCTGGACTGGGCAGGCGACCCAGGTGTCAACTGGTGCAGGAGAAGAACGGCAGGCCTTCAATGGAAAGCTTTATGTGAAAAAGCTGAGAACTCTTTTAGGTACAGAGTTATTAACATTGAGAACTAAAAGAAGAAGACTGACCGATCTGGAAATTAGCCCAGTCCGGAAGGGAAGAGAGGGTATGGAAAAAACCCCTTTTCCCCGGGAGAACCGAAGGGTACTCCGGAACATTAAAAATGGACACTGTCCTTCCTAGCTGGTAAGAGATAGGAAGACGTGGAAGTTGGACACCTCATAGATAGGGAGGTGTATAACAAAAATAGAAGCTGTTGACGTCACAGCAATAATTGTGAGTATGACCGGTCCCAGCCGCCAAGCCGTCTGATAAGGGCAAGCGGACTTTCTGGACCCCTTAAGAAAGTAAAAGAACTTTAGTACCGGCAGTTAGGGAGATAGAGGGTAATACACCGGGTGCTATGAACATCTCCCCATAAGCGCATACCGATATAGATACATATATATATATATATATATTGTCGTGAGCCCTCTCGGTGCACCTACCGGTGAGATCAGGTATTGCACTGGACCTCAGTGTAACTGGCCTCCTGGTAGTTGTAGTTGCTGCCACTTACAAAAATTAGTTGTGGACAACCGATGTAAGGTTAAACAGGGCTTTATTTCCTTTTCCCAAATAGGATATTTCAATATATACAAAAACAAAACATAACCCTTCTTGGGTAAAACAGAAAGAAAACTGTAACACAAAAATGGCTTTCTTTCAGCTTCTTAACAAAAGAAATATACTTTAAACACAGACCTGTAGCCACCAAGAATAAGGCCTTCTCTTCACCTTGTCAGGCTGCTTATTCTTCTCTATCTTAGGGAGATTATATTATCTGCCAGAGAAAGGCTACAATCCATTTCTTCAATATTCTGTTCAATCACAGAGGCTTCACATTGCATCGGCTCCTCAATAGGAATTAATACCTCTTTACTTTCTCCCTGTGTGGGCTTGGCAAACAGTCCGTCCTGGCTGTGACATACTTCTTTTTCACTAAGGGACAACTGTTTGCTGTTACCACAATTGCTGGGGTTTTGGTAGTAGGAGCCTCCCCTTTGTTGATATCTGTTTGGCAGGCTGATGAATTCCCTTGCCCCTCTATTAGGAGGAATTACTCCTGCTCTGAGCTCTGCTCTGTTTAGGAACCTGGAACCAGCTGGAACTTCTGACGGCAGCCCTTCTGAAACTCTGTGTCTCTCGTACCTCTCAGAGTGTTTTACTTCTGCAGGTAAAAAGCCTTTCCTTTGTTTATTATAAGGGTACTGGAGTTTCTCTGCTCCCCTTAGGCTAGCTTTGGATGGCTTCTGGACTTCCACAAACTGTCCCTTATCTCCAAGCCATGAACTCCCCCTTTTTGGACCGGAATAAAACTTCCTGGCTTGTACCTTTTTTCTTCTGTCTCTGCTCCAATCTGGGCTGTCACATTCACTCTCACTTTCTGTGTCAAGCTGTCTGTACCTTTCATTCAAGCATTCCTCGGACTCACTCAGACCTCCGTTCAGGCTTCCAATGTGGTAATTAGACAGGCTCTCTTCACAGCTTCTCTCGTCCTCCTCATTCATCCAGTTCCTTCTCTGGGTTTCTCTCCAGCTCCTATCCTGGCTCTTGGTCCTGTTCTTAGTCCTGTTCTGGGTCTGCCTAACTGCTTGTGAGCTGAGTTTATCTAGGTATTTCCTAGCTGCACCACTCCCCAGCTGATTAGAGTCAGGTGAGAACCTCCTGGCTTCTCTACTGGCTGGGTGTATCTCCCTAGCTCGTGACCTCACTTGCTTACGTTGCCCATGGCAACTTTCTACCATGTGCTTTCCCCAAACGTTAGTATTTCCTTGCATTGCAATATCATCTGTCTCCATAGGGGTCACTAATGAGTCTGCTCTGTGACAAGATATATATATATATATATATCTATATATATATATATATATATATATATATGGAACTACATACATATCCATATGGATGTGAATATATATGTCTAGACAAGTGTGACATATATATCTATATATAGAATGTAGATACATATCTACATATAGAAATAGATGGGCATGGCTTATGCCCACCCAGGGTACAAAAACATGTCTTGAAGGACTGGAAAGGGGGGCTGTTACTTCTGGAGAGAAATCTGAAATTGTGAGTATATACTTCTGGGAATTTTTCTGAAAGGAATTTTTTTTCTTTTAAAGCTAATTAATCTGTGAACCCACTATTTTTTTTGTTAAATCAGTCAGGGCCTAGTAGCAACAGTTTAAGATTCAATTTAAAAACACAGAAGAGAACTTTCTGGTTACCTTTCATACCCAGTAGACAGCTGTAGTTTAAATTTCATAGTCACTCAGGGCCTAGCATCAGCAAAGTACTTTTAGTTTCAAATTAAAACACAGAAGAGAGCTTTCTGGTTAAATTTAGAATCCAGCAGAGAGCTTGTAGTTTAAATTTCATAATAGGTTAGAGCCTAGTAGCAGCAAAGAGCTATAATTTAAATCAAATCAGAATATAGTTTTCCTCAGCAGCACAGGACAAGGTACTGTGTAGCAGCCCTTTTTTAATAAGTGTTATATCCCTCCCTCCCTCCCCACACCCACCCTCCCCTGGGAAAATCACAGCTTTATAGGTACTTGCACAACTTAAAAGACAGGAGGTGCTCTCAGGTGAAGCTCATTACCCAAATCAGTCATACACCAAGGACCTGAAATTAATTATGCTTCAGGTGAACAAGGTATATTAAACTTCTTAGGTACAGTTTTAGTGGTATAAATATCCATTGCACCCTTTAGTACATATAGAACTTAAAGATCTAAACACAAACTTAAAACTAAGATGCAGACAGCAGTCCAGCAGCGGGATGTGGGCTTTCCAGTCTTTTGCATTGAGTGTCACATGTATGATTTTCTCCCAGCTGGTGAGAGGTCTTACGTGTGCACTAGGTGCAAGGAGCTCTCTGCTCTCAGGGAACGAGTCCGTTCTCTAGAGGCTAGAGTAGCAGACTTGGAAAACATAAGACAGACAGAGAGGTACATAGACGAGACCTACAGGGATATAGTCCTGAAGTCCCACCTCCAGTCTGGCAGCATCCCTGTTGCCATGGAGGAGAGAGGTCACGTGACAGGAGAGCATCACCCTGGTGTGGCAGGAAGTGATCCTGTAACTAGGACCTGTCCTCCAGGTGATGTAAACCCCTCTCGCACCGAGGAGGTTTCTCCAGGGCCAAGTGCCCATGCGGGAAGGGTTAGGACAGCAGTTATAGTTGGTGATTCGATCATTAGGCATGTAGATAGCTGGGTGGCTGGTGGACGTGAGGATCGCCTGGTAACATGCCTGCCTGGTGCGAAGGTAGCGGACCTCACACGCCACCTAGATAAGGTCTTAGATAGTGCTGGGGAGGAGTCTGCTGTCTTGGTACATGTTGGTACCAATGACATAGGAAAATGTGGTAGGGAGGTTCTGGAAGCTAAATTTAGGCTTTTAGGTAGGAAGTTGAAATCCAGAACTTCCAGGGTAGCGTTCTCCGAAATGCTTCCCGTTCCACGCGCAGGACCCAATAGGCAGGCAGAGCTCCGGAGTCTCAATGCGTGGATGAGACAATGGTGCAGAGATGAGGGGTTCAGATTTGTTAGGAACTGGGGAACATTCTGGGGAAAGGAGGGGCTCTTCCGAAGGGATGGGCTTCACCTTAACCGGGATGGAACCAGGCTGCTGGCATTAACCTTTAAAAAGGAGATAGAGCAGCTTTTAAACTAGATAATAGGGGAAAGCCGACAGTCGCCCAAGAGCGCATGGTTCGGAAGAATGTATCCTTGAAGGATACTACAAAAAGCAGAGAGGTTCCAAAAAAGAGTAAAGTAGCCCAAATGCCCTCGAGTATGGAGCAGACAGAACTTAAAGATCCCAAATTACCCATGTCTACCAATAGCCAAATTAATATGAATAAAATACAGTCTCTAAAATGCTTGTATGCAAATGCTAGAAGTCTACAAAACAAGATGGGAGAGTTAGAATATATAGCACTAAACGAGAGGTTAGATATGATTGGAATATCAGAGACATGGTGGAAGGAGGACAACCAGTGGGACACTGTGATACCTGGGTACAAACTATATCGAAATGATAGAGCTGATCAAATTGGTGGAGGGGTTGCGCTCTATGTTAGAGAGAGCATTGAGTCAGAAAGGATTAAAGTTTTGCAAGAAACAAAATTTGCTGTAGAATCTCTATGGATTGAAATTCCATGTAAAAAGGGGAAGGCGATGGCAGTGGGGGTGTACTATCGTCCGCCTGGCCAGAATGAACAAATGGATGATGAAATGCTCAAAGAAATCAAGGAAGCTAGCAAAAGTTACAGTGCAGTAATAATAATGGGTGATTTCAATTACCCCGGCATCGACTGGGTCAGTGTCACAACAGGACATGCTAGGGAGATAAAGTTCCTAGATGAAATAAATGACTGCTTCTTGGAGCAGCTGGTTCATGAACCGACCAGAGGGGAAGCAATATTAGACCTAGTCCTTAGTGGAACACCAGATGTAGTGCAAGAGATAAGGGTGTTGGGGCCACTTGGCAATAGTGATCATAGCATGATCGCCTTTGATTTAATTAGTGGAGGAGGGATAGTAAGGAAATCCACAGTACTACCCTTTAACTTTCGAAAGGGAGACTATGATAGAATGAGGAAAACAGTTAAGAAAAAACTAAAAGGAGCAGTTGCAAAGGTTAAAGACGTACATCAAGCTTGGGTGTTGTTGAAAAATACTATCTTGGAAGCCCAGACCAGCTGTATTCCACGCTTTAAGAAAAGTGGAAGGAAGTCCAAAAAATTGCCAGCATGGTTTAAAGCTGAGGTCAGAGAGGCTGTTGTTGCCAAAAAAGCATCTTTCAAGAAATGGAAAAAAGAGCCAAATGATGAAACCTGGAAACAGCACAAGCACTGGCAAGTCAAATGCAAGGCATTGATAAGGCAGGCAAAGAGAGAATTTGAGAAGAAGCTTGCTGCGGAAGCAAAAACGCGAAATAAAGACCTTTTCAAGTACATTCGTAGCAAAAAACCCGTGAGAGAGTCAGTTGGTCCATTAGATGATAAAGGGGTTAAAGGAGCACTAAGAGGCGACAAGGCGATAGCGGAGAGACTGAATGAATTCTTTGCTTCGGTCTTTACTGAGGAAGATGTAGGGATGTTACCCACGACTGAAGTGGTATTTAAAGGTGTGGAAGAATTGAAGGAAATATCGATACATCGGGAAGATGTCCTACAACTATTAGATAAACTGAAGAGTAGCAAATCACCTGGGCCGGATGGTATACATCCAAGGGTGTTGAAAGAACTGAAATTTGAGATTGCAGACCTGCTATCAGTAATCTGTGAACTATCATTAAAATCATCTCTAATACCTGAGGATTGGAGGATCGCCAATGTAACACCAATTTTTAAAAAGGGTTCGAGGGGTGATCCGGGAAACTACAGACCGGTGAGCCTGACATCAGTACCGGGAAAAATGGTAGAAACCATCATAAAGAATAAAATTACTCAGCATATAGATAGTCATGACCTAATGGGAGACAGCCAACATGGCTTTAGACAAGGAAGATCTTGTCTTACTAATCTGTTATGTTTTTTTGAAGGAGTGAATAAACAGGTGGACAAAGGTGAGTCGGTTGATATTGTGTATCTGGACTTTCAGAAAGCCTTTGACAAGGTCCCTCATGAGAGACTTTTGGCAAAACTAAAGAGTCATGGGATAGGAGGCAGTGTACTACTGTGGATCAGGAACTGGTTAAAAGATAGAAAGCAGAGGGTAGGGCTAAATGGCCAATTTTCCCAATGGAGAAAGGTGAATAGTGGTGTACCCCAGGGATCTGTGCTGGGTCCGCTGCTTTTTGACATATTCATAAATGACCTGGAAAGTGGAATAACGAGTGAGGTTATCAAATTTGCTGATGACACAAAACTATTTAAAGTTGTTAGAACCCAGGAGGATTGTGGAAAATTGCAAGAGGATCTTGATAAATTGGAAGACTGGGCATCAAAATGGCAGATGAAATTTAATGTGGAGAAGTGCAAGGTTATGCACCTAGGGAAGAACAACCCAAACTATGGTTACACGATGCAAGGTTCCACATTAGGAACCACCACCCAAGAAAAAGATTTAGGCGTCCTTGTGGATACCATGTTAAAACCCTCGGCCCAGTGTGCAGCGGCGGCCAAGAGAGCAAATAGAATGCTAGGTATGATAAGGAAAGGAATGGAAAATAAAACAAAAGATATTATAATGCCTCTATATCGTTCCATGGTGAGACCGCACCTTGAATATTGTGTGCAATTCTGGTCGCCATATCTTAAAAAGGATATAGCAATTTTAGAAAAGGTTCAGAGAAGAGCCACCAAAATGGTAAAGGGGATGGAAGGCTACTCCTATGAAGAAAGGCTAAAAAGGTTGGGGCTCTTTAACCTGGAAAAGAGACGGCTGAGGGGAGATATGATAGAAGTCTATAAATTAATGAACGGAGTGGAACGGGTAAACGTAGATCGATTGTTTACCTTATCAGAATATAGAAAGACTAGGGGACATGCAATGAAGCTACAGGGTAAACTATTTAAGACTAATAAAAGAAAATATTTTTTCACTCAACGTGTAATCAAACTCTGGAATTTGTTACCGGAGGATGTAGTAAAGGCTGTTAGTGTAGCTGGGTTTAAAAAAGGTTTGGACAAGTTCCTGGAGGAAAGGTCCATAAACCATTATTAAGAAGGGACCCAGGATATCAATGCTTGAACCAATACAAGCATTGTGGAACCTGTGTCCCTTGGGGAAACTGCTAGGTACGTATGACCTAGATTGGCCACTGTTGGAAACAGAATACTGGGCTTGATGGACCTTGGTCTGACCCAGTATGGCATATCTTATGTTCTTATGTTATGTTCTTATGAAAATAATACTGAGGATCCATGCCTGCAACTGGGCCACAGAAGAACATCCACATGGGGCATGTGATGTGAAAAGATTCATCTAATAGTAGGGGGAGAATCTATTTCTGTGGTGCAGGAATGCAGACCAGTGGAATTGTAGTATGGTTGCGTGAAGAACAGAGGACAATAACAGTCCGGTAAGAGCACGTCAGGAGCACTTCAGGCTGCTGGTTTGTCCCAAGGACAAGAAAACGCATAGATCAAGATACCAGGATGACCCCGCCAGGGGACTCAGTGGCATCATGTACAGTAAAAAAATATGCGTTGTCCAAGTGGAGCAGAAAACATAATGCCAAGCTGTAAGGAAAAAGGGGTAGATTCCTGCCAGATTGGGAGCTCCTTGGACATTCACGCAGAAAAACTTGTCTTCTGTATCACAATAGAAGAGAAGAGGGTATAATTATCTAGATAGTCATGGAATGACTATATGAACTTCTTCTATAATATGGAAGACCCCCAGAGACAAAGTCCAATGCTCCATGGCAAGGGCCCATAGTGGGAAGCTGCTCTGACGATTTCAGAGAGCATTGTGCAGGGGATAAAACTGGCAGAAGTCAGACATGTTGCCCCATCCTAGATAAGGATATGGCTAGGAGAAGATAACCTGAGCAAAAAGCAGAGGGGATTCTCCTGCATGGAAACAGGGAGAAGACAGACCAAGGGAGCGGAGATATTCCGGCCCTGTCTGACAACCGGAAGTCCACACTGGAAGAGAGAGAGAGAGATGATTCAGTATGGTACCAACTCAAGCAGGGGAAACCCTGGAAGAGAGGGGGTTAGAGGGACGTACCCTAGGGTAAGTCAGTTGAAGGAAAGAATGTCCATGTGGGGACAGAACTATCATGGGATAGTGGTGATCTCCCTTTACAGTACGAAGAAAGGGAGAATACCGTAACCCCTGGACAAAAGCATCCTAACTACTTGTCATACTGAAAAGAAAACCCAGTGTAGAGTTGGAAGAATAAACTTCTGGTAAGAAGAAGTTAATTGTAGACAGCCGCATACAGGAGCCTATGGCTGCTGGTCATGAGTATCCTGGTGAGAGTCTGAAAACTTCCGACCAGGGTGAGATGTCCCTTGCTTGGGTACATCTGGAGGATGGGCAGAAGGAGGATGAAACTTTCTATTCTTAGGGAAAGAAGGTTTGGTAGGACATTTCCTACATCCTGGGGAAAAAGAAGGCTTAGGATGGTTTCCAGAACTAGGAAAGTCAGTGGAGCACTGAGCAACCTGACGTAAAGCCTCGCTATTGAAAAGATTTTCTCCAGTACATGGAGAATTACCCAGTGTATGTTGTGCCCATCTGCTCAAGTCTGAAGCCTGCAGCCAGGCTGTGCGACGTGCACCAATGGCAATAGCAGAGGACCTGATAACAGACTCAAAAGAGTCTAGAGAAGCACGAGAAAGGAACCAAGAGATATTCCTGCTATGATTAAGAAGCAAGGAATAGTCAGAGGCCTTAGTTTCTGACAAAAAAGGAGATAAAAGAGATAATTTCTCTGTGACCTCCCGAAGCGTCAGACTCATATAAAAAATATATGAAATAATTCTAGAAGCCAACATGGACGTTTGGAAGGTTTGATGCCCAAAGGCATCAAGTGCTTTAGATGCACGACCTGGAGGACAAGAAGAATGCTTCTTCTTGCTCCTGACCTTCCTCATTGCTGATTCCACTACAATGGAATGATGCGGAAGTTGGTGCTTCTGAAACCCCGGAGAGGGGGGCACCTGATACAGAACATGCATGGCTGTAGAAGGCGCAGGAACCTTTAAAGGTGACTGCCAAACCCCCAGAAGAAGGTCCTGCAAAGAAGGATGTAAAGGAAGCATTATGGCTGCTTTTTCTGCAGGACCTTGGTTAAGAGTAGGCCCAGGAATAGGAATGGCAAGAAGGGCTGCCATGTCAAGGAGAAAATCCTGAAAAGAAGGATCTCCCAGAGGAGCTATTCCTGGGTAGGCTGAGGTTGAATGAGCAGCTTGGACACCAGAAGACCTACAGGACTGGTGCACAAAAGGGATCCTGCTGGACGGAGAAGGATACCGACAGTTCCGATACGAGGCAGTGAGTACTGCGTCGTCGGTTCCCGGTATTGATTCCAAGCTAGGCATCGAAAGGATCGATGGCACCGATGGAACCGCAGGAATCGACATCGGCCCCGACCCCGCAGGCAGCGGAGGTTGCCGAAGCGGTACCGAGGCAACCAGAGAGCTGTGGCGACTATCCTCGGTACTGCGTAGCCGGAAGGGACATGGATCGGTTTCGAAACGTGTCGGAACCAAGTCATCTAGACTGGATATCGATTCGAGGCTGGGCATCGAACCGAGCGAGGTTATCGATGCCCGTCTAGGGGGACCTGGCGTCGGTGGCGGTGTCGGCGATGCCGATCTCTGAAAGCCAATTGGAATTGCATCGATCGGTGCCGAAGGCGCCGAGGACGTCCGAAGACGACACTCGGTGAAGAGGGGAACACTCGACACCGGCGCCGATGTCGCGGTATAGGTACCGCTCGAAGCCGGTACCCCCTCCGAGCATGGCGTACAAAGAGAAAAGGCCTTCTGGGGTGTATCGATCGGCCCCGAGGGTACCCAGGATACCCGACGACGAGCCCCGGTGGAGAGTGAAACCCGAGGCATCGGCGCCGCTTGAAGCCAGGACCAACCCCGCGGCTGGCTGGGACAGAGGAAAGCCAGTCTGGGTCGCATCGATCGAAGGCACCGAGGACCCCCGATGACGATCCCTAGTGACGAGCGGAGCACTCGACACCAGCGTCGATGCCGGGGAACCGGCAGCGCCCGAAGCCGGCACCAACCCCGCGCATGGCTGGGGTGCAGGAAAGCTAGTCTGGGTCAGATCGATCGGCCCCGAAGGTACCAAGGACACCAGATGACGATCCCTGGTGAAGAGTGGAGCACTCGACACCGATGCCGACGCCGGGGAAGCGGCACCGCTCGAAGCCGGTACCACCCCCGCGCATGGCTGGGATGCAGGAAAGCCAGTCTGGGTCGAATCGATCGGCCCCGAAGGCACCGAGGACACCAGTTGACAATCCTTGGCGAAGAGTGGAGCACTCGACGCCGGCGCCGATTCCGGGGGATCGGTACCGCTCGAAGCGGATACCACCCTCGAGCATGGCTCAGGAATGTTCTGTGAGGAGTGAACCCCAGGAACAACCTGAAACCCCGTGGATGCTTTGGAGCCCGAAAACTCCCGCCGGGGTTTTATCGCCAAAGGGGTCTTGAGGGGAAGGCCGGAGCCGTCATCATGCTGGGCATGAGACTTACACCTCAAGAATTGGCTAGTCTTAACAGACTGTTTGTGGGTTACCTGATCCTGGAGAGAAGAAGAAATCGATGTCCTCACCTCAGGAGGAAAAACAGCATCGAGGGATATCCGAAAAAGAGAAGGTCTTCTCCCAATACTAAAGCCCGATGGACCGGGGGAAAAAGGGTCAGGGTCCAAACAGGATAGACACCAGACGTTGGAGTCTAAATAGAAAACTAAGTTTCCACAGTGGAGGCACTTCTTAGGGGAAGAAGGCTCCAGGCTGGAAAGGCCCGGTAGGCCTCAGAAGGGACTCGAGGAGAAAAATTACCTCGAAGTGATTAAAAGAAAATAAGGCACCGGTGGTGCCGGTATCGGCGGGAAAACAGCCGCGACCACAAGAAAACAAGAAAAAGGAATTTTAAAGAAAAAAGTTTCTGCGGTGACAGGAGGTACGTCCTGCCGGCTCCGCGGAAAAACGAAAACTGGGGAGAGGCAGTGGGAAAGGCGGTAAGTCACCACGCAGGTGCGAGGGATGCTCCCAAAAGCTTTCTGATTGGATGCTGGGGAGCATTCCCGTGCAGGCTCTGTCGGCGCCGACGTACCCACATGTGAAGATTCATTCCTGCTTGTTCCTGGAGATACAAGCATTTACCTGAAGGAGGACATTCTCAGCCTAGCTCAGAAAATACACAGGCTGAATTGCTTCTCACTGAATTCAGGGAGTTCCTTAAGAGCAGAGCAGTTTCTCCTCATAACGTAGCAAAGCCTATAAGCAGCTCTGAGGAAGAAATGCCTTTAATTTCTCTGCCGTCTACAGAGCAGGAAGTCCCGATGGACTGCTCTACTTGTATAATTCAGAAGGACATTTGAGTGATATGCTTGCCAAAAGTTATATGAAAGAATATAACAAAGTTACCTCACTGATTGCTATGCTAAAGAAGCTTATGTGAAGAGAATAAGTGAAAGCATATTGTGTGCAAATCAGGAGCATTGCTGTTACCAGAGTTTTTCTGTTAAGTTTCTGAAAGGAGGTCACATGACAACTGAATGTGATCAGTAATGGACATTTAGCCTAGCAGTAAAAGCCTTGTTTAGTTGAGTTTCTCAGTCTTGTTTTGGTGCTACATTATTTCATTTACGTCTGCTGCATTTGAACTGCGAAAGCGGGAAATAAACCTCACAAAAGAAATTTTCTTTGCCTTGCCTTACTACTTGAGCACCTACACAACTACAACCTTAACCTTCAAGGGCAACCAAGGCCAGCCCCTCCTGAAACCCTCAAGGTCCAGGAAGTGGGTGGGTGGCAAAGTAGCGTAGTATTGAGGATACTGCGCAGGCGCAAGAAGTAGCCACAGCAGGAGCTGCAGAAGCTGACTTCCAGGAGGTGCCCAGCCGAAGAGCTGACGAGCCCAGACAAGGAAGGAGACTGCAGGAGACTACAGGATCTTCTGTTCCTGACGTGCTTGTATACCACCTGAGCCAAGTAAAGGGTATCCACCCCGGGTAACCAGGATACCAGGGCAAGGGTGCAGCCTAGTGGTGACTAGAGAGGAAAAAAAAAAAGGGAATAAAAGCGCAGATAGACAAGTGTACTGTGATTCCGCACTTGGGTCTGTCTTTTTTGCTTTATTTCAGGATCCCAAGATGGTGATGGACGCCAAGGAGATTTTCCACTGGATGGCGACGCAGCTGGAGCGCCAGAGAGATCTTGCGTTAGAGGCACAGGAAAAAGCCAACGCGAGTTTGCGTGAACAGCAGCAACCTCTACTTACCATGATGGAGGAATGGTTAAAGGAGAGGAAGCAAGCAGCTGGACCACCAACATCTACAACAGGTTCCACTCTAACAGACGCTGTACACCCTGTTAGTCTACAGACAGGAACTTTGTTTAACTTTGGTCAGCTCACTAATCAGGATGATGTAGATGACTTTCTCGAGAGCTTTGAGAGAGTAGCTCGCCTTAGCTCATGGCCTAAAGAACACTGGGCGCTAAGATTAGCAGCATCCCTTACTGGGGAAGCGATGGCCGCTTACCGCGCCATTCCCGCTGCAATGGCCGGAAACTATGATGAATTAAAAAAGGCGATAAGAGAGAGATTAGGGCTCACTCCTTTGGTCTACCACACACGCTTGAGGAGTGTGAGACTGAGGCCGAGTGAGACTCCTAAGTCATTGTGTCACAGGATTCGTAGCTTGATTGACAAGTGGTTAACTCTAGAAGGGAGGTCTGTGGAGTCAATACTTGATGACTTGGTATTAGAGCAATACATGAACGCTCTACACCAGGGAATCCGCACCTTCCTAATCTTGCAGAATTGCAAAACTCCCCAAGAAGCTGTTGCACTCTCTGAAAGATACATAGAGGCAGAGCTAACTGCCCAGAGGGCTGGCACTACTTCCCAGGAGTCAGGCAGTCGCAGATCAGAAAGGGACGGGAGGGTGCAGGAGGACCCTATAAAAATGTGCATGCCTTTGTGGAAAAGCTCTAAGAGTAAGCTAAGATGTTAAAAATGTGGGCAAGAGGGACATTTGCAAAAACACTGTTTTGTTAAAACTGCCTTGATAGCGGATAGTCCTATGGAAGATAGACCCGGATTTCTTCTTGCTATTGAAGTACAGGGAATTACCACTCAAGCTCTGCTGGATTCAGGAGCGGAGTTAAGCATGCTCTCTGAAGAGTTGTGGCAGAGAATAGAAGCCATGCAGGGCAAAGAAGTAATTCAGCCTGTGAGTTCAGTTAAAATAAGGTGCGTCCATGGTGGAACTTCTACCTATCCAGTATATAAGTTACACATAGCAGGGTTAGGTGCACAAAGGACTGTCCCCTTAGCAGTTGTCCCAGGACTTCCCCATGCAGTAATTCTAGGCAGGGATTGGCCGCAGTTCTTTAGGGAGATGGAAAGAGAGTTGCAGGTGAAAGATGCAATGGTCTCCACAAGAGCCCAGTCCTCAGCCTTAGAAAATAAAGAAGATACCTCAGAGGATCTCAGAGAAGTTCTCCCCTCTGATGATGCGTTGATAGATACTCCAGACACTAAGGTCAGGAAGCCTAAATCTGAGAAGCGTAAGGAGAAACAGTCTCGCTCTAAGAACAAGTCTGAAGTACAGGCAGGGCAAGAGCTACCATGGGTACCAGAGGAGCTAATGAATAAGTTTCCCACGTTCCCAAATGAGCAGCAAGCGGACCCCGCTCTCACACAGGCATTCAAATGGGCTCAGACTACTAGGGATACCTTACCTAGATTTATCCTGACTGCAGGAATACTCTATAGGGAGAGTAAAGATCCTTTCACAGGAGATAGCAGAAAGCAGTTGGTTGTGCCAACGACCTTTAAAAATATAGTGTTACGGTTGGCACACGACCATCCCGTTGGGGGGCATAAAGGCATTCAGGGAACCCTCGATCAAATCTTATCCAGATTCTATTGGCCGGGAGTCTTCAAAGAGATGGCCAAGTTCTGTGAGGCTTGCCCCACATGCCAAAGAGTTTCAGCGGCCCATCCCAGGGATGTTCCCATGATACCATCACCAGTGATTAAGGATCCCATCCAGAGGATAGGTGTAGACATTGTCGGACCTCTGATTAAAACCCCCCGAGGTTTCCTCTATATCTTAGTGGTGGTAGACCATGCTACAAGGTTCCCGTGGGCCATGCCACTACGCACCATATCTGCCAGAGTAATAGCAAACAAACTTATTAAGTTGTTTTGTGAAGTGGGTTTCCCTAAGGAAGTTCTCACCGACAGGGGGAGCAACTTCATGTCAAAATACTTAGGACAAGTGTGGGATGCCTTTGGTATTCACCACATTAAGACGGCAGCATACCATCCCCAAACGAACGGTTTAGTCGAGAGACAAAACCAGACTCTTAAAAGGATGTTACGTAGGAGTTTGGAGGGGGAAATGGACAACTGGGATACAATGCTTCCCTTTGTTCTTTATGCATGCCGAGAGAGAAAACAGGCCTCATTAGGAACAGCACCCTATGAGCTACTATACGGGAGGTCTCCCCGAGGCATTCTCGATATTTTGAGAGAACAGTGGGTAGAACCCGATCCCAGGGAAGTAGAGGTGCCCGAGTTCCTGAGAAACTTAAAGAAGCGGCTACTCCAGACTTCACAAGTTGTAGTGGATAATCTGAAGTGTAGTCAGGCCAAACAAAAAGCCTATTATGATAGGAACACAAAGCAACGTCAACTAAATGTAGGAGAGAAAGTTATTGTAATGGTGGCTGGGACAGAACCGAAATTTGAGAGCCTTTGGAAAGGCCCGTGTCGGGTAGTACAAGCTGTAGGACCTGTATCTTACTTGGTCGAGAATAGGAAAGGTCGCAGGCAAGTTTACCATGTCAACGTGTTAAAACCATGGCATGACAGAGTAGCTTTAGCCCAAATAGCCACAATAGCCTCTCCGAGACAACAGCCTCAACAGAAGCTCATCAGCACTGAACCCATAGATAGAATCACGTGCTGTGCCGTCAAGACTAAGCCAGCCCGTGATATCTTAAGGGGGGGGGGGGGATCTGTGACGTAGGAGCCTCTTATGAAGCAATGGAAACTGATAGTGATCCGGTGGAGAGAACCGGTACTGCAAGGGAATGCAGGATTTTCTCTTCTGAGAGAAAAAAACACAGAGCTAATCAGGAACCACACCTCATCTCAAGGCAGGAGAGAAGCCAAGTCCCTGATTGGGCATGCGCAAGTAGGAGGCGGGCAGTGCAGTACTCAGGCAGCTTGTTAAGAACACAGAAACAGAAACAGTTAGAAGAGCACCTAGACGAAGACAAAGAGGAGGAGTCAGGACACAAGCACCTGGACGAGGACAGGTCAGATGACCAGGAACAGGAACTGTTGGAGAGAGAACCACTAAGCAGCTGTGATCCACGAAGGAGCAGACTGGACCTGGGAGACTCAGGGGCAGAGAAAGACTTCTGTAAGCAGAAGAATTCAAAGGCACTGAGAGACCCAAGGCTACAGCTCAGGAGTTTAAAGGACCAAGCAGAACCTTGGAACAGGAGGCAGAGGGACAAAGAATTACCCTGGAAGAAGCCCCAGCACAAGGTATCTGGTGGGTTTGGAACGGCTAGCAAGCTTAACAGTGGGAAGCCAGAAAGAGTGAACTTTAATTGTAAAAGACAGGACAAAGGCAGGAAGTTTGATAGTAATTGGTTGAGCCAAGAAAAGCCTGACTGTTTTGCTTTTAACACTCTGAGAGACTCTCCAAGCACAGCTGAAGCGTTTTACCCTGCACTTTCATTTGGAGATAGGTGGGGGAAGGGAAATGCTTACACGCTGAACTGTTGTCCGAGTAAAAGCACTGATAATTGCCAAGAGATAAGAACTTTAAACAAGCATTTACCTGAAGGAGGACATTCTCAGCCTAGCTCAGAAAATACACAGGCTGAATTGCTTCTCACTAAATTCAGGGAGTTCCTTAAGAGCAGAGCAGTTTCTCCTCATAACGTAGCAAAGCCTATAAGCAGCTCTGAGGAAGAAATGCCTTTAATTTCTCTGCCATCTACAGAGCAGGAAGTCCCGATGGACTGCTCTACTTGTATAATTCAGAAGGACATTTAAGTGATATGCTTGCCAAAAGTTATATGAAAGAATATAACAAAGTTACCTCACTGATTGCTATGCTAAAGAAGCTTATGTGAAGAGAATAAGTGAAAGCATATTGTGTGCAAATCAGGAGCATTGCTGTTACCAGAGTTTTTCTGTTAAGTTTCTGAAAGGAGGTCACATGACAACTGAATGTGATCAGTAATGGACATTTAGCCTAGCAGTAAAAGCCTTGTTTAGTTGAGTTTCTCAGTCTTGTTTTGATGCTACATTATTTCATTTACGTCTGCTGCATTTGAACTGCGAAAGCGGGAAATAAACCTCACAAAAGAAATTTTCTTTGCCTTGCCTTACTACTTGAGCACCTACACAACTACAACCTTAACCTTCAAGGGCAACCAAGGCCAGCCCCTCCTGAAACCCTCAAGGTCCAGGAAGTGGGTGGGTGGCAAATTACATCACTCCCATGCTTCTATCAGCCTGAGCTACTAGAGGGTAACTCAGTATTCTTCTGTCTCCAGCACATGGTGGTTGGATTTTCTCAACTCTGAAGAAAATCTGAACCACTGAGAGGAAAAAGATTGATTTCACTTATGAATAGACACATGGAGGGTGACTCATGTGAGCGTGACGTGGGAGGCTCCACTAGACTAAGGTCTTTGAGAGCCATAGGATGAGGGAAAATTGGATCAGCTCCACACTCTTATCCTGATAAGGGCCCGTTGAGCAATCAGAAAATTGGAAGGATTTGGAAGAATTTAGCAGCCTTGCACAGTCTTAACGCCCCCTCCCTCCTCCTCTGTCCCCTCCTACTCTCCCTCAGAGATTGCAGAAGGCTCTCAGTGGAATCTGCCTGCAAGTCACTTTAAAGTACAGAGTCTGAAAAGCAAGAGAAGCAGTTTCAAGGGAGTAACACTGAGCCCAGCATGAGTTTTCTGCCTGGGGCCTCCAGGGGGTGAATACCAAGGCTTGACCTCATCATTGTCCTTGTTGGGGGCTCCCGATTCTGTCCATCTGGGATGCAATTCGGGGTGGATCACTGGCAACTGTTGGCGCCATGTGGGGATTTCCCACCCTTTTCCAACAGGTGTTGGTAGCATTTTCTCTTATGCACATTGCAGTTGCACGGTCTTAGCGCACATTCTGCTCGAGCAACTCCAATGTGCATTCCTACCTAAGTGCCCTTTTTGTATGATACTGTAAGCACTCTGTTAATATGCGCTTTTTGTGTCAGTGCGGCCTAAACTCTCTTTGCCTTCTTCCAAGAAACATTGTTTGGCCTATGGAAAGCGAAGTGTTTCGTCTCTGGATTCTGGACTCTGCTCTTCTTGCATGGCAGATTCTGAGTTGTCCCTGGAGGGTCCATTTCCCTTTAAATCAGCTCTAACGCGAGGTTTTCACTCGCGTTATTTTTGGCCTCGAATTTCACCTCGCTAGTGTGCGGGGAGCCTCTCCCCTCCCACTCTCCACCCATTGACCCCTTCTTTCCGCCCCTGGGGAGCCTTCCTCCGCCCTCCGGGAGCCTTTCCCCGCCTTCAGCGCTCGTGTGCGCCGCTGCACGCATGAGCGCGCACTAAAGCGGATTTTTGCCCCATAAAGCGTCATTAGCGTGCACTAAGGTACCTTAGCGTGCGCTCATGCACGCCGTGCACGTTAAGAAACTTTAGTAAACATACCCCATAGTCTTTGCAATGTACTAGCCTGAATTGTAAAGCATGTAAAATTGCTTCCTGAAAAACATGTTGTGTTGTAAGCCGGTACAACAGTACTTGAGTATTGAGCAGTTCTGTCAGAATACTGTTTTAAGAAGTAGAATAGGTAGAATAATTCTCCTTAGCTTTATTCAATTCAGGCATTTTATTTTTCAAATTCCATATCACTACACAGAACATAGTAAAAAATCTGAGTGGAAACCCATCTGCCAGCCTTAATGTAATAAAAGAGTTTCTGCTTCCTGCAAAGGGTAAATATAGTAGAATGCAACCATTTAGTTTTTCAGTATGTTACACCTGGGGGAATTCTATGCAAAAACTTTGAAAATTCTACATGCAGTATTGTCATGTATCGTTAAAAAAAATTCTGCATGCTTTATTAGTACATTTTTGCACAGAATTCCCCCTCATAAAACCCAACTCCTCCTGCCTTTTTCCTCATTAGATCTCTCACTCCAATCACAGTTCTCTCCCCAACCCCCAAGCCTTCTTTGTCCCTCCCATTCTCTCTCCCTCTATCTTCTAGCAAGATCCCTACTGCAGTCTGCACATAAGGTCTAATCTCATGCACATATCCCACCTCACTTCCTCTCTCCCCTCCCCATGCACCAAAGTTTAGCTCTCCCTTACCTCTCCTTTCTTCCCAGGTGTACACCTCCACCTTTCTTTCTCATCACCCACAGGCATACACCCATTTCCTTCCCCCAGCCATCTGCCTCCCGACTCACCAGCAGCCCTTCTCTTGCTCCTAGCCATCCCATCAACTCACCAACAGCCCTTCTTCCCTCAGCCACCACCTCTTGACTCACCAGCATTCCTTCTCCTGC
The DNA here is from genome assembly GCA_033557465.1 of Ichthyophis bannanicus. NCBI lineage: Eukaryota > Metazoa > Chordata > Amphibia > Gymnophiona > Ichthyophiidae > Ichthyophis > Ichthyophis bannanicus. The sequence goes on along the minus strand of CM066035.1, from coordinate 87,849,083 downwards.
CCTCAGCCACCCCATCAACTCACTAGGAAGCTGATACTTGGGGGGGGGGGGGGGGGGTTGGGACTGGAAATAGGCTGATGCTGGGAGGGACTGGAAGAGGACTGATACTGGGGGTTAAGACTGGAAATGGCCTGAGGATGGGGGACTGGGACTGGAAGAGGACTGATATTGGGGGGCTAGGATTGGAAATGGACTGATGCGGTGGGATGGGCAAATGGGACTGGAAGGGAGTGGATGCTGGGAGGAGCTAGAACTAGAAGGGAGCTGATTCTGGGGAAGGTCCAGAAGGGGGTGGGGCTGGGATTGGTGGGAGAAAAAAAGAAGCTAGGAGGTGAGGATGGAGAGGGGAAGAGAGATTTTGTGTGGGAGGGAATAAAAATCTATGATTAGCTGAATATTGGGAGAGTAAGTGGGGAATGAGGATGGATGGGTGAAATCTGACTGGATGAAAAAGGAATAAAGAAAGAAATAGAGGAAAGAGCAAAAGGAGAAACATCAGTATGTTAAAGACATATGTAGAGAGAATGGAAACAACTAGAAGAGAGAGAAAAGGACAAATGGACAATAGACAATGGAGATTTAGCAGAATACAGAAAGAAAGCAGAATAAAGCGGCTGGGACAATTGCAACTGAAAAATAAAATGCCCAAAAAAAGGAAGGAAGAAAAAAAGCTATTTTATTTTGACTTTATTAACTGGAATATGTCAGCCCTGGGAAATATGCATCACTAACATTTTGTGTTTTGTTTAGTACAAGAGGAAATTAATTTATAGTTTTCTTTCTCCAGTGTTGTTGTACATTCCAAGTTTGATTTTGGTGGTTCACAGTTTAATTATTGTCTTCATATTTCTAAATTGTGATCCCTTGTTCTGTGTTTGGTGACAGACTATGTTTTGCATGTGTAACTGAGCTGTAGTATTCTGTTTATGTAGTTTCTATGTGACGGTGCCACTTGTTCTCTTTCCCCAGTAGGAGATGTATCGGTATTCTCTGAGATGTATTGGTTTAATATTTGCAGTGTTGCCTTTTGATAGGTAGGATTTGGTGCTTTGTGAGTCCTGGTAGTGCTGTTATGATACAGCAGGTTTGCTATGGATTCTAAATGAGCAGGGTGTATAGTACTTCCTAATGTACCTGGCACTTGACACTGGAGTATAGTAATGTAGAAATCTGGCAATATCTTTATCCTGACTGCCCATGCAAATGCTATTCAGACACTCATTAAGAGGCATGTCTATGCACATTCACAAATATTAATGTGCGCTAAGTGCAGCAATGCCCATTTATTTCTATTGGCACAGTGGCACTTAACACACATTAATATTTAGTAAACATGCCCCTAAGTCATTGCCAGAACAAAAAAGGAGGCTTGTGAAGGGCTCCTTTGAAAGCTGCCTAAAATTTTAGATGGGCAACATATACATTTTAAAATAAAATAAATTAAATTTATGCAAATGAGGTCCAGTGGCTATGCAAATGAGGCCCCACAATGAGTCTCCGCACATGGCACTGCATTACCCTTGGGCTGCCCCTGGATATAATGTATGTATTTATTTATTTATTTGCAAGAATTTGATATACCGCTAATGGTTACTGAGAAAAAAGACATCGAGGTATGAACATGGAGGCATGAACACAGAGCCTTTTGTAAAATATGTCTAAAGATGCTGCCATGCACAGCGGGAGGAATCATTTCACAATACTACACGTAGGAAAACAGAGGTTCACAAACAAGCAGCTTCCACATAAATGTGGCAGTTTCACAGCTTCCACTTATAGCCGTGCCGTATTGTAGACATAACTCCCTTAATCCCTTTTTAAAATCTATGTTTGACTCAGAGCTGGTGTAAAACCCGAAATGGAAAGTTTTTGCCATATATATGGATTTAGTTTGTAAAATGGGGAATGTTGTTGTTGTTGTTGTTAAGTGCTGTCGAGCCAGTGTCGACTCATAGCAACTCTCTGGATAGTTGTCCTAATTTGTGTTTGTTCTTCAGTCAGGCGACTCATTGTTGATAGCGTGACACCCATAGCTGCTGTTATTGTATCGATCCATCCAATACACATGCAGATTTTTGACCCATCCCAGTCACACCCCCTCGAAATCGCTATGTGGTTTGGCTCTCCATGTATAAATAGCAGCTCTTTTAAAATCGCATTTACACATGTATTCCATTCTTCACATGTTGATGTGTGCTGTTGAGTCAATGTTGACTCCTGGTCACCCATGTTGTGACTATTCCTTGTGTTTTCTTGGCAAAGTGTGAGTGGAAGTAGATTTCCAAGCCTTTCTTCTGAGCAGAAAGCCTACAGTATCTGGCATTCCAAAGTGGTCTCCCATCCAAGTACCAACCATATCTGACCCTACTTATTTTCTGAGACTGGGCACACTCAATGTGGCGTGCATGACAGTAGTACTATACCTATTAATACCTCTATTTACATGTGGAGATGCTTCTAAAATAACCGCTTAAGGCTCCTCAGCTGCGAGAAGAGACAGCTGAGAAGGAGATGTGATAGAGGTCTATAAAGCCAGAGTGGAACAAGGAAATGCAAATTGATTATTTATTCTTTCAAAAAATACAAAGGCTAGGGGACACACCATGAAGTTACTAAGTAACACATTTAAAGCAAATCAAAGAAAGCACAGTTACTTACCTGTAACAGGTGATCTCTGGGAACAGCAGGAATTAGTCCTCACATATGGGTACGTCGGAACCGACGGAGGCTGCGCGGGAAAGCTCCCCAGCTTCCCAGAAAGGAAGCTTTTGGGGCCTCCCACAGCGCATGCGCGCTGCCTTCCCGCCTTCCTGACCAACTCTCTTCAGTTCTAGTTTAAAGCTGAGACAATAGAGAGAGGAAAGGAAAGAGAGAGAGAGAGATACAACTCCTAGGGGAGGTGGGAGGGTTGTGAGGACTAATTCCTGCTGTTCCAAGAGATCACCTGTTACAGGTAAGTAACTGTGCTATCTCCAGGAACAAGCAGGAATGAGTCCTCACATATGGGGACTCCCTAGCTAAGATGCCGGGGAGATCCCCCTGCAAGAATTCCTCATCTTCCCATGGATCTCAGGCATCCACTCAGGGAAGGTGGGCAGGAGTTGTTTAAGAATGGAACAGGTGTCTGAGGACAGCCTGACCAAATAAGGCATCCCGGCGGGAGTCCTTGTCCAAGCAGTAATGGGCTGTGAAGGTATGAACCGAGGCCCAAGTGGCTGCTCGACAGATCTGATCGATGGATACAGAATGAAGATGAGCCATAGATGTGGCCATGGCTCTCACATTGTGAGCTGTGACATGGCCTTCCAGAGAAAGGTTCTTACTCTGGTAAGCAAAAGAAATACACTGAGCAATCCAATTGGACAGTGTTCTTTTTGAGACTGGAAGTCCTAAATGAGAAGGATCAAGAGCAACAAAAAGTTGAGAAGACTTTCTATGTTGCTGTGTCCTGTGGATGTAAAAGGCAAGAGCTCTTTTACAATCTAACGTATGTAGGTTCCTCTCTGCACTAGATGCATGAGGAGCTGGAAAAAAGACAGGTAGATATACCTCTTGATTAAGATGAAAAGGTGAGACCACTTTAGGTATAAAGTGGGGATTTATCATGATGGAACCTTGTATAAGGTGGATTAGCCACTAAAGCCTGCAGTTCACTGATGCGGCGAGCAGAAGTGATTGCAATAAGGAAAATGACTTTCCAGGAAAGGAATTTTAAGGAGGTAGTGGCTAAGGGTTCAAAGGGCGGCTTCATAAGCTGACCAAGAACTACGTTTAAGTGCCATGCCACTGGAGGAGGCCGAATGGGAGGTTTAGTTAAAGTTAGACCTCTCATGAATCTTGCAATAAGAGGATGAGAGGAAACAGATTGTCCATTGATAGGCTGAAGAGATGCTGCAATAGCACTCAAATGGACTCTTACAGAATTGGTTTTAAGTCCTGCATTGGAAAGATGCAGGAGATATTCAAGTAAAGAAGTTAAAGGTAGTGCTAGAGGGTTAAGACCTTTGTTAGCACACCAAATTGAAAATCTTTTCCATTTAAAAGCATAAGAACGCCTGGTGGAAGGTTTCCTCGATGCATGGAGGATATCCTTCACCTGTTAAGAAAGATTCAAGTCTTGAAGGTCTAGGCCTTCAGTAACCAAGCTCTAAGGTGAAGGGACTTGGGGTTTGGGTGCCACAAAGTCCCCTCCTCTTGAGACAGAAGGTCTGGAGCAGCTCCCAGATCCAGGGAGGGTGTCTGGGAGAGATGCAGAAGTAGAGGGTACCACACTTGGCCTGGCCAGCGTGGAGCTATGAGGATCATGGATCCTTGATCCCTCTGAAGTTTGAATAGAGTCTTGGGAATCAAGGGAATGGGTGGAAAGGCATATAGGAAGGCCTGACCCCAATGAAGGAGGAAGGCATCCTTGGCCTGAGCTCCCTGACACGGAATCCTGGAACAGAACCGGGGAAGTTTGGCATTGTACGGACTTGCAAAGAGGTCTATGTCCGGGGTCCCCCATTCTTGAAAGATTCTGAGTACCTGATCCATGTGCAGGGACCATTCGTGTGGCAGCAGGACTCGACTGAGTCTGTCTGCCCAAGAGTTTTGGATTCCTGGGAGGTACACTGCCAGGAGGTGGATCCCATGCTCTCTGGCGAAGGCCCAGAGTTTTAGAGCTTCGTTGCAAAGCGACAGAGAGCCAGTCCCTCCTTGTTTGTTTACGTAGAACATGGCTACTTGATTGTCGGTATAAACAAGGACTGTCATGTTGATGAGGAGGGTATGAAAGACCTTGAGAGCAAGGAGAATTGCTCGCAGCTCCAAAAGGTTGATATGAAAGGTGGTTTCCTGTGGAGACCAAAGGCCCTGAGTGGAGAGGTCTTGGAGATGAGCTCCCCAGCCTGTTTGGGAGGCATCTGTAGTGAAAGTTGCTTGGGGGTAACACAGGTTGGAAGGGGGCCCCCAACAACAGATTTTGAGTGGATACCCACCATTGGAGAGACCAAAAAAGACGTTTTGAGGTTGCTATTTGGTCTGAGAGAGCTCCTGATGCTTGGGTCCACTGTGTGGACAAGGTCCATTGAGCTGCTCTCATATGTAGGCGAGCATAAGGCACTACATGAACTGTGGATGCCATGTGACCTAGCAGTTGTAGCATCTCTCTGGCAGTCAAGTGGCTTCTGGACTGAATTTGAGAGGCCAAGTGCACTAGACGGTTGCAACAGGCCTGAGGAAGATAGGCCCTTGCAGTGGTAGTATCTAGCCAAGCCCCGATGAACTCTAGGGATTGAGTAGGGGTGAGTTGAGACTTTGGCAGATTGATGACAAGTCCCAGATACTGCAGTATGCGTCTGGTGTGGTCCAGGGAAGTCTGAGCCTCGGACTGAGATGGAGCTCGGATGAGCCAGTCGTCCAGGTACGGGAAGACAAAGATCCCCAGAGTGCGTAGAAATGCAGCTACTATTGCCATGCATTTGGTAAATACCCTTGGAGCAGAGGCTAGACCGAAGGGGAGTACTCTGTATTGGAAATGTTTTCCCTGGAACATGAACCGTAGGAATTTTCTGTGGGATGGATGGATGAGTATATGTGTGTACGCATCCTTGAGATCTAGAGAACAAAGCCAGTCCTGACTCTGTAGGTATGGAAGGAGAGTACCTAGAGAAAGCATTTTGAATTTCTCTTTGTAGAGGAATTTGTTCAATTCTCTGAGATCCAGAATGGGTCTGTATCCCCCTGTTTTCTTGGGAATCAGAAAATAGGGGGAGTAGAAACCTGACCCTTGTTGAGGAAGAGGAACCTCTTCTATTGCCCTTTGGGCGAGAAGAGTGGTCACCTCTTGTCCCAACAGGTACAGGAGAGATGGGGGAGAATTGAATTGTCTCACCATGGTATGGGGAGGAAGGCTGGAGAAATGTAGTTTGTAGCCCTCTCTGATGATAGAGAGGGTCCACGGTTCTGATGTGATTTGTTCCCATCTGGGAGCAAAATGAGCCAACCTTCCTGGAATGGTGAGAGGTTCTGGCTGTTGCAGAGCCAGAAAGGGTAAGTTCTCTAGAACCAAGTCAAAAACCCTGAGGAGGTTGGGACTGCTGGATTGTAGCAGCCCCTGTGGCCTTTGTTCTGGCCTGCTTAGTTTGCTGACGCTTAGGAGCAAAGCGAACTTGGGAAGATTGCTGGCCAGTATTTGTGGAAAATCTGGTCTTTTTATAGAAAGTTTTCTTAAAAGGTTTTTTCTTGGCAGGGGTAGAGGTAGACTTAGAAAGTCTATCTAAAGCAGCATTCTCTGCATCCATTTGAGTGGCTTTGATTTGCCACTCTTTGCCAAAGAGATTTTCACCTGTACAGGGCAGATTGCCCAAGCCTTCTTGTACCCACGGTTCCAAATCAGAGGCCTGGAGCCAAGCCAGTCTGCGAGCAGCTATGGCTATGCCAGAGGCTCTGCTTGCCCCCTCAAAAGAGTCAAAGGCTGCTCTGTTGGAGAACTTGGAAACATCTTGAGTGTGCTTTAGCAAAAGAAGGAATTCCTCCTGTTTATCCTCTGGGATAAAGGGGAGAAATTGACGTATCTTTAATGCAATCTCTTTCAAAAACATGCCCATATAAAGGCTGTATGAATTGATTCTGGCAATAAGCATGCTAGCTTGGAAGATTTTTCTCCCAAAAGCATCCAGAGTCCTACATTCTCTTCCTGGAGGGGTAGAAGAGTGTCTTTTGATACTCTTTATCTTTTTCATAGCAGACTTCACCACAATAGAGTGGTGAGGAAGCTGAGTTTTTTGAAAACCAGGAGAAGGAGGAACCCGATACATGGTGTCCAAACGTCGAGAATGTGGAGATAGGGTAAGAGGAGCCTCCCACAAATACATCATGTGTTCTTGAAGAATTTCATGTATGGGTAAGGTGGCTGCCTCTTTAGGAACCTTAGAGTATCCTAAAATATCTAATTTCTTTGCTCTAGGTTCCTTTTCTGAGGATACAGATATGGAGAGTCCTTTAGCTACTTCAATAATGAAGTCTTGAAAGGACAAATCCTCTGGAGGAGACATTCTCCTTTTTGGAGAAGAGGGCTCCTCCAGGAAGAGTGAAAGAGACGTCAGCAGAATCATCTGAGGTATCAGACTCTTCAGAGGATTCAAAGTATCGTCTATTTGCTTCCAGAGATCGATACGTGTACTGATCGGTACCGACATCGGGCGTACCGGGTATCGGAGTGGTATCGAAGAAAGCTCCGGAACCGGAGACCAGAACCGGCATGCTATTGGAAGTAGATGCTCTGGGTACCGGTATCGGAGTCGGAACCGATTGTCGCGGTACCGATGGCGGTGCAGCATTAATGAAAGTCAGTAAGGCCTGCTGCATGGATTGTACCGTAGTACCCATAGCCGCCACAACTGCCTGGAAGTCGGTACCGGTGTTAGCCGGTACCCCAGAGCAGTCTAACAGGAGATCGGTCGAGGCCGTGCCATCGATGTCTACCTGTAACCCCATAGGAGGAGCTTTGGAAGCCGGAGCTTCCCGCCGGGGCTTTTTGGCTGGGGCAGGGTCCTCAGGGTCAATTGCAAGGGCCTCTCGCTGCTTAGAGGGAGATTTGCCTTTTGAGGACTTGCCCGAAGAATGTTTGGTTACCTGAGATCCATCAGGAGAAGAAGACCTGGAGGATGTTGATGCTGGAGTATCGGTAGAAAACAGCATATGAAATTTATTTGCTCTGTTCTGTAAGCCCCTTTTGGACATCAGAGAGCAGGATGGACAATCCGGAATGGAATGGTCAGGCCCCAAACATTTAAGACACCACTCATGGGTGTCTGTAATTGAAATAGTACCGGTACACTTAGTGCATTTTTTAAAACCAGAAGCTGGTTTTTCCATGAGGGAGACCTGAGAAGGCCTAGAGGCCTCACAGAAAAAATACACCAAGTGTAGGAAAAAGTAATATATTATTATTTTTTTTTATTTTTTAAAATAAACGAAAAAAAGGACCGGCGGTACCGGTCCGGAATCGGGGAAGGCAGACACGCGGTCAAAGAAACAAATTAAAATAACAATTTCTTCAGCGGTGACAGGAACACGACCTGCTGGCTCCGTGGAAAAAGAACTGAAGAGAGTTGGTCAGGAAGGCGGGAAGGCAGCGCGCATGCGCTGTGGGAGGCCCCAAAAGCTTCCTTTCTGGGAAGCTGGGGAGCTTTCCCGCGCAGGCTCTGTTGGTTCCGACGTACCCATATGTGAGGACTCATTCCTGCTTGTTCCTGGAGATAATATTTTCCCTAAAAGTATAGTTAAGCTCTGAAATTTGTTGACAGAGGATGTGGTAAAAACAATCAGTGTAGCTGGATTTAAAAAAGGTTTGGACAAGTTCCCAGAGGAAAAGTTCAGAAACTGTTATTCCTTATCATCCTGCTAGTTCAGTCCAGATGAATGGGTTATACTCCCTTGCCAGCAGGTAGAGGCAGACTTAAGCAACTTTCAGTGATGCTATCAGCTGGTATATCATTTGGTGCAGCACTAAGAGAATCCAGTAGTTTTATGCCTCCAGCAGGGGGCAAGGTGTGCGGACTGGTACAACAGTATCACAGATAGACCTGACTCGTTGCCCATACTACAATGCAGAGGTTTCAGGATGGAATCCAGAAGGGCCCAATGTGCTTGGAATGAGAGGATGCCCTTGACTTCTCAATCTGACAGCCATCCAGATCCAGTCCTATTTCCCAGGGGTTACAATTGTTTGGTGAGCCTGAAGAGGTGAAAATAGTTATGTTGAACTATATCCAAAATAGTGAGGCTGAACTGCTTCCAGAATAATTATGTTAGACTACATCTGCTGAATGTTCCCCTTCAGCTATCACCAATAAATTATTAAGAATAAAGTCCAGTTACCTTTGTTGTGTGTACTGTGATAAAGTATACTGAACACCTTAATTTTAGTATGAAGATCACAGCAAATTTGAAAGCATTTGAAAGAACTTCGCCAGTAGATTAAACACGACTGTCTGCTGTCAGTATGTTGTTTTTCTAGCAATTATCACTGTTTGCCAACAGGGAATTCTTTTAATGTGGGTCACTATCCCCAGAAGGGGAACCAGTACTTTTAAGGCCTGACTGAAATCCAACAAATGAATACAAATTTTGCCATTCTATCAGCTGTCCCCAACAGTAATCCCACCTGTTCAAACATATCAAACCTACTTGCTTAGCATTGCTAACATGCCCCACCTACTCATTCCATGCACTCAGACATATCGTACTTAGCAGTCACTGATTTACAGTTCACATGGATCTATTAATTAATTACTGGAACCTAAATGAAACTGTAAGAATCTGAACTATTTTGTATCCTTACTATGAACTGTTGTTGTTGTTCAGTGCCGTTGAGTCGGTGTCGACTCATGATGATCCTCTTATAACTTTGTAAACCGTTTCTATAAAAGATCCAAGAGGCAATATATCAAGAAATAAACTAAACATTCTGCAATCATTCATTCGTTACCCTCACAGTCACATACTCACAAACACATTGCATCCACTTCCCAACTCAACATACTCCTCAGTCACTCTACACATGCAGCCAGGGGCGGCTCTATGAGGCCGAATGAGGCGGTGGTCTCAGGCGGCAACTTTTTGGGGGCGGAAAAAATTGCCCCCAAAAAGACTGCCTCCCTCGGCCTTCAAAATAAAAAAAAATAAAAAAACAGCCACAGACGCTGCTGCCACTGCCGCTGCCGCAGCAGCAGAATGAAGTGCCCTGTGGCCCACCGCCTCCCTGGAAGAGCCCTGCCTTCTATTTCCCCTGTGCCACGCCGGCTCAGCTTTGCAGAGCCACAAAGGGAGAGTATTTCCCTTTCCCGCAGCTCTGTTAAAGTTGAGCCCGCCGGCACTGATGGGAAACAGCAGCTTCTGTGACCGTTTTTTTTGTTTCAATTTCTATTCAGAAGGTCAGGCTGGGCTGGGGGAGGGGATAGCACTGGAAATAGTAATAGGCTGATGGGGGGAGAGCTGGGACTGGTAATGGGCTGATTAGGGGGGCTAGGATAGGAAATGGGCTGATTGGGGGCTTAGGACTGGAAATGGACTTATTGGTGGGGTTAGGACTGGTAATTGGCTGATGGGGGGCTAGCACTGCAAATGAGCTAAGACTGGTAATGGACTGATTGGGGGGCTAGGACTGGAGTGGGCTGATAAGGGGGATGTAATCTTCTGACTTGTAATCTTCTTGTCTAGTAATCTTCTTGTCTAGCCTCCACTTGGTCCTGGGTTCATTTCACAGAGACAGTAAGGTAAGCATTACAAATAAGATAACCAAACAGGTGTGGCTTGGAAATAGGTCTTTATGTAGTGTCATGCTTCCCCTGCCTAAGGCCGATGGCTTTATAGCAGGGGTGACCACAGTTTTGCTTTCAAGTGTCCTTATTACTAGCTAGCAGCAAGGGTTGCTGGGACATGTAGTTTCAGGCACACTCTTTCACAAAATGTGTTGTGGCACAAGGGTCTTTTGAAACAGATAAATTTATTTTTGTGGGTTTTCCCTTTCACATGGGTTCTTTAGGCATAAGACAAAGCATAGAATTCTTCTCCAAATTAACAGGAAAATATGAGCAAATAAAAAGCAGAAATAAAGTGGAAAAACTGTTTCTTCACAGTAACTCAAAACAATTTTGTAGTTCTCCTCAGACAAAGCTTGTTTAACGTAAATCCAATTCTTCTATATTACACAGAGAACAATCCATCTCATAGGAATCAGGTGACTCAGGAACATCAGCTACATTAATAATCATATCTTCACATTCATCCTCACGGCTCTGCTGAGGAGAACTTCTGCACTGCAATCCTGGAATAACTTCCTGCAGCTGTTCTAGCAAGTTTCCTCTCTCTATAGCCGTGACAGCTTCTAATTCAGGGGAATGGTTATCACGTAAGCTCTTCTTAATAGTCCTTATATCAGCATTAAATCATTTATCCCAAGTGCTTCTGCTAGGAGATTTTACAGCCGTGCTATCATGGCATTTGTTAGCACTTGTTTTCAATTGTTTCACAATGTCCTTTACAAGACCCTGGCTAGGAAGTAAATCCGACGTACCTTCTCTGCTGGCACTGCCCTGTCTGTGCTTGGAGCTTTCTTCCCTTCTACAGGCAACTGGCTTGACCCTGTCTTCAGGAAGCTCCCACAACGGCTTTGGCTTAGCTTTAAGATAACAAGGAAAGGACCCACCAGAATCTCCCTTGGCTGGAGCTGGATTCCAAGACTTTCCTGTCTGCTGCCTTCCTGTTTGCCTTCGTTGCTGAAGTGGCTTAGACCCTTGCAGAGGCTTCTCTCTGCCTTCTTGCCTGTCCAGTTTCTCTTGGCTGTTCTCCTGTCGGCTATTCCTCTGCCGGCTGTTCTTGCTGATCTCCTGTTGGCTGTTCTGCTCTCGGCTGTTCTCACTCATCCGAAAGACTAGCTCTGAAGCTGGTTTAAAATGGCTTCCTTGTGCAGGCACGACCTTCTGGTTAGTCAGGTGCACCTCGTTAGAGCTGCTTTCAGCTCTTACGTCATGACTATGCTTGAGCTGCATTCTGTCTGAAAGCTTCCTGCTGCCATGGAAACCTGGCTTGCTCTGACTTTTAAAGGTGCAGTGCTCACTATTCTGCCATTCCATCTGCTCAGGAATGCTTTCGGTATCACAGTAGCAATAGGCTTATTACATAGTGAAGTAAGAGGGAATAGTCTATATGAAAGACTCTGTGTGTGTGAGAGAGAGAGGTAAGAACATGTGGGTCAGAGCCTCATGGCAAGGTGTGTCCGATGAAAATAGGAAGAGAGAGAGAGAGAGGGGGGAGGGGTGAAGAGAATTGATTATCAGAGCCTCCTGTCCTTCATGTCCGATGAATAGTGGAAGAGAGAGAGCAACAGGAAGTGTTTCTGTCCTTTATAGTGAATTCTCTAGCAACTCCCTTTGAGGTCTGCTATTGTTTCGAGCCACTCCCTTTGAGGTCTGCTATTCTTGATTTAGCAGGGAGGGGCTGCAGACCATTCTCAACAGGCCCTGAGACTGACATCAATAGGGGGTCAGAGTTAATCTCATCTTGTAAACTGCCCTATTACCTTTGGAGACTGAAATCACCAGAATAACACAGCTGCATGAAATCCAAGGTCTGGGGAAAAAGCCATGACTCCTATGTCATGTACTCTGACATCTCCCACACCTTTTTTTTTTAAATTTATTATTTGTGCTTGGAAATGGTGGAAACAAGCCTGTGGTACCTGTCCCAGCTGCCATTACATGATAGTAGGCAGCTTGCCTAATACCTCCTGTATTAAATACCTTGCTATGTCCAGCAAGTCCCCTGTCCTGCACAATACTGTCTCTAGTGTTCTAGAGATAAACAAGTCTCCTTATGAGTCCAAACCTCGTGTCTTAGGTAGGGTAGCCACTACTGGGGGGGGGGGGGGAACCCAATATGCTACCTCCGTGCCCATCTTAGAGAGCGTGAACAGTGCATAAGGGCTGCAGGAATTTTTGAGGAGGTTAAAGCCAAAAGGTACCAGGATACTGTGAGTGAGGATAGGAAGCAATACTAGACTGCAGCTGACTCTGGTATTCAGTGTAATAGGAAATGCCAAATTAGCCTGGATGTAGGGGTGGATGCTGGAGAAATTCAGTGTAACTACCTTAAAATGTTGTTGTTCTGTATGACATGCGCTGCAAGGATATGTACATTTGTTTCATTTTACAACACAGGAAAATTATGATAATGCACAGAAATATTTGTACAGACGTTAAAATAATAGGGTGAATAAAAACATTAAAAACATGATCAGCAGTAGGTGAGTCCAACAACTTGTTGAATGTGTCCATTCTCATAAGTGATGGTGTGATTCACTTCAGTGGATGTTGTTTTAAGGTGATCAATATAGGCATGGAGTTCTGTAAAGTTGAGCAGTTTATGTAGTGTCTCTTCTCCCATGCCAAGTGGTAAGGGATGCACAGCATATGAGATAAAGTCTGGAATGTCCATAGAGTCATTGGTAACCAGCGGTGTGGAATAAGTTGTCCTGTTAATGGTGATGGAGATCAGTGGTGTATGACTGCACCAGATATTGTTTGGTAAATAGTTTGAACTGTACAACAAAGTGTTCTTGGGAAGGCAAATGTCATGCATTCTGGGAGCAATCGAAAAAGAAACATTCTGGGGAAAGAACAGATGAAAACAAAAGTGTCCAGTTCCAAGGTAATACAAACTGTGTGAGGTAGTCAGGGAATATGAGAGCTTAACAGTCAGGGAGCAAGAGGAGGAATTGTTCCAGCAGGAGGTGTCAGCCTCTTTAAACTGGTGAGGTTGACACTTGAACTGAAACGTAGTCTGCTCACACAAACTGGGGTCCATCGGCTTGAATGAAGTCCAGGTGTCGTCCAGTGGCTGCACCCATGTGAGATGGTCCACAAGATACAAAAGTATATTATCAAACTGCACCCCAATATTAACAACAGGATAAATAACTGTGTGTTGTCCTGACCATGGGATCAAAGTACAGATAGAGCAGCCTTGTGGTGAACAAATGGGAACACTAACTGTCCACCAATCAAGGTGAGCTATAGCAAATTCAGGTATTTTGGTACTAGCCATATGGATGAGAGATGGTGGCCAGTGTCCTAACTTAGCAGTGATCAGAATTTCCTTTAGTATAGTAATAAGCTCGATCTGTACTTGATCACAGGCAAGAGCCCAGGAAATATTCTTTCCCAATCTATATTCTGCATGTGCTAAGGTAACAATTTTCTGTTCTATAACGGGAGATATAAGAGCAAAGGTATCTACAACTACATTGGACAGTTTAGAGGAAGCTTCATTAATAATATGTTGTGAGGTAAAACCATCAGCAGCATGCTGAGCAGTGGATCCCATTTTATTATGGAGCACCTCTATATCAATTATATTAAGGGCACCCAGTGCAGTCCCTGTGCCACCTAAAATTGTATCAATTACTTCACGCTTGTGTCGAAATTGCTTGGCTCGGGGTGTTACTGACTGCATATCAAACCAAGTATTGAGCATTTGTATGTGGTTGGCAACAAACAGAGCAATTTGGATATTTGTGAGTAACTAGAAACAATTTGGGAAATAGATGCCAAGTAAGAAAATGGTATTCCACATCATATAAAACATCGTGTTGTGCATCATATTTAATCTGAAAGGGATGTCCTTCCTGAAATGGGTGGATATCAGAAAGGCAGAGTACAGGAGGAGCAGAAGTGGTGGGAGGGGTGGGACGAGGGGTGGTAGGTAAACAAGATACATCCAAAAGGAATGAAGTCTCAGTGATGTGCTGTTGATCACTCACAACCCATGTATAAGTTATTTTCCAGGTACCTCTGTCCTGACAGGAAATATTGTACAAAATCAAAGCAGGAGGACCTAGAAAGTAACGTTCTGGGCGTGCCCTCAATTCTTGTGTCCTTTCTAGAGAAGTGGAAACTGGTGGCTCCCACTGTACTTGAGTGATGTTTAATGAATAGAACACTGGCTTGTCCTGTACTGAACAGAAACTCAGGATGACCAGATCCTTTCCTTCCGGGAAAGGTGGGGGTATTTCTTGGTAGCGATACACTCCACCTGTGGAGTTAGCCCAGCCAATCGTGCATATTCGGATGATAGTTCCTGTAATGAGACTTGAGTAGAAGAGAGCAGATACAAGAACAACAGGACACCGAGACATAATAAAAGCTAACTTGTTTCCCTCTACTAGGGGGTAAACTAATGCTCCCCACTTATACTATGTAACAACAAAACAAAACAAAATAATAATAATTTTTACTACTAATTTATATAACTATTAAACACATGTCAACTATACAGCAGAAGTAAATAGTTACCATCCTCAAGCGACTTTTGTTCAGAAAGCAGCTGTCCGTGCTGTCTTCAGGTGGTATCTGAAAACAAAGACTGATAAAACACGTATTACCCATTTGGTTTTAACTGGGTGATGTGTTTCCAGTACTGCTGGTTGTCAGGCATTAGGATCTGGTTTAGGCTTGGGCCTAAGGTATCAGTAACTAAGTATGGTCCCTCCCACTGTGCAGTTCCAAAGGGGAGGTTTGGTCTAGGTCTCATCTCTGCAAGACACTAGTGACAGGGCTTCCTTCGTGTATTCATGAAATATTGATGGGGAATCCTTATATCCCTGTGGAAGCACAGTCCATGCATATTGTTTAAGCACAGTCCATGCATATTGTTTATTCAGCCACTGAAAGGCTGTTTTGTACTGGCATTCAAGGGCCAGGGGCAGACTCCAAAACCCATTGGATATGTCTAAAGCAGAGAAAAATTTACATTTGGGGTTCAGTTTAGAGATCATTTCAGGGTATGAGGCTACCACGGGCACTACAGATTTTGAAACTTGATTCAGGGCACGGAAGTCCATAGTGAGCCTGAAGGAACCCCTGGTTTAACTATCGGCCCGGCTGGTGAATTACATGTGGAAGAAATAGGTCTAATCAGACCCCTCTCCTCCAGTATCTTCACAATTTTAGTCACTGGTTCTATAGCCTGATGAGGTACTGGGTATTGCTTCTGTGGTGGAGGATCCTCACCTTCCAACAGTATTTCTGTGTGCATTTTCCCACAATCTAACTTGTCTTGAGCCCAGACCGGAATATCAGCCACCTCTGAGGGAATTACACACAGATCATACTGCTGAGCTGCCTTGGTGCACTGAGTTGCTAACTGCATGGGAATGACTTCATGCACTAAAGTTTTAGAAGCACTTGAAGTTCCTGAATACTGCCACAATTTAAGATTAGCCATATCCACCACCAAATTTAACTGGTTGAGAACATCAATTCCAATTATTTCTTTTGGTGTGTTCACTATAGTGGAGGTAGTGGTTTCCAACATTTCCTTGTTTTGTTCACTGTGCACAGGGATACCCCATTTAACTGGGATAGCCACACATTTGGAAGCTGTGTCATTAATTCCTTGAATTTCATAAATTTCCATATTTTTCTGATCTGCAGTGGGAGAAGCTCTGTTAGTAAAACTAATTCCAGCCCCTGTGTCAATCAAAGCTAGTTTATCCTGACCCCCTATTCTACTGATAACATTGGGGCTTCCACAAGAGTCCAGTATCAAGGATGTTACAAACCTTAAACTGTATTCTGGGCCTGTGTCTGTTTCATCATCCAGAGGCTCTGGAATTGAGTCCTCTGCTGAGAGAACGGAGGCAGGCTGGGCTATGAAGGCTTGAGACATTTTGATATCTGAACTCAAGAGGTCAGGACATCCCTATGCACTAGCCTTGTGTTTTCTCCTGAGCTGCTTGTATGTCCTGTTTTAATTTATCTATTTCTATCTGCAGTATGTGTTTGTCTTGTTCCCATTTAATTTTCTCCTTTTCTAATCCATCTCTCTGTGCTTTGAGCTCTTGAAAGGGGATGTAACCTGAGGAGTTTCTAAAAGTACCTCTGCTTTGTCCTCTCCAAGGTGTCTGTCCCCTGTATCCTTTGTCTGTGCTTTTTGTGTGTTGGGAGGATCCCTCGGCTTGCCACTTCCGTGCTTCTGATACTGTAATGACCTGCGAGGGCTGGGTCTTCCAAACAGACCCAATTCTGAGCATTAAAGTATCAAAAGGGGTTGCTTCAGGGTCTTCAGAAAATAACAGAAGGTGTTTTGTAATCTCAGGGGATAGCAATTCTAATAAAAATGCCTTATGCTTGTTCTCCCCATAATCTTCTGCATTGGGCCAGGACTCCTGCTCATTAAGAACTGCTTTAAAAATCCAGGCTCTATATGCAAACTCTTCCAGTGTATCATTTGGTAGAGGTGAAATAATTTTAAATACTTGCATTGGGGAACAGTGAAATAGTTTCTCAATGCCCCTTTTAACCAACTGGTATGGGTGAGTGAGAGAGCCAACTTTATAATAGTGTGGTCCCAGAGCCAGATGCATAAGTCTATCAAAGTCTGATTGTTTTCTTCTGTATTTCCCTAGACCCCAGTGAATCAGAATATCAATGGCCCATTTACACCAATGATTTACATTAAAAGGCATAGGGCCAATTTTCTCAATTATTTTTTCCATGTCTCTGTCTTTTAAATTGTCCTGCAGCATCACTTTGACTGGTGCTCTGAGTTCAGTACTGGGTGCCATGTCTAAGTCATCTGAATTATCCTCCTGACACAGATCCTGATTATTGCTCTGTTCTGACTGAGATAAACTGTCAGTCCTAAGTCCAGCTATGCATACTTTAGTATTCTTTTGTTTCTCAATAGCTTGTATGCATGGCTGATAGGGTGTGTCATAGGCATAAGGGGCTGATGGAGAAATGGGCGTATATTTATTCTTTTGTTTCTCAATAGCTTGTATGCATGGCTAATAGGGTGTGTCATAGGCATAAGAGGCTGAGGGAGGAGTGGGTGTTGGCCAGGGCGTATATTTCTTTTGTCTTTCAGAGGCCAATTGATCCTTAACGTGCTTCAATTCAAGTTTAAGTGCTTCTAATTGCTCACTAACAGTTATAAAAGAATTTGTGGCTTGGATCACTTGAGTCCTTTGCATAGAGATGCAAATTTGTGCCTCCTCAAGGTCTTTGGTCAATTGGGTACACTGAGAAGTCAGTTCAGTATTGTCCTGTTTCATGCTAATGAGCCCCCTGCACATGCCTTGGATAAAAAGGCATTTTCTTTTATTTGTTTTCTTTTTGAATTCTTGATCATGGTTTAACATTTGTCTTTGAATATTATACCATGATGACTCAGGGAATTCACCTTCAAGGGGACCACCTTTCCTCTTACAGTATGAAACTACAATTTCTTTAAGTTCTTTAAAATCAAAGGCTTCCATATTTGATACTGCAGAAAAGAGTTGGTACAGGGGCCTACGCTTATGTTTTTATTTGTTTTATGAGACTATAATAATGTGCAACCTTGGAAGGAGGAATGCTCACTTTTATGAAGAAGTGAGACTTAGAATTATAGTTGGAATGGTATAAATTTTATGGGTGTTCAGTACAGAGTACTGGCATAAAGACCATGCCTTAAAATTATACCTGAATAAAAGTGCTTATCAGCTTTTAACAGGGTGGAAGTTTAGGATGAAGTTATAGTAAGAAGGGTGTTAGGAGATTAACAAAAATGTCAGTTATTGTATCAATTGCAGCCAGCTTTAAGCCTGCTCTCACTAAGATACTTACTGAGAGGAGACAGAGAAATAAAAGTTAAAAGGGACAGGAGGTAATAGCTTTATCAGGAAAGATGTGTACCACTTCCAAACTAAATCTGGACTATCTCTCTGTCTTTTCTTAGCAGCTCAAATACTAGGGAAAAATCTGTAACAAGCCTCTACATAAAAATAAGACAATTGCAAGCCACCCTATGTAATTTCTCTAGGTGTAGGTAATAATTAAAATTCAGGATTATTACAGAGCCTTTTGACAATAAAAATCTCACCTTGTCTAACCCACAAAACAAAGTTATCACTGGAACTTTTCACTAAATCCAGCCTGTAACCACAATTGTAATTTGTAAATGGTCACATGGGCTTTTGATTTTCCTGTTGCACTCTGTCTGAAATCCACTTTAATGTATCAAACAAAATTATTACTTACCCAACTGGAGATCTGCTGTGAAGTCTGAGATGGCCCCAAAAATGTAATCTTCTGACTTGTAATCTTCTTGTCTAGTAATCTTCTTGTCTAGTCTCCGCTTGGTCCTGGGTTCATTTCACAGAGACAGTAAGGTAAGCATTACAAATAAGATAACCAAACAGGTGTGGCTTGGAAATAGGTCTTTATGTAGAAATAGGCTTATTACATAGTGAAGTAAGAGGGAATAGTCTATATGGAAGACTCTGTGTGTGCATGTGTGTGTGAGAGAGAGAGGTAAGAACATGTGGGTCAGAGCCTCATGGCAAGGTGTGTCCGATGAAAATAGGAAGAGAGAGAGAGAGGGGGGAGGGGTGAAGAGAATTGATTATCAGAGCCTCCTGTCCTTCATGTCCGATGAATAGTGGAAGAGAGAGAGCAAGAGGAAGTGTTTCTGTCCTTTATAGTGAATTCTCTAGCAACTCCCTTTGAGGTCTGCTATTCTTGATTTAGCAGGGAGGGGCTGCAGACCATTCTCAACAGGCCCTGAGACTGACATCAACAGGGGGTCAGAGTTAATCTCATCTTGTAAACTGCCCTATTATCTTTGGAGACTGAAATCACCAGAGTAACACAGCTGCATGAAATCCAAGGTCTGGGGAAAAAGCCATGACTCCTATGTCATGTATGCTGACAGGGGACAGGACTGGAAATAGGCTGGGACTGGAAATGGGCTAATGGGGGAGAGGAGGAGAGTGCTGCTAGCCCTGGAAGAAAACTAGGAGCTAGGGCTACAAATGGGCTGATGTGGGGGGATGGGAGAATAGGACTGGAAGGGAGCGGATACTGAGAAGGTCTGCCAGTGGAAGGAGGGGGCAGGAAGGGAGCTGACACGGGGGAAGGAGGGGGCTGGAAAGGAACTGATATGGTGGGGGAAGGAGTGGGCTGGAATGGAGCTGAGACCTGGGATGTACTGAAGGGGGGACTGGAAGGGAGCTGACACTTGGGGATGGGAATGGTAAGTGGCTGGGTAATGGGGAAGAGGCTGGAAGGGAGCTGACATGTGGGAATGGCACTGGAAGGGGGATAGACAGAGGGTAGGGTGACTGGAAGGGAACTGACTGGGGGGGGTGGCACTGAGAATGGACGTGAGCTGATACCTGGGATGGTATTCGGACTAGAAAGGGCTGGACAGTGGGGAAGGTGGGGGACTGGAAGGGAATGGACACCAGTGGCAGTTGTGGGAATGCAAGGTGGTTGACATTGGAAGGTACTGGGAGGGGAGGACTGGAAAGCGGGCTGATACTGGGGAGGGTTACTGGAACTGGAAATGGGCTGATGGAAGGAAGTGAAGAAAACAAAAGAAGAGATAAGAAATGGCAGATGGACCATAGACCACAGAAAGAGAGCTAAGAGAAGACAGGAAAGCAGAAGCCTCAGATCGGGACCAGCATGATCAGAGAATAAAATGGTCAGAGAACAAAGGTAGAAAAATAATTCTATTTAATTTTAGTGATTGGACTTTGTGCTATCTTTATATTTTACACAGTATGGGGGAACTGCATCTCTTATTTATCTGATGTTGCACTGCATGCAGAGTCTGGCTTCTTGGGGTTTCAATCTAAATTTTGTCTACATATTTTTATTTTTACTTTAGATTGTGGTTACTTATTCTCTACTTGATGAGGGTCTGTGTTCTGAGTGTGTGACTGAGGCCAGGTGTTCTGTTAACATGGAGTTTGTACATAAAGATCTATACTGTACTGTAGTAATTTGAGTTGTTCAGCTTTTCAAATAGGTGTATGGATGTTCTAGGGCCCACTGAAGTATTTACAGTGACCTTTTTTTAGATGGGCTCCTTATGTGAGTTTTGGAAGTTGGTGCTGATATGGTATGGTATGGTAGATGCGCTCTTTGTTGAAGGGTTTTGTATTAGTTCACAATATGCCTGGTACTGGAGAATGTTTGTTGTTGCTGTTGTTGTTAGTGAGAAGATCAGAATCAGATTTTTTTAAAGATATTGAGTTATGTGGGTGTATGTCCTGGTTCTGCTCTGCACCCACTGTGGATGCAAAAAATTGAAAGAAAGCTTGATTGTACCAGGTTGGATACAGTCAGGCCCTGTGAATAACATTATATTGCTATAATTCCTAAGAAAGAGTTAAATATCATTTGTAGTTCCTTATTTAATATCATCCTTGAAATACTCTGTAGAAGAAATTGGGTAAAAGGTTCCAGATAGCATAAACATTAGCCTATGTTATTAGAAAGATAAGTAAAAGGCAAGTTGTTTACCTAGCTTCACAGTCTCGCTGTCTCTGGTCAGAGATATCAGACTGTCAGTGTTAGAATTAATTAGAATTAAGGCCTACATAGTCATGCCTGAGAATATATGTATGTCTTTTTAGGATGGTCTATGACGTGCATGCCTATAGAAAAGTATATTATGAATATACGTAACACTAGACGTAGAATAAAATATGTATATTATGAATATACGTGATGTGAGACATAGAATAATAAAGTGAAATTATGCTGTGTAATGGAATCATTACCTATAAATAAAGAGGCCTAAAGCTTTGATTTCAGAGTAAACATAGGCAAACGCCTAGCTTGCTCTCCCAAAGCGCTTTGGTCCTGTGTTTATAATACACCCGCAAGGAACCACCATCACCAAGCAAGACATTTCGGAAGACTCCACCCCACAAGAAGCAGACTCCGCCACTAAATCAGAGCCTACCGCAGTATGGAGTACTTTCCAGCAATTAGAAGAACAACAGATAGTAAACATCATAACCAATTTAAAATCCACCACCTCCCCTCTTGACCCATGCCAAGCAGCCTGGATAAAAACAAGTAAGAAAGAAATCGAACAACCAATCTCCTACTTGGTAAACCAGTCCCTCCAACAAGGTACAATGCCAGCACATCTCAAAAGATCGATTATAAGACCCGTCTTAAAAAACAAAACCCTCAACAAAAGTGATCCCGCATCCTATCGCCCAATCTCGAGTATATCCTTCCTGGCCAAAACAATCAAAGGCAGTGCAACAGCAGCTGCAGGACCACATCGACGACAGGAAAGCCTTAGATATGCATCAATATGGGTTTCGTCAGCATCACGGAGTAGAAACCCTTCTGATGGCACTCCTTGACAACCTCATCAGGGGCCTCGAAAACAGAAAGGTGATGTTCATACTTATATTCATTGACATCTCTGCTGCATTTGATACAGTACACCACGGCATCCTCCTAAACCGCCTTGCATCCATAGGTATAACAGGGACCCCACTGAAGTGGTTTCATCATACATATCAAACAGGATGCAACAAGTACAATTCAATGACGAAAAAGCCGACGCCTTCCCCCAAACCCAGGGGATACCTCAAGGGTCTGCCCTATCATCTCTCCTGTTCAATTTGTATTGTCACAGAGCAGACTCATTAGTGACCCCTGTGGCGACAGATGAAATTGCAGTTCAAGAAAATACTGATGTTTGGGGAAAGCACAGGATAGAAAGTTGCCATGGGCAGCGTAAGCAAGTGAGGTCACGAGCTAGGGAGACACACCCAGCCAGTAGAGAAGCCAAGAGATTCTCACCTGATTCTAATCAGCTGGGGGGTGGTGCAGCTAGGAAACACCTAGATAAGCTCAGCTCACAAGCAGAGAACCAGACCCAGGATAGGACTCTGAACCAGAACCAGGCTAAGACTCAGAAGGGGAGACAGCCTAGGTCTCTGAATGGAAACAGAAATAGAAGAAGCTGGATGAATGGAGAGGACGAGAGAAGCTGTGAAGAGAGCAAGTCTAATTACCATTTTGGAAGCCTGAACGGAGGTCTGAGTGAGTCCGGTGAATGCTTGAATGAAAGGTACAGACAGCTTGACACAGAAAGTGAGAGTGAATATAACAGCCCAGATTGGAACAGAGCCAGAAGGAAAAAGGTACAAGCCAGGAAGTTTTATTCTTGTCCAAAAAGGGGAAGCACAGGGCTTGGCTATAAAGGACAGTTTGAAGTCCAGAAGCCATCCAAAGCCAGCTTAAGGGAAGCAGAGAAGCTTCATTACCCTTATCATTCACAAGAGAAAGAGAAAGCTTTTTACCTTCAGAAGTAAACCACTCTGAGAGATACGTGAGGCACAGAGTTTCAGAAGGGCTGCCGTTAGAAGCTCCAGCTGTTTCCAGGGTCCTAAACAGAGCAGAGCCTAGAGCTGAAGTAATTCCTTCTAAAAGCTGGGCAAGGGAATGTTTTAACTTGCCTAACAGGTATCAGCAGAGGGGAGGCTCTTACCAGGAAAACCTCAGTAAATGTGGTAACAGCAAACAGCTTTACCCTAGTGAAAGAAAAGTACGTCACAGCCAGGACGGACTGTTTGCCAAGCTTCCACAGGAGGAAGATAAAGAGGTGTCAATTCCTGTTGAGGAACCTATGCAATATGAGACATCTATAATAGAAGACACCATTGAACAAATGGACTGTAGCCTTTCTTTAGCAGACAACATAGTCTCACTGAGATAGGAAGGAATAAGAAGCCTGACAAGGTGAAGGGAAGGCCTTATTCCTGGCTGCTACAGGTCTGTGTTTTGAATATATTTTGTTTTGTTAAGAAGCTGAAAGAAAGCCATTTTTGTGTTACAGTTTTCTTTCTGTTATACCCAAGAAGGGTTATGTTTCTTTATTTTTGTACATATTGAGATATCCTATTGGGAAAGGGAAATAAAGCCCTATTTAACCTTACATCAGTTTTCCACGACTAATTTGTAACTGGCAGCAACTACAACTACCAGAAGGCCAGTTACACTGAGGCCCAGTGCAGTACCTTGTTTTACCGGCAGGTGCACAGAGAGGGCTCACGACAGTATATAAAACCGGTCTGCGAAATCTTTCAAAGGCACAACATCAATTACCACATCTATGCAGATGATGTGATGCTGTATACGCAACTTGACATAGCACAACCGGATTTCACCCCTCTGGAAGAATGCCTCAACATGCTCCAAACTTGGCTTCAACAAAACAACATGTCAATAAACCACAAGAAAACAGAAGTCATGTTTATCTCCAAAAAAACCGATTTCATCCCGCCCACCACAGTAACCCTTAACAAAAACATATATCATACAAAGCCTGCAATAAAATATCTAGGGGTCCTACTGGACAGCAACCTAAGGATGGATAAACACCTCCGAGCAACCAACCGAGCCATTTTCCACAAATTGTAAGTTCTTCAACCACTTCGCAATATCCTTGAGAAATCTGACTTCAGAACTGTTGCGCAAGCCCTCATCATTCCTCACCTAGACTATTGCAACGCCATTCTGCAAGGCCTTCCCAAGAGCACCCTAAATATCTTGCAAATGGCTCAAAATGTTGCTGCAAGAGTCATCATGGAAAAAAGCGTCTCTGAACACATCACGCCAGTACTAATGGAGCTGCATTGGCTCCCAGTTGCCGCCCGCATCATATTCAAACTTCTCATAACCACTTTTAAACTCATTCACAATATCGTACCATCCTACCTCGACAACCTAATCACTATCCAACCACACAACAGGAACAGAAGAACCATAAATCGCAACACTCTCTGTGTACCAATCAGCATAAGAGCTATCAAAGCAGAAACAAGCAATAGAGCATTCTCATATGCAGCACCAATCCACTGGAACCAACTCCCTCACGAGCTACGATCAACGAATGATTTGCGAGACTTTAGGAAAAAACTCAAAACCCACTTATTCCAGGTTCACTACCACCTGACTTAGATTGCGACACCCCTATGCTCGCTGAACCTAGATGGTTTCTGACTGCCGCGAAGGCATTTAGTAAGCCGGTATTTAACATTGTATATTTGTATATTTCTGCCCCCACCCACACCCCTACAATTAAATGTACATTTAGATTTGTGAGCTCTCATCTAATGTATATTGAAACCAATTGATCTTCCTATGATGTGTAAATCAATACTCAATCTAACTGTATATCTTAAACATTCACTGTATTGTACGATACATTATGATTATGTAAAGTAAACCGCTACTTATCGTAGGAAGTAGCGGTATACAAATGTTTACTAAATAAAATAAAATAAATAAAAATAAATTGTGTATTATTTACAGTTTGTGTATTATCTAAGATGAAGATCAATTAACCTTCTCCTTACCTTGTATGTGGATTTCTGTGACCCAAGAGCCCTATCTGTTATTAGGTGAGGGGGGTGCAGAGTATCTTTCAGTTAGTGCCGTGACTCGGATACAGATCTCTGCATTCAAGGCAAGGGCAGAAGGTGCCTGAAGATTTGTGAGTATTATGAAAATTACCAGTGATGGGTAATCTGTTAAATAGACAGGCTCTGTCTCAGATGCGTGAATGGCATGACAGAGCTAGGGCTTTAGTTTTTAGAAAAGGTAGCCCTTATTGTATGCTTCTATTGTATGTGTGAGAAGCAAAGGTGATGTAGCCATCGATTCCATAGCACATAGGGATTCAGTGACAAAGGGTAATGTGAATTTGCAGTTTCCTTTGGAGGGAACTTTCTCTGTAGATAAGGTCCATTGCCTGAGATATGAGTTAGCGGTTAAAAGTAAACCGTGCAAATGTGCTTACATGGTGGGAACAGATGGTACATGATGAAAACATTAGGAATGTTTATGTTTTGAAACAAAAGTTGTTTGTGTTAGGAAATATACCTGTTGACCAGCTGAGCAAGTGCGGGTCACTCGTGCAGCAGAACTAAGAAAGGAAATACTTGCTAAAAAAAAAAAGAAGTTAGGGGAAAGGGGACAGGAGTTGGGTAATCTGGATATTTGTACTGTTTCTCAGCTCAAAGCTGTAAAAGCACGTTTAGACAGTGAAACAGAAAGTACTGTACTTCTGATAAAATCCTTAAGGGAAGCACTAGATGAGTGTGTTTCCATTGCAAGGGAGGTGAGCGTTCCTAGTGCCATTATTGATAAAGTTGAGAGAGATTTGGATAGGCATTATGAAAACTACCCGGAAGAGTATGATAAATTATATAATGATCTCGGCTATCTTCAGGAAGCTATAAACCATGTACGTTCTAGCACAGTTAAATCTGAAGCAACTATGAGAAATGATATTGTGCCTACCTATCCTTTTCGTCTATATCCCACAGGACCTTCGGGTTCAATGACTATACCTGTGAATTGGAGTCCTAAAGAGGTGTTTGATTTGGCTAAAGCTTTTCCTAGCTATAGGGATAATCCTGGTAGATTTGTGTCTTTATGGTCTCAAATAATTAACAGTTATAATCCTACTTGGGCAGATCTAGATAATTTGCTCAGATCTGTTTTTTTTTTAATCCAGCTGATTTTCATAAGGTTACTCATCCAATTAGGGATGACAACTGGCAATGGCCACTGACAGACCCTGTAACAGATTTTCAAGAAAAAACACAAAGAGATAATTTTGTTTTATGTAGAGAAAAATTGTTAGAATCTATAAAGGTAGTATATAAACTTGTAAAGGACTGGTCGAGATTAACATCTCTAAGGCAGGATAGGGGTGAAAAAAAAAGTTACAGATTTTCACACTAGGTGTATGCTAGCTTTAAAAAAAATAAATAAATAAAATAAAAAGCGAAGTTGCTTAATTTGCAGATTACTTCCATGCAGACTCCCATGGGAAGGGGGAGGGGTAGATTCAGAGCTAGAGGAGGTTATGTGAATTCTCAGCGAGGGCATGGACAGTCCAGAGAGCTATGTACTTGTTACACTTGTGGAGAGGCTGGACATTTGCAGCGAGACTGCCCCCGGAATCGGAATCCTGATGGCCAGAGAGCTAATTTCCCCCCTCCCCCTCCAGTACAAGCTGACTTCACTCCAGTATATCAGTGCTTCTCTAACCCAGAAGATTGCGGAGGTGATACATGGGATGCATGACTATTCCTGAATTTGAATGTAACTCCTCAGGGTGAGTTAGAAGCTAAACTGGGAGGTTCTAATTCGAAATTTGTTATTGATACTGGAACTACAACATCAGCACTGCGTTTACAGGATTTGCCTGCTATCAATCATGCTCAGCACAAGCACAGATAGTACATTGTGAAGGCATTGAGGGAAAGGTAATTCCTCATCGTAGACTTAAATATTTACCTTTGCAGATTGGAGAGATTGTATATCCAACTACTTTTCTTGTGGGAGACACTTTGCCAGTGAATCTCCTAGGTCGGGATTTTTTTTGGTGTCACATCATGCTACTCTATCCTGGATGGGTGTCAAGTTCTCTTTCCAGCTGTACTCTCTCTCTGAAGTGCCGTCTCCTGCAGATGCCAGTACCATTCATCCTGCTCTTGGAGAACTTCTGTCTACTTTGTGGGCAGTGCCGGGATCAGATGTCGGATGCCTTTCTATCCCGCCTGTGAAAATCATCGTGAAACCTGGAGTTCAGCTTCCTAAACTCAAGCAGTATCCACTGCCAGCAGCTGCCATTGATGGAATTCGTTCTGTGACTAAAGATCCTCAGAAACAAGGTGTCATTTATTCTACAACTTCATTATGTAAGACTCCAATTCTTCCTGTACTAAAGGCTGACGGTAAGACTTATAGATTTGTACAAGACCTGTGAGCAGTAAATAATATGATTTTGCCAATTTTTCCCATGGTACCTAATCCACATGATATCTGGACGCAGATACCTTCAGGGACTACCTGGTTTTCTGTTGTGGATTTAAGTTCTGCTTATTTTTCAGTGAAAATTAGCAAAGAAAACCGATTTTGTTTTTATTTTTCATTTTGAAGGGTACACTGCTAGTCCTGCATATTTTCACAGGCCCTAAGAACTGCATTATTTGATGTAAGACTCGACCATTCCTCTTTAGTTCAATATGTGGATGATTTGCTTTTATGTTCACCATGTTATGAGTTTGTCTCTATTAGCTCATATTACTAATTTAGGTTTGAAGGTTAATCTGTCTAAACTGCAATTTGTATCTCAAAATATTACTTTCCTGGGTGTTGATTTAACACCATCTGGTCGTGCAATTACCTCTGCTAGATTAAAACCTATTCTGTCATTGCCTTTTTCCAGCGACACCAGTATTATTGTGTAGCTTCCTGAGTTTATTAATTTTCTGTAAATAATAGCTAGCGAATTTCTCAAGATCTTACTGCTCCACTTTATGCTTTTATTGGGAAAGAAGGATCTGAAGGCCTTATTGTACCCACATTATCACAGTGGGAGGTTTGTTTTAAATGTAAAAAAATTTGCACTGGGAAATGATTATTCTTTGCCATTCAAATTGTATGTGGCTATTTCTGATTCCTCTGCTACCTGTGTGCTTTTACAAGCTTTCCCAACTGGTTGCAAGCCGGTGGGATATTTCTCAAAGCGATTTGATGCAGTGACTTTGGGACTCCCACTATGTCTACATAGTTTAGTAGCAGTGGCTTTTTGCAATTGAAATTTACTGATTTTCTGGTTCTACAGCACCCTTTTGTTCCATTTAACCAGGTCTCAGCCTTTTGTCCTCCATGCGTTTTATTGACTCTGGAATTAATAATTTCTTTGCTTCATGTTTCAGTCTGTACTACATCACTATGCAACCTTTCAACACTTGTGGAGGAAGATGGGCCTCCTAATTGTTTCCAAACAATTTTCAATTGTTTCCAAACTGTACCTCTACCAGCCCCGGTTTATACCTTTGTTTGTGGATAGTTCTGCTTTTAGAGATGACAAGGGCAAACTATGTGTAGGCTATGCAGTCACTACGGTTTTGTGGAATTTTGGCAATATTTGTTACAGTTTAAAATGCACAGGACATTCTTCTGCTGAAGATTTTGTGTCAAATTTTGCAGACCACGGAGCACAGCGAGCTGTTCTTCAAGCATCGGTGTTCCCAACAGTGCTGTATTTAACACTGTTTAATATGACTTTGTTTTCTCTTTTATCTTTCTTGCAGCAATAGCAAGATACTTCCTTTGAAAACCTGTTCCTGCGTTATAAGCTTTGCTGCTGTGGCTATGAATTATGTCTTTTTAGTTCTCCGGTATCACCTGAACTTCTGTTATTTTTTTCTTTGGCACAGTTTGTCTGCACTGTTTCAAGACTGGCACTGTAGGGTCAGCTTAGGGTCAGTTATTCAGATTTCTGCCTTCCGAACTCTTTGATTTTGCAGCCTGTTTTGCAGAGCTGCCCTGTGCCAGAGGAAGGAGGTGGTATTTGTCCGGATGGGTAGAAGCTTATTTATTACCGTTTTATTCCTGTCATCCGCAAAGCTCTGGCCAGGTGGAGCGGATGAATAGGACAATCAAAGGTCACTTGCGCACTATGACACAAGATTGGGCTACAGATTGGACGGAAGCCCTCCCTTTGCCCTTATGGCAGTGTGTAATTCCCCCAGCCTGACACCATATGAAATAGTTGCTGGACGTCCAGCTACTTCTCCACATTACTTGGCAGTTATCCCAGATCCCCAATTGTTGTGCAGCGATATTTTGACTTATTGCTCACGGTTGCACTCAGTCCTGTCTGTTTCCCTTTTATTGCAAGTGAATCCTCAGCGAGATAACAGAATCATCATCATCAGAATCATCATATCCGGAAGTGAAGTCACCAGACTGTGTCCTGATTAAGAATTTGCATCCAAAGACGCTTCTGGTTCCCAAGTTCCTAGGTCCATTTCGTGTGCTCCTGGTGGGATACTCGGCTTGTAAAGTGGAAGGACATTCTCGTTGGATACATCTTACACAGTGTAAGAAGGCTCCTTCACAGGCTCCAGAAGGTGGTTCCCTGCATCAGTGAATCAAGAGAATGCAACGCAGAGACTCATTGGACATCAGTGATATTACAGAAAAGAAAAAGAGACTATTGTGATTAAGTGCTTTTTTGAATGAACTTATTATGAAAAAGAAACCTTTGTCCAGTATTTACACTACTGATTAGGTGGATATAGTTAGTTTGAACTAGTATTTTACTGATATAGATGCAATGACCTTTGGGTACTTAACCTCTACTTCATGACGTAATTGAGAATTAAGGGGTAGTTATAGCTATACTTTATATCTTCATCATATTAAGAAGAATAGGTGTATTTTTATTTTGTCTTAGCACATTTATTTTTGGAATGATTATAGTTTCAGATATTTAGAGGTCTGCTAAGAATGTTTCAGTATTTGGTCTTAGTTGTGCTGTGGCATATTATTGTTAATGAAGCAGTGCTGCATTTAGAATCTTGGGAAAGTTATGAGGGATATCCAAATATTTTTGAGTCACATTTACACTCAGTTACAAAATATTTTAATCTATCATGTTGTGCAGTTTGCCTTCCAACTGTGACAGCTACTCAACACAGGTTTCTACCACAAGTTAGGCTCAAAGCCTTTGAAGAGTTTCGTGATACAGCTTTTAATCTAACTACTGTATGATGGTCTCATACAAACACAGAACCTAGAGTAGTTAGTTCTATGCCTTTAAAGTCCCCTCCAATATGTTTTATGGCTCAAGGTACAGGGAAAAAGGTAGGGGACACCCCATGGAACGTTTGTAAAATAATAATGCTACATAATTCTTCCATCTGGTAAAAGAAATCCCACGTACAGAAACCTTATATTTCCATAGTACAATTAATGCAAGTTCAAGGGAATCAGGTGCATGATTATGACTTGTTACAGTATAATAGTTCCGGCTACCTTTTGAATGACTCAGTTCGAGTCATACCTAACTGGAGTTGCCCCTTATTAGGATATTACCATCCCTGGGAATGTAATCTATCTGTAGGAATTAAGGAAATGAACATTACTCAATGGGCTTTGAATAACTGTACGCAGAATCTAGTCTGTCCCTGTAACTTGATTAGTGGCTTTAAAGGGAGACTATTTTGTGTGTGGTAATCTTGCATATACAGAACTTCCCAGAGGTTGGTCAGGTACTTGCTATGTTGCTCAGTTAGATACCCCGTGGCGGTTTATACCTTACCAAAATGTTACTTTATTGTCAACCTTGAATAATTCCTTAAGAAGAAAAAGGGATGTTTCCCCTCAGGATGAAGCCATAATAGCAGCACAACAGTTGGCAGATTCTACAAGTCCTTGCTGGATAGGGTTAGAAATCGTACATTTGTATCAAGTAGTAGTTATGTAAGTTCTTTTTTCTGATTGTTTTGATTCTGTTTCTTCTTTCTGGAGTTTATTATCTAGGCCCCTGCAAGGCCTATTAGCTTCATTATTTGGCTTATTAGGGATTATCATTTTAGGAGCATTAATTCTTTGTGTAATATCAGCTTGTTGTAAGAAATCGGTGGAGAAACTGACCCCTAAAATGATGTTACAGATTGACCCAGAAGCTAGCTACGGTCCATTTTTAATACCGATGTCTGAGTTTCCTTATTTTGAAATGATTCTTTACGGAATCAGAGGAAGGACTGAAAGAAAGCTTGATTGTACCAGGTTGGATACAGTCAGGCCCTGTGAATAACATTATATTGCTATAATTCCTAAGAAAGAGTTAAATATCAATTGTAGTTCCTTATTTAATATCATCCTTGAAATACTCTGTAGAAGAAATTGGGTAAAAGGTTCCAGATAGCATAAACATTAGCCTATGTTATTAGAAAGATAAGTAAAAGGCAAGTTGTTTACCTAGCTTCACAGTCTCGCTGTCTCTGGTCAGAGATATCAGACTGTCAGTGTTAGAATTACTTAGAATTAAGGCCTACATAGTCATGCCTGAGAATATATGTATGTCTTTTTAGGATGGTCTATGACGTGCATGCCTATAGAAAAGTATATTATGAATATACGTAACACTAGACGTAGAATAAAATATGTATATTATGAATATATGTGATGTGAGACGTAGAATAATAAAGTGAAATTATGCTGTGTAATGGAATCATTACCTATAAATAAAGAGGCCTAAAGCTTTGATTTCAGAGAAACATAGGCAAACGCCTAGCTTGCTCTCCCAAAGCGCTTTGGTCCTGTGTTTATAATACAAGTGTGTTGTGTATTATTTACAGTTTGTGTATTATCTAAGATGAAGATCAATTAACCTTCTCCTTACCTTGTATGTGGATTTCTGTGACCCAAGAGCCCTATCTGTTCTTAGGTGAGGGGGGGTGCAGAGTATCTTTCAAAAATATGTTGAAAAAGAAAAAGCAAGAACCATAATGCAGTTTATAATAACAAAATAAAAATGAGTTATAATTTAGTTTTATAAACTGCTGTTGGTTCTTGCTCTCTTTTAGTTCCTTGGTGTGCAAACATCTTGCATTTCCTCCATATAATCTAATCGGCTTTTTGGATTGGTTCAGTCTCTGATTGGAGTTCTGAAAAAGCCCCGCCCCCCTCTACAGGGGGGGGGGTGCCATCTCATCCTTCGCCTCAAGCAGCAGATTGCCTTGAGCCGCCCCTGCATGCAGCCACACAGAGGGTAATTTTATAAAGTCGTATCTAGTTGGCGTGTATTTTAACACTTGTCTATCACGCTTATTTTATAATGTCAAAGGGGTATGTTTACTAAAGTTTCCTAACGTGCGCACCGCATTAGTCTGCAGGATGCCATATAAGGAGTGGGCGGTCCGGTCAAAAATAGCAAAACGGGATTAGCGTGTGCGCTCTTGTGCGCCGTGCACTTTAGCGCACGAGTAATGCGCGCGGGAAGCATAAGCAGGCACGCTGATGTGCAAACAGAGGAACAGGGCTGCAGTACAATGGTGAAGACACTGACAGATGGTGCAGGGGTCATGGGTTCAATCCCCCACTGTGCCCAAGGGCATTGAGCGGTATATTAAGCTCCTAATAAAGATAAGGCTGGCTGAGGCACTACCTGTTAATATTGCATTATGAGACTTTTTAATTTTATTTTAATTACTGCTGCTAGCAAACGCACTCTCAAAGCACTGTAACATAAGGTGCTATATAAGGCACCCCATAAGGTACCCCAGAGGGCACATTTTAAAGTGTACTGTCCACCACCGCACCCTACAATGTTGCTTAAAGGGTGGCCGATAGGGCGCCATATAGGGTGCCCTATGAGGCACGGCAAGGTCATAGCACTATTTTTGATGGCAGCACTGTGCATTTTAACACATGGAAATGTTAAGTAGGTGCGCTGACATGCAAGGAGAAACAGCAGTGTAGCACAATGGTTAAGACACTGACTGATGATGCAGGGGTCATGGGTTCAATCCCCCACTGTGCCCAATGAATAAGGCTGGCTGAGGCACTACCTGTTATGTGTAATATTGCATTATGAGGCAATTTAATATTGTTTTAATTAGTGCTGCTAGCAAACACACTCTCAAAGCGCTGTAACATAAGGTGCCACATCAGCCGCCTTATAAGGCACTCCAGAGGGCATACTATAAAGTGCACGGTCCGCCCAGGCACCCTAGAATGTTCCTTATAGTGCGCTTTATAAGGTGCCGTATGAGGCGGCGCAAGGTCATAGCACTGTTTTTGATGGCAGCACTGTGCATTTTAACGCATGGAAATCTTAAGTAGGTGCGCTGACATGCAAGGAGAAACAGCAGTGTAGCACAATGGTTAAGACACTGACTGATGGTGCAGGGGTCATGGATTCAATCCCCTACTGTGCCCAATGAATAAGGCTGGCTGAGGCACTACCTGTTATGTGTAATATTGCATTATGAGGCAATTTAATATTGTTTTAATTAGTGCTGCTAGCAAACACACTCTCAAAGCACTGTAACATAAGGTGCCGCATCAGCCGCCCTATAAGGCACTCCAGAGGGCATACTATAAAGTGCACGGTCCGCCCAGGCACCCTAGAATGTTCCTTATAGTGCGCTTTATAGGGTGCCGTATGAGGCGACGCAAGGTCATAGCACTGTTTTTGATGGCAGCACTGTGCATTTTAACGCATGGAAATCTTAAGTAGGTGCGCTGATATGCAAGGAGGAACAGCAGTGTAGCACAATGGTTAAGACACTGATTAATGGTGCAGGGGCCATGAGTTCAAATCCCCAGTGTACCTAATGAATAAGGTTGGCTGAGGTAATTCCTTTTTCTGCTTGCAACTGTACAACGATCTGTGCTGCCATCTAAAAAGAACCCCACCCTAGTGCCATAAATTAATGCACCTTTTAGGGTGCACCAGAAGGCACATCCTAAACAACCACGTCAGCAAAGGCGAGTTATAATGTTCCCCAGAGGCCATGTTGAAAGGTTGCCAACTCCCAAGGCACCATAGTAGGCACCCCATAAGCTGCATGAATCGAAGGTGTGGCGTAAGATGCCCCAAGGATGTATAGGTGAACCCAAAAATGTTGGCCAAGAGCAGTAAGGTCCCCCAATTTGAAGGGCAAGAGAGATATGTGCCAAACACACACGTAACCCAAACACTGCACAGAGCAGAAAGTAAAGACAATGCATAAGTAAAAGAAGAACGTAGATCAGAGCTGATGGACCACACAAGTCAGCTCCAGCCCATGTGGCAGCTAGAAAAATGGACAAACATATCGGGGGCAGCTGTAGCTATGCACAGAGTGATGGTAATGTACCATGTGTAACACGGAAGATCTGCCCTCTGCCTCAGAAGCACAGAAATCTGCTGTTTGCAGTTTAGATTCTGACAGGCAGGCAAGTCACAAGGTTCCCAGTTACCATAGGCAACGTAAACAAACTCAGACACGAGGTCTGCAGTCACGCCTAGCTAGTAAGCATTCCCCAGCTGCTGATGAAAACGGCTTTCACCTGTGCAAGGGAACGCCCAAGAAGCTGTATAAAAAATACTCAGTGCAGTCAGAGTTAGACTGGCAGGACAAGAGAAACTTGCAAGACACGAGAGACTTGCAAGACTCAGAAGAAAGCTCAGAATATTCAGGAAATACAGACACAGAGTCAGAACTGCCTGGAACTTCTAGCAGGAAGCCACAAAGGAATTCACAGAAAGAAACACAGAGAGTTTCACACAGAGAGGTCAGCTGTAAGAAACACTTACCTCTGACGCAGCTTGAATTTCCTAAGCACCGGGCTGTGCTGAATGAATGGGAGGCAGTGGAAGGCAAACCGTATGTATCTGAAAAGCATGGCAGCTTAAAACAGTTACAAACCCTAGAGAGGGAAAGAAATGCTATTGAAGATGTGTGTATATCTGACCTTGAAGAGTGTGTGCCAGTGAAACCCTGCAAAAGATTTCCAAGAGAGAAATCCTCACATAATAGAAGAGAACAGTGTTATGGTTTACAGCCAAATGTAAAAGGCAGGAAGTTTAAAAGTTTTAAGGATAAAGCTTACTCAGAGAAAGGTGTTTCTCCTTCCTGCTATTACCAGCTTTATGACAGCTATTTGCCCTGCTGTGAAGAAGGCTGTTCAGAGAGCACTGATAGAGATACGGGACTAAGAAGGGTGCAAACTTTCTGTTCCCATGAAAATACTGTAAATGATAAAGCAAAGTGTGAGCCTATGATTACAGAGGCTGGTATGGAAAGCCCATGTGATGAAGCAATGGATTGTACGCTGTTGTTATCCGATATGGTTTCCTCCTTATGCTGAAGCCAGGATAAGAGTGCTGAGAAAGCTAAGAAGAGACGGCCAGCATATCGGATAAGCTTTATACTGTGATTTATAAGTTCTGTTGAAGCAAGATGCTATGTTTAAGTTTTCTTCAGTTTACCAGAAGTATGGTTGTATCCTGAGTTTTTTGTATTATAACCTTTTTGAAAATCCAACCCCGGGAGGGGAATAAAAATCCTTTTGAAAAACCTGACCACTTGACTTACAACTACAACTTTCTATAAGAAAGGTCAGGCCCAGCAGTCTGGCTGTTAGCTTAGGCCACAGTCCAGCTCCTGCTGGTGATACATGCTATAATGACAGTGTGTGACAGAGAATGGGATGATGTGTGCAGCAGAGGAGCCTGAAATGGCAGGATAGGTGAAATATCAGGATGACAGTGGAGTAGCAGTGCTATGCAGAGCACACACAGGAGAGGCAACCAGGGAGAGCTGCAATGCAGGAATGTGTAGGAGTGCAGGACGTGGGGTAGCAGCATGCACATCAGGGTAGGATGGCACACAGCTGGCAGACAGAAGATGGACAGAAGGATGGTTCACAACTCTGCTGAGGGTACAATGTGCTCACAGCACAGATCTGCACAGATATGACTGTCACACGAATGAAAACTAGTTCTGCAGGACAAGCATACAAATCAAAGAGAACAGAGAGGAATCACACCTAGGACCACTACCACAAATGGCAATGCACAAACCGGTAGGCCACACCACCAACGTGAGCTCATTAGCAAAGGCTGCATACAAAAATAGTGCAGGGCATCACACAAGACGCCTGCTGGCTGTCAGGACAGGCAAACCCCCAACAGTAATCATGACCAAATGCACATGCAGATCTGCTGTGTACAGATCAGATCCCAGTCTGTAATTGGGACCAGAGACACATGCACACACACAATGAAATGTTATGCAGTGGATACAGCATGCAAAAGAGGAAAGAAACTAAACCCCAAGGGCAGCAGAGGATGCTCTGTGGAGCTGGTTAACAATCTGGAACAGGACAGGAGAGAATTCAACATGCAAACAGGTGTACCACACACCAGCTGAACCACAGCAATACAAAACCCCCAGGTGCACTGCCATGTAAACACCATAAAGAAAGAGACCTATGTAACAGATAATATCTGATGGCTAGGCAGCACAGAGGGCACACCTTGGTGTACAGTGAAGAGAGGGAAGGGTGTGTGTAGAGGTGATGAACCTGCTGGTACCTAATGGTCCAGTTAGCACAACAGAAAAGAAAAAGATAAACGACATGTGGGGATCAAACCTGCAAACTAGTGAGTTATAACACATGCCTCTAACCACTCCCACAAACAGCACACTGAGCACAATGCAAAACAAATACCCCAAAGGGAGGGTGTGTATGGGAACCTGTAATACCCAGTGATGTGGCAAATGGCTGGCAGATACACAGCTGCCACCGTACAAGGATGTGAGCACAGGTGGGCCATGTACATGACCAGCAAATCAGTAGATACAAGTGTCAATGTGCTCAAAGAGTGGAGGAGTAGCCTAGTGGTTAGAAAACTGCCTTTGACACCAAGCAACCAGGGCTCAATTCACACTAGCACTCCATGTGGCCTTGGGCAAGTCACGTAACCCTCCATTACCTTGGAAGAAAGACCTGACAATCTACATCCAGTGACACTGACAAGAAAACCCTGGAGTCTCTGGGTCACAAGGAGTCAGGACTGACTCAAAGGCACACATTGTATTGCAAGTTTGTCACCATGATCAAGCAGCAGCACAGACAAATGTATATCAAACACATATGTTTATTTGGGTTCATCTTCACAGATAGTGTAGATCCTGCCATCATAATATCAAGGTGAGTGGATCCAAGGTGAAAGACAGAAAGGTCACTGGCCCGTCTACAAATGAAGGGCAGGAGACATAATGTGCAGCACTATGCATTAGGCCCCCACCCCCCACATGCTGCTGCACGCCTCAAATGCGTTACTCACATATGAGTGCATGTAGACAGTAGGCGGTGCATGATGAGGGACCAACACACATCAATCATGATCTGTTCCCCAAAATATATCTATCTGGCAACAGAGGAGGCACACAAATGAAAACAGCATATGTTGTCACAATGTTTTAATGTTAAAAACACATTCTGAAAGTAATGTTTCAGCTCTCACCTAATGCCTGATCTAGGAATCAAAGCTGCAACAATGTAAACCCAAACAATCATCAAAAGCACAATGAGGATATGCTAACAGGGAGCAGAGGCACATGAACACAGAGAGAATATAAACTAAACTATCTGCAGAAACCTGCAGAGATAACACCATGCAGGAGGTCCTCCTGCACTGTTTGTTGGGTAGACAGTGTTTGGACACATATAGCACGGTACATGGAATGCACGATTGAAGGAGGACAACGGACACTCACACTGCCACACTCCAAATATAATGGGGCAATGTGAGTGTCGTTACCGCAGGGGATAAACAGGATTGTGCAGACATGCAATGCAAGGTGTGTACATAAATGCAGAGTGTCACGTCTGTACAGTAAACAAACACAAGAACCAGCATGTGAAGATGGAAATGACGGGCAAACATGTTACAGTGAAACACACAGAAGCCATAGGTCCACATGCTGTGGTTCACCAACATAGTCATTCATATGCACAAGCACCATCCACATACCAACATGATACAGTGATGCCACACATGCACGTAAACACCCTTGCCCATTGCGAACATCAATCCAGGATGGTGGTGTGCATGAAAGCATTGTTGTGGCAAAACCTGTATCATGTCCAGGTGGAGAGCAGGTGGACCTAGACAATAAGATCGCTCCATCGTTGCCCCTATGCCACACACATGGCTGTATGCTTGTGTTGAAACAAACAGATGAGCGTATCCTGTGTGCCATGTCACACACATGGCCAAAACACAACAACAACACAACTGTGGAGGAATGTACAACATACAGTGACAATGTCAGTCCCTGCTGCACACGTGGGGATCAGTACACAGCATTCAAAGTGCAAAGTGTATCTGCCATCCAACAGGTCAGGTTAAAACTGTCCTTGCTACCCTGGGCATGCATAGTCAAGTGTCACATCCCAATATGCCACCGTCCTTGAAAGTTCATGTGTGTCCCCTGCAATGAGCAGGACTCCCAGCCAGAGCATGGCAGCAACAGTGTGTTGGACAGGTCTGTCATGGGCAAAGTAGAAGTCCAAGAATAATACTGTCCATCCCAGGCATGTGTCCCACTTGCAGAGGTCAAACATCCAATGGCACAATTTTCCACAAAAAGTTCCATGGTGTTGTGTCCCCCAACAGGTGGGTGATGGCGACGCCAGATGCACTGTAAGAGATATGTCCGGTATGTCCTCTGCCCTGTGTCAGGAGAGGATAAGTATTGTATTGTTAGACGCCTTGCCAAAACAACACAAATTGCAGAGAGTCACACCTTAGGAAATACAGAAGAAAGGGATGCAAAGGCAAACATGACATGATCTCAACACAAAACACACCGCATATTGGTGACATCTTGAATCGTAAACGCAGACACGGGTGTCACATGGATATGGTCATGTCCATGCTCATGTCACACAGGTGTCTCACAGCTACACACTATATGCATCTGTTTCTGTGAACAGAGAGGCAACATGACATGTACATGAGACAAACAGTAAATCATCAACAGGTAAAGGCAGATGTAATCCCCCAAATAACAAAGGTGCAAACTACCTTGTGTGTGCATCAGGTGTACGTCATCGATCCCTTGAGCGACTCTACGGCCATATCAGGTCACAATGAAGGGAGACAATATCAGCAAAACGTGTAGAATCACCATGTCAAGCCACTGTTGATGCATGTCCACATTATGCCGATATCTGTGATAAAAAAAAGCTGGTCAACAGTGGTCCGTCAAAACACAAGACACAGTTCTGCTCACAGCACACAACACATGTCGAGAATGTTCACAAGGTAAACAGCACTACGGTAGAGGTAGCACAGTCACTACCGCCCCCCAGGTGCACAGACCCCTCACAGCACATGATAATGTACTATGCCTGAACACTGCATCATCATCACAGCCAACCCATAAACACACACCCACACAGTATGCTGAGGTCAGCGTGCCAGCTGTAACACATGGCCTGTATGTGCACAAGTGGAGATTTGTAGACATAAAGGACAAGTGAAATGCAGGGATACCCTGGTGTTGGCTGATGGTACAATGTTGGGGTAGGGTCCAAGTGTAGGCCGCCACCAAAAACAAAACGACCTCCACACACATGCAGCTCTGTTGTACATGTCCCAGAGACAATGTTGCAGAGGACATACTGGACACAAACACATGGGGATATGTGTGACAACAGCAAGATATGGGTTAGGGAGGCGTAAGGAAAAAAGGTGAACCACAACATCTGCACAATATGGACACATCACTGAGGACATGTTTTCCCCCTGACTGCTGGCACAAACAATGTACCTGTAGATCCACCTACCCACAGCATTTTGGCTGATGTACAGTCACGTGCCAATGCACCACAGCAACAGCATCTTCACGAAGTATGTCCTGTGCATTGGGAAACACAAGAGAAACAAACATATGTCATGTTCTAGCTGTGCAACACACACTGCACCTTCCTGTCCCCAGCTGTCAGACCCCACAACATCACATACTGACTGACTGTTGTCACCCACCTCTAGGTTCCCAGAGGCATAAAGCATGGGAGCTACAGTGGGGGCCTCTTCTTAAACAGCGAGGGTGTCTCAAGCAGGTGTTGAAATGCCCCCTGGGATTTGTAGTCCCACAAGCTAATCTAAGAGTGTAGTTGCAGTCGAGTAGCAAGGCTTCAAAAGAGGTCTTTTTATTTACCCGTCCCGGGTGAATTTCAGCACATATGAACAAAGGACAAAAACCATACTTCTGGTATGAAATAAAGGCAAACTACTATAACAAAAATGAATGCTTGTATCTTCAGCCTGACAAAACAAAGGTAGTGCAAAACAGTCCTTATTCTTAAAACAAGCACGTTTCTTCACTTCTGTTTCCTTAAACAGATTCTCTCTCTGGCCAGTTCAGCACAGTGAAGAAATATCATCTGAAATTATTAGTGTACAATCCATGTAGGATTCAGCAGGTGTTTCATCACAAAAATCACATTGCATATCCTCACATGCTTCCCCGGAGCTATCTTCTATAGGATTGTAACTCAGGCTACTTTTAAACAATCCCTCTTCTCTGTTAAGAGGGCTCCCCTCCTCCTCTCTACCGGAGTAAAATGGGAGGTTACCACACACTGCAGAGTTTCCTTTCTGAGAGCCACACATTCTTGGGTAAGTGTAGGAAAAACTCTGACTTTCAGCTTCCCTTCTATTATGAGGAATAAGCCTACTTTCTGGCTTGGTTTTCACGGAGCTTCTGGGCACAGGAAACTTAACGGAGCTTTTCTCAAATGAAAGCCTCTCACTGCCTTTCTCTTTCCATTTCTCTTTGGGCACAAAAGTATCCTCCAGATAAAAACTTTTGCCTTCCTGGTACCTGTTCTTAGGAAGATTCTTTCCCACAGCTTTTCTCAGCTTGCCTTCAGAAATACCTCCGTGGCTCAGACCACTGGGCTTTTGTTCAGTCCGGCACTGCTCCCTGAAACAAATCCCTGGTATTCTCTCCTGGGCTTCTACCTGTAGGATTCTATGTGAGTCTCCGTGTGAAGCTCTGACCTCGTGTCCAGCTCTCTGGTCAACTCCCCAACCAGCTCTTTCCTCGGCTCTCTCATAGGCTCTCCAACCAACTCCTTCCTCTGCTCTCCCATAGGCTCTCCAACCAGCTCCTTCCTCTGCTCTCCCTCTAACCTCTGGTGAGTGATTTTTTAACTGCGTCACTCTTGGTGTTTCTCTGAGCCTCGCCTCCCCCCCAGCTGTCCCTCATTACCTAATGAGCTATGAGGTAATCTACTGCTTGGGCGTGCTCTTACACCTGGTACTTCAGTTTGTGTTCGT
Organism: Ichthyophis bannanicus; assembly: GCA_033557465.1. Classification (NCBI taxonomy): domain Eukaryota; kingdom Metazoa; phylum Chordata; class Amphibia; order Gymnophiona; family Ichthyophiidae; genus Ichthyophis; species Ichthyophis bannanicus. The sequence goes on along the minus strand of CM066035.1, from coordinate 87,808,079 downwards.
TGCCCATAGCAACCCTGGTCCATGTGCTGCTCTAACCTGTCACTATTAGAACTGCACTGCTCAGTTTTTCCTATTTCCATAGGTACTATTTGATCCACCTCATGACAGATCCCCCCCTTAAAATATTACGGGCTGCTGAATCTATCGGACAGCACGTAATTCGTGAAAGCGCGTCTGCGTTTCCATGTAGTTTCCCAGCCCTATGCTATACTATGAAGTTGAAAGACTGCAGCGCTAGATGCCACCGAGTTAAACGTGCATTGCTATTCCGCATCTGATTAAGCCACTTTAAAGGGGTGTGGTCGGTGACTAAGAGGAATTTCCTGCCCGTCAAATAGAATTGCAATGCCTCCACGGTCCACTTTATTGCGAGGTACTCTTTTTCTATTGTGGAATAATTCCTCTCAGCTTTTGAGAGCTTCCGACTAAGATATGTCACTGGGTGTTCTACCCTTTCGAACTCCTGAGACATTACTGACCCCAACCCTGTCTCCGAAGCATCTGTCTGTACCACGAAGGGTAAGCTAAAATCTATCCCTCGTAGTACCGGGGCCTTACAAAGTTTTTCCTTAAGGGCAGTAAACGCCTCTTCAGCCTCTGGGGTCCACCTTACGTTATTCGGTGCATTTTTCCAAAGCATCTCGGTGAATAGGATGCTCTCTTCAGCAAACCGAGGTATGAACCTCCGGTAGTAACCTATTAATCCGAGGAAACTACGTACTTGATTTTTTGTTCCTGGTCGGGGAAAATCCCTAACACTTTCAATCTTACACGCTAGGGGCTTTACTACTCCCCTCCCGACCATATGGCCCAGATACTTAGCCTCTTCGCTAGCGAATAAGCACTTTGCTGGGTTAAGCGTTAAACCCGCCTTGCGCAGCGCTCTAAGTACTGCCTCTACCCTCCAGAGGTGCTGGGTCCACGTTGTACTGTATATGATGACATCGTCCATGTATGCCAACGCATACTCGTGGTGGGGTCTTAGAACCTGATCCACCAGGCGCTGGCATGTGGCTGCCGCCCCATGCAACCCAAATGGCATTCGCCGGAACTGAAACAGTCCTATGGGCGTGCTAAACGCCGTTTTGGGTTTTGAGTCTCTCGTCAACGGTACCTGCCAATACCCTTTAGTAAGGTCTAGCGTTGTTAAATACCTTGCCTGCCCCAAGCGATCCAATAAATCATCGATGCGAGGCATCGGGTAGGCATCAAACTGGGAAATCTCATTTACCCGGCGGAAGTCTATGCAAAATCTAAGAGTCCCGTCTGGCTTTGGCACTAGTACTATTGGGCTTGACCAGGGACTACGTGACTCTTCAATTATGCCCATAGTAACCATCTCCTTCACTTGTTCCACTATCTCCTTCTTTTTAGTTTCTGGCATACGATAGGGGCGCTGCCTAATTACTTGCCCTGGTGCAGTAATTATTTCATGGGCAACCATATGGGTTTCCACGGGTTTCGTTGTCAAGACATCAGAAAATCTGACTAGCACCTGGGTCAATTCCTGTTGCTGTTGCTGGGAGAGCCCTACGCCTAATCTGGGTTTTGGTTTCTCCTTCCAGTCAGTAATCTGAGGACCAAGATCTTCCTCCTTCTTTTCCTCTGCTAGGGCCGTCATGTTTTTTACTTCTTTCTGGCCCGTAGACCCAAACCCTTTTCCTCCCCGAGTAGTTGGTGGTAATGATGGCACCTCCTCTACTGTGGGAAAACCCACACGCTCACATATTAATTGAGCGATGCGGTCGCCTATCTGTATCTTAAAGTCTTTTTCCCCAAAGTTAAAGATTAAGACTTTTATGCAGCCCCTGTAATCGGGGTCTATAACCCCTGCCCCTATGTCTAAAAAGTATTTGACTGCCAGGCCCGACCTTGGGGCTATACGCCCGTAGCAGCCATCCGGTATTTTTACTTGTATGCCAGTGTTAATCAAAGCTTTTCCCCCTTTCAAAACTATGGCTTCCTCAGCGCTAAAAAGGTCATACCCTGCAGCCGCCGTGGAGGCTCTTTGTGGGCTTTTCGCTAGTTTAGTGTCTTTACAAAACTGGAGCACAAATTTCTGTTTCACTAAGGGTACTTTACTCTTGTGTGCCTGAGATTGTGTTCTAATCTTTTGTGCCTTCCCAAATAAGGGACTAGGGAGTCTAGCCGCTAAGGCTTCTAACCCTATTTCTCTTGTCCCTGCCTGGGGTTGAGTGGACTTCTGGCCAGGTTTGTTAAGACCCTTTTCCATTTTCTGATAAAATGGTGGCCAATCTCGTCCCAAGACAATCTCCCGAGGTAGTTTTGGAACAATAGCCATTAACATCTGCTGTTTTGTTCCTAACCCACTCACTGATAAACTGTGTAAGGGATAGTGTGAGGCTGCGCCGTGCACGCACCTTATACGCACCTGGCCTTCTGCTTGACTCGGGGCTGACTGAAGGCGCTCCTCAATGGCTTCCCAGAGCTTGCGTGAAACCATGCTCTGGTCAGCCCCGAGTCAAGTAGTGCCAGTGCTTCAATACCTTCTACCTGGACCTGTAGAAGGAATCCTTCCTGGCTTGGCTCCTCAGCTCCTGACACCAGGACCGTTCTTTCAGGGCAGCTCCTCTGAAAATGTCCCGTTTTTCCACAGGCAAAACACTTCCCTTTAGGTACATACAAAACATTGTCATTATCATGTTTCTCAACATTAGACATTTTAGCATTAAACATGTTACCCTTTGAACTTTTTCCTTTTTTGCTAAAATTTGTCATACCAGCTGCTCGCAACACACCTACCCCTGAGGTGTCAGCCATCTCTGCTTCAAAATATCTTTCTGCAAGATTGGCTGCCTCATCAGTGGTTCGGCAGTTCTGGAGTGTAAGAAAAGTTTTCACTTCAGTAGGAACAGCTTGCATAAACTGTTCTAAAACAATTATATCAACTACTGATTCTAGTGTTCTCCCTTCCGGAGTTAACCACTTTCCGGCTAGACTTTTTAACCTTTGAGACAGGGCCTTAGGGGTCTCCCGAGGCTTTATCCTAGCCTCCCTAAACATTCTTCTGTAATGCATAGGAGTTAACCCTAGCTTGTCTTTGACCACTCTTTTTACCTCTGCATAGTCAGAGGCAAGGACAGCAGGCATAGCCTTATAGGCAGATAGGGCCTCGCCTGTGAGCGACATTGCAAATCTTGTTGCCCACTGCTCCACTGGCCACTTTAAAGCTGCGGCTATGCACTCAAAAGCGTCTATGAAATCATCAGGATTATCATATGGATTCAACTGTCCTAGTGAAAAAGCACTGTGAGAGTTCAGTCCTACCCCCTGGACTATAGAGGGGATGGCAGCTTCTGCATCCATCGGCTTCCTTAAGAGCGCCTCCATTGTGTCCATAAGCGGCTTCTGCTGTTCCCTCATGGTCATTGCAGTCTGCTCCTAGAGATATCGGACCAATTCAACCTGTTTGTCCCATTGCGCCTGCATCCAGCACATAACGTCCTGCGGCTCCATCCTCGGAGTCTGCGTCCCTGTGGAGAGAAACAAAGAACAAGACCACAAAGTGCGGCACTGCGATTCTTTTTCCCCGTCTACTCCTCTGTGTGCCCACCAGCGCCCCCTTTCTCACCCTTGTCCTCCCACACTTATGCCTAGGTAGACTTTACCTGAGCCTTCGTGTAGGTTTCAGCCTGTGAGAAAGGTTACTGCGTCAGCACCACCTGGCCGATCTGCCAGCGAGAAATCGTCCCCGACGGCTCTCCCGGTCTGGAAGCAGTCTTCTCCAGTGGTAAGTAGTTTTTGTAGTAATATCCTTTTTAATCCTTAAGGCCAAAATCCGAAAAACTACGCCATCTGTCACCCACCTCTAGGTTCCCAGAGATATAAAGCATGGGAGCTACAGTGGGGCCTCTTCTTAAACAGCGAGGGTGTCTCAAGCAGGTGTTGAAATGCCCCCTGGGATTTGTAGTCCCACAAGCTAATCTAAGAGTGTAGTTGCAGTCATAAGAACATAAGAACATAAGAACATAAGATATGCCATACTGGGTCAGACCAAGGTCCATCAAGCCCAGTATTCTGTTTCCAACAGTGGCCAATCTAGGTCATACGTACCTAGCAGTTTCCCCAAGGGACACAGGTTCCACAATGCTTGTATTGGTTCAAGCATTGATATCCTGGGTCCCTTCTTAATAATGGTTTATGGACCTTTCCTCCAGGAACTTGTCCAAACCTTTTTTAAACCCAGCTACACTAACAGCCTTTACTACATCCTCCGGTAACAAATTCCAGAGTTTGATTACACGTTGAGTGAAAAAATATTTTCTTTTATTAGTCTTAAATAGTTTACCCTGTAGCTTCATTGCATGTCCCCTAGTCTTTCTATATTCTGATAACGTAAACAATCGATCTACGTTTACCCGTTCCACTCCGTTCATTAATTTATAGACTTCTATCATATCTCCCCTCAGCCGTCTCTTTTCCAGGTTAAAGAGGCCTAACCTTTTTAGCCTTTCTTCATAGGAGTATCCTTCCATCACCTTTACCATTTTGGTGGCTCTTCTCTGAACCTTTTCTAAAATCGCTATATCCTTTTTAAGATACGGCGACCAGAACTGAACACAATATTCAAGGTGCGGTCTCACCATGGAACGATATAGAGGCATTATAATATCTTTTGTTTTATTTTCCATTCCTTTCCTTATCATACCTAGCATTCTATTTGCTCTCTTGGCCGCTGCTGACACTGGGCCGAGGGTTTTAACATGGTATCCACAATGACGCCTAAATCTTTTTCCTGGGTGGTGGTTCCTAATGTGGAACCTTGCATCGTGTAACCATAGTTTGGGTTGTTCTTCCCTAGGTGCATAACCTTGCACTTGTCCACATTAAATTTCATCTGCCATTTTGATGCCCAGTCTTCCAATTTATCAAGATCCTCTTGCAATTTTTCACAATCCTCTTGGGTTTTAACAACTTTAAATAGTTTTGTGTCATCTGCAAATTTGATAACCTCACTCGTTATTCCACTTTCCAGGTCATTTATGAATATGTCAAAAAGCAGCGGACCCAGCACAGATCCCTGGGGTACACCACTATTCACCTTTCTCCATTGGGAAAATTGGCCATTTAGCCCTACCCTCTGCTTTCTATCTTTTAACCAGTTCCTGATCCACAATAGTACACTGCCTCCTATCCCATGACTCTTTAGTTTTGCCAAAAGTCTCTGATGAGGGACCTTGTCAAAGGCTTTCGGAATTCCGTCCCGGGTGAATTTCAGCACATATGAACAAAGGACAAAAACCATACTTCTGGTATAAAATAAAGGCAAACTACTATAACAAAAATGAATGCTTGTATCTGCAGCCTGACAAAACAAAGGTAGTGCAGAACAGTCCTTATTCTTAAAACTAGCACGTTTCTTCACTTCTGTTTCCTTAAACAGATTCTCTCTCTGGCCAGTTCAGCACAGTGAAGAAATATCATCTGAAATTATTAGTGTACAATCCATGTAGGATTCAGCAGGTGTTTCATCACAAAAATCACATTGCATATCCTCACATGCTTTCCCGGAGCTATCTTCTATAGGATGGTAACTCAGGCTACTTTTAAACAATCCCTCTTCTCTGTTAAGAGGGCTCCCCTCCTCCTCTCTACCGGAGTAAAATGGGAGGTTACCACACACTGCAGAGTTTCCTTTCTGAGAGCCACACATTCTTGGGTAAGTGTAGGAAAAACTCTGACTTTCAGCTTCCCTTCTATTATGAGGAATAAGCCTACCTTCTGGCTTGGTTTTCACGGAGCTTCTGGGCACAGGAAACTTAACGGAGCTTTTCTCAATTGAAAGCCTCTCACTGCCTTTCTCTTTCCATTTCTCTTTGGGCACAAAAGTATCCTCCAGATAAAAACTTTTGCCTTCCTGGTACCTGTTCTTAGGAAGATTCTTTCCCACAGCTTTTCTCAGCTTGCCTTCAGAAATACCTCCGTGGCTCAGACCACTGGGCTTTTGTTCAGTCCTGCACTGCTCCCTGAAACAAATCCCTGGTATTCTCTCCTGGGCTTCTTCCTGTAGGATTTTATGTGAGTCTCCGTGTGAAGCTCTGGCCTCGTGTCCGGCTCTCTGGTCAACTCCCCAACCAGCTCTTTCCTCGGCTCTCTCATAGGCTCTCCAACCAACTCCTTCCTCTGCTCTCCCATAGGCTCTCCAACCAGCTCCTTCCTCTGCTCTCCCTCTAACCTCTGGTGAGTGATTTTTAACTGCGTCACTCTTGGTGTTTCTCTGAGCCTCGCCTCCCCCCAGCTGTCCCTCATTACCTAATGAGCTATGAGGTAATCTACTGCTTGGGCGTGCTCTTACACCTGGTACTTCAGTTTGTGTTCGTTGCCCATAGCAACCCTGGTCCATGTGCTGCTCTAACCTGTCACTATTAGAACTGCTCTGCTCAGTTTTTCCTATTTCCATAGGTACTATTTGATCCACCTCATGACACTGTTCACTATCACACTGTACAGATGTCTCACATGCGAGAGGCAACATGGAGGTGTCGGAGCCAAACTACAGGTGTCCGTAATCTCTCTGTCCCCTCCCTTACCTCTCTGTTGTTGTACACACTGGTCAATAGAGGTGTCTGCTCCCACCATGTTTCTGCCTCACCCCAAGGTTGCAATATTAGCCCCGGTCCCCCATATTGCCACCAATGCCCCCTCTCCGTGTGTACTGGTGTCCCAATGTTGTCTGTTACCCCACTGTCAATTGCTGTAACACACAGAAATATGCAGGCACACCTCCTGTATGCACTGGCCAAATACATATCCTGGTGTGTACATCTCATACCTTGAATAATACTGACAGCTGTGTGCTGATGATGTGCACAAATAGATGGCAATGTCTGCGTCATGTCAGAAAAACCACACCCCCATGTCTGTTTGTGACCTGACCATGATGGCTGCATGTCATCCCACTGTGTGACAGTGAGAATGTCAAAGCATGGATAGCCTATATGTGCACCTTAAAAAAAACCCTCACCTAAGTCTCTGTGTGTATGTGGACATAACCTCCCTCGCTAGGGTCCGCAAGGTAGTTGTTGTCGTGGACTGTACTCTCCTGCCCTACACACATACACAGCCTGTAGCTGAGGCATGTGGCATATGTTGAGATAGCATCAGCTAGATATGCCGTGTCCTCCCTGAAAAAACCCTAAAACACAATCCACCCACACATTCAGCGCTCAACTTGCCTACTGTAACCCACACCTTGCAGATCTGGCCCAGATCACCTCTGTTTGTGTGTACATATGCAACACTGCACTGCAGGGCTATTCTCCAACAAAAAATGTAGCAATGATACTCCCCCTGGCTGGACACTGCACAGGTCCCCATCCTTCACCATATCCATGTCAGGGCTACGCGATGACCTATACATTCAGGCACACTGTGGGGTTGCATGAACACCTCTCAAGGATAGTTAACACCATCATGAAAAACTAGTACTGAGCATGTGTATTGTGCTATGTATGACGTGGCGCCACACATAAGAAACAGACACACATATCCAGCTGACAAGAGCATAACACCCACACAAGCAGCTTGAAATTGTACAATATAACCACATCCCGCTGGACAACTGTCCCCAAACATAGTCTGCTCTCCCACTGTGAATACCGCACCATATGCCTGCCACCGTGCTGCACCCATAGCATCAAACCAACTAACTGTGGTTGCACAGTAGCTGCTATCACAACCAACCACCAACTGGGAATGTGACCTCCAAAACCTCCCACAAGCGTATAAACACCCACCCACATAATCCACCACCACCTGCTGTTGTGCCCTGCCCACATTGTTTGTCTCAAACTCATGCCTCATGTGACATTGGGATTGTTTGTTAAATGTCAATGCAGTGTGGCATCCGAATGATATATTTACAGAAACATCAACCTTTATAACCATCACACACATATAACAACACATGTAGGTGGGAATATATGCAATACGTTGTCATACGGGGGCCTGGGTGAGAATGTCCACAGTCTTAGCAAAGGCAAATATTCATATGACTTGCAAGGGATTGTGGGAAATGTAGTCCATTCATACCAGGCTCAGCCGTTCACAATAAAATTAGTTGTGCTTGCTTGAGTGTAAAGCCAATAAGATATTTATTTATGGGGTTATTTCTCCCAACACAGATATGCTTGGTAGCACATAAAACAGGATACTTGCTTTCAGTGTTATACTTAGAAAAACAAAATCAGGAAAACAACAGTTGAACTTGTCAGGCAATCAAATCAAAGAATAAAGACCTGGTTGGTAACAAACTGGTCTTTTCTGTAGGCTCTAGCTAATATTTTCTTAGCAGTGCTTCAATCAACAAACAAAACCCACAAAGTAGGGAAAAACTGTTCTTTTCAGGTTAACTTCTTCACACATAGACTCAGAAGTGTTCCCTCAGAGCTCACAGGCAATTAGGTAAGGCTCAATTGCTAGCAGTTACCCAGCTGAAACCCCTTAGCTGGCTTACTTTCTACTGCGTGGCTCAAATCTTACTCAGAAGCTTTTCAGAGTAGATTAAAGAACAAGTTTGTATTTCTTTGTGACGGTTGTTGTATTTTATAACAGCAAATTACCACAGGAGTTTAGACAGAGAGCAATCCATGTATTCACAGCCTGCATCTACAACCTCTCCCCCTTCTTCAACAATCATGGGTTCAATATCATGGATTGGCACAGAGGAATTTCTCAATGGAGCACTCTCAGGACAATACTTGTTTCCCTGCTGTCTCTCAAGGGTATAGCTAGGGCATAGATCAGTGTTCATACCTGAGCTTCCATTGCTGTTAGAGTTCCTCTCTAAATAGCCTGGCCAGTATGTAGTCCAGATCTTATGTCCAGCCTTCCAATCCAGATCCCTGGACACTGGATCTCTCTTCACATACCTTCTGGCACGGGTTTTAGGGTCCCTTCCAAGTGCAGCCGTCTCCCTCACAGGTACCGTCTGGAGATTCCTAGCTCTGCAGCTCCATTCCTCTGGCTTTCCCCAGTCCAATGGTGTATGCTTGCCTTTGGAATGCCTCCCAGTATACGTACTGCTATGGACTCCTTTAGACCTCCCAAATGCTTTTCTCTTCTTTCTTCCAAAGGGTTTCTTGCTCTCTCTGTCCGTCCGCTCTGGCTTCTGCTTCTGATGATCCTCCAGATGATGAAGAAGCTCAAGCTGATTCTCTGTAGAATAAACTCTACCTTTATTCTGCTTAGATGAGTGCTCCACCCTAGCACAGCACAGCTGTGCTGAATCAGGCCCTGCCCTTTGAGATGAGTGCTTGGGGATTACCTCATAGCCCTCCTGATTGAACACACGTTTCCCCACTTCAGCTCCTCTAATGGCTGTTGGAAACCTGGTGCATTCTGGGACTGGTAGTCTTTTATGGAAAAATTCTGTTTTCTTATTTCTACCAGAACTGACAGGTTGCTTGTTCAGAGTCACTTCACCTCTACTATAGCTCCTTCCTGAGCTATGATAAGTTTCCTTATCACAACGTACATGAGAAGATCTCTGCGATCAACCTCCGCCTGACCGCTGTGCCCTCCCGTGTCTCACCACTGGCACGTACAGGGGGGCACGTTGGATCATCCTCCAGATCCTCATTAATCTCTGCAGGGATATCGTGCCTGAGAGCAATGTTGTGCAGGATGCAACAGGCTATGTTTATCTCTGCCACAGTCATTGGCTTATATTGTAAGGCCCCGCCTGTCCTATCCAGACACCTGAAGCGACTCTTCAACACGCCAAAGGTGCGCTCTATGACAGAGCGGCTGGAGGCATGGGCCTCATTGTACCTCTGCTCTGCACGTGTCAGTGGCTGATGCACAGGGGTCAGCAGCCAGGGGCGACACCCATATCCTGCATCACCTGCAGAATGAAATGTTGCATGTGAATGCAGGAGCTCATGTTCACCCAAATTGACACATGTATAGACGTGAGAAACAAATGCAGAACACATCCTGACAGAAACATATGACAGCACAACTATGCAGTTGAGACAAATAGACATATGATGACAGAAAAGGACCACATGGCCTATGGAGTCTGTACATCCAAGGCAAAAACTACAACAGTCCAATTTATACCTTTACAGATCCTCTGTGTGTGGCACATGCGTATTGTCATGCAGTTACTGTCCTCATCTCTACCACCTCCACTGTGAGACTATACCACCGATCCACTGATCACATGTTCAAAGTATATGTCAGCATAGTACCCACGAAAAAGCGTGCTGTCATTTGAAGGAGGCTCACACCCAGAACATGTATGCCATGGAGGTCTGGCAAAGTCTAAACCATATCACCTCTATTTCCCCTGTCCTCTAAGGTCTACATATCAAGATTGAGCAGTCTGTCTCCATATGCTGCATACTGCTGACCACCAATCATTTTAGTAGCCGTCCTCTGCACTGTCTCCATCCTGTTCACAGCCTTTTGAAGCTGCGGTCTACAGAATTGCACACTGTACCCCACATGAGTTTGCACCAATGACATATACAGAGGCAGAGTACTTTCCTGTGTATCTGCTACCAATACCTCTCTGTATGCACCCAAGTAGCCCCCTAGCTTTTGCCGTCACCTTTCCATAATGGTCAGCTACATTAGGATCGGCAGACACAACGACGCCTAGGTCCCACTCATCTACAGTGGCCAAAGGTACTGCACCCCCTATACTGTGTTGCTCCCCTGGTTTGACGCAGCCAAAATGCGTGACCTTACATATGCAAACATGTACTCCCAGCTGCAAAGGTCCAGAACATCCATCAGATTTAGCTAGACCCCTCCTGATGTTATCTAGTGCTTCCTGGGTGACTACTCCAGTACTGAGTGAGTGTGTGAACCTAAGTCATTTTCATTACAGCTTCCTCTGTCTCTCTGTCCCTTTGGCTGTTTTCCCGTTTAGAGTTATGTCTGTATTACATGTTAACCTGATTTAGTCTTGTCTTTCTCTGTTACCTATATATCCATTGCTTATCACTTTGATATTTTGATAAGGTGGTATAAAACTGGATGTATTGTAACCTGATGTGTCTAACCTGATGTAGTCTTGTAACCGCTTTGATTAAAGGAAAAGGCGGTATAAAAAACCTGTTAAATAAATAAATAAATAAATAAGACACACATGACAAGGGTTAGTTGTATGGATTGGCAATAACATAAACGTTGCCAACTAAGATACAAAAATACCCAACCAGGTCCGCAAGTCCATGCAACAATACAAAAAGAGAACCCGGAAATGTAAAGACCACCTTGGAAAAATCACATGTTTTTTGTCGGAGAAGCCGTCACAGTGCAGAGGACGTCACCTCTCACCACCGCAGCCCATCCATTTCATTTTATTGTTGCATGGACTTGCGGACCTAGTTGGGTATTTTTGTATCTTAGTTGGCAACTGTTTTTGTACCCTATCTTTATGGCGACTGCTACTTTTGCATATTCAGAGGAGCAACTCTCTCAACTTCGGAAGCTTAAATCATTGCTTGATGATGGGGAAACCGTGGGCTCACTGACCTTTTTGCCACCAACCATCACAGAGTTGAAAGATCTTCATAAGAAACATATTTGGACTAGCTTGCATGGGTTCTCAATGGCCCAATATCTTAAATCCTCTATTATTCCGAGAGGCTTACGTGTTATTAAGCCCCCTAAGCAGTTCACCGATGATCCGGCCTTCCTGGCAAAATGGATGGCAATATTAAACAAATGTAGTTTTGATCTTATAGCACTCCTTTTAGAGCGATCTATAGTTGAACAGGACAAATTGGCATCACAAATGTCTGATTTGAAGAAACAAATTCTGGAAACCATTGAACCACAAAGCTTTCAATCATAATGGGGGGAGATTGAAAAGCAATTGGCCACTTTTCATGACCATGTCCGGGGTTTGAAGATTACCAAGTTCAAACGCGATAAATCTGACTATGATAATGACTGTGTATATAACTGGCCATCTAGGACCCACATGCAACCTTATCGGAAGGTATCTTTTGCCCCCGGTTCAGATGATTATACAGATTCGGATTCTGGTGACTCGGGCTCTATTCCTTCCAACACTGCTAAACAATTTCAGAAGAAGTCATCTCATAATAATGATTTTCAGCGAGGCACCACATTTCGTGGATGACGCCCTCGAGGCTCCTATCATCAGGATTTTCTAGAGGGCCCCGACACCAGGTCCAAAACCAGGAGTCGACAGTTGTGAATCTTTCTCAACAATCATTGACTACGGAACAGCAACAGGTATTGGAATGTGGCCTTTCTTTCATCCCTTCTCCTATTTATGATGGTTTTCAAGTGCGAGTGGCCCTACAAAAGTTTTTTAGGAAATTGCGGGTATTGCATTATTTTTCGGACTCCATTCATCTTCCTGATGTCTCACTTATTCGGAACACTTCACAGTGGCTCCCCCCTGGTCCGGTTGACTCGGCGGTGTCAACCTTTCAGGATTTAATCATGGAATCACTTTCCACTTGGGAGAAGACCAAATTTTTTTCTGGACAGAATTTCTCACGAGCACAACATATGGCTCTCAACCAGTTATCTAAATCTGACCTGGTTATACGGCAAGCTGACAAAGGTGGAGCGACGGTGATTTGGTCTAATGAACAATATCATCTTGAAATAGGCCAACATCTAGACAATCGGAAATACTATCTTCCGATAGCGGATCCTACTCTGGCTCTTCAGGACGAAATTCATGAGCTTATTTCTCACGCTTTTCTTAGGAATTGGCTCACTAAACATGAAGCTGAATTCCTGATTCACAAACATCCCAAGGTGCCGGTCTTTTATTTAGTACCTAAAATACATAAATCTATGGTATCTCCTCCTGGCCGTCCCATTGTCTCCTGCCGTGATTCAGCTCTTGAGCCTCTCTCTAAATTTTGTGATATATTCTTACAACCGATGGCAGCTCAGGTTCCTTCCTACATCAGAGACACGGGTGATTTTTTGAGGCAACTCAATTCCTGTACAGAGTGTTCTACATATACTTACATGGTGTCTCTGGATGTTCAGTCCTTATACACCAATATAGATCAATGTGAGGTTCTAGCAGGAATGCAACATTACCCTCTGTCTCTGCCTGAACGTATTCCTCAATGATTTCTGATGGATCTGTTACGGCTGGTGTTAACCAAAAATTATTTTTTGCATCAACAACAGTGCTACTTACAAGTTTTTGGCATGGCCCCTTCTATTGCTACCATCTATATGTCATGGTTTGAGGAAACATATGTCTACCCTCATCCACTATATTCTAAGATTCCATTTTGGAAGAGATTTTTGGACGATGTCTTTTTCCTTTGGACTGGTTCTATTTCTGAACTTCAGTTATTTTTATCGGCATTAAATTCCTACAAAAGTAATATTCAATTTACTTCACAGATAGAGACTCATGTCATCCAATTTCTTGATATTACAGTAGAGCTGACCGCCTTGGGTTTTTTGACTTCGCTTTATAGAAAACCTGTCCAGAGAAACACTTTGCTGCGCTATGACAGTTATCATCCCCCCGCATTGAAGAAAGGGTTACCTTATGGCCAATTTTTACGGTTACGGCGCATTTGTACTTTGTTGTCTGTTTTTAAAATACATGCCAAGGATTTGACCCTTAGGCTTTTGGCACGGGGCTATCCTTACAAAGTTATAAGAGCAGCATATTTGAGAGTGCGCTATACCCATCGGGATTGGTTATTCGAGCCTCGTTCTCTTGAATCATCATCGGATAAGATTACGGCAATTTTGCCATATATGTGGGGATCTTCGGAGGTCATTAAAATTCTTCATAAGTTTTGGCCGATTCTGGGACTGCATGCTTGTTTCCGTCTACCTTTACAGATTGCTTTTTCCCGTAGAGCAAACCTACGGGATCTTCTAGTGAAGACTACGGTTAAGGAAGATTGCCCACTTTCTGGCCATCCCGACCCGGGTCATTATCCTTGTGATACTTGTCATTTTTGTCCCCAGACTATCTCGGGTTCAGAATGGGTGGACTCGCGGACCAATAAGCATTATACGACTCGGTGGCATACCACCTGTATCTCTGATCATGTTGTGTACCTGATCATCTGCCCCTGTGATTTGTACTATATTGGACGCACTTCTCGCCCTTTTAAAACACGTTTGGATGAACATGCCTCGCGATTGCGGACTCGTACACTCTCAGCTTCGTTGGTTGAGCACTGCCTATCTCATTCGCATACCTTTGAGGATCTTCACTGGCGTGTATTAGACCATGTACCGATCAATCCCCGTTTATCCAAGTTATTACTCCTGTTCTATGTAAAGCATAAGCATGTTATCCAAGTTATTACTCCTGTTCTATGTAAAGCATAAGCATATTATCCAAGTTGTTTTCTCCTGTTCTATGTGAAGCCAAACAGTTTGTTATGGTCATTTTGTTGTATGTAAACCGCGCTGACAATAGTGCGGTATATAAGAAATTGTAATAAATAAATAATAAATAAATAAATAATAAATAATCCCCGGGGCAGTGACAGAATCCAACATTTACAAAATTCAGAGCAAAAGTGGATTTTTACTCTCAACTCGGTCCACCCCTTTGGCCTTAATTCCCAACTGGACTGGCACACCATTCGTTAACCAATCATTGGATGGGTCGGCCTGGTTATGTGGCTCCTCCCATTAGAGCTTTGATTCACTTCCTCAGTTTCATTCTTCTCCTGTGATTGGAGATTTGGTTCAATATCGTAGTGATCTACGTCATTATAAGGACTGTCTCTTGGCGTTCTTGTTCGTGGCGGGCATTTTGATCCACGGCAATTTGATTCACAGCGACTTGACCTGAAGCAGGGGAGAAATTGGTATCCCCGAAATGTGACACGTCGTCAATTTTGCTTGGTCAATTTTGCTTGGTGGATGACTCTTTACATCAGCCTTTTCAGTTAAGTGCTAATCCGTCTACGATTTAATATTTTGTCCCTCATCATAGGGCTCTTATATAAAATGAAATGGATGGGCTGCGGTGGTGAGAGGTGACGTCCTCTGCACTGTGACGGCTTCTCCGACAAAAAAAGTGTGATTTTTCCAAGGTGGTCTTTACATTTCCGGGTTCTCTTTTTGTATTGTTGCAATAACATAAACATTACATAACATACAAAAGCTAGCAGACAATTAACCGGCATCACAGGTGGATGTGAAGGGCACCAACCCCCCCCCCCCTCCATCACATGTGGGCAGTTGGCACACACACACACTAGGAGGGATCCACCACCAGGACAGACATATGCACACGTGCGTAGTCACATGAACACCATGTGCAGGTTATGATCATATAATGTTATAATCCTGATGGTCTTATTTAAATTAGTTTCCCTGTTACTCTACGTTTATACTCCTGTAACAATGTAAACTCAGAACAGTCTTCTGTCTGTTGTGATCCTCCCCCCTTGCCTTGTAGGGTTTAAGGAGGTT
Source organism: Ichthyophis bannanicus (assembly GCA_033557465.1). Lineage (NCBI taxonomy): Eukaryota > Metazoa > Chordata > Amphibia > Gymnophiona > Ichthyophiidae > Ichthyophis > Ichthyophis bannanicus. The sequence goes on along the minus strand of CM066035.1, from coordinate 87,792,647 downwards.
AAGTTCCTTCCTGAACCAAAGTTTCACTATTTCCTGAAGCAGTGTTTGTAGGGAAATGTAGTTTCTTTAAGAGTTCAATGAAGGGTAATGTGACTCAAGTGTTTCAAGCAAAAGGATTTATTTCCCCTCCCGGGGTGGATTTCAGAAGGAATAAAGGTAACACAAATATCTTGCACTTTAGCAGAAAAAGGACAAAATAAGATATCCAACTTAAATAGCTTCAGTCAGCGTTAAACATTTTTCTTCCAGCAGATTAAACACCACAGTACTGTTTCCTACAGCTCTGTTCCCTTCTCACAGTAAGTCTGTATTTTCTTCACAGCACAATTTTAACATAGAGATATTATCTCCTCAGCCAGTGAAATCGTACAGTCCATTTCTTCCATAGGAGTATTTACACAGGATGGCTCTGTTTCCATAAATTCTACCTCTGGGGTAGGAATTGTTTGCCACGCTCCCTCTGGAGCCGCGCCCTTTTCTCCAACCCTAGGCTTTATGGTAAACTCGGGGTTTAAGTACTGTTTGAAACAAGCACTCCCATTATAGTCCTTTCCACCATAGTCCCAACCTTCCAGGTCAATAAACTCACAATTATTATGATTCCAGCCCTTAGGCTTACCTTGGAACCTGGCTGTGGAAGGTTTTCTCCGTGGCTTATAGATAGCTGTCGGTTCCCAACCTGACTTGTGCAAAGCAGAGTTCAACTGCCTTCCTGGCTTTTCCTTCTGTTTATAATCCAGAGAGTATTTCAGCTGCCCAGGTCTGCTCCTGCTGTACCTTTGACTCAGAGCCTCTGACCTTTCTTCAGCTTGAGACTCAGTCCACCTCCTTACTTGAAGCTGGCTTTTCTTCCTCCAAGGGGACTCTGCTCGTCTCTCCTCTTGTTCACTCTCTCTTTCACTCTGGCTTTCCTCCTCTCTCTCCTTTTCCTCCTCTCTACCTACTGGGACCTCTTTATGAGTCAGCTTTCTCGGGTAGGGCCTGACTCCGCCTCCTAGCAGGTGTTCTGAATTACTTTGTAACTCTCTGTTAAACTGGTAGCAGGGGCGTGTTTCTTTCTCTCGGGCTTGGTTTCCCTGACCACCAGTAGCCATGTGCTTTTGTTTATATTGCAGCCCTGCACTTTTTACCTGGTTTTTGGGAGTTTCTACAGGGCTAGAAGGACTCACTATGTCACACTGTTTAACTTTTGTTATTTGTAAACCGCACTGATAACAAACAGCGCGCTATATAAGAAATGTTAAAGAAATAAATAAATACATACATAAATAAATAACTAATCTGGAAATACTCACCCAGCAATATAGAGTCCGCATACCGGCCTGCCTCAAATTGTCTGAATAGTGCTGAGTGATGCAGGATAAAGGAGTCATGGGTAGACCCTGCAAACCTAGGGACCACATTCAGAATATGCAGATTAGCATCACATACAACCTGAACATTCAGAGAATGGTAGTGTTTGCGGTTGCGGAACGCTACCTCCCTGTCTCTAGGCGGGACCAGGGCAACATGTGTGCAATCAATAGCTCCCATCACGTGTGGTATCCCGGCTAACGCCTCAAAGGCCTGGTTCAGGGTCCACCACTGTTGCCTAGTGTGGGGAAGGGTAATATAATTCCCCACCCGGCTGACCATGGCACGCAGTACTTGGTGGAGACAGCGGGAGAAGGTGGGGCGGCTCATGCCACCCACTGCAGCCACAGATGACTGGAAACAGCCAGAGGCAAAGAAATGTAAGGCAGCAAGGAGCTTGACTAAACCTGGTATGGTATGGGACCGATCAGTCAGGGGCTCAAGGTCAGGTCTTAGATCCTCATAGAGCTCCCTAATAGCCCTTGTGCTCAGTCGGTACAGGGAGATGACCTGGTCCTCACGCATGCCCTGGAGCTGGGCCCTGGGCCTGTAGAGGCGAGGCTGCCGAGCCTGCACCTCAGCACGCCTTCTGCGCCGTGCACGCACAGCACCTGCCTGGACCGCCCCCACAGCTGCAGGTTGTGATAAGGAAGCTTATCATAGCTCAGGAAGGAGCTATAGAAAAGGTGAAGTGACTCTGAACAAGCAACCTGTCAGTTCTGGTAGAAATAAGAAAACAGAATTTTCTTATAAAAGACTACCAGTCCCAGAATGCACCAGGTTTCCAACAGCCATTAGAGGAGCTGAAGTGGGGAAACGTGTGTTCAATCAGGAGGGCTATGAGGTAATCCCTAAGCACTCATCTCAAAGGGCAGGGCCTGATTCAGCACAGCTGCGCTGTGTTAGGGTGGAGCACTCATCTAGGCAGAATAAAGGTAGAGTTTATTCTACAGAGAATCATCATCATCTTCATGATCAGCTTGGATAGCTTCATCATCTGGAGGGTCATCAGAAGCAGAAGCCAGAGCGGACGGACAGAGAGGGCAAGAAACCCTTTGGAAGAAAGAAGAGAAAAGCCTTTGGGAGGTCTAGAGGAGTCCAGAGCAGTACGTATACTGGAAGGCATTCCAACGGCCAGCATACACCATTGGACTGGGGAAAGCCAGAGGAATGGTGCTGAAGAGCTAGGAATCTCCAGACGGTACCTGTGAGGGAGACGGCTGCACGTGGAAGGGACCCTAAGACCTGTGCCAGAAGGTATGTGAAGAGAGACCCAGTGTCCAGGGATCTGGATTGGAAGGCTGGACATAAGAACTGGACTACATACTGGCCAGGCTATATAGAGAGGAACTCTAACAGCAATGGAAGCTCAGGTATGAACACTGATCTATGCCCTAGCTATACCCTTGAAAGACAGCAGGGAAGCAAGTATTGTCCTGAAAGTGCTACATTGAGAAATTCCTCTGTGCCAATCCATGATATTGAACCCATGATTGTTGAAGAAGGGGGAGAGGTTGCAGATGAAGGCTGTATTTACATGGATTGCTCTCTGTCTAAACCCCTTTGGTGATTTTCTGTTATAAAATACAACAACCATCACAAAGAAATACAAACTTGTTCTTTAAATCTACTCAGAAAAGCTCCTGAGTAGGATTTTGGGCCACGCACGCAGTAGAAAGCAAGCCAGCTAAGGGGTTTCAGCTGGATAACTGCTAGCAATTGAGCCTTACCTAATTGCTTGTGAGCTCTGAGGGAATCACTTCTGAATCTATGTGGGAAGATATAAGAAGTTAACCTGAAAAGAACAGTTTTTCCCTTCTTTGTGGGTTTTGCTTGTTGTTTGAAACACTGCTAAGAAAATATTAGCTAAAGCCTACAGAAAAGACCAGTTTGTTACCAACCAGGTCTTTATTCTTTTCCTTTGATTGTCTGACAAGTTCAAATGTTGTTTTCCTGATTTTGTTTTTCCAAGTTTAACACTGAAAGCAAGTATCCTGTTTTATGTGCTACCAAGCATATCTGTGTTGGGAGAAATAACCCCATAAATAAATATCTTATTGGCTTTACCCTCAAGCACAACTAATTATTGTGAGCAGCTGTGTCTGGTGTGAATGGACTGCATTGCCCAAAATCCCTTGCAAATCATATTGATATATGCACTTGCCAAGACTGTGAACATTCTCAACCAGGCAGCCGTCTGACAAGGTCTGATTTGCTGCGGGACTACACCCATGCCCTGTGCCTCAGCCCCATGGACACCATCTCCCCTGTCCTGCAACCACAGCATCTGCCCACGTCTCAGGGCACATGCACAAACATAAATACCCGCCATAAACTCCTCCCGTCCGGCTACACAAACACACACACGAACCTCCCTAAACAGTGTACACCTTACAAACCACACAGAACAATACAAACACAATACAACACAATACAACCAACACACACAATACAACCAACACCAATACAATCAACACCAACACCTGCTTTGACTCTCTCCGTTCCTCTCTGCAAACACACACCTCCTCTCCCTTGCCTACAAAACAACCCTCAACGTGGACCAGGTGTGCAGGCAGATTTATACATTTTTCTTACGTTGCGGCTGTTGCACATGCGCAGTTGTGCGAGCGCGGTGCGTGTGCGCGGCGCACATGTGCAACTCTTTGCGCATGGACATCTGTCTGTGTGTGGCGCGCATGTGCAACTCATTGCGCATGGGCGTTAGTGTGTGCGGCCCGTGCATGTGCAACTCGCCTTGCATGTGAGTGTGGATGCACGCACGCAAATGCCCATGTGCAACGAGTTGCACATGCACGCCACGCACAGACAGACGCCCATGCGCAATGAGTTGCACATGCGTGCCGCGCACAAACGCCCATGCACGAGTTGCACATGCGCGCCACGCACAGACAGACGCCCATGCACAATGAGTTGCACATGCAGGCCGTGCACAGACGCCCATGTGCAAAGAGTTGCACATGCGCGCGGCGCACAAGCACCGCGCTCGCACCACTGTGCATGCGCAACGGCCGCAACGTATAAAAACCTATAAATCACCCTGCACATCTGGTCAACGTTGAGGGTTGTTTCAGGAGTTTGAGGTATTGTGTCAGACGTAGAGGTAGAGGTATTGTGTCAGAGGCTGTGGTGGGAGTAGTGGAGGTACTGTGGTTTGTAGTGACGTCTGTATTGTGGTGTGTAGTGTGTCCTGTATTGTGGTTTGTAGTGTAGTCTGTATTGTGGTTTGTAGTGTGGTCTGTGTTGTGGTGTGTGTAGGTGAGGGTAGGCAAGGAGCAAGTGAGGGAGAAAGGGGGTGAGGTGAGGTGAGGTGGGGTGCGGTGAGAGGAGAGGGTGATGGAGAGGGAGATGGAGAGGGACATGGAAAAAAGAGCCAAACGACGAAACCTGGAAACAGCACAAGCACTGGCAAGTCAAATGCAAGGGATTGATAAGACAGGCAAAGGGAGAATTTGAGAAGAAGCTTGCTGCGGAAGCAAAAACGTGAAGTAAAGACCTTTTCAAGTACATTCGTAGCAAAAAACCTGTGAGAGAGTCAGTTGGTCCATTAGATGATAAAGGGGTTAAAGGAGCACTAAGAGGCGACAAGGCGATAGCGGAGAGATTGAATGAATTCTTTGCTTCAGTCTTTACTGAGGAAGATGTAGGGATGTTACCCATGACTGAAGTGGTATTTAAAGGTGCAGAAGAATTGAAGGAAATATCGATACATCGGGAAGATGTCTTACAACTATTAGATAAACTGAAGAGTAGCAAATCACCTGGGCCGGATGGTATACATCCAAGGGTGTTGAAAGAACTGAAATACGAGACTGCAGACCTGCTATTAGTAATCTGTGAACTATCATTAAAATCATCTCTAATACCTGAAGATTGGAGGATCGCCAATGTAACACCAATTTTTAAAAAGGGTTCCAGGGGTGATCCGGGAAACTACAGACTGGTGAGCCTGACATCAGTACCGGAAAAAATGGTAGAAACCATCATAAAGAATAAAATTACTCAGCATGTAGATAGTCATGACCTAATGGGAGACAGCCAACATGGCTTTAGACAAGGAAGATCTTGTCTTACTAATCTGTTATGTTTTTTTGAAGGAGTGAATAATCAGGTGGACAAAGGTGAGTCGGTTGATATTGTGTATCTGGACTTTCAGAAAGCCTTTGACAAGGTCCCTCATCAGAGACTTTTGGCAAAACTAAAGAGTCATGGGATAGGAGGCAGTGTACTATTGTGGATCAGGAACTGGTTAAAAGATAGAAAGCAGAGGGTAGGGCTAAATGGCCAATTTTCCCAATGGAGAAAGGTGAATAGTGGTGTACCCCAGGGATCTGTGCTGGGTCCGCTGCTTTTTGACATATTCATAACTGACCTGGAAAGTGGAATAACGAGTGAGGTTATCAAATTTGCAGATGACACAAAACGAGTGGAGGAGTGGCCTAGTGTTTGGGGCAAGGTACTTCAGGCCGGAAGGTTAGGGGTTCAAATCCCACTAGAGGACAGCAACCTTGGGCCGGAAGGACTGGGGTTTCTAGTCCCACAGGTGCTCCTTGTGGTCTTGGGCAAGCCACTTAACCCTCCATTGCCCATATTCCCTGTAAGTATTAGTGTATGTGTCTCATATCCCCTCGTGTTAAATGTATCCCCCAATTGTGTTGTGACCACTTTGATTGAAGGATAAGGTGGTATACAAAACTGTCTAAATAAATAAATAAAATAAATAAAACTATTTAAAGTTGTTAAAACCCAAAAGGATTGTGAAAAATTGCAAGAAGATCCTGATAAATTGGAAGACTGGGCATCAAAATGGCAGATGAAATTTAATGTGGACAAGTGCAAGGTTATGCACCTAGGGAAGAACAACCCAAACTATGGTTACACGATGCAAGGTTCCACATTAGGAACCACCACCCAGGAAAAAGATTTAGGCGTCATTGTGGATACCATGTTAAAACCCTCGGCCCAGTGTGCAGCGGCGGCTAAGAGAGCAAATAGAATGCTAGGTATGATAAGGAAAGGAATGGAAAATAAAACAAAAGATATTATAATGCCTCTATATCGTTCCATGGTGAGACCGCACCTTGAATATTGTGTGCAATTCTGGTCGCCGTATCTTAAAAAGGATATAGCGATTTTAGAAAAGGTTCAGAGAAGAGCCACCAAAATGGTAAAGGGGATGGAAGGATACTCCTATGAAGAAAGGCTAAAAAGGTTGGAGCTCTTTAACCTGGAAAAGAGACGGCTGAGGGGAGATATGATAGAAGTCTATAAATTAATGAACGGAGTGGAACGGGTAAACGTAGATCGATTGTTTACCTTATCAGAATATAGAAAGACTAGGGGACATGCAATGAAGCTACAGGGTAAACTATTTAAGACTAATAAAAGAAAATATTTTTTCACTCAACGTGTAATCAAACTCTGGAATTTGTTACCGGAGGATGTAGTAAAGGCTGTTAGTGTAGCTGGGTTTAAAAAAGGTTTGGACAAGTTCCTGGAGGAAAAGTCCATAAACCATTATTAAGAAGGGACCCAGGATATCAATGCTTGAACCAATACAAGCATTGTGGAACCTGTGTCCCTTGGGGAAACTGCTAGGTACGTATGACCTAGATTGGCCACTGTTGGAAACAGAATACTGGGCTTGATGGACCTTGGTCTGACGCAGTATGGCATATCTTATGTTCTTATGACAGGGAGGGTGAGGGTGAGGGGGTGGAGGTGGTGGGCCCACCTGTTGCCGGGGAGACACATAGGGCAGGGACTGCAGGGCCTATGGAGGCAGAGGCAGACCCATCGGGTAGGCCACAGGCTGCACAGTGCAGCCACAACAGCAAAAGGAAGAGAATACCGGTGCCTGCACCACAGAGGAGGAGGGCCACAAGGTTCAGTGATGTTGAGAACCACATCCTCCTGTCAGGGGTACTTGAGCATTACGATGTATTATACGGGCGGCTCAGTAGCTGCACAACTGTGGCCACAAGGATTGCGGTGTGGGAGGAGGTGCGTGCGTCATTGTCCGAGGCAGGGGGCCCCCCCCAGAGACATAGAAAGCCTAAAAAAAAGATTCTCAGATATAAAAAGAGGGGTAAGGCAGCACATGGCCGCAGAGCGCCAACATGCTCTGGGCACAGGTGGCGGTGGCCCCCTCAGACCATCACTCACGCCCCTGGAACAGGAGCTGGCGGCACGATTGGGGCCTATATACCTTTGTGGTCTGCCTGAGGCCCTGGACACTGCACATCCGCAGGCAGGTAGGTATGCTACGTACACCTTTCAGCTCTCAGGCCATGCCTGAAATCCCCATTGTGTAGACATCAGCCATCTGCAAACACCCTCCCATACCTGTCTCCCAAGCCCCACCATGTACCTATCCTGGTGGCACATGTGTGTGCTGTACCCCTGCACACCCTGTTTTGTTGCCATGTTCCCGGGCCACATTCAACATGTGTCCCTCATCCCATCCCTCTCCCCATCTGTCCCAAAAATGTCCACGCACACCAGCCACTACCCTACCCCCACACACCTGTGATTGCCATCCCCTGTATGATTGTGAGGGCCTTTGATCAGGGCATGTTTGTGTGACATACTATCTACACAGTGCTGCATGTGCTTGGCAGTGGCCCAGAGGTGATGAATAGTCGTAGTCCGCTGCGTAGTGGGTCACTGCCAAGCACATGTAGCACTGTGAAGATAGTATGTCCAAACAAAATATGCCCTGATCAAAGGCCCGCACACTCATACAGGGGATGGCAATAACAGGTGTAAGGGTAGGGTATTAGCAGGTGTGCGAGGACATATTTGGGGCAGATGGGGAGAGGGATGGGATGGGGGCTACATGTGGAATGGGACCAGGAACAGGAACATGGCAACCAAACAAGGTGTGCAGGGGTACAGCACACACATGTGCCCCCGGGATAGGTACATGGTGGGGACAGACAGGTATGTGAGGGTGTAGTGGGTCCTGTATGCAGCACATATGCAGGGCCCCACCATCATGTCTGTGGTGTCTGTAGCACACACGTATACATAGGTGGAGTGTTTAAACACATGTGTGCTGTCTCTGTTCACAATGCAGGTGACTACAGTACAATGGGGGCCCATGAGGAGGAGGAGGAGGAGGAGGTGGAAGTGGCCGTGCCTCAGAACGTGGATGAGCCCGAGGCTGCTGTCTCTGGGGGCAGCATAAGTGGGGGCGAGGAGACACTGGAGCCGCCCATCACCAGCGGGCCAACAGTGGGGGCTGCAGCCAGCAGCACACAGGCTGGTGTGAGCACAGCAATGGGGGCCATCCAACACCCCAGGCAGGCACCAGGCACAGATCCCACAGACATGGGTGTCATGATGGAGGAGCTGAGGGCACACGCCGCATCAGCACAGCGCGATGCCGAAGGTGGGTGACAACAGACTGTGTGATAAGGAAGCTTATCATAGCTCAGGAAGGAGCTATAGAGAAGGTGAAGTGACTCTGAACAAGCAACCTGTCAGTTCTGGTAGAAATAAGAAAACAGAATTTTTTTCCCATAAAAGACTACCAGTCCCAGAATGCACCAGGTTTCCAGCAGCCATTAGAGGAGCTGAAGTGGGGAAACGTGTGTTCAATCAGGAGGGCTATGAGGTAATCCCTAAGCACTCATCTCAAAGGGCAGGGCCTGATTCAGCACAGCTGCGCTGTGTTAGGGAGGAGCACTCATCTAAGCAGAATAAAGGTTGAGTTTATTCTACAGAGAATTATCCTGAGGATCATCATCATCATCTTCATGATCAGCTTGGATATCCTCAGTTTCATCTGAAGGATTATCAGAAGCAGAAGCCAAACCGGACGGACAGAGAGGGAAAGAAACCCTTTGGAAGAAAGAGGAGAAAAGCCTTTGAGAGGTCTAGAAGAGTCCAGAGCAGTACGTATACTGGGAGGCATTCCAAGGGCCAGCATACACCATTGGACTGGGGAAAGCCAGAGGAATGGTGCTGCAGAGCTAGGAATCTCCAGACGGTACCTGTGAGGGAGACGGCTGCACGTGGAAGGGACCCTAAGACCCGTGCCAGAAGGTATGTGAAGAGAGATCCAGTGTCCAGGGATCTGGATTGGAAGGCTGGACATAAGAACTGGACTACATACTGGCCAGGCTATATAGAGAGGAACTCTAACAGCAATGGAAGCTCAGGTATGAACACTGATCTATGCCCTAGCTATAACCTTGAAAGACAGCAGGGAAACAAGTATTCTCCTGAAAGTGCTCCATTGGGAGATTCATCTGTGCCAATCCATGATATTGAACCCATGCTTATTGAAGAAGAGGGAATGATAGCAGATGAAGAATCTGTTTACATGGACTGCTCTCTGTCTAAACTCCTTTGGTGATTTTCTGTTATAAAGTACAGCAACCATCACAAAGAAATACAAACTTGTTCTTTAATCTACTCAGAAAAGCTCCTGTGTAGGATTTTTAGCCACGCAGTAGAAAGCAAGCCAGCTAAGGGGTTTCAGCTGGATAAATGGAAATTACACTAACCTGGTAATTGTAGTTCCTGTAGGATCCAGTTTAGTCCTCCACTTTCGGGTAATGCACCTCTCACTGCAGCCTGGAGACTGGACCAATCAAATCTTCTGTAGTACATATCCAGCAGGAGCTCCCAGAAGCCCCCCAGTGTACTAGTAACAAAGCATACTTAACGAAGCAACACATTAGAGTATCATAAAACATTGCACTTTACTATACTTTACTTTACTTCACTTCCCCCCCTGGAATAACCAACTCCCTCCCCAAACGAGGAAGTCAGAACACCGCAGAGCGCCGGAACCGGCCCCGCAAATTTACACCGAGCTCCCCCCTGAGAAAGCTAAGGAGCTGACTGAACGTCAAAGAAAGGGAAGAGCCAGAGCGATACGCAGCACCGTCGCCAAGACCGAACGGAACGAAGAACCGTCCCCTAGTCAACCGCTCGGAACAGCGCGCCGCAAGATAACACAGATAGTCGGGAGGGAAGGAGGACTAAACTGGATCCTACAGGAACTACAATTACCAGGTTAGTGTAATTTCCATTTCCTGTGCGGATATCCAGTTTAGTCCTCCACTTTCGGGATGTAACAGAGCAGTTAAGACCGGGCGGGACCTTGCCAGCCGGCACGCAGACCGCCGAACCAAAACAGGAATCCCGAGCCGCTAACACATCCAAGCGATAGTGCCTGCTGAAAGCGTGCAGAGACGACCAAGTGGCCGCCTTACAGATATCTGCCGGCGGAACCAGGGAATGCTCCGCCCAAGAGGGCGCCTGAACTCGAGAAGAATGAGCTCGGAACCCCTCCGGAACCGTCCGCTGCTGCAACAGATATGCGGACGCGATCGCTTCCTTGAGCCATCTAGCAATGGAGGCCTTAGCCGCCGCCTCCCCTTTCCTTGCACCCCCAAAGAGCACAAAAAGCCGATTGGTCATTCGAAAGGCTCAGTAGACTGTAAATGCCGTCGCCGCGTGCAACCCACATCGAGCCGGCGGAGACCCTTGTCCACCGACTCGACCGAGCTCGCCGAAAGAACTGGCAGAAACACAGCCTGAAGCAAGTGAAAAGGGGACACCACCTTTGGCAGAAAGGAAGGAACCGGACGGATCACACTCCGATCCGCGGAAAAAGACAAGAAAGGTTCTCGGCAGGACAAGGCCTGAAGACCCGAAAAGCGCCGAGCCGAGCAATTGGCTACAAGAAAAACCGTCTACGACGTGAGATCCTTCAGAGACAACCTCCGCAAGGACTCAAAAAGTTCCCGTACCAGAGCCCGCAGAACTAATGCAAATCCCACGGGGGAATCAACGCTCTGCGGGAAGGCCGTAATGAAAAAACCGCGGTCAAGAAACGCCGCACATCCGCATGAGCGCCGAGAAGGCGACCCAAGAACTTGCCTCGATAACAAGAGAGCGCTGCCAATTGAACCTTCAGGGAACTGGCCGCAAGGCCCTCCTTGGACCCATCCTGAAGAAAGCTGAAGACGACGGGCACAGCAACCGTCGCCACCCGGACTCCCCGCCGGGAGCACCAGTCCTTAAAAATCCTCCAGATTCGACCATAAGTAAGAGAAGTGGACGACTTTCTCGCCCGCAGCAGGGTGAAAATCCCTGCGGGCGAATAATTTATTTATTTTTTTTTTTTTTGGCCGAGCCCTCTCAATGGCCAAACCGTAAGCGAGAATCAAGCCACCTGGGGCGTCCGCAAGGGGCCCCGAAGGAGAAGGTCTGGCCGCGCGGGCAGGAGCCAAGGAACGCCGTCGCGAAGCCGGACCAGAGCGGCATACCAGGGCCTCCGGGGCCAACCCGGAGCCACCAGCGGCACTCGGCCCCGATGGCACTCGATGCGCTGGACGACCCTGCCGCTCAGCGCCCACGGGGGAAAGACATACAGGAGCCCGGAGGTCGGCCACGACTGAGTGAGAGCGTCGAGCCCCTCGGACATTCGCCCCCTCCGGCTGCTGGAGAAGCGACCCGCCTTGGCCGACTGGTAGGTCGCCATGAGACCCATGATGGGCGGACCCCACCGCCGAACTATGTGCGCCTACACCTGTGGGTTTAACTCCCACTCTCCGGGGTCCACCCGCACTCTGCTGAGAAGTCGGCCTGGACAGTTTCAGCGCCTGCTAATCGCGCTGCCGATATTGCCGGCAGACGAGTCTGCACCCAACTGAACAAGTCCGTCGCCTCTGTTTCCAGGGCCACAACGCCGGTGCCCCCTTGGCGATTGAAGCAAGCCACAGAGGTCGCATAGACCGACAAGACTCGCACTGGTCGACCGAGGCCTAGGAACTCCAGGGCCCATAGGGCTAGCCGTACCGCCTGAAGTTCGAGACGGTGGATTGACCAAGAAGCTTCCTGGGGAGACCACACCCCCTGCCTGAAGCGGGTCTCGCAGTGAGCCCCCCCAGCTGGATAAGCTCGCATCCGTTGTGAAAGAACCCCAAGAGGAGGCTCCAAGGGAAGCCCCCGCGTCAGGTTCTCGGAGGAGAACCACCATCAGAGTGACCGGCGAACTGCCTTTGGGCCTGGCAATCTCTTGTTCAACGAGCCGAACTGGTTGGACCAACGGCGGAGAAGAGCCCTCTGCAGAGGACGCATGCGGAACCGCGCCCAAGGCACCACCTTGAAGGCCGCTGCCCTCGATACGAGGCGCCTCAGGTACCACCACGTCGATGGAGCGGACAGCCCCCTAAAGAGCCGGGCAAGAGCCCGCAACGCCAGGACGCGGCGCTCGGGGAGGCCCAACAAACCCCGTGCGGTGTCGAAGCGCCTCCCCAGCTACTCGAGATCCTGCGTTGAACCCCGACCACACTGGTCTTCGTTCCCCACCCAGCCGAGGAACCGCCGCGGAGCCATCACCCTGCTCGCGCCGTGCACCTACTCCCGACTGGACCTTGCCCGAAGCAACCAGTCGTGGATAAACAGATGGGCCAGGGCGCCCTCTCTGCGCCAGACCGCCGCGACCACTACCATCACGCTCGTGAAGGTGCGGAGGCCGTGGCGAAACCAAACGGCACGGTTGGAAATGGGAAGTGGCCCCACAGAAGAGCGAAGCGGAGAAACCGTTGATGAGACAGCCGGATGGGAATGTGTAATGTGGACTGCAGCGGCTGTGGTAGATCCCGCAGCAGAAGCTCCGAGGAGGAGGGAGCGAAGCGCCGAGGGACCCAGCTAGCAATGCCGTGGGTGTTTTTTTTTTTTTTTCCCCGGTCATTCAGTCATAACATAATTAATTATTTATTTATTCATTTTTACATTTAAAACAAAAAGCAAGGAAGGCTCAGGGAAACCCAAGACTCTGCAAGCAAAGGATTCCGAAAACCCACGTGCCGCTACCACATGATTACATGTGTGAAAACTGCCGACTAGAGCTTGTTCCCTCATAAGAAACACGGAAGAGAAAAACAAAACAACTGACCGGCAGCCACAGAACTGAGAGGGGAACTGTCAGCCATACCCTGAGCGGGCATTTAGAAACTGTCAAAGTCAGTGAAAAGCAATTACAGTGACTGAAAGTAGGGACATTAGAGCGGGATCCCTCCGCAGCCATTCAGACCGCCATGGAAGGGGCTGAGAGTTGTATCCGGGGAGGGAGATAGAAGCTCAACCCAACCGTAGGCACCGTACCACGAGCCTGCCCCATGAGGCCGAGCCCAAACCATCCAGGACTCAAAACACTGACATAAAACCTCAAGCAAATGGTATATTGACCAAGGCAGGTACCATAATCAGCAGGACGTACAAAGCACCCCGACAGCAGTTTGTGGCCCAAGGACCAAAGGTAGGAACCGCAAAGCACAGAGGCAGCCAGTCCGGATATAGCCGAAATCATCCCAGAGCAGCTGAGATAAGGCCGAAAAAACAAAAACAGACTACTCACAGTTTTCTTACAGAAAATGATACCTGAACTTCTTGGAGGCATCCAAACTCTAGTGGGAAAGACTCAGTGCAGCGTAAGCCAATGGAGAATTCCCCTGAAGCCAAGCTCCGGAGACCCCCAGTTCAGCTGGGGAAGCACGATGCTGAGGTAAGAGCAGAGCCGATGCAGGAGGTGCCCGTATTTCTTCGGACCGCCAATGCAGCGTAACCTAAATTATGCACAGGGAGAACTAAAAACAAATAAGTGCGCTCCGCAGGAACAGGCATTCAATCATATTCCCCTCAATAGGCAATGCCCCAGTGAGCCCTCTTTGTTGGGCCCAGTGAGGAACGGAACCCACTAGCCCTGCCCCTTAGTACGTCAGGGACTCAGCATTGAACTGTGGTTCTGAATTGCATACTGGTCTCTCTTCATGCCTTCTGCACTCTTTATGGAAATATATTCAGTTATTTAACAGTTATCTAACATTTATCTGAGAACAATTAACAAAGCGCAGCCTGTTATATCTTATGTTCATGAACAGGCAGAGAAAAAAGGATACCTCTCCCCACCAACACCAAGCAAGTCTGTGTGAAAACTGACCCAGCACTGTAGCTGTTAAAAGTCAGCCGAGAAGAAATCAGGCTTCCCTCCAAAAACTAAGGCTCATTAGCTATGCAAAATGGCCACCAGCAAAATAAAACACAAAAAGGAGTGAATTAAAACCCCCCAAAAGCTAAGGAAATAGCTGAAACAGCCAAAGGGGAAGGTGGGAGGGTTGCAGGCAGAAGAAAATGCCTAAAAACGCTGAAAGAGCAAGAAAAAGCAATCAAGCTACCACAGAGCCGAGGACAGCAGTGGGAGAATATATTTCATGGCTGAATAAACTGCAGCCCGGCTCCTCAAACGCCAGAGCCAGTCACTGAACCTCTGCGGGACCCCCAACTCAGGCATTGGGGTTTGGAAGCCATCCCAAGGCCCCCTCTGCCCAGCGGGAGATAATGGAACAGTCACAGGGAAGCCCACACCACAGGGGCAATCCTATGCAAATCAGTCCCGATTTAAAAATAAAACGCTTATTTATTTATTTATTTTTTATTTATTTATTTATTTATTTTTTTTTTGTTTACAAGAAACAAAATACTCCCCAGACTCCCTGGGGTGTCCTGAGCAAAAGCGCCAGCAAAAGGAACCCCAAAAACGCTAGGGGAACCTGTGCACAAGTGATCAAAAGTGCTACTAAAAGCACACTTTAAAAATCCAAAATGGCCGCCGCACTTTTTCACCCTCTGTAAAAAACGGCGCGAAAATACAAAGGCAACCAAATAATATGGAAAATAAAGAAAACGACCCTCTATTACAGGGCAAACGACCAATTTTAAGAAAAATTGCCCAATTGGCTCAGGAGAGCCTAGCAAAGTGCTGGCAGCTCTGACAGTGTACTGCTCACATAGAAAGAAATAAAAAGAAACCTCCTACCAGCTCAGGAACATCCAGAACTCAGCCAACTTCTCCCAGAACCAGCCACTGCTGTATCAGGTATGGCTTTACCCCTTACTGTCCAGGGGAAGCTCACTTAAGGCTGTTAAAATTAGCTAGGCATTAAGTCAGGAGCCAGCAGGTCTGACTTTCTCCTAGCCTCCTGTGCTAATGCACCAGGGAGATTTTTTTCTTTTCCTTTTAAAGAGACAGCTAGCTATTAAATAAACAGCAAGTAAAAATCCCCAAAACAAACCCTAAAAGACTAACTAACAAGTGTTGCTCCTGCAATGGTCACTCAGTGTGCCCAGGAGGACACACTTTTACGTCTGCAGACTGCAAGAGACTGGACACACTGGGGGGCTTCTGGGAGCTCCTGCTGGATATGTACTACAGAAGATTTGATTGGTCCAGTCTCCAGGCTGCAGTGAGAGGTGCATTACCCGAAAGTGGAGGACTAAACTGGATATCCGCACAGGAACTGCTAGCAATTGAGCCTTACTAATTGCTTGTGAGCTTTGAGAGAATCACTTCGGAATCTATGTGGGAAGATATAAGAAGTTTACCTGAAAAGAACAGTTTTTTTCTTTCTTTGTGGCTTTTGGTTTGTTGTTTGATACATTGCTAAGAGAATATTAGCTAAAGCCTACAGAAAAGACCAGTTTGTTGCCAACCAGGTCTTATTTCTTTTGCTTTGATTGCCTGACAGTTCAAATGTTGTTTTCCTGATTTTGTTTTTTTCAAGTTTAACACTGAAAGCAAGTAACCTGATTTATGTGCTACCAAGCATATCTGTGTTGGGAAATAACCCCATAAATAAATATCTTATTGGCTTTACCCAAAAGCACAACTAATTATTTTGAGCAGCTGTGTCTGGTGTGAATGAACTGCATTGCCCACAATCCCTTGCAAATCATATAGATATATGCACTTGCCAAGACTGTGAAGATTCTCACCCAGGCAGCCGTCTGACAACTGTCACAACCACAATGCACAAACCACTAGTCTCTGGTTGGTGTGTGTGTGGTGGATGTGGCAACATTCCTTCCACAGCTGTTACATATATGGTTCACGTAGACGGGATGTAGTGGAGCAAACAAAAGGGTATGGCGTATGACAGATGATGTTAATGTGACACACACCAGAACAGCCTAGGGTCAGTTACCACCTACAGATGCAGACATAAGAGGAATGTTGTTTAAGGTCCAGCACGTTGTCAGCCAAAAAATTAAAAAAAGCATTGCCCTTGCAACAGTCTGCCTCATCGCAGACGCCCAGCCGTCTCACAGAGAACAGGATGCCACCTGTCCCATAGTCATTGGACAATCAGAGCAGACATAACCAAACCTAAGCATCTTATGTCATGTAACGTCACACAGCCTCCATTCCCTCCAGTCTGCATCTCCAGGTGAAAAACAATCATAGGATATGAAATGAGCAGTCAAAATGTGTTAATACACCCATATACCAGGATTTACAGAGACGACAGGATCAAAGATCATGTAAAGATGGTTTGGGAGAGGGACAGGTCCCTCAAGGCTGCCTGTACGTCAACAACTAAGATCGACTGCTTGGCATACAGACAAAGCCATCAACATGTCCCCTTCCTGTAGCTCTGACACTGAGTCCCCCGATTGCATAGGTTGGGACTCACCCACTCGAACACACAGGTCAGCTAACAACCTCTGTTGTGTTTTGAAAGACTCGCCACCTCCCAGCTGCCACCCCTGTTGCCAACCTGAATCAGGGAAACACCCCCCCAGCTCTGGGTATCGCAGCCCTTCCCCAGGGGTTATCACCTGCTGTGGATTCCTCAGCATTACGCTGTCCGTGCGTTCCTGGGGTCTGTCCACCTCTGCTGCACCCTCTGTTGCTCCCCCTGCTCTGTCCAAACCCTCCATATGTTTACCAAGGTGTACACGCACTGGTATCCAACCCCTCCTCTTTTGCCACAAGGTGTATGTGAACCCCTCTGCCGTCAGAAACGTGAAGCATGTGATGGGGCCCGTGGTTAGAGCCCTTTAACCCTGTATAGGCGGTTGCCTAGGGTCTATAAAACAAGTAAACTGCTCTGGCTGTGTAAATGAAAGAGTCTCTCAGAGCAAATTGAATGAAAAATAAGATGGGTTTTATTCCCCGTCCCGCTCGGACTGTCAACAAGAACAGAAACTTCAGGTGTAAGCGAAGAAACAAAAATAGTGGCAAACTTATATTCTTTTGTTTACATGCACAAAGTTCTCTTTGTCATTTAATCAAACAGCAGGGCTGCATTTATAACAGATACTACAATCCATGGGAGAGGGATCTTGAAGGCTGCTGCCATCTTCCCATACCATGCTTTCTCCAGCAGTTCCCAAACTCCCTGTGTCAGACTCCTCTTGTATACAGTATTCAGACACGGCGTCTTGTGACAACTCACTATGGCATTCAATGGAGGCTCTTCTCCCTTCGGGTTTATACCTCCCTGGCTTGTAGTAGCTTCTACCTGGGCTTTCCTCCCAGAACAACAGCTCTGAATCTCCTTGCTTCGTGTAATTATGGTCAGGACCGCGCCCTTGGCACTTATAGGTTTTAAACCTCTCGCTGTAAGCGTATGGAGGTTTCTTTCTATCTGTAGGGATTGCCTTGGTACTTGGCTCCCTGTATCTTTTAACTCTAGCCTCCCAGGCTGGTTGTGCAGTAGTGAAATTGGTCCTAGCTTTGCAGCTATTTCTTATGGAGCACATATGCTTGGAGTTCCCATCCCCCAACACTTTCCTTTTAAACTGACCTGTGCTTAGAACTGGCACATACCGGTCTCCTGTGTAGTGGGACACTCCTGGCTTCTCTTGAAGGCTAACTCGGGTAGCAGGTCTTCTCCCAGTACAGCTTGCCTTAAACCTCTGTTCCTGAGTGCTGGAGCTACCTTCACTTCCTGGTTCTCCGTGAGAAAAGTTTTCTCCCAGCACTCCTCTGGGGTTTCTGCTCAGCTGATTGTAGCCACACCTCTTGCTACTCTCTCCCCGGCTTCTGCCGTGCTCCTGAGTTGTATCGTGCCTCTCTCTCCCTCTGCCTTCCTTCCACTGACTGGAACCCTGTCTTATGTAATCCCCAGCCCTGCACGTGATGTGGGATTTGCAATCAGGTGTTCCTGACGAGCTTTCTGTTTGTTACGCAGTAACAATTTCCTTTGCTCAACTTTTTCAGTGTGCCTAGTGCTCCTTTCCAATGCTGAATCTGAGGTAAGCCTTTCTTTTACCTGCACTTCCATGGGCTGTGTATCCTCTGCTGCATCACAAGCAGCAGTGCACTTGCGCACGTAAGGGTTGATATCCTTGTGCTACCACTCCATCCCTCTGAGTCAATAGCGCATCTCCTGTAACCTGTCCGAGCTGCGTTTATCCCTCCAACTGTGCCCCAACTTGGGCTGGCTTTCCTCGACCTTCCTCTGATCACCACTGCTGCTCTCCCTGGTTCATGCTCCACCTCCCGTACCCTATGGACATGTGTTTGTTATCGGTTCCCAAGCCTGTTGCTACTTCTGCAGTACGTGGGTGTGTCAGCGCAGCCTGTGGATCTTTGTGTTTGCCTTCCACATCAAACTACTGGACCGTGTCCTGTGTGTGGCTGTGACTTATCCTACTGTGAGAATGATGGCTCTCACCCCTATCCATGTGTCTACTAGAGTCTGCCCTATCACAATAACGATCTTGTGGAATATGCGTGACATGTTTGTGTGTGACGGTTGATTACTGGAGAGGTATCTCACAGACCACCCTGTGTCCCACCCACAGGCAATCATCAGGCGCTCAACAGAATATATAGTGCGGTGGTGGACAATACCAGGGAGCTGAGGCAGTTCCGTGAGGAGGTTCGAGCGTTGCCCTTCAACAGGATTGCTGACGCCCTGGAGGGCATGCTGGCCGTGATGCATCAGGCAGCACCGGCAGTACCACCAGAGGCACCAGGAGAGGGTGTAGCACCGTGGGGGGGTTGCCACGTGGCAGGCGTGGACGGCCACGTCGTAGGTAACTGTGTGGCCAATAAAGAGCTGTCACACACTACATGCAACGTGTGTTTCCAATGTGTGTCCCTGTGGTCCCCTATGTAGTGTGCAAATGCATGTCGTGTCCCTGACCATATGACCTGCACCAAGGCCCCTCGCTGGTGGGGTGTTTGCACTGCCAGGTATTACTGCATAGATGCCATCACATGCCATGTGTGACATGCACAGTGTGTGTTCACTGCCCCTGGGCTGCAGCGTGGTAGTTTACACAGCCACCCAGGTTGCGACAGAGGGAATGTTCTGAGGTCACATGTTCAGTGTTCTGATCCATCACCGTGTCCACCCCCTCATACCCCCAACATTTGACGCATATGTGTGACCATTGCCCCTGCCTGCAACACTGCTTACGTGCCTGCCCCCCCCGGCATGCATGTGGCACAGGCAGACATGGTAGGCATGCGTATGTCAGCTGCTGATTTCCGCAAACACATTTGGTTACACTACACCCATCCCTGTGACATGGATGTTCCCGGGACACCCGCTACATTGCACCATCTCATGCACCACCCTGGTCTCACACCCCTACACACATGGTTAGCCCCCAAGACTGCATGTGGAGCCAGTCCACGTATGATACCCATGTCTTCCTTTACTGCACATCCAAGTCCACACACATATCCCATGCTTGCATCCATAGTGAGTCGGTAAGGGAAATACGTGACCATTGTGTCGTCTAACAACAACAGTTTACTTTGTAAAACATAACAAATGGCAACATGCCACCCATCCCCTGCCACATGTCCGTTGATGGAACACAGGACAGCACAGGGCACATGTGTGGACGTCAGAGGTGCCATCACTGACTCCTGTGACGCCCTTCAGCGGATGACCGACGACAGGGCAGCTGCTCCACCTCATTGGCTACCCGCTGAATGGCTGCCGTCAGCCACTGGCAGGCGTGCAACAGGAGATGGACGTTGCGCTCCACGCCATCCAGTGCCACAGACACATCATGCACGCACATGCCACCACACACACACATAGTGGCCGTGGTTTGTGTGCTGGCATGTGCATGTGACATTTCTGTGGCCCTGGATGGCGCATCAACACGCCGCCGCCCATCCTCTGCCGACACCTGCAGTGGCTGACGGGAGCCCACAGTGCCCTGTGCTGGGCTGTGTTCCCCAACACCCTCCACCCCCCCTACTCCCCTCTCCACCCCCCCTTCCACCACCCTCCCACCCTCAGCAACACCCTCCACCCCCACATGACCCACATTCCCCCCCAACCCTGCCCCCACATCCTCCACATCCCCCATGGCCACATCATCCCCCTCCTCGGAGGAGAACTGTGCAGCCTCCTCCTCCGATTCCCCATCCGTCTCCTGGCTGGCCTCCTCCACAACCACCACCTCCACCTCCCTCGCACGGCGGGTGGTGGGGCGCCTCAGCGAACAGGCAAATGTAGATGGGTCCTCACCGCTGTCATCGCCCTCTGTGGAAGGTA
Organism: Ichthyophis bannanicus; assembly: GCA_033557465.1. Classification (NCBI taxonomy): domain Eukaryota; kingdom Metazoa; phylum Chordata; class Amphibia; order Gymnophiona; family Ichthyophiidae; genus Ichthyophis; species Ichthyophis bannanicus. The sequence goes on along the minus strand of CM066035.1, from coordinate 87,771,945 downwards.
ACAGTCATTAGGACACTATCATGTGTGTCACATAACACATGTACATATGCAGGCACCACACAGGCTGGTGGGCCAATGTGACATTTGTACCTGGGCAGCATGCCTGGCAATACTCACCATCACGGTGTGACTCCGCCCCTCTCCTGAAACGGGCAAGGAACTCGGGGTGGTATTGTCGGAGTTCACGCACCTTTTTCCTCAGATCCTCCACCTGTGGATATGCAAACAATGGGTGGGGTCATCAGTGACCGGTTATCTCTGGTGGGTGGCCAATATAAACATACATCAGTGTGGGCAGCATCTTGCTGCTCCTGCTCCACTGGTGTGTGTGGCATATACAGCATAGTTACCCACCTGTAACAGGTGATCTCTGGGAAATGTGGGAATAGGTCTGCACATGTGTGTAGTGGCAGTATCAACGGAGCATGTGCGGGAACGCCCCGCACCGTCCAATAGGACAGCAGCTAGCAGCATCGCACAGCGCCTGCATGCTGCCCTCCCCCCTATCACAAATGCCTCTCTCCACTTGAATGAAATGCTGGGACGAACAGAGAGAGAGAGAGAGTGAGAGAGACAGGAAAGGTGAGGGAGGGAGACACATCCCCTAGGGGAGATGGTTTGGTTGTGAGGACCTATCACTGCTGTTCCATGACATCAACTGGTACAGGTGATGAATTATGCGATCCACAGAAACCAACAGGACCTAGTCCTCACTGGTGGGGACCCCCTAGTCGTAGATGCCAGGGAAGGGTCCCCAGAGTGGTGGGGCCCTGTGGAGGGGTTCCACTACCTATCATGGATCTCTGGCATCCCTTATGGGAGGCAGTTTGGAGTTAGGTACGTATGGGAGAGGTGTTGGAGAGTAGCCTGAATAAACATAGCATCCCTGTTGGAGCCTCTATCTGAGCAGTAGTGGGCCGTGAAGGTGTGAACCAAGGACCAGGTAGCTGCTCGTCAGATGTCGTTCACACAGGCGGAATGGAGGTGAGCCCTAGAGGCTGCCATGGCTCTCACAGTGTGAGCGGTGCCATGGGCCTACAGTGCAGGTTGTTTGCCATAATAGATGAATGTAAGACAGTTAGCAATCCAGTAGGATAGAGCTGTCAGAGAAAATGCTGTACCCACATGGGAAGGATCAGAGTGTATGGATAGCTGGGAGGACCTTCTGTGTTGCTGGGTCCCCTGCAGATAGAAAGCCAGGGCTCTTCTACATTTCACAGTATAATGAGTCTTCTCTGCATCTGGGGCATGAGGCTATGGGACGAATACAGGTAGCTGAATCTGTTTGTGCAGATGAATGTACGAAACCACCGTAGGCATGACATGTGGTTGCATCCGTAGGAGGACCTTATCATGGTGAAACCTTGTGTATGGTGGATCAGCCACTAGAGCTTGCACTTCACTAATACGCCTTGCTGATGTGATTGCAATAATGAGTAGTAACATCCAGGACAGAAACATTATGGACGTAGTGCCTAAGGGCTCAAAAAGCGGCAGCATAAGCTGGCACACAACCAGATTGCGACCCCATGCCACTGGAGGTGGTTTCAGGGGAGGTGTCATTAGAGGCATGCCTTCCACAACTCAGGGTTTGAGCGGATGGGAGGAAACGGTTTGTCCATCGATGGGTGTAGATGATGCAGCAATGGCACTTCAATGGGCTCTGACTGACTTAACTTGGGGACCAGTGTTTGATAGGTTACGGAGGTAACCCACCAATGCTGCCCTAGGGATGGCACGAGGGTTGACGCCATTTTGTGGACACCAACTGCAGACTCTCTTCCACTTGAACGCATGGGAACGCCTTGTGGATGGTTTCCTGGGAGCATAAAGGACATCTCGCACATCCTGGGTGAGGGGGGGGGGCCAAAAGCTTTTCAGCCTTCCGTAGCCAGGCTCTGGGGTGTACAGACTGGGGGTTTGGATGCCATAGTGTCCCCTCCCTCTGCGACAGTAGGTCTGTGGCAGACCAAATGTCCATGTGTGGAACCTGGGACAGATGTGATTGCAGAGGGTACCACACCTGGTGTTGCCAGCATGGGGCTATGAGGATCATGTTGCCTCTGTCCCCCTGGAGCTTGCATAGTGTCTTGGCAATCAAGGGAATGGCAGTAGGGGCATATAGGGAGTCATGCCCCCAGGTGTGGAGAAGGCTGGGCAGCCATGAGCCTGAATCAGTGAACCAAACCGTGTACGTGTGGCAGTTGATAGACTTGCAAAGCGGTCTATATCTGAGGTTCCCTAGAGTTGAAATAGTCTGGAGAGGTGGTCCATTTGTAGGGACCATTTGTGCAGAAGCAGAACACTACTGAGTGTGTCTGGCCAATATTTGTGATTGCCAGGGAGATAGACTGCCAGGAGATGGGTCTGATGCTCTCTGGCAAACGCACACAGTTGAAGAGCTTTGTTGCAAAAGGACAGAGAGCCTGTTCCTCCTTGTTTGTCCACCTAGGACATGGCTACCTGATTGTCTGCGTGAACTAGTCTTGTGTTGCCCTGTCAAGGGGGATGGAATACCTGAGGGGACAGGCACATTGCTCAGAGCTCCAACAAATTTGTGCTGAAATGACTCCCTTGGACCTCCAGGTGGCTGGGGGGGGGGGGGGGAGGTGTTCAGTAGATGAGCACCCCACCCCACTTTGACAGCATCTGTTGTTAAAGTGATCCGAGGTGGGGGTTGCAGGACAGGTGGCCCCTCCAAACGGTTTGGTGCTGAACGTCACCAGTCCAGGGACTGGGTAAGGCGGTCTGTGATCACTCTCAGATCTGAGAGACAGCCTGTTGCATGGGTCCACTGGGGGAGGCGGGACCATTGGGCTGATCTCCTGTGGAGACGTGCGTAGGGGACCACATGCACCGTAGATGCCACGTGCCCCAGCAGCTGCAGCATCTCTCGGGCCAAGAGGTGAGTTGTTTGTAGTGCTGAGGATACCAGTTGCAAGATGCAAGGACAGCGAGGCTGCAGCAGATAGGTCGTTGCCAGTCTGCTATCTGGCCTTGCTCCTCTGAACTCCAGCGATTGCGTGGGAGTCAGAAAGGATTCCCGGAGATCTCTGGAACAGCCTAGATATTGGCGTACACGCAGTGTGTAAGAGGGAGAGAGGCCTGGGCTTCTGTCTGTGACTCTGTGCGGATGGGCCACTTGTCCAGATGTTGTTAGACACATATTCCCCTGGGACAGAGGAAAGCAGCTCCCACAGCCATGCACTTTGTGCATACTCCGGGTGCTGAGGCTAGGCGGAAGGGAAGACCTTTGTAGTGATAGTGCCTTCCTTCATAGCGGAACCAAAGGAACTTACGGGGTGATCGGTGGCTGTGAACATGGGTGTAGGCATCCATGTGATCTGGGGAACAAAGCCAGTCCGGGCTGTGGGGGTAAGGTAGTAGGTTTCCTAGTTAAATCGTATTGGATTTCTCTCTGAAACATAACCTGTCCAGTTCTGTGGGATCTCAAATGTGTCTGTGACCTTCTGTTGTCTTTGTTATGTGGAAATAGGGTGTGTATAACCCAGAGCCCTGTTGAGGATGAGTTACCTCTTGTATTCCTCCTGAACTAGGATTCGCTTTACCTCTGGAGTCAGTTGGTGTGCATTTGTGAGAACTGACCTTTCTTAATATTGTAGGAGGAGGCAGGCTTTGGAAATGAGGCCTGCACCACCTTCTATGATGGACAGAGTCCAGGGTTCTTATGTTCTGTCCCTCCATCCGTGGATGCGGTGACATGAACTTCCTGGGATTGTCGACGTATGTTTTCCGTGGATGGCCAGGGAGGGCATGTACTCTATCAGGGACTCAAAGGCCCTGTGGGTGCTGACACTGCTGGGTCTGCTGCGGCTGGGTAGCTCTCAGATTTCATGGCTTCGTAGATTGTTGACCCTTTCTATCAGCTTAGCCTGAAGGTGGTCCATGCTGGGCATAGGACTGCTAGTATCCGTTCGTTTTGGACAGGGACGGCTCTTTGACAGCTTTCCTCTTTGCAGGATCTCAGATCTCTGACAGCGTGGTCAGGGTGGACGTGTCAACATCCGATTCTTTGGATGTTTGCTGCCACTTTGTCCCTGACAGGTTTCAACCAGTACAGGGGATGTTGCCCAGTTTATCCTGTAACCAGTGTTCCAGGTTAGAGGCTGACAGCCAGGCACGTGTCCTTGACACAATGGCAATGGCGGAGACTCTGCCTATGCCCTCACAACAGTCCAATGCTACCCTATTGACAAATTTGGACTTGTTCTGGGCATGCTTGATAGGTGCTACATACACTTGTCCTCTGTCATCTTGGGGAGGCAGACTTAGCAGTTCTAGATCTACTGTGACCTCCATCAGGAACATTCCCATGTACAGGATATCGGAACCTATCCTGGATGACAGCATGGATGCATGGCAGACACAGCAACCCAAAGCATCTACGGTCTTACACCCCTACCAGGGGGGTTGGAGGCATGTCGTCTGTGACATTATATTCTCATCATAGCAGACTCCACCACAATGGAGTGATGAGGGAGCTATGTTGTTTGAAAACCAGGGGACGGAGGGCACAGGGTACATAGTATACAGCTAGTGGGAATATGGGGAGGTGGTGAGAGGTGTCTCCCATCTTTTCAGGAGAGGATCCTGTACGTTGTGATGTATTGGCAGGGTGGCTGCCTCCTTTGGAGCTTGGGTATATTGTTGATTCTCTTGCTCCTGTGGCCTGTGCTCAGATTCAGTTGCCACTGACATGGAGCGGCCCCTGACTACATGTCTGAGGGATTCCTGGTGGGACATATCCTCAGGTGGGAACAATCTCCTCTTGGGAGATGCAGGCCCCTCCTGGAGAGGTACATTAGTACCCTCTGAGCTGTCACAGTCACCAGGCCCCTCATAGGATTGGACGTATCTTCTCACAGGGTGCTCAGGTTTACTGCGGTTTTGGTAACGATTGGCATGGGTACAGGAGTGACCTGGTACTGGTGTGTCGGAGACAGCACCCATCAGCACTGATGGTGCAGTTGCCCATGCCGGGACCCCAATCTCTGTGGATACCGGTGACGCAATGTGCGGGGTCTGGGGTGGTAACGAGGGCTTTGATGCCACAAGGATAGATGCCAGACTGCATTTGCTGGCCAGGATCCTCTGGTCCAGTGACCCTGCCTATGCCTGTGTATCGGTACCAGCCAAAGCCAGTACCCCGAAGCATGGCCCAAGGAGTTCAGACGAGGTTGCGGCCTACAGAACTTGCTTTACCCCCAAAGTGGCTTTGGAGGCCTGGGAATCCCACCAGGGCTGTTGGGCCAGAGTGCGTTCCTCAGGGGCAATGCCGGGGCATCCCGATGTTTGGAGGGGGATGTATCCTTTCAGGAACAGCCAGCTTTATGTTTGGTTACATGGGGTCCACGGGAGGAAGGGGAATCCCCTGAGGTCATGGATGCCACCGCAGCCACATCGGTGGGGTGGAGGGTACTGAGCTTGGCTGCTCTGTTCTGCCAACCCCTCTTGGATACCATCCCACAGGCCAAATAATCAGAGATGGAGTGAGTGGGCCCTAAGCATTTGAGACACCAAGCATGGTTGTCAGTGACAGAGGAGGTACCAGCACATTTTGAGCATGTCTTCAAACCCAAGGAGTGCTTTTCCATGATGGTGGTGGGATTAGGGCCTATGCACAAACCAAGGGGAAACGTACAAAGGGGGTTTACACTCTTCCTCTGGTAGTTTGTTTGTGTGAGGTAAACACAACTTCTAGAGAAGGGAGTTACAATACACCAGTGTTACCGGTAAGGAAAACGTAGGCAGACGCAGCCACAGGAGTGGCAATAGCATAGAGGTGTTCTGCACAGACAGGAACAATGACTTGCTGGCTCTGTGGAACCTGATGAACTGGGCAGCAACATTTGGAAAAGGCATCAGGGCAGCACGCAGGCGCTGTGGGATGCTCACATATGCTTTCCTATTGGACGCTGGGGAGCGGTCACACGCAGGCTGCAACAGTGATGACAATACCAACATGTGACAACTAATTCCTGCTTGTTCCTGGAGATTAACTGTTCACAGTGCCACCTGCATGCATAGCTGTGGGTCTGGGCATGTGTGCAGTGACACCTATGTGCAGTGTGCGTGCCACCCTGAACACACCATTCCATTCCCCTGTGGCCCCCTTGCATGATATGGCACGACCATACCACGTTAGGTTTGGCAATGATGGTGTCCAGGCTACCCCCTAACCCTGTATGTGGTATGTTGCACACATTTGTGTTGACATGATCTACACATGTCATCTGACCCAAACCCACTGGCAACATTATATCCCAGCACACATGGGTGATGTGTCCATACATGGGACGTTGGGTGGGTGGCCCTATGCACCTTACCAGAGGCCACGTCCATGACATTTGGCTTTCTACAAGGCCCTGAATAGCAATGCTTGATCCACTACAAGCGTTGTGTAACGTGTCTGTCTTGGGGATACTGGTAGGTACGTCTGACCTAGATTGGCCACTGTTGCAAGGAGCATACTTGTCTTGGTGGACTTGCGTCTGTCACATTCTGGCCTATCTGATGTTGTTATGTTCCTATGACCTGGGCCTTGTATGGCTAGGGCAGGTGTGCCTGCCAACACTAGGGGCAGGGGCCATTGCACGGGTATGGGCTATTGCCACCTGTGCTCATGTCTGGGTTTCAGGCTGTGGTGTGCAAACCCAACAGGTGCATGTATCCTTACAACAGCATCTGTAATGTTCATCTGCAAACAGGTGTGGGATTCCTGGCGGGTGGGCAGATGTGTGACCTGACTCAGCATACAGTTCTGGAGACATGTCTCTGTTACAGCCCTTCATAATTGGATCTCATAGCTCATGGGGGTGGGGTGTTTGTCCGCACATCCACATCTGCGCCTACCATATCATCTGGATACATCAATGTTGTGAGTGATGAGCTGTGGACCTCATGGACTGGGGGAGATGTGCAACCTACCCACCATACCCTAACACAATATGTGACTGACATACCCTCCGTTGCAATCAGGTCTCAGGCCCCCTGGGGTTTGGGTGTCCTAGTACACATCATCAGCAACATACAGCATAGCACCAGGGTGACTGCCAGGTACGCAGGTATCAGGACTCCTGGGGATAGGGAGAATGTGTTGAACAGCATAGGCACACAGCACCATATCACCAGGGTGACTGACAGCCCACTCTGATGGGCTGTCACGACTCCTGGGGATAGGGAGAATGTATTGAACAGCATAGGCACACAGAACCATATCACCAGGGTGAGTGATAGCCCACTTTGATGGGCTCTCAGGGCACCTGGGGATAGGGAGACTGTATTGAACTGTTTAGGCACACAGAACCATATCACCAGGGTGAGTGATAGCCCGCTTTGATGGGCTCTCAGGGCACCTGGGGATAGGGAGACTGTATTGAACTGTTTAGGCACACAGAACCATATCACCAGGGTGAGTGATAGCCCACTTTGATGGACTCTCAGGGCTCCTGGGGATAGGGAGAATGTATTGAACTGTTTAGGCACACAGAACCATAGCACCAGGGTGCCTGACAGTCCACTTTGATGGGTTCTCAGGGCTCCTGGGGATAGGGAGAATGTATTGAACTGTTTAGGCACACAGAACCATATCACCAGGGTGCCTGACAGCCCACTTTCATGGGCTCTCAGGACTCATGGGGGAAGGGTGGATTGGAAAAAAGCAACAGCAGCATATTCCATACCAGCAGGGGTGCTGTGGACCCACGATTGTGGACTTTCTGGTCAAGTGGGGGTAGGGCAGATGTTTTAGACTGCTGGGCTACACACACGCATATCACCAATGGGACTAACATACCATTTTGGGCACGTTTCACAGCCCCTGGGGGTGGGGCAGATGCTTTAACCTGCAACTGCAGACCCCATCATACCAGCAGGATGTTTAGAAACCCTCCTTAGTCTGATCTATGGGCTACCTGTGTTACGGTGTGTTGTAGCATATCAACAGCAGCAGCTGCCATGACACCAGGATGGCATCAGGAACTCTGTGAACAGGTCCCTAGCCCCCCTGGGTACAGGGCAAGCCACTCAGATGTGATATATAGACAATATGGCATGTGGATTTACCTGATACACATCACTGAGATAGACTACCTACACACATCTGCATGCACAGCTACAATCAACACTGGACATATATATGTGGATCTACTGACCTGTCACCATACACTTACCTCACGTGGGTAATCAGCCACACGATTGTAGCGCCGGGTTAGCCGGTCCCACGCCCTCCGGACCCTGATCTTATCCTGACGCCTGGCTGATCCTGGGAAAAGCTTGTGCTGCCTTACACCAATTAGCTCTGCCAGGCAGCGTAGCTCCCGTGCAGTGAAGGCAGGCTTCCTGGATCGGGTAGCCATGTTCTGCTGTGTCATGAGGTAGACAGCACTGAGCCTGGGATAATAAAAGGAAAAGGAAAAGAAGAGCTTACCTCACAGCCACATGAGCAGTTAAGGCATTCAGGTTGCAGGGAAGCAAGGAATGGAGAAACAAACTTTCCTCATAGCATTGGTGATGCAGTAGAAACTCAGAGTCCTAATCATGCTCACCTGAGGAAAGAATCACGTACAACGTACAACAAGCAGGGAGATAAAACCAGGTGGGAAATCCCACAGAGGGGGCAGAGAGAAGAGCCGAGAGAGGAGGAGACAGAGACTCAGGAAGAGAGTCAGATTCAGAAGCAGACAAAGAGAGAGATGCTGTCACGAAGAGAGAGGGCAGAGTGGAAGCAAGCTGTTGAACCAGAGAGTGCTGGGAAAAGCAGTGCAAGAGACTTCCAAGCCAGAGGGGTCCTCATACCGGGGAAGGCAACCAAGCAGGTAGAGAGCAAACGTCACACTCAAGAAAGCTCACTGAGGCCAGGAGGTGATTACAGTTCAGCTAAGCCTAATGCTTGGAACTCCCGGAGAAAAGCAGCTTACACTCCAGAGAAGAAACCCTGGTTAACAGAGGAAGGGCTGGAAACTCTTTACACCAGAAAGAAAGATAAGTACCCTGTTTTCTCCAGAGGGAAGGAAGTGGGTCCTTTTATAAAGAGACAAGCTTACAGTGGGTCAGAAAACCCTTATTGGAGTGGGTATTGGGAAGAAGCCCCAAGCACAGCTCCTCATGTCCATGTCTGCACAGAACAGTCTCCTCCCATAGAAGCTGAGGTCTCTCAGGGTCCAGGTGGTGAAACCAGCAATGTTGAAGCATGGTGCCCGTTTACAGGACCAGGTCCTGATTTAATGCAGTGGGAAAGTTCAAACCCAGAGATTGGTCCAGAACCCATGGATTGTGCTCTTTGTTTTTCTGATGAGATAGACTCTTTATGTTAAAAAGCAAGAAGAAGCCTTGTCATAGTTTGAAAAGCTTTTATTTTTCCTGTGAAGCAACAGTTTATTTTTGTTATCGTTATCTACTGTATCTGGAAGGCAATCCTCAAGGGAAGGGGAATAAAGCCCAGCTTTAATTATACTTGGACACACGACTACAGATTATTCTTTTAAGAAACACAGCTATACCACCTGCTTAGGCAGCTGCCTAAGGAGGGTATAGTCTCACAACTGTCACCAATGATGAACGCACGCACGACGCAAAACGCGCGCATGCGCAGCACAACACCTGCGCATGCGCAGCACAACACGCGCGCATCTTTTTGCCGCACAGGGTATGGTGTCACCAACAATATTTATACAGATCTATGATGCAGACAGACATTGCACTGATGTGTCTGACATTTAAAAATACAATTAGATGTTTTCCTTGTTGTTTACACACTTGGGTCTCGAACCCACCACCACTGGTTCCTAGGGTACTGTTGGAACCATTGTGCTATGCGTTTTTTATATAGCAATGATTGACAAAACAGTTACACCAAGGAGTCCTGATAGCCCATCAACGTGGACTGTCATTCACCCTTCTGATATGGGGTTGTGTGTGCCTATGGGGTATGTTCATTAATCCATCTTAATGTGAATCCAGCAATGATATGCAGGATGCCATAGGGGGGGGGGAGACGGGGGCCTTCTGGCCTAAACGTTTGACTCACACAATAGGTTATGTACCGCACATTATGACACGATGGAGGTACGTGTACCACAATACTGTGTGTTAATCATAGGCATGTGTTCTGGCATACAGACCTACTGGCAAAGGTGTAGCACATTGCTTGACAAATTACCTGATGGTACAGGGGTCATGGGTTCAATGCCACATTGCGCCTTTTGCATATGACTGCCTGAGACATGACCCTTTAATATCTGCAGTGCTTTGTGAGGCATTTGGTTTTTTAAAAATTGTGCTGCCAGCAAACACACCCTCCCATTGGCATAACCTAAGGTGCCACATCATGCACCCTATGCGGCACTCCTGAGGACACATAATAAGGTGCACTGTCCAACACGGCACCTTATAATGTTCCCTTTGAGGCACCTTATAGGGCACTTTGGAGGCACCTTCAGGCTACAACACTGAGGGTGTTGTTGGTGGCAGCACCAATTTAAATAATAAAACATGAGACAGCCCTATCACATAACCCCACTGTGGTATCAAACCCATGACCTCTGGCTCCACAGGCAGTGCAGTCACCCGTGGGCTACATCTCCATAGCTGCTAAAACAACTCCTGGCTGGCTACAGTTGGACTGCAGCCCACCACACGACCTGTCTGCTGTGGTTGGCAGGATAGGGACATACCCATGATGCACTGCACATGCAAATCAGCAGTCTAAAGATAACCACAGGATGGGGTATGCACCCCCACACCACCTCAGCCTGGTAGGGAGTACTGAGCATGTGTGTTACTGGCACAGATAGATACTGACCGTCACATTGTGCGGGTCCTGTGCTCACCCTGAGGGTGAGGTGGGCCACCCAGCACCATGTCCACAGCACATGGCTTAGCTGAGATAGGCTATGGTGTGAATCCCCATCAGTGCCAGTGTGTGATGGGTTGGTCTTGCAGCTACACTGCCAAATACACCTGTGTCCATCTTTAATTTCTCAGTCAAGTTTAGCCCTTGAGCACTTTGATGCACACAGAATAGTGCATATCCTGTGTGGGTGCCATGGCCACATGATTTATGTGACGGGGGGGGGGGGGGGGCCGGGACAGGCCGGCTCTTTGGACCCATAGGCGGATTATGTATTACCACCCAAACAGCCCTCTGGAGCTCAGGATCTCCCACCAACAGATCCACATTCTACATCATTGCAATGATGCTGGTAGAGGGGACCATCAACCTCAGTTCAGCTGGGGGACAGACAACATACAGGGCAGTCCATGCATTTCTGTACGCATCCATACAGTGATAGCAGACAGACAGGGGCCCTGGAAATGTTCAGCTGCCCACCACCACTATCTGACATTCTCCAGCAGCAAGCACAGTGAATCTGCACCCTGCAAGGTGTTCCAGCCTCACACATACTAACTGCAAAGAGTCTGCTAGCTAGTCCATATTACTGGAAGAAATGTGTGCACCCAAAACCGGGATGTCAGCACAACCAACAAGCATATAGGTTAGCGATTGGGCCCCCCAAAAAAAGGCAGCCCATAGATATCACCTGAAAGAGATGCTATTAGTACTAAGGGGACCTAGCCATGCCATGGTGACTGCTCAGTCAGGGTGAGAGTGACCTCCCAGCAGGACATGCTGTTGCAACCCTGTCCATGCAGGTGATGGCCGGCCACTACAATGTCCCAGCCATTGCCCTATGCTCATGCATCCTGCCCAGGCCACCCTGGCGGAGCTATACCCACAGTACCTTGCTCCTCATTATGCACATTGGCAAGCTAACACTGGACACAGTGCAAACAGTGTGGGCTGAGTAAGGTGTTGCAAACACCAACACTGGATGGCCAGACACACACTCCCACAACTATGCCAGCATTGCGCTACTATAGAGAGTTTTTGCAGTCCAGGCCAACTCAACAGTCCTGGACACAGCACAGGCATGGCTATGGTATGCAATACTGTTGGGGTCACTCCCCAGAGTGGTCAGACACCAGACCTGAAACACACTCCACAGACATCAGAGATATTGGTATGATACAGATCACTGAGCATATTGTGCTTAACTTAGGGATTGCTATCTGCCAGTAATCATAGCAACCTTTTGATATATGTGTAACCATATTCCCAGGTTTATGGTAGCATTGGTAAGGTATGCACGTACTAGTATTGTGAGATGTACGCAAGGCCCACTATCCTGCCTCTCTGTGGCCTTTCATTAATGGAGCCTGTGGGTGCGGTTCTTTCTGCTCCTGTTGGCCGCTGCTGTAGGGCAGAGGTCCACAACTCCAGTCCTGGTGGGCCAAACACTGTTCATGTTTTCCCTGCTGTCCCTAAAGAATATGCATGAGTTACATCTGCATACCATGGATGCGGTGCATGGAAATGAAGCACACACATCTTTATTAGATACAGCATATACGAAAAAGATTTGTGGCCCTCCAGGACTGCATTTGGGTGACTCTGCTCTAGGTAATGCACATGTTTTCTGGTGTCTGTGCTCGGTGGGGTAAAATATAGGTCTTTGAACCATGCGTATGTTCTCTGCAATAAAGGTTTGTCCTTACTATCACGGTTTAGTAGCGGGTAAAATATGGGGACTGGATTGGCAGTGACCCCAGCTGGGACTTGAACTTGTGACCTTCTGCTCCTGAAGGCACTGGCTGTGTGCGCCTGTACCACTGTCTTGGCACAGAAACAGTGCATTCCCTGGGGAGTCCATGGCTGTTCGTCAGACAGGGTCTGTCTATTGCAGTGCACGACACCCACAGTGAAGAGGGCTAGGCCATGGTGTGCTGTGGGGCAGGAGATACTGCGCGCCCCTCCACCACCAGTACCCCCCTCTGCCACCATGCTGACATGCCGTTCTGGTGGTGGTGCACAGTCCTCGGCCATCCAGTGTGCGGGTAGGCGGCTGCCTATGTGCGGGTTCTGGGGTAGGGGTGCCTGTATAGACGTCCACACTTCCCCCCAGCACCTCCTGCCACTGCTCTGTGCCCTTGGAGGCCAATACTGGCAACAGTGGCTGGCAGTGTGGGCTGTGGGGGGTGTTTGCAACACCACACACCTCTATTTTGTAAAGTTAAGTATGTTTGTACTGAACTTTGGGGTATGTTTACTAAAGTTTCTTAACGTGCGCCGGATAGCAGATACACAATCCCACACCTATGCCAGCATTGTAGAACTATAGGGGTGTTTTGGCAGCCCTGGCCACCGCTCCAGTCCTGGGCACAGTGCAGGCATGGCTATGGCACACAATACTGACCCAGTACAAGCATTGTGGAACCTGTGTCTTTTCGGGGAAACTGCTAGGTACTTGTGACCTAGATTGGCCACACTGTTGGAAAAAGGATACTGGGCTTGATGGACCTTGGTCCTGACCCAGTATGGCATATCTTATGTTCTTATGTTGGGGTCACTCCCCAGGGTGGTAAACACTGTCAGACACATGACCTGTAGCACACTCCACAGATCAGAAAGGTTGCCATGATGCAGCTCACTCAGATAATTGTACTTAACCTCGGAATTGCTATCTGCCAGTTATCATAGCAACCTTTTGATAGCTGTGTACTGTATTCCCTGGTTTAGGGTGGCATTGCTAAGGTATGCAGGTGCTAGTATTGGGAGATGCACACAGGGCCCAATGTCCTGCCTCTCCAGGAGGCATTGGATAATGGAGCCTGTGGGTGCGGGTTTGTCCCTGCGGCCTGTTGGACTGCTGTGCTTTACTGCCAGAGGTTCCCCAACCCAGGTCACCCCCCCTAGGTGTGCGCAACACATGTTCGGATTTTCGTTGCCTGGTCCCCCTCATGAATATGGCATGGAATACATCTGCAATACCATGGGGGCGGCGCATTAGAATATGCAGCACAGGCAATGTTTATGTAGAGGCAGCATAAAACTCTGACTGGTGGTTTGGCCCCTCCAGGACTGCATTTGGGAGACTCTGCTCTAGGTGAATGCGCCTGTTTCTTCTGGTGTCTGTTGGCTCTGTTGGGGTAAAACGCTAGGTGTTATTGGGCCAATGTTTACGTCATCTTGCAATAAAGGTTCTGCCTGTAGTAGCACGTATGTCAGGTTGGGTGGAGGTAAAATACTCAGGGGACTGGGGTTGGCCAGGAAGAACCCTAGCCTGGGACTTGAACCTGTGACCTTCTGCTCCTGAACACACTGGCTGTGGTTCACCGCCACCACATTGTGGTCACAGAAAAACTGGTAGGCAGTCCCTGGAGATACCACGGTTGTTTGTCAGACAGAGGCCTGTCTGTTGCAGTGCATGGCACCCACCTACCACAGGGCTAGGCCATGGTCTGCTCTGGGCAGCTGCGCCACCAATTCGCCCCGCTCCCACCAACCAGTACCCCCTCCAACGCCACCGCATGCTGACATGGGCCTTGATATTGGATGACAAGCATAAAACACTGAATGAATTTGTGGCCCCTCCAGGCCTGCATTTGGGGGGGTGGGACTCCTGCTCCTAGGTAATGCGCATGTTTGCGTGGTGTCTGTTGTGCTTGGTGTGGGTAAAATATAGGCATTTGAACCATGCTTTATTGTGTCCTCTCTCTGCAATAAATGGTAGTTCGCTTACTCATCACGGTTTAGTTAGCGGGTTAAAATATGGGGACATGGATGTTGCTCTCGTAGCCCCAGCTGGGACTTGAACTTTGTTGACCTTCTGCTCATGAACAAACTGCTGTGGTTTACACCACACCACACTGTGCCTCCACAGAGACAGTGCAGATCCCCCTGGAGATACCATGGTTGTTTGGTCAGACAGAGCCCTGTCTGTTGCAGTGCCTGGCACCCGGGAACCCTACACAAGGGCTAGGCCCATGTCAGCTCTGTGGACAGCTTGCCACTAGCCCCCCTCCACCTTCCAGTAACACCATCTGTGGCACCATTGCTGACATGCCTCCATTCTGCTGGTGGTGGCTTGGTGGTTGTGCAGTCTCAAGCCATCCAGTGTGCAGGTAGGCGGCTGCCTTTAGGTGCATGTTCTGGGGTAGGGGTTGCCCTGCATAGGCGTCCACATGGCCTTCCACCCCAACACTCGCCTGCCAATGTTTCTGTGCCCTTGGGGGCGTACCATGCCTGGGTACTGATCCCTCTGCTGACACTGCTGAATTGAAACACTCTCGTGCCCATGTTGGCCCTCATCAGTTGCTGTCTTGGCTGCTGTTCAGTTTCCAGGCATTCCTATAGTGCCATCTAGGCATCCTGCCCTAGTCCACACGGTGCCCAGCTGCACCACAGCCATGTGCCTGCCTGCCTCAAGCCCTCGTTGTAATCCCCTTTCCCAGACCCCCCATCTGTCCAGTTGCCCATTCCGAAACTGCCTGCCTGCTGTTGTGGAAACAGTGCGTGCCATAGGTAACCTGTCCAATGGAGAGGGAACACCCTGGATCAGTTGCATTTCCACTGTGGGTATCATTCACCTTGTATGGGGACGGAGCGTAGACACCTTCCAAAATTCATATTTTATTTTTTGGGGCTTTCTTGGGAGTGTTTTTGTGATTTTTCCCACATACTATCCCATTGACTATTTTTTTTTATTTTGTTGGGGGTCCTTTTTCAATGTTTATTCGTTACTTTTGTTTCTGTGCTACCTGTATCACACTTATCACTTTTTTGTAGGTTTCCCTGGTTTTGCGTACATTGCTGACAGAAATGGTTTCTCTTCCCTTTAAAGGGGTATTTTAAGGGCAACCAACCTTTTTGTTAAAATGGTAAATAAAAGGCAAAAGGAACAGGAAGACCGCTATGGTTTCCGACAGGAAGTAGCTTGGAAAACAGTGAAAGAAGAAAAGAGGGAGGCCTTCAGGAAATACAAGAGATCACAGAGAGCAGAAGACAGGCATCTGTATTCTGGAAGAAACTGTAGAGAAGCTAGCAAAGTAGTCCAAGAAGGCAAAGATTCAAAAGGAGGAGGAGGAAAATAGCCAATGCAATAAACTGGGGGGATAAGACATTTTTCAGCTATATTAGTGAGAAGAGAGAGCAAGACCAACGTGGACTTATTGGTCCAGACTCCAGGGTGCAGTGGGGGGAAATATGTAGAAGCTGATAAGGATAAGCGGAATTGCTTAACAAATAATTTTTGTTCTGTGTTCCACAGATGAAGAAACCAGGAGTCAACTGTACCCTCAGAAAACACCCCACCATAAGAAACAGAAAGCGAGGGACATCTTGACTAATTTTCAGAAGGCTGTGTTCGATGAGGAAAACTAGCTCAACTTAAAGTAGACAAAGCGATGGTAACCCGGTATGGGATAAAACCCTAGAATAACTGAGGGAACTTGGCGGACTTCTAGACCGCTCCACTGACATAGACCTTTGTTCAATGTCCATCGTTTTAGTCAGGGAGTAGGTGCCAAAGGGACTGGAGCAGAGTGCTCATGTGGTGATGCCTTTACACAAAAGCGGAAGGGGATAAAGGAATGTGGTTGAAAACTACAAGGGCCGGTGTTAGTTTAACCTTCGCGGTGGTGAGTAAATTATTGGACAAACGCTGCTGAAAGAGAAAATAGTGAGGTTTCTGGAGTCCAGCGGATTACAGGATCCGAGGCAGCATGGATTCACCAGAGGCAGGTCGTTGTCAGACACAAATCTGATTGGATTTTTTTTGACTGGGTGACCAGGGAGTTGGAACCGAGGGAGAGCTCTAGAATGTGGTGTATTTAGGTATTTCCGTAAAGCCTTTGACACTGTATCCTCACGAGGCCGACTTATCAACAAACGCTGAGCACCCTAGGTGATGGACTCGCTAAAGTTCACTGTCTTGGGTTAGAAATTGGTTTGGGTGGGGAGGCCGACAAAGAGTACAAGTAAATGGAGCTCACTCTGAGGAGAAGAGTTTTACCAGTGGTGTGCCCC